>CM065590.1:386938486-388138486 GCA_033119425.1 Bufotes viridis
TATTACATTGGCAAAGTTATCACCCACCGCCCCTTAAAAAGGGTATTCCGGTAGGCCAATATATTAGGCGCGCAGAAACTGTTCGGATGACTCTGGGTTCCTCAAGGAATGTGAGACCTTGTATTCGAGGTTCCAAAATAGAGGTTACCCTAAAAAATACTGCATAAGGCCTTTAAAAGGGCTAAAGATACTGATCGAGTTTCATTACTGCAATCGAAACCAATAAAGGAATCCACAACAATCAGATGTATAGGAAACTTTGATAACCGTAACAAACAAGTAGTATAATATCCTGCATAAGCATTGGCATGTTCTGCAGGCTGACCCTGATTTTCAAGAGGTATTGGCTAAAGACCCCAGATTACGTTCAGGAGGGAAAAATTTAAAGGACCATTTGGTCCACAGTTTTACAATACTAACCCTGCGCCACTTACCTGGTTGAGATCTACAGTTGTGGGAAGTCACCCCTGTGGGAGGTGTAGCTTCTGCCCATACGTCCAAAAAAGAAATTTTTCATCAATCCTAAAGATGAGAGAAAATATGACATAAGAGAGTTCATTAATTGTCAAACTAAAGGAATAATATATATCGCCCAATGTCCGTGCCCTAAATTATATGTAGGCAAGACTATACAGGAATTTCAGAGGAGAATTTGCCAACATGTAAGCAGTATTAACACAAAGGCTGATACAAGCATCTCAAGACATGTTAGAACCTTTCATTCTGGAAATCCATCATGCCTGCAATTCTGGGGATTATGTAAGAGAAACCTAGGACCACGCTGTGGAAATTTGGATAAAATCCTATACCAAGAAGAAGCCAAATGGATATATCGTTTGGAGAGTTTGAGTCCACATGGACTCAATGAGGGATTCACATTTTCGCTCGCTTTTGTAATACGATCTAGGTGTATTTTCAATAAATATGATCACACTATTTCAATTGTGAGTAATATAGGCTGAACACTCTGGGATCTTTTGAGCTAGCGTAAACTATAGATTATGACATAATATATATGAGTCACTAAGGCCAACATGGTACCTGTCTAGCAAGGTGGAAGTGTGACACTCTTGGGCTCTGGTGTTTTGGGTATTAATGTATGCATGGGAACAGAGAGAGGGACTCGGAACCCCTTATATACATTACCTGAGGGATCCAAGCGCGTCTGTATACATCGAGGCGCGTTTGTTCAACATGTTACTATCTATATTTTGACACTGCTTATAATTAAGCTTGTGCCCACTATCTGAGGGACCCAGGCGCGTCTTGATGTATCTAGACGCGCTTGGTTATTATGTTGCCCCTTGTGTCTGATACCTTGGTAATTAAGCCTGTACCTATTAAGGATGATATACTCCGACATTACAATGTTTTGCAACCAGGTCTGGTGCATTTAGTACTATGGACGGGGATATAAAATTTTTTTTTTTTTTCTCTTTTTAAAAAATTTTTCTCAATTTTTTTTTTTTTTTTTATATCCTCTACATGCTTTGCCCCTGATTATATGTGTGTAAACAGGGGATCGTCCATGTTGGTAGTATGTAAGAACTAGTGGTATCAGCGCTTGTGTAGTCGCAGTGTGGCAGACTTGGCAGGGGCTGCTGGGTGATTCATATATAGTGAGTAGCTTTTACCTGACTACAGAATAAGTGTTAGCGCAGCAAGGGTCTGCGCAGCACATTATCTGGTAGTTACTCAATAACCAGTCATCCAACTTGAGTGTGGAATAAGTGTTTGCGCAGCTTGGGTCTGCGCAGCACGTTATCTGGCAGGCATCCAATGATTCAACCAATAAATTTAAACCTGACCAGTTCACTGGCTCTTTAAACTGTCAGTCTAATGCCAATGGTACTATTGGCCAATTATAGGATTACAAACTATAAATAGGAGTGTTCAGCATGGTGTTTCAAGTCTGTCCTTTCCCCTGAAGACGCCAGTTTATCTGGTGAAACATGTTGGGGGACAGAATCTGTTGGTTTTAGCTCTGCTCGAGTTGCTAAACACTGAGTAGGAAACAGTAGGAAACAGTTATTTACTTTAGGGTGTATGTTCACAGCACCGAGTACCCTGCAGGATTAGTCAGGCAGGTAGTTATACACTGATTGCAAACTTGTGGGAAGGTTAGGAGGGTAGTGCACACCCTCCGTTACCACTAGCAACCTGTGCGATAGCAGTGTGCAAATTCGAGCAGTAGTTTTAACAAGTGTGTCAAAACTCACAAACATTTTTAGAGAACTACTAATAAAAGTGACGTTTTACTGATTTAAATATTAAGGGTAAAAGTGGTGAATTGAGCTCAATTGAGCAAAGTTTTTTTGCTGCACCAGATCACACACACACACGCCGCTGAACCTACACACACCGGGCCGTTCCGTAGTGAAGCAGTGAGACCTTACTGCTTCACAGCTCAGGAGCTCCCCCTGCTGGCCGCACTTCCTGCTGCTGGCTGCGGGAGGAGCTGTGAAAGCCTGGGAATCAGTCTTCCCTTGCAGAGCCTGTAGCAGGGTCAGTGTGGGAGCCGAGCCTGTCATCAGTGGAGAAGGTAAGTATGCTTTTTTTTTTTGTTCTTTGTTTTGCTCCTAACACTTCACACCAAAGGGGGGGAATGGGTGATGGGCACAGCTACTGTGAGGGGGGCACAAATGATTGGATAATAAATGTGTGGGGGCCACAAATTATGGCAAAATTACTGTGAGGGGGAATGATGGCAAAATTACTCTGAGGGGGCACAAATTATGGCAAAATTACTGTGAGGGGGTCACAAATGATGGCATAATAAATGTGAGGGGGCACAAATGATGGCAAAATTACTGTGAGGGGGCACAAATGATGGCAAAATTACTGTGGGGGGAATGATGGCAAAATTACTGTGAGGGGGCACAAATGATAGCATAATAAATGTGAGGGGGCACAAATGATGGCAAAATTACTGTGGGGGGGGGATGATGGCAAAATTACTGTGAGGGGAGCACAAATGATAGCATAATAAATGTGAGGGGGCACAAATGATGGCAAAATTACTGTGGGGGGGGGAATGATGGCAAAATTACTGTGAGGGGGGCACAAATGATAGCATAATAAATGTGAGGGGGCACAAATGATGGCAAAATTACTGTGGGGGGGGGAATGATGGCAAAATTACTGTGAGGGGGGCACAAATGATGTCATAATTACTGTGGGGGGGGCCACAAATGATGGCAAAATTACTGTGAGGGGGGCACAAATGATGGCAAAATTACTGTGAGGGGGGCACAAATGATGGCTTCCATCACCATCCCTTCCTTATGTGATTATTCTTTTTTTTCTCTATCACCACAGGGACCTTGTTCTGGATCTAGTGGACATCACGCCGATGCCAGCGACACCCTGGATAAGGTAGGACCAGATTTTATTAGGACTGGGTAATTGTAGCCATGCATTGGGGTTAGGGATCTTTAACATGAGCGGATCCTGTGAGGCTAATCCGCTGCGTGATAGAGAGCCAAGCCCCGCACCGGACAGCAGAGACACAGAGCAGTAACACGATTGATAATGCTCTGTGCCTCTCTGTGATCTTTTTAAAACAAAATCACAATGAGATAAAGTTGTTACTGTGATTTTGTAGTAAAAAAAGATCAGTCAATCATGATACTGCTCCATGTCTCTGCTGTCCGGAATGGGGCTTGGCTCGCTATCACGCAACGGGTTAGACACAAGGAAAAGAGCCCTCTGGTGAGCTGATTCGGTGGTGCAACGGGCCACTTGACTGGATTTTCCCCCCAGGACTAAGGCTGCCAGCCCTCCCCTGCTGGTAAGTAAGCGGTGTGGCAGCGGCAGGAAGCAGCCAGAGCAGAGGCTGCCTAGAGTTGCTGACAGTCCACAGACAGGAGTCAGGACAGGTCAGGTCGTGTTAGGGACGGGTAGTGAGTGTGATCATGTGATAACAGATGGCAAGGAGGGGGCTGGGGGAGAGAAATGTGACAACATGGAGGATGGAGGGGGCCGGGGAGAAATGTGACAACATGGAGGATGGAGGGGCCATGTAGGGAGAAATGTGACAACATGGAGGATGGAGGGGGCCATGTGGGGAGAAATGTGACAATATGGAGGATGGAGGGGGCCAGGGGGAGAAATGTGACAACATGGAGGATGGAGGGGCCATGTAGTAGGAAATGTGACAATATGGAGGATGGAGGGGGCCATGTGGGAGAAATGTGACAACATGGAGGATGGAGGGGGCCGGGGGAGAAATGTGACAACATGGAGGATGGAGGGGCCATGTAGTAGGAAATGTGACAATATGGAGGATGGAGGGGGCCATGTGGGGAGAAATGTGACAATATGGAGGATGGAGGGGGCCATGTGGGGAGAAATGTGACAGTATGGAGGATGGAGGGGGCCATGTGGGGAGAAATGTGGCAATATGGAGGATGGAGGGGGCCATGTGGGGAGAAATGTGGCAACATGGAGGATGGAGGGGCCAGGGGGGGAGAGAAATGTGACAATATGAAGGATGTATTTATATAGTGTATTTATATGTGCTGCATATATATGGTGTATGTATATGTAAACGTGTCGTGACGCGGAGTATATGTGTCGCGACGCTGCGTATCCACCGCGGAGTAGGGAACCTGTTGTTCAAAATTTGAATCCCACCCCTGGCAGCAGAGCATGCATTTCTGCACTCTGCTGCTGTAACAGCCGGTCCTGCGCCCCCTAGTGGTGTTCTTCCTCCCTCCCTCAGTCTAGTGCAGTGTGCTGCAGCTCCGTACCTTCCCCAGCCCTTGACTTCCTGCCTGTGTGTGCACCAGAGATTCACAACCCCCTCCCCCAGCACAGAGAGAAGAGCAGCGTCGGGACAGAGAAGGAGGAGGAGGAGGAATACTCTGCATCCTGCCTCTCCCTCCAAGTCACCAGAGACTGTATGTGCAGAAAATGTAAGGGGTTAAAGGGAATGGAATGGCAGTAATGTAATGTGCATATTGTGTGTTTTTATGTATGTGTGTCATATGTATGTCTGTATATATGTATGTGTGTCATATGTATGTCAGTATATATGTGTGTGTCATATGTATGTCAGTATATATGTCTGTGTCATATGTATGTCAGTATATATGTGTGTGTCATATGTATGTCAGTATATATGTGTCTGTGTCATATGTATGTCAGTATATATGTGTGTGTCATATGTATGTCAGTATATATGTGTGTGTCATATGTATGTCAGTATATATGTGTGTGTCATATGTATGTCAGTATGTATGTGTGTGTCATTTGTATGTCTGTATATATGTGTGTGTCATATGTATGTCAGTATGTATGTGTGTGTCATATGTATGTCAGTATGTATGTGTGTCAAATGTATGTCAGTATAGATTATATAACCCAGTCCCCCTTCCCCCATCAGCCCTTGTCCTTCCCCCATCTACCCCACCAGACATTTAGATGTTATTTATTCCTGCTATTCTAATGCTCTGATCAGTAGATGGCTCAAGTCAAGCCCTCACCCCCCCAGCCATTTAGATATGTATGTTATCAATCATCCCCCACCCCCGCCTTCCTTGTAATTTGCTGGCTCCCAATATCCATTGTGAGTCACAATCCATAACAGTGCCATCCACAGATCCCCCCATAACAATGCGTCATCCAGAGATCCCCCATAACAGTGTGTCATCCACAGATCCCCCATAACAGTGTGCCATCCACAGATCCCCCATAACAATGCGTCATCCACAGATCCCCCATAACAGTGTGTCATCCACAGATCTCCCATAACAGTGTGTCATCCACAGATCTCCCATAACAGTGTGCCATCCACAGATCCCCCCATAACAATGCGTCATCCAGAGATCCCCATAACAGTGTGTCATCCACAGATCCCCCATAACAGTGCGTCATCCACAGATCCCCCATAACAGTGACATCCACAGATCCCCCATAACAGTGTCATCCACAGATCCCCCATAACAGTGTGTCATCCACAGATCCCCCATAACAGTGCCATCCACAGATCCCCCATAACAATGCGTCATCCACAGATCCCCATAACAATGCGTCATCCACAGATCCCCATAACAATGCGTCATCCACAGATCCCCCATAACAGTGTCACCCACAGATCCCCATAACAGTGTGTTATCCACAGATCCCCATAACAGTGTGTCATCCACAGATCCCCATAACAGTGTCATCCACAGATCCCCCATAACAATGCGTCATCCACAGATCCCCATAACAGTGTCATCCACAGATCCCCATAACAGTGTGTCATCCACAGATCCCCCATAACAGTGCCATCCACAGATCCCCCATAACAATGCGTCATCCACAGATCCCCCATAACAGTGCCATCCACAGATCCCCATAACAATGCGTCATCCACAGATCCCCATAACAGTGTCACCCACAGATCCTCCATAACAGTGTGTCATCCACAGATCCCCCATAACAGTGTGTCATCCACAGATCCCCCATAACAGTGTCATCCACAAATCCCCCCATAACAATGCGTCATCCACAGATCCCCCATAACAGTGTGTCATCCACAGATCCCCATAACAGTGTGTCATCCACAGATCCCCCATAACAGTGTCATCCACAGATCCCCCATAGCACTGTCATCCACAGATCCCCCATAACAGTGTGTCATCCACAGATCCCCCATAACAGTGGGTCATCCACAGATCTCCCATAACATTGTCATCCACAGATCCCCCATAGCACTGTCATCCACAGATCCCCCCATAACAGTGTGTCATCCACAGATCCCCCATAACAGTGTGTCATCCACAGATCCCCCATAGCACTGTCATCCATAGATCCCCCATAACAGTGTCATCCACAGATCTCCCATAACATTGTCATCCACAGATCCCCCATAACACTGTCATCCACAGATCCCTCATAACATTGTGCAATCCACAGATCCCCCATAACACTGTCATCCACAGATCCCGCATAACATTGTGCAATCCACGGATCCCCCCATAACAGTGCAATCCACAGATCCCCCCATAACAGTGCAATCCACAGACCCCCCATAACATTGTGTTATCCACAGATCCTCCATAACAGTGTCATCCATAGATCCCCCCATAACACTGTCATCCATAGATCCCCCATAACACTGTCATCCATAGATCTCCCATAACAGTGTCGTCCACAGATCCCCCATAAGTGTGTCATCCACAGATCCCCATAGCATTGTCATCCACAGATCCTCCATAACAGTGCATCATTAATTGATACATTAAACTGCGCATATTTATGTGTAATTACAACAGTATTTAGTAAAGACTCCACAAGTTGGGGGGGGGGGGCGCACTTGGGCAGCTCAGCCTCTGTTGGTGGTGGACCTTGTCCCAGCCCTGTGGGCAGACATCATTAAAAGGGGCTTATTCACTACAGTATTCCTGCTACCGAGATATACAATGTACCATCAGAGAAATTATTTGTTCCGGGGAAATTAACCTAACTTGTGCCACACCTATGTGTGCGTTCAATTCGCAACCGTTATATTAATTACTCCAGCAGACAGTGATTTACATTTTGCCCATAGTTAACAAGTTTTTGGCACATTTGTGCGTGCGTTTAGGCCGCAACCGTATATACAGAGTTCCAGCAGAGAATACATTTTATTTGGGACAAATTTGTATCCAATATAGTACTTCATCCGAATAAAGTGTGTATTGTCGAAATTACATCATCTCTGGCCTAGTGTAGTGTAAATTTTATTTGTCTGTCTCCTGTTCATTACAGCCAGCAAATACAGTGTGTACAGTAAAAAAAATAATTATCTGTGGCCTAGTGTACTCTTGAAAATCTTTAATTTTCTGTGTTCAGTACATTACAGCCAGCCAATACAGTGTGCACTGTAAAAATAAAATTATCTCTGGGCTAGTGTAGTGCCGAAAATCTGTATTTTTCTGTATCCAGTACTGTCCTGCATCAGAAAACTGTGTCTTTAGCGGACAGTAAAATAATCTGTGCCACATCTACAGACAAAACCATTAATATGAAAAAGACGAGCACAAAGGGAGGGGGCGTGATGCTGATGGTGCAAGCAGAGGATTGAGCCTGGGCGTGATGCTGATGGTACAAGCAGAGGCCGTGGCCCTTGGCGTGATGCTGATGGTGCAAGCAGAGGCCGTGGCCCTGGGCGCAATGAAACTGTGCCTGCTGCCAGTGCACCAGAAAAAACAATAAAATCCACCTTACCCAGCTTCATGTCCAGCTTAGTTGGGCGGCACAGGACAACACTGTCCAATTCGGACCAGTGCGAACAGGTGGTCGGTTGGATTGAAGGAGATAAGGCTTCCAGTCGGTAAAGCACAACCCTCTCTTCCACGAAGTCCAGTCTCTGTAGCCAAGAGTCTGGTCAACCGAATCCTCACTCTGATCCTCCTTTCTCCCACCATGTCGCGCCTGGGCAAACAAGTGATCCCACACTCGGATACTCACATGACCTCTTTTCATCGCCAGTACTTGGTTTGGCCCTCTCGCCAAGCACGCTTGAAGAGGTACCTGAGATATTGTGCCCTGATTCCCAACCTCTTGAGCCTTCACAGTCTCAAGAATATGACGGTGGTAAACCGCAATCATTCGTTCATGAGGTGGATGATTATAAGACATAGTTGGCAATCACTGAGGTGGTGGTTAGGTCAAGTCAGGAGAATGATCAGAATGAGGAAGTGGAAGAGGAGGTGGTGGACGATGAGGTCACTGACCCAACATGATTAGGTGAAAATCTGAGCGAGGACAGCAGTACAGAGGGGGAGGGATTCGTAGCACCTTCACAGTCTGGAAGAGGCAGTGGGATGGCAAAAGGGAGACGTCGTCCCACACCAAACAAGCCCGCAACCGTTATGCATAAATCTACCTTGCCAAGGTGTAGTTGTACAGCAGTATGGCGCCTTTTTGAGGAAAGCGCAGACGAGAAAAGAGTGGTAGTTTGCAACCTGTGCCGTACCAAAATGAGCCGGGGCATGAACACTACCAACCTCACCACCACCAGCATGATCCGCTACATGGCATCTAAGCACCATAATAAGTGGGCCAAATGCCTGTGTCCACACTCTGCGTCTGAGGGTCCCATTACTGCCTCCACTTCTTCTGTGTTACGCACTGCTGGTCAATCCCCTGTCGAAGGCGCAGGCCTGGATGCCCCTCGCCCTGCACCTGGACCTTCGCATGAACCGTAAGCAACAACATCCACTTCCCTGTCCTAGCGCAGCGTCCAAATGTCGATAACACAGGCATTTGAACGCAAGCGCAAATACCCACCCACCCACAGGCCATATCACTAAATGCGCAACCTTCGAAATTACTGGCCCTTGAAATGTTGCCATTTAGGCTTGTGGACACTGAGCCCTTCCGCAGCCTGATGTCAGCAGCCGTCCCCTGGTACGAAGTCCCCAGCTGCCAATATTTTTCACGGTGTGCCGTGCCTGCCTTACACCAGCATGTATCCCAGAACATCACCCGTGCCCTGACCAATGCACTTGCTGGGAAGGTCCACCTCACCACGGACACATGGACAGGTGCTGGTGGCCAGGGATGCTACATTTCCCTGACTGCACACTGGGTGAATGTTGTGGAGGCCGGGAGTGACTCGGACCCTGGGGGATGGAACAAGTGCTACCCACGCACAGGATTGCAGGCCCTACGTCCATCAGGGTCTCCGCCAACAGCTAGGTTCTCCTTCGCCGCCTCCTCCTCCACCTCCAGCAGCAGTCAGCCATCAGTTGCTAGCTGGAAGCAGTGTAGCACTGCTGTGGGTAAGCGTCAACAGGCCGTGCTGAAGCTGATCTGCTTAGGGGACAAACAGCACACCGCCGAAGAGCTGTGGCAGGGTATAAGGGACCAGACTGAGCTGTGGCTCTCGCCACTCAACCTACAAACAGGCATGGTTGTGCCCGACAATGGCCGTAACCTGGTGGCGGCTTTGGAGCTCGGAAACCTAACATATATTCCATGCCTAGCCCACGTCTTAAACTTAGTGGCTCAGCGGTTTATCAAAACCTACCCCAATTTTCAGGAGCTACTAGTGAAGGAGCGCCGCTTGTGTGCTCATCTCCGAAAGTCGTCCACAGTTTCAGCCGGTCTGTCAACGCTGCAGCAGTGCTTGGGGTTTCCAGCTCACCAACTGTTGTGCGACGTGAGCACGCGGTGGAACTCTACCTTCTACATGTTGGCCAGGCTTTGTCAGCAGCAGAGGGCAGTTGTGGAATAGCAGCTGAAACATGGTCGTCGCCTTTCCAGTCAACTGCCACTATTCACAAGCGAGGAGTGGGCATTGATGTCAGACCTATGTGAGGTTTTAAAAAACTTTGAATAATCCACACAGATGGTAAGTGGCAATAACGATATTATTAGCTTAACCATCCCACTGCTGTGTCTACTCAAACAATCGCTGCTCACAATTAAGGAGGATGCTTTGAATGTGGCAGACGAGGTAATGGGGGAGGAGATGACACAGGGTGATAGCCAGACCTCCCCCAGTTCATCCTCTCAGAGCGAATTGGGCCATGAAGAGGAGGAGCTGGAGACACCTGCTACAGATGTTAGTACCCATGGAACTTTAATTCAATCTGTTTAGCATGGATGGGCAGAAGAAGAGGTGGTGGAGGAGGATGAGGTTATGGAGAGTCATCCTGAAGTTGACATTGACGTCTTGCCCGTAGGTACTCTGGCACACATGGCTGACTTCATGTTAGGCTGCCTTTCCGGCGACCCTCGCGTTATACGCATTTTAGGTAACACAGATTACTGCGTGTTCACCCTTCTCGACCCCCGCTACAAAGAGAACTTCTCATCTCTGATTCCTGTGGTGGAGAGGACGAGTAAAACCACGCGATACCAGAAGGTACTTGTTAACAGATTGCTCCAAAATGTTCCCTCTGACAATGTGGCCGCCAGAGTCCGTACTTCCTTAGGCAACATAGAAAGGAAGACAAGGGGAACAAACAGTAGGCATGGGACACTTTCATGACACCCCGCCAGGCAACTCACCCTGAATCGCGGGCTAGTTCTACAAGGAGGGAAAAGTTTGGGAAGATGGTGAAGGAATGCATTGCAGACCGTTTCAGTGTTCAAAATGATCCCTCAGTACATTACAACTACTGGGTGTCCAAGCTGGACAAGTGGCACGAGCTTGCGCTCTATGCATTGGAGGTGCTGGCTTGCCCTGCCGCCAGCGTATTATCTGAGCTTGTATGTAGTGCTGCTGGTGGCATTATAACAGATAAGCGTATCCGCTTGTCCACTGACAATGCTGACAGGTTGACCCAGATAAAAATGAACAAGGCCTGAATTGCCCCTGACTGCTGCACTCAACCAGAGGAAAGCTGAGCTAATGAGGAACAAAAACGCAATTTGTATGTATGCTTTATAATGTACTCAATCCAACAGATTCAGATTTTTTTTTACCCCTTTTACCGCAAAAAAAGAGTATATGTTTGTATATTGTTTTCTTAGCCGCCTCCTCCTCCGCCTCCTATTCCATACGGAATATATCTGCCTGCACTACAATCTTTTGTAGGGTTCAGGCCCTCACCTCCAATGCTTTATAAGGTCTGCTCACCTATAGGCCATTACTGCAATATTTTATGGGGTTTACTAGGCTTCAGGCCCTCACCTCCAATGCTTTATACCGTCTGTTCACCTATAGGCCATTACTGCAATATTTTATAGGGTTCACTAGGCTTCAGGCCATCCCCTCCAATGCTTTATACCTTCTGCTCACCTATAGGCCATTACTGCAATATTTTATAGGTTTTATTAGGCTTCGGGCCCTCACCTCCAATGCTTTATACCGTCTGCTCCCCTGTAGGCCATCACTGCAATGTTTTATGGGGTTCTCTAAGCTTCAGGCCCTCACCTCTAATGCTCTATAAGGGCTGCTCACCTGTAGCCTATCACTGCAATGTTTTATGGGGTTCACTAAGCTTCAGGCCCTCACCTCCAATGCTTTACACCGTCTGCTCACTTGTAGGCCATCACTGCAATGATTTATGGGGTTCTCTAAGCTTCAGGCCCTCACCTCTAATGCTCTATAAGGGCTGCTCACCTGTAGCCTATCACTGCAATGTTTTATGGGGTTCACTAAGCTTCAGGCCCTCACCTCCAATGCTTTACACCGTCTGTTCACCTATAGGCCATTACTGCAATATTTTATAGGGTTCACTAGGCTTCAGGCCATCCCCTCCAATGCTTTATACCTTCTGCTCACCTATAGGCCATTACTGCAATATTTTATAGGTTTTATTAGGCTTCGGGCCCTCACCTCCAATGCTTTATACCGTCTGCTCCCCTGTAGGCCATCACTGCAATGTTTTATGGGGTTCTCTAAGCTTCAGGCCCTCACCTCTAATGCTCTATAAGGGCTGCTCACCTGTAGCCTATCACTGCAATGTTTTATGGGGTTCACTAAGCTTCAGGCCCTCACCTCCAATGCTTTATACCGTCTGCTTCCCTGTAGGCCATCACTGCAATGTTTTATGGGGTTCTCTAAGCTTCAGGCCCTCACCTCTAATGCTCTATAAGGGCTGCTCACCTGTAGCCTATCACTGCAATGTTTTATGGGGTTCACTAAGCTTCAGGCCCTCACCTCCAATGCTTTACACCGTCTGCTCACTTGTAGGCCATCACTGCAATGATTTATGGAGTTCGCTAGGCTTCAGGCCCTAAACTCCAATGCTTTATACCGTCCGCTCATCTGTAGGCCATCACTGCAATGTTTTATGGGGTTCTCTAGGCTTCAGGCCCTCACCTCCAATGCTTTATAAGGTCTGCTCACCTGTAGGCCCATCACTGCAATGTTTTATGGGGTTCACTAGGCTTCAGGCCCTCACCTCCAATGCTTTATACCGTCTGTTCACCTGTAGGCCATCACCGCAATGATTTATGGGGTTCGCTATGCTTCAGGCCCTAAACTCCAATGCTTTATACTGTCCGCTCACCTGTAGGCCATCACTGCAATGTTTTATCGGGTTCTCTAGGCTTTAGGCCCTCACCTTCAATGCTTAATCCAGTCTGCTCACCTGTAGGCCATTACTTCAATGTCTTATGGGGTTCTCTAGGCTTCAGGCACTCAGCTCCAATGCTTTATACCGTCTGCTCACCTGTAGGCCATCACTGCAATGATTTATGGGGTTCACTAGGCTTCAGACCCTCATCTCTAATGTTTTATAAGGTCTGCTCACCTGTAGGCCATCACCGCAATAATTTATGGGGTTCGCTAGGCTTCAGGCCCTCACCTCCAATTAGGTCTGCTCACCTGTAGCCCATCACTGCAATATTTTATGTGGTTCACTAGGCTTCAGGCCCACACCACCAATGCTTTATACCATCTGCTCACTTGTAGGCCATCACTGCAATGTTTTATGGGGTTCTCTAGGCTTCATGCCCTCTCCTCCAAAGCTTTATACCGTCTGCTCACCTGTAGGCAATCACTGCAATGTTTTATGGGGTTCTCTAGGCTTCAGGCCCTCTTCTGCAATGCTTTTTACCGTCTGCTCACCTGTAGGCCATCACTGCAATGATTTATGGGGTTCGCTAGGCTTCAGGCTCTCACCTCCAATATTTTATAAGGTCTGCTCACCTGTAGCCCATCACTGCAATATTTTATGAGGTTCATTAGGCTTCAGGCCCTCACCTCCAATGCTTTATACCGTTTGCTCACCTGTACCCCATCACTGCAATGATTTATGAGGTTCATTAGGCTTCAGGCCCTCACCTCCAATGCTTTATACCGTCTGCTCACCTGTACTCCATCACTGCAATGATTTATGGGGTTTGCTAGGCTTCAGGCCCTCACATCCAATGCTTTATAAGGTCTGCTCTCCTGTAGCCCATCACTGCAATATTTTGTTAGGCTTCAGGCCCTCACTTCCAATGCTTTATACCGTGTGCTCACCTGTAGGCCATCTCTGCAAAGTTTTATGGGGTTCTCTAGGCTTCAAGCCCTCTTCTCCAATGCTTTTTAACGTCTGCTAATCTGTAGGCCATCACTGCAATGATTTATGGGGCTCGCTAGGCTTCACGCCCTCACCTCTAATGCTTTATAAGGTCTGCTCTCCTGTAGCCCATCACTGCAATATTTTATGGGGTTCACTAGGCTTCAGGCCCTCACCTCCAATGCTTTATACCATCTGCTCACCTGTAGCCCATCACAGCAATGTTTTATGGGGTTCTCTAGACTTCAGGCCCTTACCTCCAATGTTTTATACCATCTGCTCTCCTGTAGGCATTACTGCAATGATTTATGGGGTTCGCTACGCTTCAGACTCTCGCCTCTAGTGTTTTATATCGTCTTCTCACCTGTAGGCCATCACTGCAATATTTTATGGGGTTCACTAGGCTTCAGGCCCTCACTTACAATGCTTTATACCGTGTGCTCACCTGTAGGCCATCTCTGCAATGTTTTATGGGGTTCTCTAGGCTTCAGGCCCTCACCTCCAATGCTTTTTAACGTCTGCTAACCTGTAGGCCATCACTGCAATGATTTATGGGGCTCGCTAGGCTTCACGCCCTCACCTCTAATGCTTTATAAGGTCTGCTCACCTGTAGCCCATCACTGAAATATTTTATGGGGTTCACTAGGCTTCAGGCCCTCACCTCCAATGCTTTATACCGTCTGCTCACCTGTAGTCCATCACAGCAATGTTTTATGGGGTTCTTTAGGCTTCAGGCCCTCACCTCCAATGCTTTTTAACGTCTGCTCACCTGTAAGCCATCACTGCAATGATCTATGGGGTTTACTAAGCTTCAGGCCCTCACTTCCAATGCTTTACACCGTCTGCTCACTTGTAGGCCATCACTGCAATGATTTATGGGGTTTGCTAGGCTTCAGGCCCTCACCTCCAATTCTTTATAAGGTCTGCTCACCTGTAGCCTATCACTGCAATATTTTATGGGGTTTATTAGGCTTCAGGCCCTCACCTCCAATGCTTTATACCGTCTTCTCACCTGTACTCCATCATTGCAATGATTTATGGGGTTCTCTAGGCTTTAGGCCCTCACCTCCAATGCTTTATACCGTCTGCTCCCCTGTAGCCCATCACAGCAATGTTTTATGGGGTTCTCTAGGCTTCAGGCCCTCACCTCCAAAGATTTATAAGGTCTGCTCACCTGTAGCCCATCACTACATTATTTTATGGGGTTTATTAGGCTTCAGGCTCTCACCTCCAATGCTTTATACCATCTGCTCACCTGTAGACCATCGCAGCAATGTTTTATGGGGTTCTCTAGGCTTCAGGCCCTTACCTCCAATGTTTTATACCATCTGCTCTCATGTAGGCATTACTGCAATGATTTATGGGGTTCGCTACGCTTCAGACTCTCGCCTCTAGTGTTTTATATCGTCTTCTCACCTGTAGGCCATCACTGCAATGCTTTATGGGGTTCGCTCACCTTCAGGCCCTCACTACAATTTTTAATTGAATCCGCTCACCTTCAGGCCCTCAACTATAATGTTTTAGATGGTAAACAGCACGCCCTTGCTCCAAATATTTTTGAGGGTCACCAGTAGGCCATTAATGATATTTTTCAATTGTGTGTATGATGTTCTCCTTCATGTGTAATAAAGGATGTATTGGAGTGCCGGTTCCTTGTAATTTTTGGCAGCCCTTTCACTTATTGCATAGGCTTTATGAGTGCAGCAGTGTACCTGAACAATTGTAGCACCATGTGAATGAGGCCCTGCTTGATGTTATATACAGGCTGTATCGGAGTGCTTCTTCCTTGTAATTTTTGACAGCATTTGCACTGTATATACAATTAAATATCCAGGAAAAAATGTTTCGTAACAATTTTACCTCTAAAAATGTCTTTTTTTTTTTGAGTGGGCGGGATTTTGTCGCCATGTAAAAGTAGTCGACAACTGGGATAATATGGTTCCTAGCTGCGACATTAGAGTCCAAGATGCACCCAGACATGGTCCCCATGCTGTTTCAGATCCATTTCAATGGTGTTTCTTTTTGACCTTTTCCAATGGACCAGGCACATTCCCCTCATCAGAGCAGGGGGTGCCTGGTTGTCTCATATTTACTTCAATTATACTCGGGTGCTCAGCCGAGCGCACGAATATCGATATGTGTTTGGACCCGAACACTTTGGTGCTTGCTCATCACTAATATGCACCTCAAAATAGTGCCCATAAAACCGTCATCTCATCCCGCAAAAATTATATCCTACCTAAGACAATCGCCCAAAACATTTAAAAAGCTATGTCTCTCAGAATATGGAGACACTAAAATATATATATATATTTTTTAAATGATATTATTGTGTAAAATTTAAATAAATAAAAAGTAGACATATTAAGTATCGCCGCGTCCATAACGACCTGCTCTAAAAAAAATACTACGTGACCTAACCCTCCAGGTGAATATCGTAAAAAAAAAACATATAAAAACGGTGTCAAAAGTCATTTTTTTGCCACCTTACATCACAAAAGGTGTAATAGCAAGCGAATAGAAAGTCATATGCACCCCAAAATAGTGCCAATCTCATCCTGCAAAAATTATACCCTACCTAAGACAATCGCCCAAAACATAAAAAAAAATATGGCTCTCAGAATATGGAGACACTAAAACATGAGTTTTTTTGTTTCAAAAATGATATCATTGTGTAAAACTTAAATAAATAAAAAAAGTAGACATATTAAGTATCGCCGTGTCCGTAAGAACCTGCTGTATAAATATATCACATGACCTAACCCCTCAGGTGATATACGCCAAAAGAAAAAGAATACCGAGATAAGAGCCGCACATCTAAAAATTATCAAATTTATTGAAAACAACAGACACAACAGAGACAGATTAAAATCATTGTATACAATAAATCATGGCTGTCTGGACCAAATAAGTACCGCACGCCACTCCGACTCCCGCATAGGTAAGCAATAAATAAGATTCAGTTAAAGTGCATATAATCCATCAACATAAATGATATAAGTATAATACTTATGATGGAAATAGCATGGTGGGAGTATGCGTGGTGGACAGGGAAAGAAGCCCAACGCGCATCGCCAGGCTATTCTGGCTTCCTCAGGGGTGCCTGTTTGTGTATCAAATATGGGCTCATATATACATATGGTCATAATGAAGTAATAGTAATCACATGTGGTATGGGCGTACATGTGATCTATTAACCACCTCAGCCCCCCTAGCTTAAACACCCTTAATGACCAGGCCACTTTTTACAATTCTGCACTACACTACTTTCACCGTTTATTGCTCGGCCATACAACTTACCACCCAAATGAATTTTACCTCCTTTTCTTCTCACTAATAGAGCTTTTATTTGGTGGTATTTCATTCTTGCTGATATTTTAACTTTTTTTGATATTTTGCTTTTTTTGACGAATTTTTTGGGAAAAAAATGACATTTTTTACTTTCTGTTGGAAAATTTGTCAAATAAAACTACATTTCTCTATAATTTTTTCTCTAAATGTATTGTTCTACATGTCTTTGATAAAAAAAAATGCAATAAGTGTATATTTATTGGTTTGGGTAAAAGTTATAGCGTTTACAAACTATGGTGCAAAAAAGTGAATTTCGGCATTTTGAAGCAGCTCTGACTTTTTGAGCACCTGTCATGTTTCTTCAGGTGCTAGAATGCCAGGAAAGTATAAATACCCCCCAAATGACACCATTTTAGAAAGAAGACACCCCAAGTATTCGCGGAGGGCATGGTGAGTTCATGTATCATTTCATTTTTTTTCACAAGTTAGCGGAAAATGACACTTTCTGAGGAAAAAAATAAAAATAATAAAGTTTCCATTTCTGCTAACTTCTGGCAAAAAAAAATAAAATCTCCCACGGACTCACTATGCCCCTCAGTAATAACCTTGGGGTGTCTACTTTCCGAAATGGGGTCATTTGTGGGGTGTGTTTACTGTTCTGGCATTTTGGGTGGGGCTAAATTGTGAGCAGCCATGTAAAAGCTAAAGGTACTTGTTGGAATTTGGGCCCCTTTGCGCACCCAGGCTGCAAAAAAGTGTCACTCATGTGGTATCGTCGTACTCAGGAGAAGTAGGGCAATGTATCTTGGGGTGTATTTTTACATATACCCATGTTGGGTGAGAGAAATATCTCTGTAAACTGACAACTTTGTATAAAAATTTTTTAAAAGTTGTCGTTTACAGAGATATTTCTCATACTCAGCATGGTTATATGTAAAAATACACCTCAAAACTCATTGCCCTACTTCTCCTGAGTACGGCGATACCACATGTGACACTTTTTGCAGCCAAGATGCGCAAAGGGGCCCAAATTCCAATGAGTACCTTTAGGATTTCACAGGGCATTTTTACACATTTGGATTCCAGACTTCTTCTCACGTTAGGGCACGCTTTAGGGGCTCCCTAAAATGCCAGGGTAGTATAAATACCCTCATTTGACCCCATTTTAGAAAGAAGACACCCCAAGGTATTCCGTGAGGGTATGGTGAGTTGATGTAAATTCTTGTCACAAGTTAGTGAAATATGAGACTGTAAAAACAAAAAATAAATAAATCAATTTCCGCTAACTTGTGCCAAAAATAATAATTCTGTGAACTCGCCATGCCCTCTGGGAATACCTTGGAGTGTCTTCTTCCAAAATGGGGTCACATGTGGGTATTTATACTGCCCTGGCATTTTAGGGGCCCTAAAGCGTGAGAATACAAAATGCGTAAAAATGTCCTGTGAAATCCTAAAGGTACTCATTGGTTTTAGGGCCCTTTGCGCATCTTGGCTGCAAAGTAAAGAAGTAGGCAATGTGTTAGGGTGTATTTTACATATACCCATGCTGGGTGTAGAAATATCTCTGTAAATGACAACTTTTAAAAAATTTTTATACAAAGTTGTCAATTTACAGAGATATTTCTCTCACCCAGCATGGGTATATGTAAAAATACACCCCAAAACACATTGCCCTACTTCTCCTGAGTACGGCGATACCACATGTGTGACACTTTTTGCAGCCAAGATGTGCAAAGGGCCCTAAAACCAATGAGTACCTTTTAGGAGGGCATTTTTACGCATTTTTCTTCTCTCGCTTTAGGGCTCCCTAAAATGCCAGGGCAGTATAAATACCCACATGTGACCTCATTTTGGAAAGAAGACACCCTACAGGTATTCTGTGAGGGGCATGGCGAGTTCATAGAAGATTTTTTCTTGGCACAAGTTAGCGGAAATTGATTTCTTATTGTTTTTTCTCACAAAGTCTCCCTTTCTGCTAACTTTTGACAAAAAGTTAAATTTTTCATGGACTCACTATGCCCCTCAGCGAATACCTTGGGGTGTCTTCTTTCCAAAATGGGGTCATTTGTGGGGTGTTTGTACTGTTCTGGCATTTTGGGCGGGGCTAAATTGTGAGCAACCCTGTAAAACCTAAAGGTACTTGTTGAAATTTGGGCTCTTTGCACTTAGGCTGCAAAAGTGTCACACATGGTATCGTCAGTACTCAGTAGAAGTAGGGCAATGTGTTTAGGGTGTATTTTTACATATACCCATGTTAGGTGAGAGAAATATCTCTGTAAACTGACAACTTTGTATAAAAATTTTTAAAAAGTTGTCGTTTACAGAGATATTTCTCATACTCAGCATGGTTATATGTAAAAATACACCTCAAAACTCATTGCCCTACTTCTCCTGAGTACGGCGATACCACATGTGTGACACTTTTTTGCAGCCAAGATGCGCAAAGGGGCCCAAATTCCAATGAGTACCTTTAGGATTTCACAGGGCATTTTTACACATTTGGATTCCAGACTTCTTCTCACGCTTTAGGGGCCCCTAAAATGCCAGGGTAGTATAAATACCCCCCATTTGACCCCATTTTAGAAAGAAGACACCCCAAGGTATTCCGTGAGGGGTATGGTGAGTTGATGTAAATTTTTGTCACAAGTTAGTGAAATATGAGACTGTAAAAAAACAAAAAAATAAATAAATCAATTTCCGCTAACTTGTGCCAAAAAAATAATAATTCTGTGAACTCGCCATGCCCCTCTGGGAATACCTTGGGGTGTCTTCTTTCCAAAATGGGGTCACATGTGGGGTATTTATACTGCCCTGGCATTTTAGGGGCCCTAAAGCGTGAGAATACAAAATGCGTAAAAATGTCCTGTGAAATCCTAAAGGTACTCATTGGTTTTAGGGCCCCTTTGCGCATCTTGGCTGCAAAAAAGTAAAAGAAGTAGGGCAATGTGTTTTGGGGTGTATTTTTACATATACCCATGCTGGGTGTGAGAAATATCTCTGTAAATGACAACTTTTAAAAAATTTTATACAAAGTTGTCAATTTACAGAGATATTTCTCTCACCCAGCATGGGTATATGTAAAAATACACCCCAAAACACATTGCCCTACTTCTCCTGAGTACGGCGATACCACATGTGTGACACTTTTTGCAGCCAAGATGTGCAAAGGGCCCTAAAACCAATGAGTACCTTTTAGGAGGGCATTTTTACGCATTTTTCTTCTCTCGCTTTAGGGCTCCCTAAAATGCCAGGGCAGTATAAATACCCACATGTGACCCCATTTTGGAAAGAAGACACCCCAAGGTATTCTGTGAGGGGCATGGCGAGTTCATAGAAGATTTTTTCTTGGCACAAGTTAGCGGAAATTGATTTCTTATTGTTTTTTCTCACAAAGTCTCCTTTCTGCTAACTTTTGACAAAAGTTCAATTTTTCATGGACTCACTATGCCCTCAGCGAATACCTTGGGGTGTCTTCTTTCCAAAATGGGGTCATTTGTGGGGTGTTTGTACTGTTCTGGCATTTTGGGCGGGGCTAAATTGTGAGCAACCCTGTAAAACCTAAAGGTACTCGTTGAAATTTGGGCTTCTTTGCGCACCTAGGCTGCAAAAAAGTGTCACACATGTGGTATCGCCGTACTCAGTAGAAGTAGGGCAATGTGTTTTAGGGTGTATTTTTACATATACCCATGTTGGGTGAGAGAAATATCTCTGTAAACTGACAACTTTGTATAAAAATTTTTAAAAAGTTGTCGTTTACAGAGATATTTCTCATACTCAGCATGGTTATATGTAAAAATACACCTCAAAACTCATTGCCCTACTTCTCCTGAGTACGGCGATACCACATGTGTGACACTTTTTTGCAGCCAAGATGCGCAAAGGGGCCCAAATTCCAATGAGTACCTTTAGGATTTCACAGGGCATTTTTACACATTTGGATTCCAGACTTCTTCTCACGCTTTAGGGGCCCCTAAAATGCCAGGGCAGTATAAATACCCCCCATTTGACCCCATTTTAGAAAGAAGACACCCCAAGGTATTCCGTGAGGGGTATGGTGAGTTGATGTAAATTTTTGTCACAAGTTAGTGAAATATGAGACTGTAAAAAACAAAAATAAATAAATCAATTTCGCTAACTTGTGCCAAAAAATAATAATTCTGTGAACTCGCCATGCCCTCTGGGAATACCTTGAGTGTCTTCTTTCAAAATGGGGTCACATGTGGGTATTTATACTGCCCTGGCATTTAGGGCCCTAAAGCGTGAGAATACAAAATGCGTAAAATGTCCTGTGAAATCCTAAAGGTACTCATTGGTTTTAGGGCCCTTTGCGCATCTTGGCTGCAAAAGTAAAGAAGTAGGGCAATGTAGTTTGGGGTGTATTTTTACATATACCCATGCTGGGTGTGAGAAATATCTCTGTAAATGACAACTTTTAAAAAAATTTTATACAAAGTTGTCAATTTACAGAGATATTTCTCTCACCCAGCATGGGTATATGTAAAATACACCTCAAAACACATTGCCCTACTTCTCCTGAGTACGGCGATACCACATGTGTGACACTTTTTTGCAGCCAAGATGTGCAAAGGGGCCCTAAAACCAATGAGTACCTTTTAGGAGGGCATTTTTACGCATTTTTCTTCTCTCGCTTTAGGGCCCCTAAAATGCCAGGGCAGTATAAATACCCCACATGTGACCCCATTTTGGAAAGAAGACACCCCAAGGTATTCTGTGAGGGGCATGGCGAGTTCATAGAAGATTTTTTTCTTGGCACAAGTTAGCGGAAATTGATTTCTTATTGTTTTTTCTCACAAAATCTCCCTTTCTGCTAACTTTTGACAAAAAGTTCAATTTTTCATGGACTCACTATGCCCCTCAGCGAATACCTTGGGGTGTCTTCTTTCCAAAATGGGGTCATTTGTGGGGTGTTTGTACTGTTCTGGCATTTTGGGCGGGGCTAAATTGTGAGCAACCCTGTAAAACCTAAAGGTACCCGTTGAAATTTGGGCCCCTTTGCGCACCTAGGCTGCAAAAAAGTGTCACACATGTGGTATCGCCGTACTCAGTAGAAGTAGGGCAATGTGTTTTAGGGTGTATTTTTACATATACCCATGTTGGGTGAGAGAAATATCTCTGTAAACTGACAACTTTGTATAAAAAAATTTAAAAGTTGTCGTTTACAGCGATATTTCTCATACAAAGTATGGGTATATAAAAAAATACACCCAAATACTCATTGCCCTACTTCTCCTGAGTACAGCAATACCACATGTATTGCACAAAATGCACAAAGGGGCCCAAATTCCAATGAGTACCTTTAGGATTTCATAGGGCATTTTTATGCATATGGATTCTCACGCTTTAGGGCCCCTAAAATGCCAGGGCAGTATAAATACCCCATTGTGGAAAGAAGACACCCCAAGGTATTCCGTGAGGGGCATGGCAAGTTCACAGAAAAAAAAAAATTTTGGCACAAGTTAGCGGAAATTGATTTTTTATTTTTTATTTTTTACAAAGTCTCAAATTTCCACTAACTAGTGACAAAAAATAAAATTTTACATGAACTCACCATACCCAGCACGGAATACTTTGAGGTGTCTTCTTTCTAAAATGTGGTCACATGTGGGGTGTTTGTACTGCCCTGGCATTTGAGGGTCTCCGCAATCATTACACGTATGGCCAGCATTAAGAGTTTCTGCGATTCTCCTTATATTGAGCATACGGGTAAAGAGATTTTTTTTTTCCGTTCAGCCTCTGGACTGAAAAAAATAAAATGAACGGTACAGATTTCCTAATTTGCATCGATCAATGTGGATGAAAAAATCTCTGCCAAAAAATGTGCAAAAAAAAAAAAGTAGTAAGGTCCCATTCACACTTCCGCAAAAATGTCCGTATCTATTCCGCAATTCTGCATTCAATGTGAATGGGGCCGGCGGTGATGCGGAGAGCACACTATGTGCTCGCCGCATCAGCATTTGCGGAGAGCACACTATGTGCTCGCCGCATCAGCATTTGCGGAGAGCACACTATGTGCTCGCCGCATCAGCATTTGCGGAGCTGCGGCCGCAAACTTCCGGGTTTCGGCCCCCAAACATCCGGCCGCATCTCCGCAAAAGATAGAACATGTCCTATTCGTGTCCGCAATTGCGGACAAGAAAAGGCATTTTCTATATAGTTCTGGCAATGTGCGGATCCGCAAAATGCGGAAAGCAAATTGCCGATATCCGTGTTTTGCGGATTCGCGGATCCATGAATCCGCACAACACATACGGTCATCTGAATGAGCCTTACAGGGGGGTGATTAGTGACAGGGGAGTGACAGGGGGTGATCAGGGAGTGACATGGGGTGATCAGGTTTTAATCAGTGAGAGGGGGGGATGGATGGGGGGGTCTGTGTGGTGATTGGTGCACTTACAAAAGTTTCCTTTGGTGGTCCCAAGCAAAAGGGACCACCAAAGGAACGAACAGCAAGCATATCAGACGCTGTTAACAAAACAGCGTCTGATATGCGATTTTTTTTAACTTCTACAGCCTGCCAGCGCATGATCAGCGCTGGCAGGCTGTAGTTAAAGTTCTCCCCGATGCGATCCTGTGAACGCGCATGCGCGCGTTCACAGGAAATCACGCGTCTCGCGAGATGACGAGCCCGCGCGTCCAGGAGGAACAATCCGACCACCACCAGGACGCAATCCTGCGTTCGGCGTTTGGGAAGCAGTTAATCTTTATTTATTTTTTTAACCATTTCACTCTATATTTTCCTAGCAGAGACCTCTCCTTTCCATTGGGACAATGTGTAAAGTGTAAATCACACAGAGATGGTGCGAAGTACATTATGCACTTCATCCCAAGTGAAAGGAGACGTTTCTACCGTTTTACATTTCTGCTGTAGCACACCGGCACCCCTATGTGTTAGGGTCTCTCAAAACCTAGTATCCTGAGAGACCCTAGAGCCTGAGTGGATAAACTACCTGTGTTGTGCTGTCACTATGTCCCTAAGTGTACCTGAGTGTGGTACTTTCGGAAACACTCCCCTAGGCATAGGGCAGGGTGGTCAGGACAGTCAGGACAGAAATAGCGGGTGTCAAGCCTTATTCCACTCCTGCTACAGACACGACATCTTTTTCGGGGTGACGGTTGGGTTGAGGTACCAGCAACGACATTGGGGAAATGTCGCTCGTGTAGACGACTCACTACACTGGTGGTTGAGGCCACAGAACCTCCTGGATACAGGAGGTTCTCGATGATCTCTTCCTGAAATTTGAGGAAGGATCCGGTTCTCCCAGCCTTACTGTAGAGAACAAAACTATTATATATAGCCAATTGAATTAAATATACAGACACCTTCTTATACCAGCGTCTGGTCCTGCGGGAAAGCAAATATGGGGCCAACATCCGGTCATTGAAGTCCACCCCTCCCATGAGCAAATTATAGTCGTGGACCGAGAGGGGCTTTTCAATGACACTAGTTGCCCGTTCAATTTGGACTATCGTGTCTGCGTGAATGGAGGAGAGCATGTAAACGTCACGCTTGTCTCTCCATTTCACCGCAAGGAGTTCTTCATTACACA
The DNA here is from genome assembly GCA_033119425.1 of Bufotes viridis. NCBI lineage: Eukaryota > Metazoa > Chordata > Amphibia > Anura > Bufonidae > Bufotes > Bufotes viridis. The sequence goes on from CM065590.1 coordinate 386,963,280, forward strand.
AGGCAGCCCTCTCCCCCCTTGCGAGACGGGTGGTAAGGAACCGTTGGAGGAAGCCCCGGCGACTAAGTCACGCGTTGCCACAGCAGCCGATCTGTTCTAGGAACAAATGCCTGAAGACGGGCACACTTGTGTAAAAATTGTCCACATAAAGATGGTACCCCTTGCCGAATAAGGGTGACACCAAGTCCCAGACTATCTTCCCACTGCTCCCCAGGTAGTCAGGGCAACAGACCGGCTCCAGGGTCTGATCTTTTCCCTCATAGATCCGAAATTTAGCCTTTCACAGAGCTTATACAATTTGACCCCATACCAGGCGCGCATGCTTGGGATGTACTGTTTGAAAACCATCAAAAAATGTGGTGATAAGAAAGCAGGATGCGCTCATACCCATATGCAGTTGTGCATTTCTGTAGGGGAGCACATCCTGCACTTGTAGTCCGTTGCTAATGGCAATCACCAGCAAAAAATGCATACAATGGATGATGCCTGCAACGGACTACAAGTACCAAAATGGACATCCTACATAAGATGAAATTTATGTGGATGTGGCAAGAATTCAGAACAAACTGTTTGAACCCAAGGCACCCGGTGAAATGTACTAGGGACTCGTCTACGCAGATGTTTTGTGCGGGGGTATACAAATCTGCAAATTTCTGGTTGAAGTGGTCTATGAGGGGCCGAATTTTGTGGAGCCGGTCAAAAGCTGGGTGGCCTCTGGGACGGGAGGTGGTGTTGTCGCTAAAGTGCAGGAAACGCAGGATGGTCTCAAAACGTGTCCTGGACATGACAGCAGAGTCCATGGGCATGTGATGAATTGGGTTCGTGGACCAATATGACCGCAATTCATGCTTTCTGGTTAGGCCCATGTTGAGGAGAAGGCCCAGAAAAGTTTTAAATTCGGAAACTTGGACTGGTTTCCACCGGAAAGGCTGGGCATAAGAGCTTCCTGGGTTGGCGTTTATAAATTGAGTGGCATACCGATTTGTTTCTGCCACGACTAAGTCATAGAGCTCCGCAGTGAAGAACAGCTCAAAAAACCCCAGCGACGATACTATCTGAGCTGTCTCCACCCGAACTCCTGACTGGGCGGTGAAAGGGGGAACTACTGGTGCGGCTGAAGTTGGGGGCTGCCAATCAGGGTTTGCCAGCACCTCAGGGACTCTAAGGGCTCTACGGGCCTGGCTGCGACGGGGGAATTACTGCACGTGCCACCGTACCAGCTTCAACTGCCCTTCTGGTGCTCGCCACTTCACCATGTTGTACGGCAGTGCTGGTAGAAGGTCCAGGATGGGCTGCGCTGCTGGTGTATGCCTCACCACGTAATCCGGCAGCGACAGCCCCACTCTGCTGCCCTTGAAACGGATCCTGCGCTACCTGCGGTCTAGCGACACTGGGCCGGGTACGCCTGGTGCTATCAGGGACCTCAACCTTCTCGTCCGAACTTTGGGTCAGACAGCCACTGCTTTCTACAGGTTCGTATTCTGACCCGCTAGATTCGTCAGATGAGGGTTCCCATTCCTCATCCGACTGGGTCAGAATCCTGTAGGCCTCTTCAGGAGAATACCCCTTATTTGACATTTGGGCGACTAAATTTAGGGGGTATTCCCTGAGACTACCCAAGAAAAAGAGCAAGCCTGTCTTACAAATGGGAGGCTAGCGAAGTACAGAAGCCGCTGCGATTGATAAAAAAGATCAAAACAGATTTTTTTATCGCCGCTGCGCTTGTGAAGTGATTGTGCAGTGATAAAAAAAATAATAATTGTCACTGCAGCGGGGTGGGCGTGGGTGAACGTGTGGGCGACCGATCAGGCCTGATCGGGCAAAACCTGCGTTTTGGGTGGGGGGCGAGCTAAAGTGACAGTAATACTATTATAGATCTGACCGTGATCAGTTCTGATCACTTACAGATACTATAAAAGTACATATGCTGATTAGCACTACACTAATCAGTGAATCAGTGACTGCGGTGCGGTGGGCTGGGCGCTAACGGAAGCTAGCTACCTGCCAAAGGGACCTAAACTAATCTAAACCTAGCAGTCAATACTAGTGAAAAAAAAAGTGACAGTTTACACTGATCACTTTTTTCCCTTTCACTAGTGATTAACAGGTGATTGAAAGGGGTGATCAAGGGGTTAATTGGGGTGATGGGGGGTGATCAGGGCCTGAAGTGTGGTGCTTGGTGTACTTACAGTAGAGGTGTGCTCTCTCCTGGGTCCAACCGAAGAAAAGGACCCAGGAGATGGCACAGAAGCCATTTAACACATTATGTTTATAAATATAATGTGCTAAATGACTTGTGATTCGTTTTTTTTAAAAATCATCATCTTGCCAGCGATGATCATTGGCTGGCAGGCTGATGACCTATACTTGAACTTCTTCTCTAACTTTTCACCGCCGCGCAGTGCGCATGCGCGGCGGCATCAGCGCGAAATCTCGCATCTCGCGAGATGACGCGCCGATGCGTCCACTCAGAGCTACAGGACCGCCCGCCGGATGCATCCGTGCGTTAGGCGGTCCTGTAGTGGTTAAAGAGACCTCCCAGGAAAAAGGAGGTACTGGTCGCTGGTGCGGGCTCAGCGCAGAGACATCTGCGCATTCGTCAATACACGCCAGTCGAAAAGGCCAGCGTGTGCTGTGTTCCAGCATCCAGAAGCAGCGTGACGCGCTGGACCAAGGATTGCGCTGCGCTCCACAGACTGGAAGCAGCGTCACGTAATGATCGAAAGAAAGAGAGCCCGGCATGTGCGCATGAAGACCCAAGTGAGCGAGAGGACAAAAGGGGAGGGGAAACAAACAAAAGATAAAACATGAATAAATATATAAATAAATACCATATAAGGGGACGACCAATAAGTATAGACCCCTATATATATACAAATCCAAATTAATTCTGTAATCAGGAAAACATCACCCATCAATTAGTGGATAAGGCATACAACCATAGTATGCACAAAATCAACATATACAAAGTGCAATGAGCAAAATTACACGTGAGAAAAACCAATAAAAATTATAAATGAAGAGCCCCATCTAATGAAAACATAATAAATCAATATAATAACCATGATATCTATAAATTTAACCTATATTAAATCTCCTACCTTTTTAGTCACTATTAATTGTATCCATTAATTTATACATTATTTATTGATCTATATAAATTTGTATTTTAAATTTATTGTATTTATTAAAATATTTATTTCTCCTTATTCTTTATTTCTTATTTTTTATATACTATTTTTTTCTATTTTAGTATTTTTTATATTATTTTTTATTTTTAAGTGGGGAGGGGGAAAAACCTCAGGTGAACACCATAAGAATAAATAAAAAAAGAAGTGTAAAAAAACACAAAAAGGGATGAGCGAGCATGCTTGGCCGAGTATTGGTTTGGCTCGAACATTGCTTTGCTCGGCGCTCGAACTAACTCGGCAAAGCACTACGTGTGTTCGACGCATTGCTCGAGTCTCCTCCCCGCACGTTTGGAGTGTAAGGCCTTATTCACACATCCGCAATGTAGTCCGCATGTATTCCGCAATTTTGCGGAATACATGCGGACCCATTGATTGTGAATGGGGCCGGGAACGATGCGGAGAGCACACACTGTGCTCTCCGCATCCGATTTTGCGGAGCGCGCCGCCGATTTTCCGGTCCGCGGCTCCGCAAAAAAAATAGAGCATGTCCTATTCTTGTCCGCAATTGCGGACAAGAAGAGGCATTTTGTATGGAGTTCGGGCAATGTGCAGTCCGCAAAAATGCGGAATGCACATTGCCGGTGTGTCCGTGTTTTGCGGATCCGCGGCTCCGTGGATCCGCAAAACACAACGGATGTGTGAATAAGGCCTAAGGCCACAGCCATGCTAACTGTAAGCCTTACACTGATTGGCTGGCCGGAACACGTTATACAAGTTCATATAAGAGCTGAGGTCCAGCGCTCGGATTATTCAGCGTCAGGGAGAGCAGACAGTAGGCAGGGACAGATAGAATTTTGCTCTAAACTTACTGATTTTACTCCAAAAAACATATTTAAAGACCTAACAGTCCTTTTAAGGACCTCAGTGTGTGTTTGACAGCAGTGCAGCACCTTTATTTTTTTTAAGAAGGGGTTTGCTTCAGCACAATTAGGGACAGGCGTCAGCAGGAAGGGACAGATAGTGCAGGGCTTGAAAATCGCTTTTTTACCTATCCAAACTTCTAAAAGACAGAAATATTTCCAATTAGTGACATCTACAATACGCCATCGTAAAGCAGTGTGTTGGGCAGACATTGTAAAAGGGGCTTATTCACTAGAGTGTGCCTGCTACTGAGATATACACTGCACATCATAAAGCGGTGTGTTGGGCAGACATTATAAAAAGGGGCTTATTCACTATAGTGTGCCTGCTACTGAGATATACACTGCATTGTCATAAAGCAGTGTGTTGGGCAGACATTATAAAAAGGGGTTTCTTCACTACATTGTGCCTGCTACTGAGATATACACTTCATCGTCATAAAGCAGTGTGTTGGGCAGACATTATAAAAAGGGGCTTGATTTACTATAATGTGCCTGCTACTGAGATACACTGCACCATCATAAAGCAGTGTGTTGCGCAGCGATTATAAAAAGGGGCTTATTCACTACAGTCTGCCTGCTACTGAGATATACACTGCACCATCAGAGAAATATTTTTTTCTGGGGAAATTAACCTAACTTGTACCACATATGTGTGTGCTTTCAATCCGCATCACTCCAGCAGAGAGTGATTTATATTTTGGCCATAGTTAACTAGTTTTGGGCACATCTATGTGTGCGTTTAGGCCGCAACTGTATATACAGTATTCCAGCAGAGAATGCATTTTATTTGGGACAAATTTGTATCCAATATAGACCTATATCCAAATACAGTGTGTGTATTAAAAATTACATTATCTTAGGCCTAGTGCAGTGGCCAATATCTGTAGTTTTTTCTATCCAATACTGAACTGTATCTGAATACAGTATGTATATTACAAATTACATTATCCTGCGCCTATTTTATTGTCAGATTTTTTTTTATTTTGCTTCCAATACTGAACTGCATCTCAATACAGTGTGTATATTAAAAATTACATTCTCATGGGCTTAGTGTAGTGGCCAAAATCTGTATTTTTTTGTATCCAGTCCCGAACTTATTTTCCATCTGTTCAGTGTGGATGGGGAGAAGATGGGCGTGAATGGGCAGAAGAGGAGGAGGAGGGTATGGAAAGTCATCCTGAAGTTGACATCAACATCTTGCCTGTTGGTACTCTGGCACACATGACTGACTTCATGTTAGGTTGCCTTTCCCACGACCCTCGCATTATATGCATTTTAGGTAGCACAGATTACTGCGTGTTCACCATTCAAAACCCGGCTTCAAACAGAACTTCTTATCTCTCATTCCTGTGGTGGAGAGGATGAGTAAAATGACGCAATACCAGAAGGTACTTGTTGACAGATTGCTCCAAAATTTTCCATCTGACAATTTGGCCGCCAGAGTCCATACATCCTTAGGGAATCGAGGAAGGAAGACAAGGGGAACACATATTAGTCTCAACAGAGGCAGGGCAACACTTTCCAAGACATGGGGCACTTTCATGACACCCCGCCAGAAACCTCACCCTGAAATGCAGCCTAGTGCTACCAGGAGGGAAAAGTTTTGGAAGATGGGGAAGGAATACATAGCAGACCGTGTCAGCATCCTAAATGATCCCTCAGTGCCTTACAACTACTGGGTGTCCAAGTTGGACACGTGGCAAACTTGCGCTCTACGCCTTAAAGGTGCTGGCCTGCCCTGCCGCCAGCGTATTGTCTGAGCGTTTATTAAATGCTGCTGGTGGCATTATAACAGATAAGCATATCCGCTTATCCACTGACAATGCTGACAGGGTGACTCAGATAAAAATGAACAAGGCCTGGATTGCCCCTGACTTCTCCACTCCACCAGAGGAAAGATGAGCTAATAAGGAACAAAAACGCAATTTAAATGCATGCTTTATAATGTACTCAATCCACAAGATTCAAATGCACCCTTTTCACCTAAAAAAAAAGGTATATGTTTGAATCTTGTTTTCTCATCCGCCTCCTCTTCCATACAGTATATATGCTCTCACTACACTGTTTTGTAGGGTCTCCTCACCTTCAGGCCCTCACCTCTAATGTTTTATACAGTCTGCTCACCTGTAGGCCATTACTGCAATGTTTTATGGGGTTCGATCACCTTCAGGACCTCACCTGTAATGTTTTATATGGTCTGCTCACCTTCAGGCCCTCACCTCTAATGTTTTATACAGTCTGCTCACCTGTAGGCCATCACTGCAATGTTTTATGGGGTTCGCAAGCCTTCAGGCCCTCACCTCCTATGTTTTATACGGCTTCTCGCCTTCAGGCCCTCACCTCTAATGTTTTATACGGTCTGCTCACCTGTAGGCCATCACTGCAATGTTTTATGGGGTTCTCTCACCTTCAGACCCTCACCTCCAATGTTTTATCCGGTCTGCTCACCTGTAGGCCATTACTGCAATGTTTTATGGGGTTCGATCACCTTTAGGCCCTCCCCTCTAATGTTTTATATGGTCTGCTCACCTGTAGGCCATTATTGCAATGTTTTATGGGGTTCAATCACCTTCAGTCCCTCACCTGCAATGTTTTATGCAGTCTGCTCACCTGTAGGCCATCACTGAAATGTTTTATGTGGTTTGCTCACCTTCAGGCCCTCAACTATAATGTTTTAGAGGGTAACCAGCAGGCCCTTGCTCCAAATGTTTATGAGGGTCACCAGCAGGCCATCAATCACAATTTTTCAAGGGTGTGTATGATGCCCTCCTTTAAGTGTAATAAAGGGTGTATTGAAGTACCGCTTTCTTGTAATTTTTGGCAGCCCTTTAATTTAGTGCATAGGCTTTATGAGTGTAGAAATGTACCTGAACAATTGTAGCACCATGTGAATGAGGCCCTGCTTTATGTGATATACAGGCTGTATCGGAGTGCTTCTTCCTTGTAATTTTTGGCAGCTTTTGAACTGTATATACAATTGAATATACAGGAAATAATGTTTTTTTTTGAGAGGGTGTGATTTTGGGCGTGATTTTGTCGCTATGTAAAAGTTGAGGACAACTGAGACAACATGGTTCCCAGCAGCGACATTGGAGTTCAAGATGCACCCAGACATGGCCCCCATGCTGTTCCAGATCAATTTCGGTGGTGTTTCTGTCACTTTATGACCTTTTCCAATGGACCAGGCACCCTCCCCTCATCCGAGCAGGGGGTGCCTGGTTGTCTCCCATTGGCTTATACAAATACTCAATTTGGTCAGTGGACCGACAAAAAGGGGTCCTAAACTAAATATCTTTATTGTTACAAATCTAAAATCACAAGACCTACAGGGATAGGTTAAAACTATCAGGAATGAGGAGGGGGTGATGGTTCCTCACTTGCAATTGGTGCCACCTCACTCTACACAGACCATTTGTTTATTCCATGGGCGCAAGTCCTGTCATAAACCTGAGGATAGCTAGGATCCCATTGACTTCCATTATACTCGGGTGCTCAGCTATGTGTTCGGACCGAGTACCCGAACACCCGAACACTTTGGTGCTCGCTCATCACTAATCACAAAAAGTGTAATAGCAAGCGATCAAAAAATCATATGCACCCTAACATAACACCAAACAAACAGTCATCTCATACAAAAAAAAAAAAAGAGCCCCTAGATAGGAAAGTCGCCCAAAAAATTAAAAAAAAAACTACGGCTTTCAGCATGTGGAATAACAAAAATTTTTTTTTTTTCAAAAATGCTTTATTATGTAAAACTGTAACAACCATATTTGGTATTGCCGCGTCTGTAGCAACCTGCTCAATAAAAATAGCACATGATCTAATCTGTTGGATGAACGCTGTAAAAAACAAAAATGGTGCCAAAACAGCTATTTTTGTTACCTTGCCTCACAAAAAGTTTAATATAGAGCAATCAAAAATCATAGGTACCGTAAAATAGTACTAACAAAACTGCCACCTTATCCTGTAATTTACAAAATGAGGTCACTTTTTTGGAGTTTCAACTCTAGGGGTGCATCAGGGGGGCTTCAAATGGGACATAGTGTAAAAAAAAAACAAAAAAAAACAGTTCAGCAAATTCTGACTTTCAAAAACCATATTGCGTTCCTTTCCTTCTGTGCCCTGCCGTGTACCCATACAGCAGTTTACGACCACATATGGGGTGTTTCTCTAAACTATAGAATCAGGGCAATAAATATTAAGTTTTGTTGTTAACCTTTGCTCTTTTAGCTGAAAAAATGGATTAAAATGAAAAATCTGCCAAAAAAGTGAAATCCTGAAATTTCATCTCCATTTTCCATAAATTCTTGTGGAACGCCTAAAGGGTTAACAAAGTTTGTAAAACCAGTTTTGAATACCTTGCGGGGTGTAGTTTCTAAAATAAGATCACTTTTTTGAAGTTTCTACTCTAGGGGTGTATCAGGGGGGGCTGCAAATGGGACATGGCAACTGAAAATTATACCAATGAAATCTGCCTTCCAAAAACCATATAGCGTTCCTTTCCTTCTGTGCCCTGCCGTGTGCCCATACAGCAGTTTACGATCATAAATGGGGTGTTTCTGTAAACTGCAGAATCAGGGCAATAAATATTGAGTTTTGTTTGGCTGTTAACCTTAGTTCTGTTACTGGAAAAACATTTATTAAAATGGAAAATCTGCCAAAAAGTAAAATTCTGAAATTTTATTTCCATTAATTATTGTGGAACAACAAAAGGGTTAACAAAGTTTGTAACCATAGCAAAGGCAGGTGCACTCTGCGGCAATACTAAACCCTCACACTGATGTTAAAATTGAGAGGTTAGTTCTACACATCCTACTAGGAGGACATGTCTTAAGCTCGGACACCACGTCAAGGTGTCTCAAGTAGCCCGAGACCCTATCACTCAACCTATTTAATTGTGCCTGCTTTTTATCTACAGGCTACATTCAGGTGCACCTGACAGGCTCTGGGCCATGTCAGCCGGTCTTGGGTGGGGCTCACAGGCACCTCCCAACTCCCATTGCAAGCATAGTTACCTGCTGGAGGTCACTGGTGAGCTATTTGTGAGTCAGGGCTTACGCTCCCGTAACGTAATGTCCAAGGGCCCCTGGTATCGCCCATTACGGCACAGGTAGGTTGAGTGGTAGGGTCTCGGGCTACTTGTGAGACCTTGACGTGGTGTCCGAGCTTAAGACATGTCCTCCTAGTAGGATGTGTCGAACTAACCTCTCAATTTTAACATCAGTGTGAGGGTTTAGTATTGCCGCAGAGTGCAGCTGCCTTTGCTGTGGTTATGTTTTTGATTGTTCTCCACATCCACATTATCGTTATCTTATGTAGGATGGTTATTGTGGTACTTATAGTCCGTTGCTGACATCTTCCATTGTATGCATTTTTTGCTGTTGATTGCCTCTAGCAGCGGACTACAGGTGCAGGATGTGCTCCCCTATATACATGCACAACTGCATATGGGTTGAGCATATCCTGCTTGTTAAACACCACACCCGTTTTCTTATGGTTTAACAAAGTTTGTAAAATCAGTTTTGAATACCTTGATGGGTGTAGTTTCTAAAATGGGATCATTTCTGGTGCTTTCTATTCTGTAAGCCTCACAAAGTGAGTTCAGACCTGAACTGGTCGGTAAAAAGTAGGTTTTGGAAATTTTCTAAAACATTTCAAGATTTGCTTCCAAACTTCTAAGCCTTCTAACTAGTGATGATTGAGCATGCTTGGATGAATATCTGTTCGGCTCGAGCATCGCTATGCTTGGAACATGGCGGTACTCGGCCAAGTACAGCATGTGGTCGAGCGAAATGCTTGAGTCTCCGCCCCACACATTTCACAGGTTTTAAGCAGCCAATAACGGAGCAAGTAAGTACTGCCCTCACTGTAATGCCAGTAGCCATGTTGGCTGCTGGCATTACAGTGAATGGCTGGCTGGAACACGTCATCGGGTTCTATATAGCACCTGATGACGCATGTTCGGCTTAGACATAGACAAAGCGGAGCGTAGGAAGGGAAAGACAGAGCAGGGAGCAAATTTCAGCGATTTTAGTTAGAGATAGCTTTTCAAAGGCCCAAAAGTCCTTTTAAGGACTACTGTGTGTGTGTTTTAAATCAACAATATATTTAACAGCAGACACGGACATCCGTGCTAAGGAAGGGACAGAAATTTGCAGTTTTCACTACCATAAGCTTTTCAAAGACCCCACAATGCCTTTTAATGACTACTGGGTTTAATATATTGTCCATATTCTGGGGGTTTATGTGATAGATAGTGTCCAGCATTAGTGCTGATCACGAATATTCGAATTGCAAATCTTAATCGCGAATATCGTCACTTTGAGAATTCACGAATATTTAGAAAATTTCAAAATATATTCGTAATCGCAAAAATAGTCTCTGTATTAAAAATTACATTAATTTGGGCATACTATAGTGTCTATTCTTTGGGTTTATGTCACGAGTTGGAAGTCCCGCGAGAGGCTTCCGCGTTGTCAGCAATAAACATACGGCACACCGGGACAGTCACATCAAAGTTTATTGTACAACCAAGACAAGAAAGGAAACACAGGGGAAACATGAGCTCTATGTACTGTCCGCACAGTGGAAGAAAACCCCCACTGCGCCACTGTCTAGTAATACTCCAGAGGGGCGTGACTAAGCAACCCCTTGTATTTACTAGGGCCCCAAATGGTAGGGATAGGCTTTGCCGCAGGAAGTTGCCAGGGTCCACTCTGGGGCGTGAACTAGACAGTGACAACAGGAACGAAGGGATAACAGGTACCAAAGGTACCAACAGTACATAGGCAGTGATAACATAAACCGGCGAATACAAACTAAACAACTGAAAACACGAGCAAGGGTACATAGCAAGGAACCAGGAGTGGCAATGAGCCGAGAAGGACTTGCTCCACCAGTGGTATACTGCGTGGCCTAGCCCATAGCACTCTGCAGCATCAAGCTGCAGCGAGGGCTTGCTGAGAGGAGACATACACAGACACAGCTCATGGCTACCAGCAACATAAGAGTTGCTGCACGGGCGATGCCCGCTGCACCAGCAGCAGGAGAGCTGCTCCGAGGGCATAGCCATGAGACGAATAATGTAACACAGACATAGCTCATGGCTACCAGCAACATGAGAGTTGCTGCACGGGCGATGCCCGCTGCACCAGCAGCAGAAGAGCTGCTCCGAGGGCATAATCATGAGGCAAAGCAAGGCAAAGACATAATAAACACAAGGTGACTAAAACATAAACAAATCAGGGCCAGGCAACCCACAGAGCACAGACAGACACGGATCCCATGGGTCAGCAGCATGGAAGACAGAGTACAAACCAAAAGAAGGACAGGACAAACACACACCAGGAGAGCTGACCCAGAACTGAGGGAAAGTCAGCCTCATATACAGGTTCCATGGGTGCAGCAGAGAGGCCACACCCATGGAGCAGACAGAGAGGATTAACTCCTGATACACACACAGGGGAGTTAACCCATAAAGAATCACAGACACACAGGAATGGAACTGCAGCTGGGAGCTGCAGTACGAGCATAAACAGAAGGTCACAACCAGAGGTAGCAACTGTGACAGGTTTATGTGACATATACCGTCCGGCATACGAAAAAAGTATCTGTATTTCAAATTGCAACAATCTGGGTCTAATATAGAGTCCATGTTCTGTGGTTTTATGGGACATATACTGTCCATCATCCGAAAAGAGTGTCTGATGCGCAAATCTAAATAATCTGGGCCTAATCTAGTGTCCACAGCGTGTGCCTCTCTGTGTCAAATACTGTATAACTGTTGAAAACAGTGTATTTTGGGGAAATGTACATTGCTTGTGCAACATTTAGTGTCCACAGCGTGTGCCTCTCCGTGTCAAATACTGTACCACAGGTAAAACCAGTGTATTTTGGGGAAAAGTACATTATTTGTGCAACATTTAGTGTCCACAGCGTTTGCCTCTCTGTGGCAAATACTGTACCACAGGTGAAACCAGAGTATTTTGGGGAAATGTACATTATTGGTGCAACATTTAGTGTCCACAGCGTGTGCCTCTCTGTGTAAAATACTGTATCACAGGTGAAACCAGTGTATTTTGGGGAAATGTACATTATTTGTGCAACATTTCCAGGGCCAGAAATTTTGAAAAGTGTGCGTTTAGTGCTATGGCCTGTGGGTGGGTGGCTGGGTATTTGCGCTTACATTCAAAGGCCTGGGGTAAGGACATCTGTACGCTGTGCTTGGACACAGAAGTGGGTGTGCTAGCTGACGGTGCTTGCGAAGGCCTAGCTGCAGGGCAGAATTCATCCAGGCCTGTGTCTAGGACAGAGTATTGGCCAGCCCAGCACGTAACACAGGGGAGGAAGAGAAGGCAGTGGTGTGACCCACAGAGACTGATTGTGAACCAAGGGGTTTGGGCCACCTGTTAGGATGCTTTGATGCCATGTGGCGGATCATGCCGGTGGTGGTGAGGTTGCTAGTGTTCCCAACCCATAATCATTTTGCCGCCAGTGTACTGTCTTCCCCCATTATTTTCTCGGGTTTGAGTTTTTATTGTTATGTTTTGAGTTAGAGTTAATGAATAGGATGTAAGATATGTTATGGTTATTTATTTATGAGTTTTTATTTTGGTATAGCACAGTTACAGTTAGCAAATTACAATTCTTTTATTGTCCCCACTTTCCTCAAAAGAGCGCCAGACTACGGAACACCTGCCCCTTGGCAAGGGAGGTTTCCGCAAGGGGGAACAGTTGCGGGCCTATTTGGTGTGGCCCACCTTCTCCCTTTTCCCACCCCACAGCCTCTTCCAGCCTGTTGCGCTGCTATGGATCCCTCCCCCTCTGCCCTGCTGTCCTCGCTTGGCTTGCCACCTTTACAGGTTGGGTCAGTGATGTCATTGTCTCCATTCTCCTCTTATACTTCCTCACTCTGGTCATCCTCCTGACTTGTGTTGACCTAACAAGACCCTCACTCATTGACAACTGTGTCGCATCTGTATCATCTGCCTCATGAACCACTAATTGCCATTCCCCACCGTCATCTTCTTCTGACTGTGGATGCTGAAGAGTTTGGCGATCAGTGCACAAGATCTCCTCATGTCCCTCTTCAGGGTCAGTCAGCTCACCTGCAGGTCCTCACCTACAATCTTTTACAGGGCAATAAAGAAATATAGTTAAAATTTCAATAAAATTTTTTTGTAGCTTGTGCTGACCGCCATTCCATGTGCTAACTCTGCAATGTAACATTACCGCAATCAAAAAATACCGGGGGTGACGTAACTCCTTAGCACAGTGGAATCTCATTGGTTATCGGAATGAACCACACAAATCTTCTCGATCCACCAGCTCACAACAGCCATGCTACAACACCCACAGAATCGAGAAAGAGGTATCATTCTGTCAATCCTTTCAGTGTCCAGTAAGGTTTCCCATTTGGAATCAAATTAAGCCGCAGGCTCCACTCCTGGTCGTGCCCTTCTGTCAATTAGTTTAAGTTTCAGCTTTGCAACCATATTCCCCTCGGAACCCAAAGACTTTGGTTTCCAGGAAAAAGCTCTGAGCGTAACGGTAATAATGCCGCTGGATCGTGTGTCGGATTGTTTTCAAACCAAGCTACAAATTTCATCTTAGATTAATGAAAACATTCTTGGTAAATGCTCAGTGTGGTTCTTCTGGTGCCAGTCAAATAGCAGGGCAATACAGATACCTACAGCCGTCTATCTTAATCATGGCCCCAATTCTAGAAAAAAACAAAATTTTTGGCAGCACCTGCACTTTACATACATATGAATATACAGAAAAGAATATTTTCTAAACATTTTTCCTGTAAAATTGATTTATTTTTTTGCTGGGGGGGGGGGGTTGGGCGTGTATTTGTGAATAAGTAAAAGTAGTATACAACTGGGAAAACATGGTTCCCTGCAGCGACTTGGGAGTCCAAGATGCATCCAGACATTGTCCCCATGCTGTTCCTGGTCCATTTCAGGGATGTTTCTGTCACTTTCTGACTTTTTCCAATGGACCAGGCACCCTTCCCTCTTCAGAGCAGTGGGTGCCTGGTTGTCTCCCATTGACTTCCATTATACTCGGGTGCTCGGCCGAGCACACAAACATAGCAATGTGTTCGGCCCAAAATCCGAACACCCGAATACTTTGGTGCTCGCTTATCACCACTTCTAATGTCCCCAAAAAATAAAATGGCATTCACAAAATGATCCAAACATGAAGTAGACATATGGGGAGTGTAAAGAAATAACTATTTTTCGAGGTATTACTATCTATTATAAAGGTAGAGAAATTAAAATTTGCAAATTTGCTAATTTTTCTATTTTTTTTGTAAATTTTGAACTTTTTAATAAATAAAAATGACATTTTTTGACTCAATTTTACCACTGTCATGAAGTACAATATGTGACAAGAAGACAATCTCAGAATGGCCTGGATAAGTGAAAGCGTTTTAAAGTTATGACCACATAAAGTGACACATGTCAAATTTGCAATCACCTGGTCCTTAAGGTGAAATACGGCAGGGTCCTTAAGGGGTTACTAGAGATATTGGCATTGTTTTGACAACAAAAAGTGTAGCCATTTTAGCTCAATTAACCCCTTAGTGACCAGCCTGTTTTAGGCCTTAATGACAGGAGAATTTTTTTTTTTTTTTATTGTTGCCTTCCAAGAGCTATAACTTTTTTTTATCATTTTTGTCTATGTAGCAGTATGAGGGCTTGTTTTTTAAAGGACAAGTTGTCGTTTTTAATTGTTCCATTTTGGGGTACACATAACTTTGTTTAACTTTTATTAACTCTTTCTAGGGGAAATACAAAATGCAATACTGCCACTATGTTATAAATTTTGCTCTATTCCTTTTTATGCATAAATAACAAAATACCTTTATTCTCTAGGTCAGTATGATTATCGTAATACCAAATATGTTTAGGGTTTTTATGTTTTACTACTTTTGCACAATAAGAAAACATTTAAAAAAGTTTTTGAATCTCCACATCCCATTACCCATAACTTTTTTGTTTTTCTTTCTATGGGAGCTGTGTGAGGGCTTGATTTTTGCTGGACAATTTGTAATTTTTATTTTATTTTGGGTTAAAATGAATAAGTAAAATAAAACTGTATTATGATGATAATGGTGACTAATGATGACTGACGATAAATGTGACTAGTCAGATATACAGTATGTGCAATATATGAATATATGAATACAAGGCCATTTGCAGGAACCAGTGATCTGCACATCACATCCATTTCATATTTTTGATCCTGCCATATGATCCTGCGATGGACAGCTCCATGTGTGAGCGCTAGCAGTGCCCCCCTGTCCCTGGACCATACTCTGCAAATTGTGTTGTAAGCATTCCCCGCTCTACCATAAAACACACACCCTGTGAAATATGACCAATACTAATGGGATTTCATTATAGTATTCAGAATATCCAGTATTTCAGTATTTTCCATATCCACCTGATCTGCATATAGTCTATTTACTGTAGATGCTTGTGCCAATAGATCTGCACTTACTTCATATACAGTATGTATATAGATCTCTACCATGTGTGTGTATGTGGGGGAAGGGGAACAGAAAAAAATAGGCTTGTTAATCAGTCTTTTTACAGAGCCTTTGTTCTGCTGTTTTCGGTTACACACTTGCTGTCCTGCCCCACCCCTGATAAAAAAAAGCATGCCCCACGTCCTTTATTATATTTTTTCCTTTCCTTTTTTCCATAGATCAGTGCGTCATTTGATCTATGCTTTGTTTACCACAAAGGATTAGAGTTACATGCTTATAGCCACATTCTTTACTTGTAATATATTTTTATCTTTGCAAAAAATGCATTGCTAGTTATCAATATCATTAGGTATTACATTTCTAGGAAATCATGCATTGTGATTGGTAGTGGAACTATGTACATACACTATATACTGCTGTACTGGATATAAATTTATATATATATATATATATATATATATATATATATATTGTAAGGGATCAGTTAGCGGGGTGTCGTCTCCTGGGTACACAGGCACCGTTCAGCAGGCACACCATAGACATTGCAGTCCAAACAGCAGGAAAGTCGTTTAACTGGCCTCAGTCAGTTTTATTGATAGGTGAGGTACAGACCACAAAAAGAAATATATAACAAACAAAATTCTAAGCCTGTCCGGCTCTAACTATACAGCAGGAAACCTAACTGCACAAGTGCCGACCTAATACCGGGCACCAAACAAAATAACAAGGTCCATACCTCTAGGAGTGCTCTCTCAGGCTCTAAGCATGTAACCTGTTCCCAGGTGGAGCAAGCTGTGTCTGTATTCTCAGCCTTATATCAGACTAGCACTCCTGAGGAGTGATTACCTGACAGCCCAAAACCCGGACTGTCCGGATGGAGTGGGGGCCCACCCTTCTCTCCCCACTCCAGCAACACAGGCCCTAAAACCAGGTTTTTATACTAACCCGAATTGCAGAGACGTCTGCATAGACCGCTGAACATTTCCCTGGTTGCTTTTTAAATGACAGAAGTGAGGAATCTTGGACACACATAGACCCCGTCCACCACTTCTCCAGACACTCTGTCACATATCCTCCCCCCCTGTTTCAGACCTGGGGCTGGAACACAACTGGACATCAGACAATGTACACGCGACAAGGCATCTGCATTTCCCATTTGGGTCCCTGGCCTGTGTTTTACGGTAAATTGGTACTCTTGTAGGGCTAAGAACCATCTTGTTACCCTCCTATTTTTTTCCTTATTCTCACACATCCATTTTAAGGGAGCATGATCTGTGACCAATTCAAAGTGACGGCCCAGCAAATAGTAGCGGAGCGCTTCCAGGGCCCAATAGCGAGGCACTCTTTTTCCACAATTGCATATTTTCTCTCATGGTCATTAAGTTTCCTGCTCAGATACAGTACGGGGTGTTCTTCTCCATCCCGTACCTGTGACAGCACTGCCCCGAGGCCGACCTCAGACGCATCCGTCTGTAGGACAAATCCTTTCTCAAAGTCTGGAGTTATCAGTACTGGCTGAGCGCACAGGAGGGTTTTTAGAGTCTGAAATGATTTCTCAGCCTCTTGTGACCACTTGACCATGACTGAGTCTTTCCCTTTTGTCAAGTCTGTTAATGGGGCTGTAAGACAAGCAAAATTGGGTATAAATCGTCGGTAATAGCCTGTAATCCCTAAGAAGGCACGGACTTGCTTCTTGGTTACCGGTTGAGGCCATTTTTGTATGGCTTCAATTTTGTTTAACTGGGGCTTTACTAGACCTCGGCCTATGATGTAACCTAGATACTTAGCCTCTTCAAGACCAATGGCACATTTTTTTGGGTTGGCTGTGAAGCCTGCCTCACACAGTGAATTGATAACCGTCTGCACCCTAGGTAGATGGGATTCCCAATCTTGACTTTGGATGATGATGTCATCCAGATATGCTACTGCATATAGTCTGTGGGGTCGTAATATCTTATCCATTGCCCTCTGGAAGGTTGCAGGCGCTCCATGCAAACCAAATGGCAAGACTACATAATGAAACAACCCATCAGGAGTGGCAAAGGCAGTTTTCTCTTTGGCTTCATTTGTTAGCGGAATTTGCCAGTAACCTTTGGTTAAGTCCAGAGTGGTTATATACCTGGCGTTTCCGAGCCTGTCAGTGAGCTCATCAACACGAGGCATTGGGTAAGCATCAAACTTAGATAGGGTGTTCAATTTTCTAAAGTCATTGCAAAACCTCCAGCTGCCATCTGGTTTGGGGATCAGCACTATAGGACTGGACCACTGGCTATGGGACTCTTCAATTACCCCAAGTTCCAACATTTTTCTCACCTCTGCAGAGATAATCCCTCTCCTGGCCTCTGGTATTCTGTAGGGTCTCAGCTTAACCCTTTGTCCTGGTTCTGTAATGATGTCATGTTTTATGACCGAGGTGCACCCTGGGATCTCAGAGAAAAAATCCCTATTCTTAAAGAGGAACCCTTGTACTTCTACCTTTTGTGTTTTGGCCAGGGAGTCTGGTATTGTTACTTCCGGCAACAGGGGCTTCCCAGAGCACCGCTGCTCTGGTGGGTAGGAGGAGTTGGCAGCAAGTGATAGACGATCTTTCCATGGTTTTATAAGATTGATGTGGTACACTTGCTCAGGCTTCCTCTTACCTGGTTGACGGATCTTATAGTTTACCTCATTTACTTGCTCAATTATCTCAAAGGGGCCTTGCCACTTAGCCAGGAATTTACTCTCTACTGTAGGGATCAGTACGAGAACCTGGTCACCTGGCGCAAAGGTACGTACTTGGGCACTGCGGTTATACACCCTTTGTTGTGCCCCCTGAGCCTGGGCCATATGTTCACGTACAATTGGCATCACCGCAGCTATACGATTTTGCATTTGTGCCACATGTTCTATGACACTTCTATAGGGGGTAGCTTCTTCTTCCCAGGTTTCTTTTGCTATATCTAACAGACCCCTAGGGTGGCGTCCATATAGCAACTCAAAGGGGGAGTAGCCCGTGGATGACTGAGGGACTTCACGGATGGCAAACATGAGATAGGGGAGAAGGAAATCCCAGTTTTTCCCATCTTTGTCCACCACTTTCTTAAGCATGGCTTTTAGAGTTTTGTTAAATCTCTCTACCAGTCCATCAGTCTGGGGATGGTAGACAGAGGTACGCAGCTGTTTAACTTTGAACAGTTTACATAACTCCTTCATGATACGGGACATAAAGGGGTACCCTGATCTGTTAGGATCTCTTTTGGTATACCCACGCGACTGAACACCTGCACCAACTCTTTAGCTATGGCCTTGGATGTTGTACTACGTAAGGGGATAGCTTCCGGGTAACGAGTAGCGTAGTCCATGATTACGAGAATATGTTGGTGGCCTCGAGCAGATTTTACAATGGGCCCCACCAGATCCATTGCTATCCTCTCAAATGGTATCTCCATGATTGGTAGAGGTACCAAGGGACTACGATAGTGTGGCTTGGGAGACGAAATTTGGCACTCTGGGCAGGAGGCACAGTAATCTTTAACATCTTTATGGACCCCAGGCCAAAAGAACCTTTGAAGGATTCTGTCTGTAGTCTTTTCAGCTCCCAAATGCCCCCCCATAAGGTGACCATGAGCAATATCTAGTACAGTTCGTCGGTACATTTTAGGAACCAACAGTAGTTCCACCAGATCCTCCCCCCTTTTTTCCACCTGGTACAATAATTCGCGTTTTACAGCTATATGTGGAAAACAAAGTCTGCTGTCTGGCTCTACCAGTTTTCCATCTATAGATTTCACATTTTTGGGGTCCCCATGGCTCACCCACTTGCGCAGTGTAATGGGGAGGGCCCTTAAGTACTGGTCCATCACAACCCGCTCCACCATCTGGAGGCCGGTCAGGATCTCCAGTTGCAACCACTTCTTGGTCAGGTGTATGAGGTCATGCATTTGGGAATGTGGAGGTTTATCCATGCTGTAGTCCCAGTTGTGCACCCGTTGTGCACGGACTGAAAGCGTAACCCCAAGGCGTGTAAGGATCTCCTTCTTTAGAGTAACAAAGGCCATAGCATCATGATTCTCCAGGTCAAAATATGCCTTTTGGGGTTCTCCTGAAAGGAAGGGCGCCACCAGTCCTGCCCACTGTGCCTTGGGCCAACCCTCTCGCTCGGCTGTCCTTTCAAAGGTGGTCAGGTAGGCTTCCACATCATCTGTGTCTGTCATCTTTTGCAAAAAGTGACTAGCCCTTATGGAGGAATGAGTGGTGTCTGCCATACCTGAGACACGTCCAGCAACACTGGTTAGTTGCTGCACAACAACTGCTAAGGCCTCCCGATCTTGTCTTTGCGCCTCCTGGGCAGCCTCCAGTTGGGCAGTCAGCCTGCGGCTGGTTTCCTCAAGCGCTTTTTGCTGCACCCTGGTAGCCTCCTGCTGCACTCGGGTAGCCTCTTGTTGAGATGCAACAGCCTGCAACACAGCTTTAACCACATCCTCCATTTTCAAGAGGCAGAAATACAGTCTTTGGTGTGCTGTGAAAATTGACTCTGGCCCTTTAACTTGCTGCACAGCAGAGAAAAAAAACAGTCCAGTTTTAAGCCCAGCAGCTTTCCAGCAGCACCCGCTTCAGTGCAAAACAGGCTTCCTGCCCTTTTTATGCCATAGCATCCTCCACCACATGTAAGGGATCAGTTAGCGGGGTGTCGTCTCCTGGGTACACAGGCACCGTTCAGCAGGCACACCATAGACATTGCAGTCCAAACAGCAGGAAAGTCGTTTAACTGGCCTCAGTCAGTTTTATTGATAGGTGAGGTACAGACCACAAAAAGAAATATATAACAAACAAAATTCTAAGCCTGTCCGGCTCTAACTATACAGCAGGAAACCTAACTGCACAAGTGCCGACCTAATACCAGGCACCAAACAAAATAACAAGGTCCATACCTCTAGGAGTGCTCTCTCAGGCTCTAAGCATGTAACCTGTTCCCAAGCTGTGTCTGTATTTTCAGCCTTATATCAGACTAGCACTCCTGAGGAGTGATTACCTGACAGCCCAAAACCCGGACTGTCCGGATGGAGTGGGGGCCCACCCTTCTCTCCCCACTCCAGCAACACAGGCCCTAAAACCAGGTTTTTATACTAACCCGAATTGCAGAGACGTCTGCATAGACCGCTGAACATTTCCCTGGTTGCTTTTTAAATTACAGAAGTGAGGAATCTTGGACACACATAGACCCCGTCCACCACTTCTCCAGACACTCTGTCACAATATATATATATATATATATATATATATATATATATATATATATATAAACTATACACAGTAGAAGTAGACATATGTATACCAACTAGATGCCAATCAATTGATACCCTTATGATCTTGTAAATGAATACAAATATTAAAAATAATTGGTTTGATAAATATATATTGATGTATATAGAGAAAAACAAATAATAATTCATAAAAATATATATGGACAACTGTATCAAATGATAAATAGATATCAATTTATCAATCAATGTATACTGAAGAATACGGTTAGCTCTTTCTGGTTTTATAGGGGGAAATAGTTTTTATTTCTTTTTTATAATAAAAAAACATACATATATGGATGTATATATATGTGTGTGTGTGTACTGTATATATGTGTGTATGAGTGTATGGCTGGCCCACGCAGGAGCTCCTTCCATTTATAGCAAACAATAAGACATATAGTAAAATTTTATAAAAAATGCATTGGAAGTTGTGGAGACTTTAAAAATAAGGAAAGACTCTTTACAGGGACTGATTAACATTCAATTTGCTAATATAATCTTATGTCTTCAGAAGTGTTTTATGTTGACAAAGTAACGTAAGTACACTACTCTCAATTTGTATATATATCAGTAAATATTTCCATTTTTATTTTAAAACAGCAGGCTATATTGATTGTGCACCATACTAAAAATACAGACAGTATGTCTGTATATTGAGCTTGGTGTGTAAATGTATTGAATACACAAATTAGAGACACGTGGACGAATGTAAATCATTGTTTGAAAAGATCTTTTGTTTAGCTGATGTTCCTATGCACCACTACTGCAGGTTTATTGGCCCATCCCCCGCTATGGAAAGTGCAGCACTACGTGCTTTGTGACATTCTATCCTAAAAGCACATTAGTGTAGATGGACAATGGGGTGGGGGGGGGGTGGTTTGCTTTCAGCACTAGCTGTAAATAAAAAATAAAATAATAATAAAGAAAATAGTCACTGTAAGCCCGAGTGGTAGGTACTGTATGCCCAAGAAAACATGTCTTTCTAGCACGGACAGGAAACAAATTTAATACAATATCCTGACCTCAACACCCTTTGGCCTCAACACCCTTTGTAATACCATGTCAGAATCCTGATGTATTTTTCTAATTTACCACTAGTGGCTGCTGTTTCACTCACTCTGAGCTATTGTGTTGCACTTCCACTCTTCACCACTGGAGGCTGCTGTGTTTGTTCTAGGATTTGCCCTTAGCAAAGATGGCCAATGTGTGCTGATTGGAAGCCATCTTGTTTCCTGTTTGGGCCTACTTATACCCATGAGGGAATTCAATCATTGCTCGAGAACTGTGACTTTTTCCAGTCTCCTGGTACTCTGAACAGATTTTCCTAGACTTTTTCTACTCTGTGCTGAATTATCACCTTGCGATCTACACTTCAAGCCGCACTACGGACTACAACTTTACAGTTTATAACTGCTCCCGGCTTATTCCATCCTGCTACCGGAATCCAGCCGTGTCTACCAGCATCATAACATACCAAGGTTCAATATGTAGCAGTGCAGACATATAAATTAATCTGGTTATATTGAGCATTTTGTAAGTAAAAGATCCTTGGTTGCACAACGGCTGTCACAGCTAAGATTGCTGCTTAGCTCCAGCCTTATAGTGGCAGACATTACAAATACTATAATACTAACAATTTAAAAAGCATTAGTTATTTGATTATAGTAATAAATGATTTAGTTGATCTAGTTATAGTAATAATTGATCTATATGATCTAGTTCTGAATATATTTGGTAAGATGTTTGCAAAAAGCAAAATTGTCTGCTTTAAAAACTGAAATTTTAGGTTGCCAACCTTGGAATCATAATATAAATATATAATCATTTTTTTGTTCATTTCATATATTGTACATATATCTTTCATGTAAGTATAGCAAATAAAATAGAAATAGTTTTTTAAATCTGCAGTACTGCAGCTATACCTCTAAGCACCACTGTTCACCCATAAGAAACAAGCTGGATTTTCATCATTTCTCACTGATGATCTGTATGGAAAGAAGCAGATATGTTTCTGAATTCTCCTGTACATGATCATTTAATTTAGCCTTCCATGTATCAATGAGGAGCTAAGAACAACAAAATATGGTAAAGCATTAAGAGGGTAAGTGAACATTTCTATCTTGTTTGCTTGGCTGTGTCATTCAGTCTCTGGTTAGATTTCTTCTAATTTGATTGTAGAAGAAACGAGAAAAGACTGTTATAGCAGATACTGAAGATGACCTTGGATCAGATATTAAACTGCTCTAATCTAGAAAATTGACGGTTACATCCAAAGCTTCAGAGAAATGTTTCACTTAAATATTGACAATGATAATGTTGACCATGGCTACTAATAAGGAAAGGGTAGGCAGGCAGACTCAGTGAGGGACAGTGACTGTCTAGTTATTTAAAATCCTTCTTAGCTTAAGATGTTCAAAAACAAACTGAATATTTAAATGACATTTTCCAGTTTTTAAATTACTTCATTAGAATGCCAGCTATCAAACGGAATAATTCGGATTCTAATTCACAGAATTAGAGTTAACTATTAAATTAGTGGGGATCTGTCCTTTGAGACACACACAGCTCATTAGAGTGGGGACACAATATTCTGTGGTGGCTCCAAAATAAATGGAGCAGCAGCTGAAGCATGCACAGTGTTGCTCTATTCATCTCTATGGGACTACTGAAAAGTGCTGGTACTCCGCTTTCTCCAGCAGTTCCAAAGAGCTCGACCAGCCCCTCCATTCATTTTAGTGGTGATATCTGTGGGGGTCCCCATTCTTATGATCGGTGGGAATCCTAGCAGTTGGACACCCACTGATCCATTACTTATGCCCTATGTTGTAGACTGGAAATAATTTTTAACAACCCTATTTTGCTAAGAACTAAATGTATCTTACACTTTGTAAGAAACCAGATACTAATTAAGTATAAACAACAACCTACAGTATATTTAGCACTTATGGGAATCCTCAATCCAGACAGTATAAAATATTTCCATAACTTCAAAAGATTAAAATAGGGAAGTTGTATATTGTTTTATAACAGCTTGGATTTAAAATATGTGTATCTATAATTTTTAATAGGTATATGATCTGCCATTAAAATATACTATATACAGATATAGTAGAGTTAACTCCACGGATATGGTACAGTTAACACACATTCTTAACTCGATGATTTAACTAACGTAGTCAAATTGCTTTTCAATGGGTTTGTTATAGGATATCATGAGTTAAGAAACTTGAGAGTTAAGAGTTTGAGTTTCAACTGTACATCTGTATTTGTTTTCAATAATATATATATATATATATATATATATATATATATAGTCTGCCAGCAAAAGTGATACAACTATGACATAAGGCATTAAAAAAGTATATTTTCCTTGCCTGCCATATTTAATGTATCTAGGAGTGTATCCACCACCATATGAATTCTTTCCATCAATGGAATTTCTTATATACGGATTATGCCTATGCTTTCCTGAACACCATCAGTCAGAAGGTTTCTATTGCTTTATGTAAAGTGACGTGTGTATACCAGACCTAGTGCTTGCTTTCAAACCTAAGGTATATCCTTTTGAAGAAAATATCTTTACTGTTGCAGTTCCATAGTTTGGCCTCAAAGCGTCGCTCTTTAACCAATATGAAAAACACCAAGGTATATCTACTAGTATTTTCCTTTTTCAGCCACACACACTCTGCAGATCTACAGGGTGGGCCATTTATATGGATTCACCTTAATAAAATGGAAATGGTTGGTGATATTAACTTCCTGTTTGTGGCACATTAGTATATGTGAGGGGGGAAACTTTTCAAGATGGGTGGTGACCATGGCGGCCATTTTGAAGTTGGCTATTTTGAATCCAACTTTTGCTTTTTCAATAGGAAGAGGGTCATGTGACACATCAAACTTATTGTGAATTTCACAAATGGTGTGCTTGGTTTTAATGTAACTTTATTCTTTCATGAGTTATTAACAAGTTTCTGACCACTTATAAAATGTGTTCAATGTGCTGCCCATTGTGTTGGATTGTCAATGCAACCCTCCTCTCCCACCAATTGTTACCATCCACCAATTGTTTCATTCAGTACCATTGCACAGGTGTATAACATACAGCCCCTAGCCATGCAGCCTGCCTTTACAAACATTGGTGGAAAATGGCTTGTTCTAAAGAGCTCACTCACCATTTCAACAAATGAGTTAGTGACTATATATTCCACAATCATCTGGGAGTGGTATTATTGCAAAGTTGAAGTGTTTAGGAGACACAGAAACTTATTCATGAAGTGGAAGGTCAAGATACAAAGCTAATTGGCCGGGGGCTGAGGCACATTGCAGAAAAGTTGGCAAAACTCTGTATCTGTATCTCTGAATCTGCTCAATAACTGCAAAGTTCCAAACCTACTCTGGCATTAACATCAGCACAAAAACTTTACACCAGGAGTTTGATGGCATGGCTTTCAATAGATGCTGCAAGCAAAGCCTTATACCACCAAGTGCAATGCTAAAAGTGAGATATATTTGTTAAAATGCACACTGCCACTGGACTCTGGAGCACTGGAAACATGTTCTGTGGAGTGACGAATATTGCTTATTTGACAGTGTGATGGATGAGTCTGTTTAGCAAATGCCAGGAGAATGTGACCTACCTGACTGTGTTGTGCAAACTGTAAAGTTTGGTAGAGGAATCATATTGCTATGGAGTTTTCAATAGTGAGCCTAGGCCCCTTTGTTTGAGTGAGTAGAAATCTTATTGCTTCAGCATACCAAAACATTTTGGACAATTGAAGTTCTAAATTTCTCTTTTCTATTCCAGTATGACTCTGCCCCATGCACAAATGTACAGTAGGTCTACAAATACATAATTGGTAGAAGTTGACTGGTTCGCACAAAGCCCCGACCTCAACCCCATCAAACAACTTTGGGATGAACCAGAATGGAGATTGTGAGCCAGGCCTTCTCATCCAACATGTGTCTGACCTCACAAGTGCCCTTCTGGATTAAGGAGCAAACATTCCCACAGACACACTCCAAATCTTATGGAAAGCCTTCCCAGAAGATTGGAACATGTTTTATCTACAAAGGGTGATAGGCACCAACTCCAATTTACAGTAATACCTATGCATTTTAAATGGGATGTCATAAAAGCTCCTGTTGGTGTATATACTGTATACAGTTTTCAGATTCTGTTATTGAAAACAATGATGAAATTGGTTATGCAATATGTAGAAATAATTAAAACTGTCATTATTTGTTTCACTTAATGCAGATAATTAAGTTCTTGATGGTTAAAGATCAATTGAATATAAATACGTGTAACCTAAACCGTAATGTTAGATGAAATATTCTCTTAGTGCCTAAAGATATTAACTTATGAAAAATATAAAAAGAGAATGAGTGAAGTTTTTAAAAAATTGATTTAGCTGATTTGCCAAACTTTGCCAAGATATTTGACTAGTTCAGAATTAATTCACCACCAATTGTGATAAATTAGGTATTGCCAGGCTACTTTGCCTAATCATATTAATTCCGCTAGGTAGCCAAATCTCGGTGTGAAGGCTTAGAAGTTAAACTGCACGGAGAGTGTATCGCCATGTGCATTTTGTTCTAGTGCACCCATATTCATAGTTCATCTGTGTAACGGACCGTTACGCACACAACTCCGTTTAGGCGATATTCCCTTTTCCGGATAGACCAGCAGCTACTGCAATCACCAACTTCCCGAACTGCAAACCACACGAATTCACCAACTTCCAAACAAGAGACACACGAACCCTGGAAGCAGCCGAACAGGAAAAGCAATATGAACAGCTTACACTCCTGGCAATCAGCATACAGTCAAATCCCCCCCAATAACGAGACGACACTTCGTTTTGAGGGTCAAGCAGGAACTCTTCTCCTGGGGCATACAGCCTCTTTTATTTACACTCCACAAACAAGTACGGCCCACAGGGGTTTGAAATACAACCAATCAATCCGTACAATAAACACAGACACTCCCACACAAAATACAGCGACCAATCAACATACAGCCAGATATATCACAATCCCACATGGCTGGTCCATTGTGGATGCTGATTAGGTCACAGCAATGTCCATTGTGAATATTGATTAGGTCACAGGCGATGTCCATTGTGGATGTTGATTAGGTCACAGCAATGTCCATTGTGAATGTTGATTAGGTCACAGGTAATGTCCATTGTGGATGATGATTAGGTCACAGGTAATGTCCATTGTGAATGCTGATTAGGTCACAGGCAATGTCCATTGTGGATGTTGATTAGGTCACAGCAATGTCCATTGTGAATGCCAACTGTCATTGGGGCCATAGTCGCAGGGTAAGAGGCTAGCAAGCATGCCTCTCCAATGCCCAGGGATACATGGCAGTTTGTCACATATCTCCCCTTTGGGGGGAAGACTAACCAGGCACCTGACCTCCTGTCGGTCAGTGCCTACGTTAGTCGATCCACCAACCCACAATAGACAAATGCCAGAGTAGCCCACCCACAACAAACAGGTACAAGAGTGACCCACCCACAAGAAGCAGTTACTGCACCCGGATATTCCTCTGGGGTGCTGAGGCAACATGCTGTGGGGAGTTGAGGGAGGGCAGAGGCCGACTGCACTCTGCCCAGCTGCCAGCTCTTCTGCTGGGGGCTGGGAACATAGTCCGGCTCAGTAGCCAGGGGAACATGGGCACCAGTGGGGGTTAACATCGCCTCTGTTAACCCTGGGGCCAAGTTAGGTGTTAGCTGGGGAGGAGAGTTTGTACTTACCCCTCCTCCTGTTGTCCCGGTGCGGGTAGTTGGGGATCTGGACAGGCTGTCCAGCATCCCTGTAGGTCAGGCACAGAGACCACGGTCCCATCTGCGCCGTCTGGGAGATTGGTGTCTCCCCTTGTTAGGGTAAGCTGCCGCTGGGGAGAGGGGGTGCCGTGTTCCTCTCCCTGAAACACAGGCTGCTGCTGGAGTGGGAGACCGCCTGTCTCCACTCCCGTAACATTGTCCTGCTGCTGGAGAGAGAGACCAACTGTCTCTGCTCCCTGTAGGACACACTGCTGCTGGGGGGAAAGGACGACACCTTCGGCCCCCTGGACTTCACACTGCCGCTGGGGGGGAGGACGACACCTTCGGCCCTCTGTAACTCACACGGCTGCTGGGGAGGAAGGACAACACCTTCGGCCCTCTGTAACTCACACGGCCGCTGGGGAGGAAGGACGACACCTTCAGCTCCCTGGGGTACACACTGCCGCTGGGGAGAAGGGACGGCACCTTCAGCTCCCTGGGGTACACACTGCCGCTGGGGAGGAAGGACGGCACCTTCAGCTCCCTGGGGTACACACTGCCGCTGGGGAGGAAGGACAACACCTTCAGCTCCCTGGGATACACACAGCCGCTGGGGAGGAAGGACGGCACCTTCAGCTCTCCGGAACGCACTCAGCCGCTGGGGAGGGCGGACGATACCATCTGCCATGAACTGCAGGTACTCTGCTGTTATCCTCCTCACGAACTGCACAGATTTCTCCGGGGGGTTGGGTCCGAAGAAAATCAGCCGTGATCTCAGCTCTCTGTCAAATTCCTCCTGCGTGTAGCTGGGTGCCATGCTTGTTCTCCTGAAGTTGGGTGCTAGCGTTGCCCTCAATTTGTAATCCAAGGAATGGTGTTGCCCTGTAGATGTCCTTCTGGGCTGTGGAAATGATCCCACTGCTGCCACCAAATGTAACGGACCGTTACGCACACAACTCCGTTTAGGCGATATTCCCTTTTCCGGATAGACCAGCAGCTACTGCAATCACCAACTTCCCGAACTGCAAACCACACGAATTCACCAACTTCCAAACAAGAGACACACGAACCCTGGAAGCAGCCGAACAGGAAAAGCAATATGAACAGCTTACACTCCTGGCAATCAGCATACAGTCAAATCCCCCCCAATAACGAGACGACACTTCGTTTTGAGGGTCAAGCAGGAACTCTTCTCCTGGGGCATACAGCCTCTTTTATTTACACTCCACAAACATAGTACGGCCCACAGGGGTTTGAAATACAACCAATCAATCCGTACAATAAACACAGACACTCCCACACAAAATACAGCGACCAATCAACATACAGCCAGATATATCACAATCCCACATGGCTGGTCCATTGTGGATGCTGATTAGGTCACAGCAATGTCCATTGTGAATATTGATTAGGTCACAGGCGATGTCCATTGTGGATGTTGATTAGGTCACAGCAATGTCCATTGTGAATGTTGATTAGGTCACAGGTAATGTCCATTGTGGATGATGATTAGGTCACAGGTAATGTCCATTGTGAATGCTGATTAGGTCACAGGCAATGTCCATTGTGGATGTTGATTAGGTCACAGCAATGTCCATTGTGAATGCCAACTGTCATTGGGGCCATAGTCGCAGGGTAAGAGGCTAGCAAGCATGCCTCTCCAATGCCCAGGGATACATGGCAGTTTGTCACAATCTGTTCTGTAGGTAGTGTGCCATCAGTAAAAGTGTAATTTATCGCTGTGTACATCATTGTACGGTAAAAAAAAAAAAAACTAGAGACCCTATTAAGGGAGGGTTCCATAGCAACAAAAAAACTTTGCTCAATTGAGCTCAATTCACCACTTTTACCCTTAATATTTAAATCAGTAAAACTTCACTTTTATTAGTAGTTCTCTAAAAATGTTTGTGAGTTTTGACACACTTGTTAAAACTACTGCTCGAATTTGCACACTGCTATCGCACAGGTTGCTAGTGGTAACGGAGGGTGTGCACTACCCTCCTAACCTTCCCACAAGTTTGCAATCAGTGTATAACTACCTGCCTGACTAATCCTGCAGGGTACTCGGTGCTGTGAACATACACCCTAAAGTAAATAACTGTTTCCTACTCAGTGTTTAGCAACTCGAGCAGAGCTAAAACCAACAGATTCTGTCCCCCAACATGTTTCACCAGATAAACTGGCGTCTTCAGGGGAAAGGACAGGAAGTCAAGTGTGTCAAAACTCACAAACATTTTTAGAGAACTACTAATAAAAGTGAAGTTTTACTGATTTAAACATCATTGTACGGTGCACCAAGATTCTGTTAATGCCTTCTGTTAAACAAAAAGCAAAGCACACATCACCTTTAGCAAAGCAAAAAAAAAAAAAAAAACTGTGTGTACCCCTTGCAGGAGCTGTGTCCAAATGGCTCCTTAGTGGAACAAAATAAAGTAAGAGAGTAGCACTAATAAAGTAGTAGAGAAAAAAAATATTTTACTGAATGTTGTGGTAGTGCTAACCGGGAGCAATGCCATTTCATTGTGTTGTAGACCCATAACTGGGGCTCCACATTTATTTTGCATATTCCCGTTTCCCAGGGAACTTTGCACTTTGGATTGCTGTGTTGAGACTCTTAAGTGAGGCTCCGCGGTGTTTTTTGTAGCTGGTCTCCCTGAGATCAGCTATTGTTGTGTTTGAGTAGTCTCCGAGGCATTGCTCCCGGTTAGCCAGAACCCTACTCCACACTGATGAGGGGGCAACACCCCGAAACAGCTGTCTGTGGATGAATACCTAGCTTAGGTTTTCCCTGTCACATCCTTAAAGCTTGTAAAAAAGCGGGATCTTGACATAGGGGCCACTTAATATGATGGATGTGGTGATCTCTGTAATGGAGACACCCCTTTGCTTGGTTTTCCTTCCTTTGAGGGATATCTGGCTTTCATTGTGTTGTAGACCCATAACTGGGGCTCCACATTTATTTTGCATATTCCCGTTTCCCAGGGAATTTTGCACTTCGGATTGCTGTGTTGAGGCTCTTAAGTGAGGCTCCGCGGTGTTTTTTGTAGCTGGTCTCCCTGAGATCAGCTATTGTTGTGTTTGAGATAAACCACCTAGTTCTGTGTAAAATTCCTGGAAGTTTATGTCCTCCTCCTCATCCTCTTCAGGGCTCAGGTGGTGGTGACATGTTAGTACCACATCTTCTGTCTCCTCACCACTCAGATTTCTCATCATCCCCTCCAAGACGTGAAGGAGTGGAATTACATCATTCATCCCATTGTTCTGTCAACTGACAAATAAAGCGGCCTCCTCAAAAGACCTTGCTAGAATTATCGAAGTTGACGAATATGGAGCAAAAACGAAGATGGAGAATACTTCGTCATCTTCGTTTTAAGGAATATGACGAATAGATTCGTCATCTTCGCTAATTCTACCAAGCCAACTATAGTAAACCAGGTCTAAGTTGAAATCGCAATGCGATTAATATAACTTGAATTAATCGCATTGCGATTTCAACTTAGACCTGGTTTACTATAGTTGGCTTGGTAGAATTAGCGAATGTGTGATCGGCTACATCATCATCTAAATCAGTTTGGTCATTGCCTGTCTCTTGCTCACTAGAGGAGGCTGCAGTGGACCTTTCTTACAAGTCTGCGCTGACCTGTAACTGCTGACTGTCCTCACAAAGCAAATTTTCGCTGAAGAGTGGAGCAGAGCTGGCAGCATATATTACTTGGCTAGTAGATGAAGCAGAAAAAACAAGAGGCAGTTTCAAGACAGGTGAACGGACAGAGGAAGTTACTGGGCCATGCTAAGTGTGATATCAGACGTACCAACCGAATCCTGGCTGTGTGTATCTGTTGTCACTTGAGATGATGTTGAAGAGCAAGTCAACAATTCCAGTATAGCTGGATCGTTGGTCAAAACACAACCATTGGATAACAGTGGCAGCTCTGGCCTGTTGCTGTGGCTGTGGCTGCTACCCCCTCCCCCTCCTTCTTCTGTTGCTACTTGTGCTGGCTATAGAAACATTGTTGCCATTGCACATTCCCTTTGAGGACCCAGGCAACTGCAGGCAACTTTTTGTTGGCCAGAGTGTCAATAACTGTATCAGTAATATAACGGATTAAATATGAATGTCGCAGCAGGTGAACAAGATGCACATGGTGATATATTAGACCTCCCTTAACCACCTCCCGACCGCCGAACGCACGGATGCATCCAGGCGGCGGCAGGTTTGTTCCTCCTGGACGCATCTGTGCAGCCAAGATGCGCAAAGGGGCCCTAATTCCAATGAGTACCTTTAGGATTTCACACGGCATTTTTACACATTTGGATTCTCACGCTTTAGGTTCCCTAAAATGCCAGGGCAGTATAAATACCCCACAAGTGACCCCATTTTGGAAAGAAGACACCCCAAGATATTCCGTGAGGGGCATGTCAAATTCACAGAAATTATTTTTTTTGGGCACAAGTTAGCGGAAATTGTTTTTTGTTTTTTTTTTTTACAAAGTCTCATATTTCACTAACTTGTGGCAAAAAATAAAATTTTACATGAACTCACCATACCCCTCACGGAATACCTTGGGGTGTCTTCTTTCTAAAATGGGGGGGTATTTATACTGCCCTGGCATTTTAGAGGTCTCTAAAGCGTGAG
Source organism: Bufotes viridis (assembly GCA_033119425.1). NCBI lineage: Eukaryota > Metazoa > Chordata > Amphibia > Anura > Bufonidae > Bufotes > Bufotes viridis. The sequence goes on from CM065590.1 coordinate 386,995,528, forward strand.
AAGAGGTCTGGAATCTAAATGCGTAAAAATGCCCTGTGAAATCCTAAAGGTACTCATTGGAATTTTGGCCCCTTTGTACTCAGGAGAAGTAGGTCAATGTGTTTTGGGGTGTATTTTTACATATACCCCTGCTCGGTGTGAGAAATATCTCTGTAAATGACAACTTTTTAAATTTTGTTATACAAAGTTGTCAGTTTACGGAGATATTTCTCTCACCCAACATGGGTATATGTACAAAAAACACCCCAAAACACATTGCCCTACTTCTCCTGAGTACGGCGATACCACATGAGTGACACTTTTTTGCAGCCTGGGTGCGCAAAGGGGCCCAAATTCCAACGAGTACCTTTAGGTTTTACAAGGTTGCTCACAATTTAGCCCCGCCCAAAATGCCAGAACAGTAAACACACCCCACAAATGACCCCATTTCAGAAAGTAGACACCCCAAGGTATTCACTGAGGGACATAGTGAGTCCGTGGGAGATTTTTTTTTTTTTTGCGAGAAGTTAGCAGAAATGGAAACTTTATTATAATTATTTTTCCCCTCAGAAAGTGTCATTTTCCGCTAACTTGTGAAAAAAAAATGAAATGATACATGAACTCACCATGGTCCTCCGCGAATACTTTGGGGTGTCCTCTTTCTAAAATGGTGTCATTCGGGGGTTATTTATACTATCCTGAAATTCTAGCACCTGAAGAAACATGACAGGTGCTCAGAAAGTCAGAGCTGCTTCAAAATGCGGAAGTTCACTTTTTTGCACCATAGTTTGTAAATGCTATAACTTTTACCCAAACCAATAAATATACACTTATTGGATTTTTTTTTTATCAAAGACATGTAGAACAATAAATTTTGCTAAAAATTTATATAGAAATGTAGTTTAAAAAAAAAATTACAACAGAAAGTGAAAAATGTCATTTTTTGCAAAAATTTCGGTCATTTTTGATTATTGGCAAAAAAAGTTAAAATTTCAGCAGCAATGAAATACCACCAAATGAAAGCTCTATTAGTGAGAAGAAAAGGAGGTAAAATTCATTTGGGTGGTAAGTTGCATGACGGAGCAATAAACGGTGAAAGTAGTGTAGTGCAGAATTGTAAAAAGTGGCCTGGTCAGGTGTGTAAGCTAGGGGGGCTGAAGTGGTTAAATATTGAGGCACAGTAAGTCTTTCGGTGAGTTAATGACTTACCTATGAATATGGCAGAAGTTGAACCGGATGCATGCAATGATATATTAGACCGCCCTTTAATACTACCAGTAATTTTATCTGTAAAATAATGGTTTAACTGTGAATGTCGCAGCAGTTGAACAACATGAATGTGGCAAATACACTAATCCTGAAGTCTTCCTTCTATCTCCCTATGCTCTGCGTCTAGTCTCAAAAAACTCCCCCTACAATCTCCCTGCACTGTCCCTTCACTCTGCCTATCCAATATTCTTTTTTAAAATGTTTTCACCAATACTGTCCCTGGCGCATAAGTGTTTGACACGTCTCACCCTATACTTAGCTAAAGGTGAAATGGAGTAGACCGCAAGGCATGAGGTTTAAATAGGGTTGTGACATTCCAGGGGGACAGCTTACAATGGATTGGCTGGTTGCACCGCATTATGGGTGATCTTGCATTCCTGGGCTTCTTACTTTCACTGTGTAACATGTGCAGCCAACATTTAAAAACAAAACAAAACATTTTTACCATGAAGCGCAAAGAAATTTGGATTTGTGGAGAATCAAATTTTTTCTAAACTTCAGACAGAATTCCACTTCAGATGTTTTAATTCGCTCAACACTACTTATTTCCATGATCCCAGTACTTTAACATTATGAGTTAGTGATACGTCTAAGTAATACATTAAAGTTATCCTTGAAATTCCACAAATATACTGATAAATCCCTTTATTGGTTCAATCTACCAAAAAAAAAATCTCTGTTTATTAGAAAATTAGAATAAAATTTTCAACAGTGCATATAATAGTGAAAAGCTTTAGCTTCAGACTAAAGTTGGAGATATTGATAAAAAACAAACAGAAAATGATTGACTTCTAAAACTGTATTCCACTTAAGGACCACAGGTTTATACCCCCCTAGTGACCAGGCCCTTTTTTTCAAATCGGCACTTCACACGGCACTTTAACGGTTTATTGCTTGGTCATGCAAATTGGCGCCCCAAATGAATTTTACCTCCTTTTCTTCTCACAAATACAGCTTTCTTCTAGTGGTATTTGATTGCTGCTGAGATTTTTTGTTTTTCTGATATTAATCAAAAAAGACCGCAATTTTCTCAAAAAAAGTGTATTTTTAACTTTTTTCTGGTAAAATTGATTGTTCAAACATAATTACATTTCTATACAAGTTTGTGTCAGAATTTGTTGTGCTACATGTCTTTTATAAAAAAAAAATAATCCAATAAGTGTATATTTATTGCTTTGCGCAAAAGTTATAGCGTTTACAAACTATGGTGCAAAAAAGTGAATTTCCGCATTTTAAAGCAGCCCTGACTTTCTGAGCACCTGTCTGGTTTCTTGAGGTGCTAGAATGCCAGGATAGTATAAATGCCCCCCAAATTACCCCATTTTGGAACCTTGGGGTGTCTACTTTCCGAAATGGGGTCATTTGTGGGGTGTGTTTACTGTTCTGGCATTTTGGTCGGGGCTAAATTGTGAGCAACCCTGTCAAGCCTAAAGGTACTCATTGGACCCTTTACTCACTTAGGGTGCAAAAAAACACCCCAAAACACATTGCCCTACTTCTCTTGAGTACGACGATACCACATGAGTGACACTTTTTTGCAATCAAGATGCGCAAAGAGGCCCAAATTCCAATGAGTACTTTTAGGATTTCACCGGGCATTTTTACGCATTTGGATTCCAAACTATTTCTCACGCTTTAGGGGCCCTTAAATGCCAGGGCAATATAAATAGCTCGCAAGTGACCGAATTTAGGAAAGAAGACACCCCACGGTATTCCGTGAGGGGCATGACGAGTTCATAGAAGATTTTTTTTTTGTCACAAGTTAGTGGAAATTGATTTTTAATTTTTTTTTTCCGACAAAGTCTCATATTCAACTAACTTGTGACAAAAATTTTTTTTTTTACATGAACTCACCATACCCCTCACAGAATACCTTGGGGTGTCTTCTTTCTAAAATAAGGTCACTTGTGGGGTATTTATACTGTCCTGGCATTTTAGAGGCCCTAAAGCGTGAGAAGTAGTTTGGAATCCAAATGCGTAAAAATGCCCTGTGAAATCCTAAAGGTACTCATTGGAATTTGGGCCCCTTTGCGCACCTAGGCTGCAAAGAAGTGTCACATATTTGGTATCCCCGGACTCAGGAGAAGTAGGGCAATGTGTTTTGGGGTGTATTTTTACATATACCCATGCTGGGTGAGAGAAATATCTCTGTAAATTGACAACTTTGTATAAAAAAAATGGAAAAGGTTGTCCTTTACAGAGATATTTCTCACACACAGGATGAGTATGTGTGAAAAGACATGCCAAAACACATTGCCCTACATCTCCTGAGTACGACGATACCACATGTGTGACACTTTTTTGCGGCCTAGGTGCGCAAAGGGGCCCAAATTCCAATGAGTACCTTTTAGGAGGGCATTTTTAGTCATTTGGATTCCAGACTTCTCACGCTTTAGGCCCCCTAAAATACCAGGGCAGTATAAATACACCACATGTGACCCCATTTTGGAAAGAAGACACCCCAAGGTATTCTGTGAGGGGCATGGCGAGTTCATAGAAGATTTTTTTTTTTGGCACAAGTTAGCGGAAATTGATTTATTTTTATTTTTTAAGTCTCCCTTTCTGCTAACTTGTGACAAAAATTTCAATCTTTCATGGACTCAGTATGCCCCTCAGCGAATACCTTGGGGTGTTTTCTTTCCAAAAAAATATACCCTTTTACGGACAGATTTAAACTAGGCCTGCAACAGCTGGAACACCAGATTCAGGGTATTGCTATTTTGGCAATTAAATTTCACCCCAGAAAAAAAATATATCTTTTTCCGTACACTATTAAACTATTAAACTTGGTCAGCCACTGCTGGGACAGCAGATTTACTTTATTTCTATTTTTGCTACTGACTTTCACCCCAAAAAATAATATATCCTTTTACGGACAGATTAAAACGAAGCCTGCAACAGCTGGAACAACAGTTTTACTGTATTTCTATTTTTGCAACTGAATTTCACCGCAGAAAATAATATATCCTTTGCCATACACTATTAAACTTGGCCAGCCGCAGTTGAAACCACTGATTTATGGTATTGCTATTTTGGCAATTGAATTTAACCCCAGAACAAAATATATTCTTTGCCGGACACTATTAAAGGGATTCTTTCACCCCCAAACCCCAATTTTCACTACTTACATCATTATTTGGTAAATAGTGCCCCCATTATATAGCCACTTACCCCATAATTTTTAAACTTACAGATGATGAGAAAACGAAGTTTATAATACCTGTCAATCAATAGTGAAGGAGCCCAGGGGCGGCGTCATACTGGCCGGAGCCCAGGCCGCGCGCTCATCTAACTTTTCTACCACGCCCCCTTTCACCCAGGTGGCCCGCCCATTGTGATGCGCTCTGCCTCGTCCAGAACTGGCCAAATCCCGCGCCTGCGCCGTGGATCGGGCAGTCCGCGCCTGCGCACTGGATTCCCGATTACTGGCGCAAGCATCGGGCTACCCTGTGCGCAGGCGCGGGGCCCGTACTGAGATAGTGTACCAGCGCAGGATCGGAGCCTCAGGAAGAGTCGTGGGCGCTGGAGCTGACTGTCACCCTGCCTGCCTCCCTCCCATCGCAGTACGGGCCCGCGCCTGCGCACAGGGTAGCCCGATGCTTGCGCCAGTAATCGGGAATCCAGTGCGCAGGCGCGGACTGCCCGATCCATGGCGCAGGCGCGGGATTTGGCCAGTTCTGGACGAGGCCGAGCGCATCACAATGGGCGGGCCGCCTGGGTGAAAGGGGGCGTGGTAGAAAAGTTAGATGAGCTCGCGGCCTGGGCTCCGGCGGTATGACGCGCCCTGGGCTCCTTCACTATTGATTGACAGGTATTATAAACTTCGTTTTCTCATCATCTGTAAGTTTAAAAATTATGGGGTAAGTGGCTATATAATGGGGGCACTATTTACCAAATAATGATGTAAGTAGTGAAAATTGGGGTTTGGGGGTGAAAGAATCCCTTTAAACTTGGCCAGCCACTGCTGGGACACCAGATTTACGGTATTGCTATTTTGGCAATTGAATTTCACCCCAGAACAAAATATATCCTATAACGGACACTATTAACCACTTCAGCCCCCCTAGCTTAAACACCCTTAATGACCAGGCCACTTTTTACAATTCTGCACTACGCTACTTTCACCGTTTATTGCTCCGTCATGCAACTTAACACACAAATGAATCTTACCTCCTTTTCTTCTCACTAATAGAGCTTTGATTTGGTGGTATTTCATTGCTGCTGACATTTTTACTTTTTTTGCTATTAATCAAAAATTACCGAAATGTTTGCAAAAACGGCATTTTGAAGCAGCTCTGACTTTCTGAGCACCTGTCATGTTTCTTCAGGTGCTAGAATGCCAGGATAGTATAAATACCCCCCAAATGACTCAATTTTAGAAAGAAGACACCCCAAAGTATTCGCGGAGGGGCATGGTGAGTTCATGTATGATTTCATTTCTGCTAACTTCTGGCAATAAAAATAAATCTTCCACAGACTCACTATGCCCCTCAGTGAATACCTTGGGGTGTCTACTTTCTGAAATGGGGTCATTTGTGGGTGTGTTTACTGTTCTGGCATTTTGGGCGGGGCTAAATTGTGAGCAACCTTGTAAAGCCTAAAGGTACTCGTTGGACTTTACTCCCCTTTACGCACCTAAGCTTCAAAAAAGTGGCACACATGTGGTATTGCCATACTCAGAAGAAGTAGGACAATGTGTTTTGGGGTGTATTTTTTCATATACCCATGCTGGGTGAGAGAAATATCTCTGTAAATTGTCAACTTTGTATAAAAAAAATTAAAAAGTTGTCATTTACAGAGATACTTCTCTCACCCAGCATGGGTATATGTAAAAATACACCCCAAAACACATTGCCCTACTTCTCCTGAGTACGGCGATACCACATTTGTGACACTTTTTTGCAGCCTGGGTGCGCAAAGGGGCCCAAATTCCAATGAGTACCTTTAGGATTTCACAGGGCATTTTAACGCATTTGGATTCCAGACTTCTTCTCACACATTAGGGGCCCCTTAAATGCCAGGGCAGTATAAATACCCCACAAGTGGCCCCATTTTAGAAAGAAGACACCCCAAGGTATTCTGTGAGGGGTATGGTGAGTTCATGTAAAATGTAATTTTTTGTCACAAGTTAGTGGAATATGAGACTTTGTAAGAAAAAAAAATCAATAATAAAAAATAAATAATTTCCGCTAACTTCTGCCAAAAAAAAAAAATCTTCTATGAACTCGCCATGCCCCTCACAGAATACCTTGGGGTGTCTTCTTTCCAAAAAAGTGGCACACATGTGGTATCGCCGTAGTCAGGAGAAGTAGGGCAATGTGTTTTCGGGTGTATTTTTACATATACCCATGCTGGGTGAGAGAAATATCTCTGTAAATGACAACTTTTTTAAAAAATGTATACAAAGTTGTCAATTTACAAAGATATTTCTCTCACCCAGCATGGGTATATGTAAAAAATACACCCCAAAACACATTGCCCTACTTCTCCTGAGTACGGTGATACCACATGTGTGACACTTTTTTGCAGCCTAGGTGCGCAAAGGCGCCCAAATTCCAATGAGTACCTTTTAGGAGGGCATTTTAACGCATTTGGATTCCATACTTCTTCTCACGCTTTAGGACCCCTAAAATGCCAGGGTAGTATAAATACCCCACATGTGACCCCATTTTGGAAAGAAGATACCCCAAGGTATTCCGTGAGGGGCATTGCGAGTTTAAAGAAGATTTATTTTTTTGGCACAAGTTAGCGGAAATTGACTTTTCTTTTTTCTTACAAAGTCTCATATTCCACTAACTTGTGACAAAAAATAAAAATTTACATGAACTCACCATACCCCTCACGGAATACCCTGGGGCATCTTATTTCCAAAATGGGGTCACATGTGAGGTGTTTGTACTGCCCTGGCATTTGAGGGCCACCGCAATCATTACATGTATTGCCAGCATTAGGAGTTTCTGCTATTCTCCTTATATTGAGCATACGGGTAATGAGATTTTTTTCTCCGTTCAGCCTCTGTGCTGAAAAAAAAATGAGCAGCACAGATTTCTTCATTCGCATTAATCTATGTGGATGAAAAAATCTCTGCCAAAAAATGTGCAAAAAAAAAAAAAAAGATAGGGGAAAGGACATAGGAGTGATTGCGAAGTCAGGCCCCATTCACTGCAAAAATGTCCGCATCTATTCCGCAATTCTGCGGAATAGATGCGGACCCATTCAATGTGAATGGGGCCGGCGGTGATGCGGAGAGCACACTATGTGCTCTGCACATCAGCATTTGCGGAGCTCCGCAAAAGATAGAGCATGTCCTATTTTTGTCCGCAATTGCGGACAAGAAAAGGCATTTTCTATATATTTTCTATATAGTTCTGGCAATGTGCTTTCCGCATTTTGTGGATCCGCACAGCACATTGCCGGTGTCCGTGTTTTGCGGATCCGCGAACGTCTGAATGGAGCCTTACAGGGGGTGATCAATGACATGGGGGTGACCAGGGAGTTAATATGGGGTGATCAGGGGTTAATAAGTGACAGGGGGGGTTGGTGTGTGGTGATTGGTGCACTTACATAGCTGCCTGTGTCCTCTGATGGTCTCAAGCAAAAAGGACCGCCAGAGGAGCAGGCAGCAGGCATAACAGACGCCGTTTACAAAACAGCGTCTGATATGCGATTTAGATGGTTTTTTTAAGATCTACAGCCTGCCAGCACATGATCAGCGATGGCAGGCTGTAGTTAAACTTCCTCCCAACGCGATCCTGTGAACGCGCGCGCATTCACAGGAAATCTCGCCTCTCGCGAGATGACGCACCGGCGCGTCAAGGAAGAACATACCGGCCGCCCGCAGGACGCATCCCTGCGTTAGGCAGTCGGGAGGAGGTTAAAATGTATTACTAGCCAGCAAAGTGTTATGGATCAATGAGTGTGACCCACTTTGCCAACCAACTGGATTTGAGTTTGAGATAACTCTAAGGGAATTATTCACATGCTCCCCCAGTATTGTGACCTTAGCACCTCTAAAGACATCTGGACTAGTCCTGGTGTAGTTGAGACAGGGACTCTGGTGCAAGCACTGGTAGCTCAGATACAGAAAATATTTCTAAACCACAATACAACCATATGTGCCCTCTTAACAGACATAAGGATTAGAGATCCAAACAGCACAATTGTAGCATAGAGGTTAGGAGACACAGGATAAACTGCCAGACAAGGTGATAATGAAGACATAGATAAGACAGGTAGGCTGGATACAAGGCAGGAATAGAGAAAAGGCATATGGACAGGGTTAACCTTAAACAAGAGAAGTAAAATTGAAAATGGCAGTATAGGAACACAAAGGGTGGGTGTGTACAGGGCTGGAGTGCAGATACGAATAAATGCAGGCAAAACTTAGGAGAATTGTAGAAGCACTAGAACTTCAACATCTTTGCTGGTCACCAGGAAACCATAAAGCTCAGGAACCATCTGCTTTGAAAGGGTAACTTAAGTACCCCGAGACCACTAGCCAGGAAGGTAAGGATTTGGATGTATGTACACTGGCCCTTTAAAAGGCTGGAGATAAGCAGGTGCACAGCCTAAGGGGACAAAAGCTAGAGCACCAAGCAGAAACATAGAGGCAACAGTATTGAGAGTAGTGTGGCATCCATCTTTTACAAGACACATAATTTCATGCACAGATAGATCATATCCTGTAATCATTTTATTAATTTATTAATTTGTAAAAAGATATTGTATAGTATTATTTTAAAAGTCAAATCATATTTTATCATTCATGGTGCCTATTATACCACACAGTTATATTGGGTTTGAAAATGTGTAAGTCCAAAAGCTCACCCAATATTTCTTTGACATTTTTGGGACATAGTACCCACAAACTTGTCAGAAACACAGCGTTGTCAGGGACACAAAGACATTTCAGAAATTATATCAACCAAAGATAGAACCTCAGAATTTTTAATTAAAACACCAAATAAACAAAACATTAATACAGGTACAAATCTGTCTAGGTTTATAGTCCTCCACAATAATACCTGTGTCTTGGAAAAAAGTGTACAGAGCCTCAAAGCCACTTGGGCTCCGTTCATTTATTTGCAGTACATGGGTACTATTTGGGAGGGCTGTGAACCTGGATAAAATTGTGACTGTGCTAATGTTTTACTCATTTTAAGAGAATATTATTGTTATTTATCGGTGGCTTTAATTAAGATTTTAAAGATTCTGTATTTGGTAGGTACAATTCACTAACATTGTGGAGGTATGGTTAAATTTACTAGAACATTTTTTAACCCAAAGTAGCTCTGCTAAGGAGTATTTGTTATTTCAAAAATGAAAGCTAAGCTTTAATTTTTAGTTATTTTAATAGCTATGAGCCTATATGTATCTAGTTAAAGTTTGCTCTGTATTCATGCAGTATATTCAAAGCCGATAATATCCAAATCCAGCAATTCATGTTGCTAACCCTTTCTGGTCCATACCATTTTTGTGAAAAAAAAAAGTCTGCCTTTCACTGTTTTAAACCCTTTGAATTTACTGATAAGAAACTGCAGCATTGGTTAAAAAATATATATTAAAAATTCAAAGAACAATAATAAACAATTTTGAGAGTTCAAATATTTTATTATTTTATTTTGTAAGATAAAAAGGAGATTGCAGTTCTAAATTTTCACCTCTGAGCGTCACTGTTTAATCAGTTAGGAGAAGTGTACAGAACTGCAAATTCACTGGTATTTTCTTATACCACATACATTGCTAATCTGCAGGGACAGCAGTAGCCATTTTCTGTATTCTCCTGGAAACAGAACTAAGAATTTAACATGAGAATTATAGATACCATGAACAGTTTCTCTGTGTAACATTTGCATTGGATTATAAAGACTTGATTCACTGAAAATATTCAGCTTGGGCAAGATAGAATGGCCTCACAGGATTCAAGTCACAAATAAGTCGCAATCTCACTCCAGGAGCAGGGTGGAGTAGGAAAACTGGAGTAGCTTCTCTAGACAGAAGTGGGAGGTTTCAGGACAATCCAAATTTATCAAACAACATGCAACATTTGATAAATGTGGCACAAAGTACTCCAACACAGACTGAGGCAAAACTGACTTCAAATATTCTCCTAATGATAAATTCCCCCATAGTGTTGATCAAGCACCAAATTGCTTGGGTGCTCGAGTGAAACAATTTGGGATGCTCAGGTGCTCTACAGAGCACCCAAGCACAATGGAAGTTAATGGGAGAACCCAAGCATTAAACCAGGCACCCCCTGCTCTGAAGAGGGGAGGGTGCTGGGACCCACTGAGGTCTATGCAGAAGATCACTGTATAGGAAGGAATCCCCCAGTGTGAGTCCACAACTTAGTAGTCCTTGCTCTGACTCCATATATAGCTATGTCCATATATGGAGTCAGTGCTTGGTGACAGCCAGTGTATTTAAATCTAAAAAAATAACTTCTACAAGTATTTGAACTCACAACCTTCTACAATAGAGGCAAATATCTTATCCACTCAGCTATAAAGCTGAATGATAAACTGTATCAGAAAAACCTCATAGTATTTTGTCATAAAGTAAGTGTTACTATACAGCAGAAGTATCATTTTATATTTCAGTGCAGGTTAACATGTAGCTGTATAGCATAGTGGTTAAAGTTCTTGCCTCTAAGTTAGAAGGTTGTCAGTTCAAATCCCGGCAGAAAAGTTTCAGAAATACAGGCCAAATTAAATTTATATATTTAATATATTTTTTTGTAATTGTAAAAAATGTATGGCACAAAATAATTGTGTAATTACTAATATATATATATAACACAAAAGAAAAAACAGCAGCACAGCACTGGGATTGGGTGCAAATACCGTAGGACCGCTGGCTAGGCAATCACAAGTCCATAGATCCAAAAATAAGGCAGCACTCCGGTTTCTGGTGAATAGTAAACCCTCTTTATTTTCCCATATGCGACATTTCAACCGCTCTTTGCGGCCTTGATAAAGACCGCAAAGAGCGGTTGAAACGTCGCAGATGGGAAAATAAAGAGGGTTCACTATTCACCAGAAACCGGAGTGCTGCCTTATTTTTGGATCTATATAATCATACTTCTGATATGTATGAATGCATAATATGTGGGAAACTACTACTGATGTTTTTAGCCATAATATATTTACATATATCATAATATATTATATATTCTAAATATATAATAGTATATGTATATATATTAGGGCTAAAAATAAATAAATTATATATATATATATATATATATATATATATATATATACACACACATAATTTTGCCTCTATTTCTGAAAAGATTTTGCCAGGATTTGAACTCACAAGCTTCTACTCTACATTACAGCCAAGAACCTTAACCACTAAACTATACAGATATATATAGAGGCTAAGTTAGATTTAAATACACTGACTCAAGCATCGTGCTCGAGCACATGTGGTATTCGAAGGGTCATCTGTGTTTGAACTGGTGCCTTTTGTCTCTGAGCCTGGTTCTTTTTTTATACATAAGGTGGTGGCACTGAATGCAGACTCTGGGCATAATTCCTGGCAATCATACCACTTTATACAAGTTTCAGACTCAACTCACTTTATGATAAGTGATCACACAGGTGAGATCAGAACATCACACAGCTTTTAAGAAAAAGACATGTTAAATTACAAGGCAGTTGGGATGGTTAAGGACTATGGAAACCCAGTTCTCTCTGCTACAACATCTCTCAGTTTTGTTATTGTGAATGATTTTCAACAGTTTCTTCCTAAACTTAGCATCTTACCGAAAGATGAAGAAACTCAAAATCACTTACAATTATACTTAGTGGTTGCACTTGCCCTTATTTCCTTGCTTGTTATTTTAAAAGTCATGGTGGTCATTATTTCCAAATTTAAGAAGCCAAAATCCTTACCAACCTTCTCTTCTCTCAGTACAAATCTGTATCCTCCAATTGATGCAAGGACATTCTCCATGTTTAGTGATAGAACATTGCCTTTACCGTACTCTTTCAATGTCTGTGTGGCATTAGATTCAGCTGAGGGTGACTTTAGTTATATGAAACCAAAAGGAAATGTTCCTATGGAAAATGTGATTGATGTTGATAATGCAGAAGAAGAAACTGAACTTTTCAATGAAGCTTCACTAAGCACTGATCAGGTGAGACTTTAGACTAGAATATTGGAATATTAAGTTGTGATTGGTATACAAAGTATATTTAAAATATTCAGAGCCAACATGGCTCTTTATTATATCATTTATACTTTGCTTATGTGTTTTGAGCAATATTCTCTTGGTCATAGCTCGAGATGAGCAAATTTCTAAAAAATTTGATTCGGCATCCGCCTTCACTTGGTCAGCATCTGGTCAGTAATCCATCAGTATTGCTAAAGCCCCAAAAAAACTGGAGTGGATCCAAAACAGAGATGACACGTGAATGGAATGCTTGCTCTTCATTGTTTTGAAGCCACTCTTGCTTTTGGCTACCAAATCATAAGCCAATTCTGATGCAAAATAGGGACCATATAATGCAGGCCTTACATCTTTTACATAGACAGGATCTGTTGTGCGACTCATTTTTCCTTCATTCTGACAGATCATAAGAAGGGTCAAATGGGGCGGCAGAGCTAGCCATGAGCCGGGATGGATTCTTGAATTGAGAGTTCCTTACTGAAGCTGCTGCCTATCTACTAAAACATGGTGAGGACAGCTCGGGACAAGGCACGCCGAGAGCCGTAAAGAACCAGCCAGAAATGGATACATTTCTTAAAAATTGAGGAACATCGCTAGCATGCAGAAAGAAGATTGCGCCGGGAGGAGACAGAGCAGCTGCCTCGCAGTATGATTCAGAAGGGGAAAGCTCATGTGTTATGTCAGAGAGCGCTGGAGTCGCTGAAGATATACCTCTCTCAAGATCATTCTTCAAAAAGGTCCTATAGAAAGCCTTGTCCCCACTTCAGAGAGATATAGCAGACATTTAAACAGACATCGAACAAATTGGCAACAGAGTTTGAGGAGGTGCAGTCGGCAATCATCCGGCAATCATCCAGCACAGTGAGCCTGTACACACTTTATTGCATTCCTACCAATCGAGCCCTAATGCTGCTCTTCTTCAAATATATCTGTAAAGAATAAATCAAGGCAACTGGACTTGTTGTAGATTTCTTGAAAACGTTTCACTCGTTCTTCCAACGAGCTTTCTCAATTCTGAGTGACTTGTACAAGAATCCTCTGGGAATAAATATGTAACTGAATCAACATCTGGTAATTAGGTCATTATACCCAACATGGGGGTCAAAGGTGTTGATTCTATAGTCCTAATTGGAGTCAGTAGGTGATAATGACCTGCCAGAAAAAGGTGTCAAGACAGCATTGTAAGTGGCAGACAATAGATGTCTAACCCCCCACCTCTATTCAAGCCAGATGTTGATTCAGTTACATAGTTATTCCCAGAGGATTCTTGTACAAGTCACTCAGAATTGAGAAAGCTCGTTGGAAGAACGAGTGAAACGTTTTCAAGACATCTACAGCAAGTCCAGTTGCCTTAATTTATTCTTTACAGAAATACCATGACCTGGATAAATGAGAACCTTCACAGACTTCTTCATATAGAAGATCATGAAAAGAGAAGCAGGAGAAAAAATATTCGCATAAGGGGTATAGCAGAAGATGTCGCAACCAAAGCGGTACCCCAAGCGGTCTCCGCCATTTTCTCCTCTTTGGTGGGTGAAGAAAAAGCCTCATCTATCATAGTGGAAAGGGCTCACAGGGCACTGAGGCCATGCTCACCCTCAGGCGGTCCACTGAGAGACATTATATATGGCTTCATAAATTATCTAGATACTGCAGCACTGTTGCAAGCTGCCAGGGACAAAAGGGACTTAACATACAATGTAGCCCCAGTCCAGATATTCCAAGCCCATTAGCCAAGCGTTGAGCCTTAAAACCGCTATCAGATGCCCTCAAGGCTCACAAGCGCCTGGTGAGATGGTTATTCCCCTTCGGCTTAGCCACAGCTAAAGATGGCAAAAGAATCATCATAAGAACGCCGCAGGACCTGGCAGAAGCCTGGGACAAGCTGGGAATTGCTCCATTTGAAGCTTCTCCTTGGTTCCCGTTACCAGCAGACCTACAGCTGCCGGACTTTTCCAAGGCTCCATCTTGGCAAGTGGCCGGCAAAGTAAAGTCTCCCAAGACCAAGAAGATACCACATGATGGGACTGCAAGCTTATTCTTTCCTTCTCACAGATGAGAGTGAAATATCCAATACAGGTGACATAGTTCACACTAGTTACCCTGACCCAGACTATGTCTAACAATCAGGGACACCTGTTTAGAGTACAAAAATAAGTTCTTTTTTATTCCGTTTCTATTAGAATAAATGTGCCTAATATTGCCACCTCCTTTTGTTATTGCATATAGAAGGAGATTGCCATATATCCTTTTTATGACAGAAGGGGGATGGAGTTTTGGTTTAGGTTTCCCATCTCCTATCTATTTCCACCAACACAGCTTCTAATAATTCACCTATAGTTGAAACCTGTTATACAATTAATAATTGAGTTTATATACACTACCGAATGGGCAGTTAGCTCTTAGCTGATAATATCTTTTCTCCCCTCTCACCAGGCGCGGTCTGTCTCCCTGGGCTCAGGCCCCTTGGTTATCCTTCAGTGCACAATGGCTGGAGCTCAGATGGGGCACTGCTTCTGGAAGACGGGCACACCGTTTGTACTTTATACAATAATAGAGTTTAATCTCATGTATATTCGTTCAAGTTTCTTGGAGCCTTCGAAATGGTTACATTTGGGGATATTGTGCAGATATATTATGGCTGACCTTCATATATGGTCACACAATGTAAATGTTTTAAATGTTCCACAAAAATGTAGACACGTGCTTAGCCTACTATACAAACAAAAGGCTGATATCGTACTTTGGCAAGAAACTCTCTTTTGTCACAATCACATGCCAAAACTACCCTCTTCAAAATATTCCCAATGGTTTCATTCAACCCATTCATCGGCCTCCAGAGGCGTATCAATAGCAATTAGGGACTCCATATCGTTTCAACTCACAAAATCATATGTAGATTCAGAAGGTAGGCTACTAATTATCCAAGGGCTAATTTATAACACTAAAATTACAATAGCAAATATATACTCACCCAATAAGAACCAAATTACTTGGATTCTTGATGCCCTCAAAAAACTGTGAGATTATGCAGGAGGTGTAACAGTCATAGGAGGAGACCTCAACATATCATTAGACCCATCAGACCATAAGACTAATAGATTCTTAAAGAGACAAATGCTAACAATGGCAATTGTGGTGGCACATCTGATTGATATTTGATTGATCACACATCCATCAGCAAAAGATTTTACATACTTTTCCAATGTCCATAATTTATATCACTGCATAGATTACCTGTTCTTATCAGAACTTCATATACAGTATATTCGCGGAGTGGACATTGGAAATATAGTAATATCTGATCAAGCTCCAATTACGTCTCCCTCTCTCTCTAAAATTTCCCTCAAGACGTGGACTTGGAGACTCAATACCACCCTATTAGAATCCCCAACCCACGTACAGAAACTGGGCAAAAAGCTTGAGGGGTATTTTATCCTTAATGTTACTCCTGAAACATCTATTCCAATGGTGTGGGAAATCCATAAGTCATACATTAGAGGTGAACTTATTGCTCCTGGTACTCATATGAAAAAACAGTATACAAAGGAACTCAATTCTCTTTTGGCTCAGATTCAGACTCAGGAAAAGCTTCATAAGATTTCACCGAAACCCATTTATCAGTTTTGACCACACTCAAGACCTTTTTAATATTAAAGCAGATAAATGATTACAGCTTTTAAATTACAAAATGTATGCTCATGGTGACAAGGGAAACAAATTAATGTCGCACCTTATTAAAAAGGGGAGGATAAAGACCTTTGTCTCAGTGATTAAATCACAAGATTCGCACAAGGTTAACACAACCCCTTCTATAGCTAGAGCTTTTCAGACATACTACGCCAAACTATATAATCTCCCAACACAAATACATGAAACCCAAGAGCCAACGACTCCAAAATCATCAGTAATCATTTATTTTCTTCATACCATCGACTCCCCTACCCTAACAAATGAGGAACAAGAACAATTGGTAACACCTTTCACACTTACAGAATTAGAAAAGGTACTGGACTCTATTCTGTCAGGGAAGAGCCCGGGTTTAGATGGACTGCAATTATATATTACAAAAAAATTCAGGAAGCAATTGATGCCACGCTTTTTAGAATTATGTAACTCTCTCCTTAAGGGTTCATCATTACCACCACAGGTCCTGAGAGCACCATATAATTACTTAACTGTGACCGTTAATGGTGGTCAAAAATTACTAACACACAGAATAGCTCCCCTTTTAAATAAATTGATAGACCCAGAACAAGTAGGGTTCGTCCCTGAGAGAGAGGGAAAACATAATGTGTTGCGAGTGATACACTTAATACATGCTGCAAAACAAAATAAATCCCTCCTTTTGCTTCTAGGGACTGATGCGGAAAAAGCATTCAGCAGAATAAGTTGGGAATTTATGACTGAAACCATGAAAAAATTCAATTTCCCCCAACAGTTCATCACTGCTGTACTTTCCCTATATGCTCAACTATCGGCACAAGTCATGGTAAACAGCTCCCTTTCAGAAGAGTTTCCTATCAGAAATGGAACCAGACAGGGTTGTCTACTCTCTCCTACTTTATTCATATTGTGTCTAGAAATACTTCTATTAAAACTTAGACAGACAGAAAAGATTCAAGGTGTAACTATGGAGCAATATACACACAAGACCGCAGCATTTGTGGATGACCTGTTACTATTAATTTCAAATCCCGTGGAAGATTTTCCGGTGATCATGCAGAATCTGGAACAATATGGGAAGGCCTATAATTTTAAAATCAACTTCCCCAAGTTGGAAGCATTGAGTATCAAAATAGCTCCACACCTCTTGTGTGATCTCAAAGCTTCCTCAACTTTTAAATGGCCATCTACCGCTTTAAAATAGTTAGGTATTCAAATACCTGCAGAACCAGCTCAACTCTTTAGGCTGAACTTATTCCAAAAATTAAATCATATCTCAATAATATCAATGTCTCTTTTATGTCATATTTCCTTTGGTAGGAAAAATCTGCTGACCACTTATGTACTACTGCAAATCCTTTATGTAATGCAATCACTACCGATCACAATCCCTACAACTTATTTCGCCCAATTCAGAAGCCTATTCATCTCATTCCTTTGGAAAGAAAGAAGGCCTAGGTTAGCTTACTCACTGCTCACCCAAAAAAAGAAAAATGGAGGAATATCACTACCAGACCTAGCTTTATATTACAAGTCCATACAACTTGCTATGTGGATGCTGTTGGCCAATAACAATTTAACTGCCCCATATCTGGATATTGAAAGATGTCTGATAGGATGACACTTACACACTCTACTCTGGATACAAAATCTATTGTCGACCCAGCAGATTGCAATGAGTGACATAACAAAGGGAGTGATTAAAGTATGCCATAAGACTATCTTTCTACCACAATGCATGGCCTCAATTTCCAAACTAGCCCTTATGAGTGTTATACCCAACTTTTTAGATCAAAAGCTACTGAAGGTGATGGGCTGGTGGCACAAATTATGCAATATAAAAATAGTGGAGAGCATTAAATCTACATCCCCTTTATCCCTAACTGAGATTTTCACTAAATTACAGTTGGGATGTCCCTCTCCCATCCACAGTTTGGACTTTCTCCTAAACTTATCACATGTTTGTGTAAAGATTTCTGACCCTCTACCTGACCCGATGTGGTTGTAAAATCTCACAATAAGTCCAGAACCACCAAAAAAGGCTATTTCTGTGGTATACACAAGCCTACTGTGTAATCAGGGCTACTCTAAGCCCTACTATTTGATACATTGGGAAAAGTAACTGGAGAGTAGAGATGTCGCGAACATAAAATTTTCCGTTGGCGAACGTGAACTTCCGCAAATGTTCGCGAACGGGCGATCCGCCATAGACTACAATAGGCAGGCACATTTTAAAACCCACATGGACTCTTTATTGCCACAATAGTGATGGAAAAGTTGTTTCAAGGGGACCATGGCAAAACTCCCATGGAAAATTACGTAGTTGACGCAGAGTCTGGTTTTATTCCATAAAGAGCATAAATCACCTAACATTACTAAATTGTTTGGAATAACGTGCTTTAAAACATCCAGTGTGTGTATATGATAAGGTATGATGTTGTATCGATCAGGTAGTGTAAGGGTTACGTCCGCTTCACAGTGACAGACCAAACTCTGACAGACCAAACTTCCCGTTTAACGCACTGCAAACAGTCTATTTGCACAACCGCAAACTCCCCATTGCACAAGGTTGGATACCAAGCTAGCCATGTTCCGTTCCTTGTCCTCACTGACGTCATTGAAGGTCTCTTCCTCCACCCAGCCACGTACAACACCAAGGGTCCCCGAAAGGTGACAACAAGCCCCCTGGAACGCCTGCTGTGGTTGGTCTTCCACCTCCTCAAAGCCACCTTCCTCCTCTGACTCCTCTTCTTCAGACTCCTCTCTCTGCGTTGCCACAGTTCCAGCAAACGACAAGGCTGCTTCTGGTGGTGATGGTGACCACAACTCTTCATGCTCATCTACGGCCTGATCCAGCACTCTTCACAGGGCACGCTCCAGAAAAAACGCATATGGGATGAGGTCAGATGATGTTGCCTTGGGTTTGACTGACCAGGTTTGTCACCTCCACAAAAGGACGCATGAGCCTACAGCCATTGTGCATGAGCGTTCAGTAACGTGGCCAAAAAATACGCAGCTCCGCAGAGGCGGTGTCTTTTTTTTTTTTAAATAAAAAAGATGATAATTACTTACCGGTAATTGGATTTTCCATTTAGCCTCCACAACGGCACTAAGCAGGAAGTTACCACGCCTCTCAGGGACAGGAAACAACGTGGAGAACCAACCCATAAAAGCCTCCTCCCCTGTTCCTTCTCCAGTAAGTATCCGAGTAACTCAAAGATGATGCTGAACATAAGAGTTTATTAAAGAAAAAATGGCAACAGAGCACCATGCAAACCTGTCAAGGTACATCAGAACAAAAGGTCATCAGAAACCATAAGGGTGGGAAATAGCAGTGCCGTTGTGGAGGCTAAATGGAAAATCCAATTACCGGTAAGTAATTATCATCTTTTCCATACGCCTCCCCAACGGGGATTAACAGAGAAGTCATCAAGCCCCCTAGGGTGGGACCACGGCTGACAGAACCTTGCGTCCAAAGGAGAGGTCTCTGTTGGAGGCAATATCCAGCCTATAGTGTTTAAAAAAGGTGTTTGGGCAAGACCAGGTGGCTGCCTGACATATTTGACTCAGAGAGGCGGAGGCATTTTCTGCCCACGAGGTAGAGACGGCCCTGGTGGAGTGGGCCGTGAGTCGAGACGGAGGAGAAGCCCCTTTTACTTCATAGGCTTTAGAAATAATAGTTTTTATCCAACGTCATTTTAGAAGCCCCTAGGCCCTTATTTTTCCCTGCATATTGGACCAATAGGCGGCTAGACTTCCGAAAGTCCTTTGTGGCTTCTAGGTAGAGAAGGACACATCTTTTAACGTCCAAGTTGTGAAACTTTGCTTCTTTTTCAGTCTTGGCCTGTGGACAGAAGGTAGGCAAAGAGATCTGTTGGTCGTAGTGAAATTTTGAGAACACTTTAGGTAGAAAAGAGGGTTCATGTTTTAATATTATCCTGTCGTCTAGTACTGTCAAGTATGGTGGGCGACAGGACAGGGCTTGTATCTCGCCAACTCTTCTAGCAGAGGTGATGGCAACTAGGAAGGCGGTCTTCATGGAGAGCAGGCCAAGAGGTATCTCTGAGAGGGGTTCAAAAGGAGGGTCCATTAGAACAGAAAGGACCAGGTTGAGGTCCCAGGGAGGAACCATGGTTCTGACTGTAGGTCTTAGTCTACTGGCACCCTTAAGGAAACGTCCGATCAGAGGCACCTCTACTAGTCTCCAGTCCAAGAGCCTAAGGGCTGCTATCTGTACTTTCAAGGTACTAACTCTTAAACCATTTTCCAAACCATTCTGAAGAAAAATCTAAAATAGTTTTAATTTCTGTTTTTTTTTAGGAATCCCAGCAATGAGCTGAAACCCGTAGAAAGGTTTTCCATACTCGAAGGTAGATTTTCGAGGTGATTGGTTTACGGCTGTACAAAAGAGTATTGATTACCGAATCTGAAAGACCCTTAGCTCTTAGGAGGGAACGCTCAGTCTCCAAGCTGTCAGGTTCAGCTGCCGGATGTCTGGATGATGAACAGGACCTTGGAGAAGAAGATCCGGGATTCGAGGAAGCGTCCAGAAGTTCCCCTTGGCTAGATTCAATAGGAGGGGGAACCAAGTCCGTCTTGGCCACAATGGGGCTATCAGGATCACCTCGCATCTGTCTTCCATCAGTTTGGCTAGAGTTCTGGGGATTAGAGGAATGGGGGGGAAAGCATATAGTAGGCCCCTTGGCCAAGGGATTGAAAATGCGTCCACCACGTTTGGGTTGTCCTGATAAGATAGGGAAAAGAACTGCTCTACTTGTCTGTTTGTTTTTGAGGCAAATAGATCCAGAATTGGAGTGCCCCATTTTTTGCACAGAAGTTGGAAGATCCTCTTGTTTAGGGACCATTCTCCTGATTTTAGGGGATGTCTGCTCAGGAAGTCCGCAAGCTGATTCTCTTTTCCTTTGAGATGGACCGCTGATATTGAATTTACCCAGACTTGAGCCCAGGAGAACAAATGGTAAGATGTGAGGTTGAGGTTTTTGCTTCTTGTGCCCCCCTGCTTGTTCACATAAGTTACTGCCGTACTGTTTTCTGATAGAACTTTTACATCTTTCCGGTGTATAGCCGATGAGAAGGCTTTTAGGGCTAGAAAAATTGCCTGAAGTTCTCTGAGGTTTGAAGATACGGGGAGATCCGACCGTTTCCAAACTCCCTGTACCACCAGGTCTCCGCAGTGAGCCCCCCAACCCAAAATGCTTGCATCGGTGGTGATCACGATTGGGTTCTGCGGTCTCCATTGGACTCCCTGAGTCAAATGATCTGTTTTTAACCACCAGTTTAGGGTCTATTTTATCTGAAATGGGAGAGACAATTTCTTGTCTAGTGAAAGGGAACTTTTGTTCCAAGTTGACAACAAGAAATTCTGTAGAGGTCTGCTGTGGGATTGTGCCCATTTGACAGAGGGAATTGTTGAAGTCATCAGTCCCAGGACAGCCATAATTTGTCTGAAGGACACTTTTTGTGACGACCGGAATGATAGGATCCTTGATCTTAGGTCCTGAATTTTTCCTTCTGGGAGAAAAGATGTCATTACCTGGGAATCTAGTAGGACTCCTAGAAATTCTTTCCTCTGGGAAGGAACGAGGTCTGATTTTTCTAGATTCACCATCCATCCCAGGAACTGCAGTGTATCTTTGACCACTTGTAAGTCGCTGAGAAGGTCTTCTGGAGAATGAGCAGCTATCAGGAAATCGTCCAGGTAAGGGATGAACAAGATCTTCTGTTGATGGACGTAAGCCGAGACTTCTGCCATGACCTTCGTGAACACCCGAGGAGCGGATGAGATGCCAAATGGAAGTACCTGAAACTGAAGATGAACCAGACGGGTGCCCATCTGGATCGCAAACCTCAAATACTTTTGGTGTTCCTTGCAGATGGGGATATGATAATAGGCGTCGGCCAGGTCGAGTGTCACAATATAGCAGTTCCGGTATAATAGGTTTATAGTGGATTTTATTGTTTCCATCTTGAATTTTTTGTAGGAAACATGTTTGTTTAGGTCTCTTAAGTTTATGATTGCTCTGTAGGAGCCATTTGTTTTTTTTACCAGAAAGACTGGAGAATAGAAACCTTCCCCTTCCTGATCCCGGGGCACTGTTATCACTGCCTGTTTTAAGAACAAGGACTGAATTTGTGTTTCTAGAAGGGCTTGATCTTTTACAGAAAGTTTTCTGTTTATGTAGAAACTTTTTGGTGGAGGGGAAGCGAATTCTATTTTGTACCCTGAGGCAATCAGATCCAAGACCCAGGGTGAATTTGTAATTTTCTCCCAGGCTGGGAGAAAATGTAGAAGTCTTCCCCCCACCGGGCTGCTGGCGTCATTGACCGGGATGCTTGGAAGACTTATCCGGGTTGAAGAGAAAACCTCTTCCTCTCCCTCTGGGTGGTTGCCATGTAGAGGAACTTTCCCTTTTTTTGTAGTCTGGCCTAGTTTTCTTTTGGGGACGAAAGGACCGGCGGTTATGGAAGAATCTAGTTTCTGATGGAAATCCCTTCTTACTGTCTGAAGCTTTATCCAGGATATCATCCAGGACGGAGCCAAAAAGCCTGTCTCCTTCGCAGGGGATGCTACACAATTTATTTTTAGAGGTATTATCCCCTGACCATGATCTTAGCCATATAGACCTCCGGGCAGAATTAGCCAAGGTGGCCGATCTGGCTGACAGCTGTACAAGATCCGCGGAGGCATCTGATAGAAAGCTAGTGGCTTGTTTAAGGATCGGGAGGGAGGCTAAGATGTCTTCCGAAGGAGTGCCTGCTTGGAGATGTTCTTCTAATTGGGCCAACCACATTGAAAGGGTCCTAGCGGTACAGGTAGCCGCAATGCTGGGGCGTAACATAGAGGTGCAAGTATCCCAGGATTTCTTAAGAAATGATTCACATTTTTTATCCATGGGCTCTTTTAATAGTCCGACGTCTTCAAAAGGGAGAGAGGATTTTTTTGAAATCCTGGCGACTGGGGCATCAACTCGTGGGGTTTTATCCCAGTGAGCAGAGTCGGATTCGCTGAAGGGGTACTTGCGTTTAAAGACTCTGGAGACACCCGATCTTTTCTCCGGGTCTTTCCATTCATTAGCGATTCGTTTTTTAATGTTCTCATGAACTGGAAAAACCCGTCTTTTTTTGTCGGCCAGACCCTTAAACAGGTGATCTTGGACAGATTGAGGTTCTTTGACTTGTTCAATATTCATAGCTGCTCTAATGGATTTCAACGAAGAGCCGGTATCCTCTACTGAACAGAGGGGCCTGCCGGAAATATTATCCGATGAATCAGAATCGGATGCTGAGGATACTTCGCCTTCATCGAAGTCAAAGTCAGATTCCAGAGGGGTTTCTGGAATGGTTTTTGACGTGGAGGGAGCCTGAGAAAGGGAGGCTATCCTAGTTTCAAAGGCTGAAGAGACCTCTTCTTTAATAATAGATCTCAGCCTGTCCACAAGAGACGGTGATTCCTCTGACACTACTTTATCTGCACATTTTTGACAGATTGTCTTTTTGGAGTGTCCAAGTTGCTTTTTGCAGATGGCACATTTACTTTTAACAGAGGATTCTGCGACTTTAGGTTTTCCCTAAGATTTGAAAGTAAAAAATTCCTTTAGGGAAAGTTTCATAAAGGAAAATTTTTCAGTAAAGGGAGATTTCACCCAGAGCAGAATCCCCAGTGAAATATAAGATGGTAGGGGTGTCAGGAAAACCTAAGACAGACAAAATAAAAGGATTTACTCCCACCAGGAGGAGGCTTACCGGGCTCAGGGCCTTCGGCGGGTCTGAAGGTAGATCTGCAGGGAGCGACATGATGCCAAGGGGGTTCGACACGCCGAGACAGACGTCCTTCCCTGCTTCCAGCCGGCTTTTACAGTACTTCCTGGTCGCGCGAGACTTCGGCCCGGAGGTTCTCGCTCAGCCGGCCTCCTCCTACGCAGGTCGCACGTGGACACCGCGTCGCCCGGGGTAGCCTGCAGCCGCAGGACTTGTACCGAGATGTCGGAAGGGCCTTTGTTCTTGCCCCGAGACCCGACATCCTGCTGCAGCCCTCCTGACCCGCAGTCAGGGAAAGAACCAAGCCAGGCTGAGCGTCAAAGGTAAAGAGCAGGAGAGAACCCCGCTCCGTTCTCCACTTCATCCCAGTGGGACAGGACACAACTGGAGAAGGAACAGGGGAGGAGGCTTTATGGGTTGGTTCTCCACGTTGTTTCCTGTCCTTGAGAGGCGGGGTAACCCTCCTGCTTAGTGCCGTTGGGGAGGCGTATGGAAAAATCTGTTCTTACCAGTTTAATCTCTGTTTTGTTATGGAATAGATTTTAGGAACCAGGAGCTGGAAAAAGATGGTTGGTCGGTCCTCTTCCATCCAATTTGGAGCCCTGCGCGTGCGCCGTGCAATGTACTGTGCCACCCTATATGAGTGGTGTGTTAAGTAGTACTATTCCTCTCAGTTTAATCTTGTTATGTCCCCTATCAGGGGACATGTATCGAATAGATTTTAGGAACCAGGATATGGAAAAAGATGATTGGTCGGTCCTCTTACTTCCAAATCTAGGCACTGCGCGCGCGCCGTGCAATGTACTGTGCCACCAATACAAATAGTGTGAACTACTATTCTTACCATTTTAATCTTTGTTAAGTCCCCTATCAGGGGACGTGTATTGAATTGAATCCTTGCATGGGGAGATAGAGAAAAAAGCTTGCTTCTTTCTAATTTTGGGCACTTGCAATGGAATTTGCCACCAATGCAACTAGTGTTAACTAAGTACTATTCCTATAAGTTTAATCTCTGTTTTGTCCCTTATCAGGGCCAGGGCCGGTGTAGTAAATAGATTTTTGGAACCGGGAGATGGAAAAAGACCCATGCTCGGTCCACTTCGTTTGATTTTTAGGTCACTGCGCGTGCACCATGCAATGTACTGTGACACCCTATATGAGTGGTGGGCAGTGGGCACAGTACAGTCTGTTGGATTGACACACACTGGCAGGCAACTGCAATTATATTAAAGGGTGAAAATTAAATGACTTTTTTTAATCTACAAGGTACTGTGCCACCCTATATGAGTGGTGGGCAGTGGGCACAGTACTGTCTGTGGGCCTGACACACACTGGCAGGCAACTGCAATTATATTAAAGGGTAAAAATGAAATGACTTTTATCTGCAAGGTACTATGCCACCCTATATGAGTGGTGTGCACACAGTACAGTCTGTGGGCCTGTGGCCTCTTACACACGGGCAGGCAACTGCAATATATATATATATATATATATATATATATAAAGCAAACTGATGTACCAGCCCTAAAAAAGGCTTTTTGGGGTGCTGTCTGGACGCTGTCCTTACAGCAGATGGCCCCTTTCACACGAGCGAGTTTTCCGCGTGGGTGCAATGCGTGCATAGCATCCGCACTGAATCCTGACCCATTCATTTCAATGGGTCTGTGTACATGAGCGCTTTTTTTCACGCATCACTTGTGCATTGCGTGAAATTCACAGCATGTTCTATAGGCCCCTTTCACACGAGCGTGTCCGGATTAGGTCCGGATGCGTTGCGGATGCGTTCAGTGAAAACTGTGCGATTTCACAGGCAAAGCCATTCGGTTTTGCCTGCGATTGCGTTCTGTTGTTTTTTCAGCACTGGTGCAATGCGTTTTGATGCGTTTTTCCCACGTGTGATAAAAAACTGAAGGTTTACAAACAACATCTCCTAGCAACTATCAGTGAAAAATGCATCGCACCCGCACTTGTTTGCAGATGCAATGCATTTTTCACAAACCATTAGAAAACGTGGTGTGGTGTTTAACAAGCAGGATATGCTCAACCCATATGCAGTTGTGCATGTATATAGGGGAGCACATCCTGCACTTGTAGTCCGTTGCTAAGGGCAATCAACAGCAAAAAATGCATACAATGGAAGATGAATAACCATCCTACATACGATAACGATAATGTGGATGTGGAGAACAATCAAAAACATAACCATAGCAAAGGCAGGTGCACTCTGCGGCAATACTAAACCCTCACACTGATGTTAAAATTGGCATTTGAGGATATGCACAACCAATATGCAGTTGTGCATGTATATAGGGGAGCACATCCTGCACTTATAGTCCGTTGCTAAGGGCAATCAACAGCAAAAAATGCATACAATGGAAGATGCCAGCAATGGACTACAAGTACCACAATAACCATCCTACATATGATAACGATAACGATTGAGTGGTAGGGTCTCGGGCTACTTGAGAGACCTTGACGTGGTGTCCGAGCTTAAGACATGTCCTCCTAGTAGGATGTGTTGAACTAACTTCTCAACTTTAACATCAGTGTGAGGGTTTAGTATTGCCGCAGAGTGCACCTGCCTTTGCTATGGTAATGCATTTTTCACGCAGCCCCATTCACTTCTATGGGGCCAGAGCTGCGTGAAAAACGCAGAATATAGAACATGCTGCGATTTTCACGCAATGCAGAAGTGATGCGTGAAAAAAAAATGCTCATGTACACAGCCCCATTGAAATGAATTGGTCAGGATTCAGTGCGGGTGCTATGCGTTCACATCACGCATTGCACCCGCGCGGAAAACTCGCTTATGTGAAAGGGGCCATATTTCGCGTTTTTCACACACTCCTCCTGAGGAAGCTGAACACGCGAAACGCGCGTCGAGGAGCGCCCGTACCCTCCCTTGCCACACTATTTTGTTAGGTAAGGTAAATAGCCTCTAACCTTTGGATGTTTGTTTATTTAATGTTATGGCCTTTTAGTTAGATATTGCAATTAGCCACGCACTGTTTCGCAGGCATTAAAAGAAAGCTGCCGCAGTGTTAGTGGTGTGTGGTATACCAGATTTGTCTGAAAATGAATTAACTAACAACTGTGACGTGCTTTTGTGGATTATTGCGGTTTATATTTATATATTTCGCATGGGCTACAGCATATCGGGTTGAGACCTTTATCATCTTTATTAATGTGTATGGCTTACAATATTGTGGGAGGGTATTGTGTACCTGTTCTTGTCCCATAGCTTTTATTTATATATATGTTTTTTTATGGTAAATAATGAATAAAATTTGGTTTTAATGGGAGTCTCTGATTAGTGTTGTTTATAGACACAATTATAATACATAATTCTATAAATAGAACATTGACCAGAGACTAGAGATGCACTCCAAAAGATCTATGCAGAAAAAAGTCACCACTTTCACAACAATTTCCCATATTTAATGATTAGACACAGGCTCTGTTTTGGTTTGTAGTTTATTTAATTTTATCTTATTTTTCCCTTTATTTACATTGGTCACTGACTATGTAGGGAAGTGCTCATGTGAAATCTCAGAAATGTATGTAGATTGTTCAATCTAACATTTGTATGAGTACTGTACATGTAATTTGCTGGAATGACCTTGTTATACTTATTTTTATTATTATTATTATTATTATTATTATTATTATTATTATTATTATAATAAAAAGAGAGAATACCAAAAAAAAAAAAAAGGGGTCAAATAAATGATGATGTCAGCCTGGCCAAAAGGCAAAATAGTGGCCTAGTCATGAAGTGGGGAGGGTGATAACAGCATGAGAAGTCAACAGAGTAGCAATATGACGTGAGGTGGATGCGGCATGAGGAGACCACAGAGTGGCAAGGTGACATAGTGTGGATGTGGCAGCAGCATCAGGAGACCACAGAGTGGCAAGGTGACATAGTGTGGAAGGGGCAGCAGCATAAGGAGGCCACTGAGTGCCACAATGAAAGTGTGTGTAGGTGGTGGCAGGAGCATCAGGAGGCCACAGAGTGGCAAGGTGACATAGTGTTGAGGTATTAGCAGCATCAGAAGACCACATAGTGGCAAGGTGACATAGTGTGGAGGTGGCAGCAGCATAAGGAGACCACAGAGTGGCAAGGTGACATAGTGTGGAGGTGGAAGCAGCATAAGGAGACCACAGAGTGGCAAGGTGACATAGTGTGGAAGTGGCAGCAGCATCAGGAGACCACAGACTGACCCAATGACAGGGTGGGGAGGTAGGGGTCAATACCAGTACCAGTTGAAGATGGTGGGTGAAATAAGGAGTACTTGGCATAACATGTGTGGCATCAGGCGGGTGGCACCATCAGAATAGTAGCTGAGACAGGTAGACAGAAAAAATAGGTCTCTTATGTCAAAGTGTTGGTGTGGCACCATGGGTGATCTAGTCTGTTGCATCAGGCATTGATGGTTGGAAATCCTGGCTGATCCACTCTTTGTTCATCTTGCCTCCGCTGCACTAAATGCCCTGATGCCACACTACTGGCCGGGCAAGACAGCTTTTCCAAGGCAAACTCTGCCAGTTGAGGCCACAAGTCCAGTATACCTGCCCAGTAGTCCAGCGGATCTTGAATGTGGGTGGCAGGGTGCTGACCAAATATGCCACCACCTGCTGGTTCAGGTCCTGCTTCAGGTCTAGCTGCTGCTGCTGGTGAGTAGTTTCTTCATTCAGCGGGTGAAGAAAGCTGCTTATTAGCGACTCTAGACTCATGTTGCTGCTGATGGAGCTGGAACTGCTCCCCCCCCCCCACCCTGTCGCAGAAGCCATGGCAGAGGAACGCAAGCACAGAGGGCCCCCCAGTCAGACCTGCGCGAGGATGGACGATGGCGCAGATAGACAGCGGCCAACTGACTTTATATGTTGTCTCTATAGTAGTTCAGTTTGTCCTCCCTCTCAGCGGGTGTAAAAAAAGGCCCCCATTTTGGTCCGGTAACGAGGGTCCAACAAGTTGAAGAGCCAGAAGTCATCCCTCTGCCGAATGGTGACAATTCGGCTGTCACTACGCAAGCAAGTGAGCATGCATCAGGCCATATGTGCAAGTGACTCGGAAGGACTCCCTGCCTCCATCTTCGCTGCATAATGCCACGGAGTGTCTGGGTCCTCTGCCTCATCTTTCTCATGGCCCTGCAGCTCCTCTGGCTGCTCCTGCTCCTCCTCTCCTTTCACCTGTGTAGAAAAACCACCCATTTCCCTACACATTGCTTGTGCTCCAATTTCCTCCTCCTCCTCCCGTTCAGCCCCCACAAGTCTCATGTGGCCGGAGATCTAGGCACCATGCTTTCAGTCCCCTGATCAGCCAGATTTACCACCACTCATTCCAGGACATGAAGCAGTGGAATGATGTTGTTCATCCTGTAGTCCTGGCGACTGACAAATAATGTGGTCTCCTCAAAGGGCCTGAGCAAACGGCAGGTGTCACGCATGAGCTGACATCAATGTTACACAGGGGAGTACTCCTGTCCGCTTGGATCATCAAGAAATCGTTTATGGCCTTTCTCTGTTCGTATAGTTGTTCTAACATATGGAGGGTGCAATTCCAACAGGTGGAAACAATGCATATCAGCCAATATTGGGGGATGCCGTTCTGCCGCTGCAGCTCAAGGAGGGTGTGCTTTGCGGTGTACGAGTGGCGGAAGTGCATGCAAAGTTTCCTGTCCATTTTTAGGATGCAGATGGGTGGAAGACTTCAGGAACAGCTTGACAACCAGATTGAACAAGTGTGCCATGCAGGGT
The DNA here is from genome assembly GCA_033119425.1 of Bufotes viridis. Taxonomy (NCBI): domain Eukaryota; kingdom Metazoa; phylum Chordata; class Amphibia; order Anura; family Bufonidae; genus Bufotes; species Bufotes viridis. Next base: position 387,025,154 of record CM065590.1, read on the forward strand.
GCATGGCTCAGCCCTCCTATATGCAGCGCCGACACCATGTTCTTCCCGTTGTCGGTCACCATGCTTCCGATTTCAAGTTGTCAAGGAGAAAGCCAGGATTCGATTTCTTGATGAAGAACACAGAGGAGTCCCACCGCCATGCCCTGCACATGTGGTATATTGGAGGGGCACTGTGAATTGTCCCTGCAGTGGAAGCTGAGGACACAGTGGAGGATGAGGAGGCAGAGGCAGACTTTGTCACAGGACCAACGGCATGAGAACGTGGAGGCGGAAGCGGCGTCACCTGGCCAAGTTTCTGGTGCAGCTATGCAGGAACCACATTCACCCAGTAGGCCATACAGGACATGTATTTTCCCTGACTGTAGTTATAGCTCCACACATTGGCGCTGCCGTGCACTTTGGCAAATTGGCCAACACCGACAGGCTTAAGGACTGGCCCACCTTCTGTTCTACATACGTGTGCAGGGCTGGTACTGGCTTTTTGGCAAATAAATGACGGATTGGTACTCTCCACCTTGGCTTGGCACAAGACATCAGTTCTAGGAAAGCTGTAGAGTCCACCACTTGGAAAGGGAGGGACAGCAGCACCAGCAACTTTGCTAGGAGCACATTCAGTTGTCTCTTGGTAATCGCTTTGGTGATTGATTGCTGACGGAATGACTGACAAGGAGTAGGAGGGTGAGGAGCAGGAAGATCAGGACCAGCAGATGATTGAAAGGACAGGCAGCTCTCTTTGGCTGAGGTGGTGGAGCCTTGACTGCATGAAATCGGGTGCATGCCACTGTGTGATACAACGGCTGCTGCGGCAGGCTGGATTATCACATTGGAGCCACGGTTATCCCAGGCCACTTTATGGTGACTCTGCATATCTTGACACCCTGGCTACGCTTCACCTTCTGCCCACAGATCCTGCAAATGGCCATGTTCACCTCCTCCGGCAGCTTAACAAAACACTGCCACACCGCCAAGTAGGTGATTTTACCCCCAACACTCCGAACTGACTACTACCTCCGTTGCTTTCGTGAACCAGGGCACCACTACACAGGTAGGTAGGCTCCTGCGAATCGGGTGGTCTACCCCGAGCACGTTTGGCTCCCGACCTCCCACCACTGCCACCCTACTGACTACCGGCTACGCTAGCGATTTTCTGGCTCCGCTGCTGCCTCACGGACAAGCTGCCACCCTCTTCTCCCATTCATGATAAAGCTTCTAATTCACCCGGCTCCCAGATGCGATCAGCTACTAGTGATGAGCAGCAGGGGCAATATTTGAATTTGCGATATTTTGCGAATATTTGGCCGAATATTCGCCATATATTTGAAAATTCGCGATTTCGTAATCTCCAGTCATTACTTTCTTGATTGCGTAAATTGAATTTTCGCAAATTTTATGCAAATTTGTACATGCAAATTTTCGCAATCAAGAAAATAATGACATTTTCTTGATTGCGAAAAATTGCATTTAAAAAATGCGCATTAAATTTGCATAAAAATTCGCATAAACTGGTATTTAAAAAAATGAACATTTGCAATTGCGAATATATTTCACGAATATATTCTAAATATTCGTTAATTCGCAATTAAAATTCGCAATTCAAAAATTCGTGATCAACACTATCAGCTACATCATCATCATCAAGTACTGTCTGCATGTCACGGATTTCCTCCTCAATAGTGATGAACGAACATCGGCCGGGACGTTTTGCGAATGTGTGTTCGCGATCAAATGTTTGCGAAACTCTCGTTCGTGGCAGGCCAGATTTACTTTAACCAGCTCAGCCCCCCTAGCTTAAACACCCTTAATGACCAGGCCACTTTTTACAATTCTGCACCACACTAATTTCAGCGTTTATTGCGCCGTCATGCAACTTACCACCCAAATGAATTTTACCTCCATTTCTTCTCACTAATAGAGCTTTCATTTGTTGGTATTTCATTGCTGCAGACATTTTTACTTTTTTTGCTATTAATCAAAAATGACTGAAATTTTTGCAAAAAAATGACATTTTTCGCTTTCTGTTGTAAAATTTTTAAAAAACAACTACATTTCTATATAACATTTTCTATAAAATTATTGTTCTACATGTCTTTGAAAAAAAAATCCAATAAGTGTATATTTATTGGTTTGGGTAAAAGTTATAGCGTAGTATAAATACCCCCTAAATAACACCAGTTTAGAAAGAAGACACCCCAAAGTATTCGTGGAGGGGCATGGTGAGTTCATGTATCATTTCATTTTTTTTCACAAGTTAGCGGAAAATGACACTTTCTGAGGAAAAAAAAATAATAATAACGTTTCCATTTCTGTTAACTTCTGGCAAAAAAAAAAAAAAAATCTCCCACGGACTCACTATGCCCCTCCGTAAATACCTTGGGGTGTCTACATTCGGAAATGTGGTCATTTGTGGGGTGTGTTTACTGTTCTGGCATTTTGGGGCAGGGCTAAATTGTGAGCAGCCATGTAAAACCTAAAGGTACTCGTTGGAATTTGGGCCACTTTGCGCACCCAGGCTGCAAAAAAGTGTCACTCATGTGGTATCGCCGTACTCAGGAGAAGTAGGGCAATGTGTTTTGGGGTGTATTTTTACATATATCCATGCTGGGTGAGAGAAATATCTCTGTAAATTGTCAACTTTGTATAAAAAAATTAAAAAGTTGTCAATTTACAGAAATATTTCTCTCACCCAGCATGGGTATATGTAAAAATATACCCCAAAACACATTGCCCTACTTCTCCTGAGTACGGCGATACCACATGTGTGACACTTTTTTGCAGCCTGGGTGCGCAAAGGGGCCCTAATTCCAATGAGTACCTTTAGGATTTCACAGGGCATTTTTACGCATTTGGATTCCAGACTTCTTCTCACGCTTTAGGGACCCCTAAAATGCCATAACAGTATAAATACCCCATATGTGACCCCATTTTAGAAAGAAGACACCCCAAGGTATTCCATGAGGGGTATGGTGAGTTCATGTAAAATTTGATTTTTTGTCACAAGTTAGTGGAATATGAGACTTTGTAAAAAAAAAAAAATTTCCGCTAACCTGTGCCAAAATTTTTTCTCTTCTGTGAACTTGCCATGCCCCTCACGGAATACCTTGGGGTGTCTTCTTTCCAAAATTGGGTCACTTGTGGGATATTTATACTGCCCTGGCATTTTAGGGGCCCTAAAGCGTGAGAATCCAAATGCTTAAAAAAAGTCCAGTGAAATCCTAATTTCATTGGAATAAGGGCCCCTTTGCACATCTTGGCTGCAAAAAAGTGTCACTCATGTGGTATCGCCGTACTCAGGAGAAGTAGGACAATGTGTTTTGGGTGTATTTTTACATATACCCATACTGTGTGTGAGAAATATCTCTGTAAATGACAACTTTTTAATTTTTTTATACAAAGTTGTCAATTTACAGAGATATTTCTCTCACCCAGCATGGGTATATGTAAAAAATACACCCCAAAACACATTGCCCCACTTCTCTTGAGTATGGCGAAACCACATGTGTCACATATTTTTGCAGCCAAGATGCGCAAAGGGGCCCTAATGCCAATGAGTACGTTTTAGGAGGGCATTTTTATGCATTTGGATTCCAGACTTCTTCTCACGCTTTAGGACCCCTAAAATGCCAGGCAGTATAAATACCCCACATGTGACCCCATTTTGGAAAGGAGACACCCCAAGGTATTCCGTGAGGGGCATGGCGAGTTCATATAAGATTTTTTTTTTTGGCACAAGTTAGCAGAAATTGATTTTTTATTGTTTTTTTCTCACAAAGTCTCCCTTTTCGCTAACTTGTGACAAAAAGTTAAATTTTTCATGGACTGAATATGCCCCTCAGCGAATACCTTGGGGTGTCTTTTTTCCAAAATGGGGTAATTTGTCGGGTGTTTGTACTGTTCTGGCATTTTGGGCGGGGCTAAATTGTGAGCAGCCCAGTAAAACCTAAAGTTACTCATTAGACTTTACACCCCTTTGTGCACCTGGGCTGCAAAAAAGTGCCACATATGTGGTATCGCCGTACTCAGGAGAAGTAGGGCAATGTGTTTTGGGGTGTATTGTTACATATACCCATGTTGGGTGAGAGAAATATCTCTGTAAATTGACAACTTTGTATAAAAAAATTTAAAAAGTTGTCGTTTACAGAGATATTTCTCACACAAAGTATGGGTATATATACTTATCCTACTTCTCCTGAGTACGGCGATACCACATGTGTGCCACTTTTTTGCAGCCAAGATACGCAAAGGGGCCCAAATTCCAATGAGTACCTTTAGGATTTCACAGGGCATTTTTACGCATTTGGATTCTCACGCTTTAGGGCCCCTAAAATGCCAGGGCAGTATGAATACCCCACATGTGACACCATTTTGGAAAGAAACACCCCAAGGTATTCCGTGAGGGGAATGGCGAGTTCGCAGAATTATTTTTTTTTTTTGGCACAAGTTAGCGGAAATGTATATATATATATATATATTTTTTTTTATATATATATATTTTTTTTTTCACAAAGTCTCATATTCCACTAACTTGTGACAAAAAATAAAATTTTACATGAACTCACCGTACCCCATATGGAATACCTCGGGGTGTCTTCTTTCCAAAATGGGGTCACATGTGAGGTGTTTGTACTGCCCTGGCATTTGTGCGTCTCCGCAATCATTACATGTATGGCCAGCATTAGGAGTTTATGTTATTCTCCTTATATTGAGCATACGGGTAATGAGATTTTCTTTTTTCGTTTAGCCTCTGGGCTGAAAAATAAAAATAAAAAAATGAACGGCACAGATTTCAATCATCGTGGATGAAAAAATCTCTGCCAAAATCAGTGAATGCGGTGCGATGGGCTGGGCGCTAACTACCTAACAAGTAGCTAACTAACTGGCGGTGATAATGGACCCTTATGCCCCATTCACACGTCCGCAATTCTGTTTGCGGAACGGAATTGTGGACCCATTCATTTCTATGGGGACAGACTTTGTCCCGCTCGGATCCGGAATTGCGGATCCGCACTTCCGGGTCTGCACTTCCGTTCCGCAAAAATATAGAACGTGTCCTATTCTTGTCCGCAATTGCGGACAAGAAAAGGCATTTTCTATATAGTTTTGGCAATGTGTGGATCTGCAAAATGCGGAAAGCACATTGCCGATGTCCATGTTTTACGGATCCGCAAAACACATATGGTCGTCTGAATGGAGCCATACAGGGGGGTGATCAATGACAGGGGGTGATCAGGGAGTCTATATGGGGTGATCAGGGGTTAATAAGGGGTTAATAATTGACAGGGGCGAGGGGGGGTGTAGTGTGGTGCTTGGTGCTACTTTACATAGATAGCTACCTGGTCCTCTGGTGGTCGATCCCAGCAAATGGGACCACCAGAGGACCAGGTAGCAGGTATATCAGACGCTGTTAACAAAACAGCGTCTGATATACCTGTTTGATTTCATTTATTTAACTTCTACAGCCTGCCAGCAATTGATCATCGCTGGCAGGCTGTAGTATAACTTCCTATCTGTGAGCTGCTGTGAACGCGCGCGCACGTGCCTGCGCATTCACAGCAAATCTCGCCTCTCGCGAGATGATGCGCCCGCGTGTCAAGGAGGAACAGAAGGACCGCCGCAATCATGAGTATCTGCATGCGGCGGTCCTAAAGTGGTTAATACAATAATTCCATTCCGTTAACTTCGTTGGTACTCGCAGCGTGTCTCAAAAGTGAAGTGGGTTCAATTCACACAAGGCATTAATCGATTGACAAGACCGTGTCTCGTGCGTCTTTCCATTCTCCCGAACACAGGTATAACCACACCTCCACAACAAAGAAAGGTCAGATCTCACAGACATCCTCTATTTAAAACATCCTGTGGGACATCAGAAATTCGCCAAAAGTGAAGCACAGTTATTTATACCTCAGCTCATAGTCGCGCTAATATACTTACAAGCGCACACAGATTGCAGGCGCATCAATTGAGTTGGAGTCTCCTTTTATCTTCAATAAACCAACTTATATACCCCTATGTTCCTAGGAATATAAAGTTTCTTCTACAGTGAAATACCATCAGTCACTGTAAAAAAAAGAGGGGCTTATTGTACTCACAAACGTCCTTTAAAAACAGGCATATATACATAACTCCCACGTCCTCAAACAGCCCTGCCCAGGTTTCGGTCCATTAGCTTCATCAGGGGCATACCTACAACTCCCTCCCCCTTCTTTATATAGGGTAACTCCCCTCCCCACCCCCCTCATAAACAAAACATTTTTAAAAACTGTACCATTCATAACATTCTTACAGCAGTAATCTCATTAATCCTCAATAATAGCAACCTTTATCCACCATAGTCTCTGCATTTTCATTGAACTGTTTTTCCACTCTATTTTTAAAACACAGTGTCCGTTTCTATCCTATTAGTTAACCTTTTCCTTTTCGCTATTTGATTCACCTCCTAATATGACCTCCTAATCTTTCAACCATGCTTTTAAATCAAACTCAACATTTAAACCCCCTGGTTGTAAACTGTTAATTTCATAAATCCACCTAACCTCACACTTATCTATTTTAGCAATGGGATCTCCTCCTCTCCAGTTTCTCTTCACTTGCTCAACTCCAGCAAACTTTAACCCCTTTCGGTTCTTCTTATGTGCATTTTAAAAATGTAACGAAACTCCATGGGTTTCAAGCCCCTTCTTTAAATTTCTAACTAGCAGAAGGACCCGGCTTCGCACGGGTATATTTCATCTATTTTGTTTCATGTTTTCATGTTTCGTAAAAAAATATCAACGGTATCCCCCATAACAGTGACCTCTACAGTGCCCGTCCCACTGTCTGCTGAGCTGTGTATCTAATGCTGTCCTGGGTGATACCATCTGCTGAGCGGTGTATCTAATCTTATGTTGTGTGATACTGTCTGCTGAGCTGTGTATTTAATCCTATCCTGTGTGATACTATCTGCTGAGATGTGTATCTAATCTTATGTTGTGTGATACTGTCTGCTGAGCTGCGTATATAATCCTATCCTGTGTGATACTGTCTGCTGAGCTGTGTATCTAATCCTAGTCTGTGTGATACTATCTGCTGAGCTGTGTATCTAATCTTATGTTGTATGATACTGTCTGCTAAACTGTGTATCTAATCCTATCCTGTGTGATACTGTCTGCTGAGCGTGTATCTAATATTCTATCCTGTGTGATAATATCTGCTGAGCTTTGTATCTAATCTTATGTTGTGTGATACTGTCTGCTGAGCTGTGTATCTAATCCTATCCTGTGTGATACTATCTGCTGAGCTGTGTATCTAATCATAGCCTGTGAGATAATATCTGCTGAGCTGTGTATCTAATCTTATGTTGTATGATACTGTCTGCTAAACTGTGTATCTAATCCCATCCTGTGTGATACTGTCTGCTGAGCTGTGTATCTAATATTCTATCCTGTGTGATACTATCTGCTGAGCTGTGTATCTAATCCTATCCTGTGTGACACTATCTGCTGAGCGTGTATCTAATATTCTATCCTGTGTGATACTATCTGCTGAGCTGTGTATCTAATCCTATCCTGTGTGATACTGTCTGCTGAGCGTGTATATAATATTCTATCCTGTGTGATACTGTCTGCTGAGCTGTGTATCTAACCATATCCTGTCTGCTGAGCTGCATACCTAGTAGTTGATTTAGTAGTTGATTTTTAACTTTATTTTTTATACCTGTTGGCTGAGTGGGAGGGGTGTGGTCTAACTGGATTGGGGCGTGTCCTTTTGAACATCTCAATCTAAGACAGCAGCGCTGTCCTCTCTGAGTGTGAGCTGCAAAGAGAAAGTCACCGTCCCTCCCACCTCTGCAGCTGACAGAAGGTGATTTTTAACTTCATTTTGTCAATACTCATTGGCTGCAGAGGAGGAGGGGCGTGTCCTAAACATATCGGGGGTGTGGCTTAGCGGACCTAAAAGTTGATTTTTAACTTTATTTTTTCAATCCCTGTTCGCTTAGTGGGAGGGGGCGTGTCCTAACAGGGTTGGGGGTGTGTCCTTTTAAACAGCTCCCTCTACGACAGCAGCACAGAGCTGTCTGAATTTGAGCTGCAGGGAGAAAATCACTGTCCCTCCCACCTCAGGAGGGGAGGGTCATGGCCTAACCGAATCAGAGTTGTGGCTTATCTGGACCTCGGGCGGGGTTTTAAGGGTTACTTGCATGGTCACCTTACTTTCCCCCTGAACTGTGACCTCCATAGCACTCCGCTCAATTAACAGTGTCATCCACAGCGCCCTGCCCCATTAAAGCTAACCTGCAGCAGTGAAGAGAAATGGCCGAGTTGTTATGGAAACCTCAGGAAATAAAGTACTAAGTGCTATTAGGCCCTGGCTTTACTTCTATAGCGATTATCCTGGTGACATATTTCCTTTAAACGTTATCTACAGCAGTGAGGAAACATGGCGGGGTTGTTATGGTTACCTGGAGTAAAACTGTGTGTGTGTGGAGCCGAACTGCCAGGGGCAGGAGCAGTAAATGACAGTTTGGATTTAAGTGAAAGGCTTGCAGGCTTGTATTGGCTATAATGCAGGCCATTTTTGGGGAATATGTCAGGAACGGTAAGTCCTACAGAGCTGAGACCTGGTCTAAAACGTTCCCGGACACCTGATGTACCCATGTGCCAAATTTGGTGAAGATCAGTCCAGTCGTTTGGTCGCGCATAAAGAACGTCTAGACAGACAGACGTCTAGATATCTAGACAGAAATTCATTTTTATATATATAAGAGATGTGCTCTTGCACCCGAATTTTAAACTTCCTCGTAGTGCGACCTATATACTGGTCACTCCAGCATATAGACCACTCCAGTGCTTTTGCAGGAAATGTCTCCTGTTATCTTCAAATGTTTATTTCTCCTATTAGAATATATAGTGGTAGTTTTTTGTATTCTCTCTTTTGTATCTCTATTCTTACATGCCGCGCAAAAGCCGCACCATGTAAACTGATCTTTTTTCTTTTTCTAAATTTTTTTGAAGGTCGCACTATGCACTAAATGGTTGCGGATATTGAGTGCCTTTTTAAAAATCATTTTTGGACAGTCTGGATCATTTTTGAGAGTAGTCCAATTTTTCATAAATGCATTTTTTTATCAATCATGAGTGCACTGCATGCTGTGTCATAAACACAAATCGAAAATCCGTGTTTTTTTTTGCATGTAAGAATAGAGATACAAAATAGAGAATACAAAAAACTACCACAATATATTCTAATAGGAGAAATAAAGATTTGAAGATAAAAGAAGACATTTCCTGTGAAAGCACTGGAGTGGTCTATATGCTGGAGTGCCCATGTGGCCTCCAGTACTGTATATAGGTCGCACTACGAGGAAGCTTAAAATTCGGTTGCAAGAGCATATTAGAAATATAAAGAAGGGGCTTGAAACCCATGGAGTTTCGTTACATTTTAAAAATGCACATAAGAAGAACCAAAGGGGTTAAAGAATGCTGGAGTTGAGCAAGTGAAGGGAAACTGGAGAGGAGGAGATCCCATTACTAAAATAGATAAGTGTGAGGTTAGGTGGATTTATGAAATGAACAGTTTACAACCAGGGGGTTTAAATGTTGAGTTTGATTTAAAAGCATGTTTGAAAGATTAGGAGGTGAATCAAATAGCGAAAAGGAAAAGGTTAACTAATAGGATAGAAACGGACATTGTGTTTTAAAAATAGAGTGGAAAACAGTACAATGAAAATGCAGAGACTATGGTGGATAAAGGTTGCTATTATCGAGGATTAATGAGATTACTGCTGTAAGAATGTTATGAATGGTGCAGTTTTTAAAAATGTTTTGTTTATGAGGGGTGTGGGGAGGGGAGTTACCCTATGTAGAGAAGATGAAGATAATGGAGCAAAACCCGGGCCGGGCTGTTTGAGGACGTGGGATTTATGTCTATATGCCTGTATTTCAAGTACATTTGTGAGTACAACAAACCCCATTTTTTACGGTGACTGAGGGTATTTCACTATGGGAGCAACTTTATATTCCTAGAAACATTCCTACAAAGGGTATATAAGTTGGTTTATTGAAGATGAAAGGAGACTCCAACTCAATTGATGTGCCTGCAATCTGTGTGCGCTTGTGAGTATATTAGCACCAATATGAGCTGAGATAATAACTAGAAATAACTGTGCTTCACTATTGGAGAATTTCTGATGTCCCACAGGATGTTTTAAATAGAGGATGTCTGTGAGATCTGACCTTAATTTGTTGTGGAGGTGTGGTTACACCTGTGTTTGCGAGAATTCAAAGATGCGCAGTCTTGTGAATTGATTAATGCCTATTCACTTTATTTGCAGGCGAATTTGAAAAACCTTCAGGTCATATTTGCAGCCACTAAATACTTACTAGAAGTGCACAAATAGTCCCACAACATGCATGCGTCACGCATGAGCAGCCACTGGCGCGCTGAAAAGAAACCAAGCTCCCCAGAAATTGTCCTGCTGCAGAGATCTTACAGGTAGTGGTTAACGGCACGATGCTGCTGGAGCAGCCTATCAAACATATACAAGGTGAAATTCCAGCACGTCCGGCTGTTACAAATCAGACATCTGATGGGCAGGTGATGTCGCCGCTAAAAGTCAGCAAAAATGGCTTCTAAAATGGCTAGAGATTTTCTGGGCCTGCCTAGAACCGGGGTATTTGGCAACGAATTGCTGCACGACCAAGTTCAGGACGTGTGCCATGCACGGCATGTGTGTAATTTTGCCCTGTTTCAGCATGCTCAGCAGATTGGCACCATTGTCGCACACCACTTTACCAACTATCAAATTGAGCGGGATTAGCCACTGATCGGTCTGTGACTGCAGAGCTGAAAGCAGTGCAGGACGGTGTGGCTCTTGGCTTCCAGGCACAACAGCCACAGCACAGCATGGCAATGTCTCACCTGGCAAGTCAAATAGGTTCTGGGGAGCTTGGGGGCACAGTGGAAGAGGCGGTAGCTGTGGAAAAGGAGGTGCCAGCCGAGGAGGTGATGGAGGATGGAGTAGGAGGAGGAGAAGAGGCAGGCCTACATGTAATCTGTGGTGGTAACACCAAATCTGTAAGGGAGCCACGGATTACATGCTTGACGCCCATCAGAAGGTTCACTCAGTGAGCAGTAAAAGTTATGTACCTTACCTGCCTGTGTTTGCTAGACCACGTGTCTGTGGTCAGGTGTATCTTGGCACTGACACTGTGTGCCAGAGATATATTCACTTGCCGCTGAATGTGGCCATATAGCTCTAGGATGCCCTTCTGGGAGAAATATTTCCTTCCAGGGACCTTCCATTGCGGTTTGCCCATGGCCACACATTTTCTAAAGGCCTCTAAGTCCACCAGTTTATAAAAATACATTTGCAGTCTGCTTTTTGCCTCCTGTGCACTGCGAGTTCTGCCTGCTTCTATTCATTCTCCTCCCTCTCTGCTGCTCTGTCTCTCTCTCTGAACTCCCCTCCTCTTCCTCTCTTGTGTGCACCCACGTGACGTCCATCGACACTTCATCATAGTCACCTTCACCACCACTGACATTAGAGATCTCTGAGAAGGCAGCAACAGCAGGGACCTCCCTCCTTCGGCTGATCTGGGTACTGTCATCAGACCGCGAGGTGGCGGCCGTTGCTACCTCCTCTGCTGATCCGATGCCAAGAATGGCTGCGCATCGGTAAGGTCTGGGAATGGATGGGAAAATAAGTCCTCTGACTCGAGTGGAGGCGCTATGGTGTCTTTGTCTTTGCGGGTGCACACAGCAGAGAGTGAGGAGGGTGCAGATACAGAGGATGAGGAGGGTGCAGAAATGGAAGGATGAGTGAGCCACTCAACCAACTCCAGTGCGTTGTTTGATGTAATCACACTTTCCTTCTCCAACTTCCCACATAGGCTCCGGCCTGGTGCACCTGCTCGACCCCTACCACCCCTGCGGAATGGCCTGCCTCTTGATCTGCCTTTCATTTTCAAAATGACCCTGTGCCAAAGTCCCTAGAGTAAAGCAGTATTTGTGGAAGCAGGTATATCGCAGGCCTCAATCAGTATTTGGTGGAAATAGGTATATCAAACCCCTTAATCAGTATTTTGTGTAAGCAGATATATAGAACCCCTTAATCAGTATTTGGTGGAAGCAGGTAAATCCCACCCCTCAATCAGTATTTTGTGGAAGCAGGTATATCAAACCACTCAATCACTAGTTTGTGGAAGCAGGTATATCGCACCCCTCAATCAGTATTTTGTGGAAACAGGTGTATAGAACACCTGAATTAATATTTGGTGGAAGCAAGTATATTGTAACCCTTAATAAGTATTTTGTGGAAACAGGTATATAGAACCCCTTAATCGATATTTGGTGGAAGCAGGTATATCGCACCCCTCAATTAGTATTTTTTGGAAGCAGGTGTATTGCAGGCCTCAATCAATATTTGGTGGAAGCAGGTATATCAAACCCCTTAATCAGTATTTTGTAGAAGCTGGTATATTGCACCCCTCACTCAGTATTTTGTGGAAACAGGTATATAGAACCCCTGAATCAATATTTGGTGGAAGCAGGTATATCGCACCCCTCAATCAGTATTTTGTGGAAACGTGTATATAGAACCCATTAATCAATATTACGTGGAAGCAGGTATATTGCCCCCATCAATCTGTATTTTGTGGATGCAAGTATATAGAACCCCTTAATCAATATTTGGTGGAAGCAAGTATTTCGCACCCCTCAATCAGTATTTTGTGGAAACAGGTATATTGAACCCCTTTATCAATATTTGGTGGAAGCAGGTATATTGTACCCCTCAATCAGTATTTTGTGGAAGCAGGTATATTGAACCCCTTAATCAGTATTTTGTAGAAGCAGGTATATTGCACACCTCAATCAGTTTTTTGGGGGGCAACAGGTATATCACAGCCATTGCAAAAGTTGTTCCAATACTGCTTGACCCTCTATATACCTACTGTATCGCAGTATAACCGCACACAACTTCTGCACAATACAAATGCACTATATACTTTCTATGTTAGAAAGTATATTATAGGTATATCACACTCCTCAATCAGTTTTTTGGGGGGCAACAGGTATATCACACCAGTTGCAATTAGTTATTCCAATAGCGTTTGTCCCTCTCTATACCTGTGGTATCGCAGCAGAACCGCACACAACTGCTGCACAATGCAAATGCACTATAATATACTTTCTATGTTAGAAAGTATATTATAAGTATATCATACCCCTCAGTATCACCAGGAAGTAAAACGTAGTGGCACACCTATCAATAGCACACTTATACCAGTCCTTAAAAGGATATTTGTGGCCCTATTAGCTAGCGTTTGGTGTCCATAACAGTCTGTCCCAGCTTCACAAAGCAACCTCTCCCTACACTGGCAAAACACAGAATGTAAAATGGCTGTCAGATCTGGTTCATTTATAAGGTGGGGGTGTGTCCATGTGATGAAATGTCTCAATTGGCTGTCCTTTCCCACCTGATGGATGTGTCATGGGTCAAAGTTCATGGGTCAAAGTGACCGCTCACAACACCAGCTCCGACGCAACTCTCCTCATCACTACTTCCCCGCCTACCGGAGGAAGCGGCGGATGTATTCTCCACATCTTTGCTGGCCAGTAGCTGCTGACTGTCCTCTAGTAGTTTGTCTGTGTTGTATACTGGAGCTGAGCCAACAGCATATAATACTTCTCTGTCTGAGGGAACAGAAAAGGAATGAGGCAGGTTGAGGACAGGTGAGGGCACAGGGCCTGCTCCCGGGCCATGCCAACTAAGGGTTGTGTCTGACGAACCCACCAACTTTTGGCTGGAGGTGTCTGATGTAACTTGGGACGAAGTGGATGACCGAATCAACCATTCTAGAACTGCTGGGTTGCTGGTCAAGACATGACTGCTAGAAGACACCAGGAGCTCAGGCCTCACGCTGCGACTAATGCTGCCACTCACCCTTACTCTTCTGTGACCTGTGCCTGCGCCAGAAACATTTAGGCCTCTGCCACTCCCCTTTGCAGGGCCTGGCACAACGCTGTCTGACATACTGTTAGATCAAATAAATAAATAAAAAGGAAATTAAAACACCCCAAAAAAGTCTGTACTTTTCTCACTTCACCACACGACAGCTAATAAGCCCTTTTTTTTTCCTACTAATACACGCCAAAAAGGGCTTTAGAACATATAACTGCACCACTGAACGTCAAATAGGCCCTTATTTTTTTTCACTTATACACGCCACAAAAGGCTTTAGAACATATAACTGCACCGCTGAACGGCAAATAATATATATTTTTTGTCACTAATACACCCAAAAAAGTGCTTTAGAACATATAAATGGACCGCTGAATGGCAAATAATATACAGTATATTGTTTTTCCACTCATACATGCCAAAAAGGGCTTTAGAACATATAACTGCACTGCTAAACGGCAAATAATATATATTTTTTTGCCACTTATACACTCCAAAAAGGGATTTAGAACATATAACTGCACCGCTGAACAGCAAATATATATTTTGTGCCACTAATACATGCCAAAAAGGGCCTTAGAACATATAACTGCACCGCTGAATGGCAAATAAATATTTTTTTGCCACTAATACACGCCAAAAAGGGCTGTATAGTTTCATAAAAGTTCGGGTCCGTTGTTTGGAGATTCTTCCCGCTTTTTGAAAGGCTGCAGAGCAGCCAATAGGCAAGCGTTTTACATCTTTGCCCTAAGAAGCCATCACAGTCATGCCTACTAATGGCATGGCTGTGATTGGCTGAGTGCAGCATGTGACCCAGCCTCTTTATAAGCTGGAGTCACGTAGTGCCGCATGTCACTCTGCTGCTGTTAGTATAGGGAAATTTTGCTGCCAGTGCTCTCAGGGAGAGATTAGGAAAGAAATCTGTTGAACCTGGTGGTGTGAAATCTTCAAGCTACAGCAATACTACAGCAGTATTCCTGGTCCACAAAGCAGTTGTGCATACAGCGTACAAATACCTACATTTAATTTTCAGCCGTTAAATAGTGCATTTGTGAATTTTTGGGGAAAAAAGCCATGCGCTTGGTTCACAAAGCAGTAGTGCATACAGCGTACAAATACCTACGTTTAATTTTCAGCCGTTAAATAGTGCATTTATGAATTTTGGAGAAAAAAGCCGACTTCCTGGTTCACAAAGCAGTTGTGCATACAGCGTAAAAATACCTAAGTTTAATTTTCAACCTTTAAATAGTGCATTTGTGAATTTTGGTGGAAAAAGCCATGTTCTTGGTCCACAAAGCAGTTGTGCATACAGCGTACAAATACCTATTTTAAATTTCAGCACTGAAATAGTGCATTAGTGTGTTTTAGTGGAAAAAAAAGCCATGTTCTTGGTCCACAAACAAGTTGTGCATACAGCGTACAAATACCTATTTTAAATTTCAGCACTGAAATAGTACATTAGTGTGTTTTAGGGAAAAAAAGCCGTGTTCTTGGTTCACAAAGCAGTTGTGCATACAGCGTACAAATACCTACGTTTAATTATCAGCCGTTAAATAGTGCATTTGTGAATTTTGGTGAAAAAAAGCCATGTTCTTGGTTTACAAAGCAGTTGTGCATACAAATACATACATTTAATTTTCAGCCGCTAAATAGTGCATTTCTGAATTTTGGGGAAAAAAACTGTTCTTGGTCCACAAAGCAGTTGTGCATACAGCGTACAAATACCTATTTTAAATTGCAGCACTGAAAAAGTGCATTACTGTGTTTTAGGGAGAAAAAGCGGTATTCCTGGTCCACAAAGCAGTTTGAAATACACCGCCCAAATACCTATTTTACATTTCTGCAGTGAAATAGTGCATCAGTGTATTTTGGGGAAAAAAGGCAGTATTCCTGGTCCACAAAGCAGTTGTGCATACAGCGTACAAATACCTACATTTAATTTTCAGCCGTTAAATAGTGCATTTGTGAATTTTGGGGAAAAAGCGATGTTCTTGGTTCACAAAGCAGTAGTGCATACAGCGTACGAATACCTACATTTACTTATCAGCCGTTAAATATTCTTGTTTCAAAGCAGTTTAAAATACAGTGCCCAAATACCTATTTTACATTTCTGCTGTGAAATAGTGCATTAGTGTATTTTTGTGAAAAAAAGCCATATTCTTGCTTCAAAAAGCAGTTGTGCATACAGCGTAAAATACTTCATTTACATTTCTGCAGTGAATTAGTGTATTTTTGGGGAAAAAAGCGGTATTCTTGGTCCACAGAGCATTTTTATGACACGGCACTGCCTTAGTGTTAGTGAACTTAATTGTTGACTATTGGCAGTTAAATTGACACTGGAGATAAACCATCTGTCAGCTTGGTGGGTGAACACAAATAAGAGGAGAACATCAAATAAGGGATGTGGGCATGGTCGTGGAGCTGTTGGTGGAGGTCCTGTTGCTGGGAGAGGATGTGGCCATTCAGCACCAACTACAAGTCCACATGAAACACCTTCCTAAGGTGTGAGCAGGCGACAGAACCTTTAGCATTATTTGGCCCGAATGCCGCTCTACGGATGGTGAGGCCAGAACAAGTACAGGCGATAGTAGATTGGGTGGCTGACAGTGGCGCCATTCCCTTCACAGTATCTCCCACCCAGTCCTCTGCAGAAAGCTCAGAGTTGGCACCTGCAGCGCATGCCCATCAGTCTTTCACCTCACCCCCTTGCAAAGCAGCCAAGCAGCCTTAGTTCCAAGTCATGCAGCAGAATCGTATGCTTTTTGATGACTGCTGGCAGGGTTTACCGGGCCATCCACATAGAACTACCCCAGAAGTGGAAGACATTGAATGTACTGATACCGAACCACTTATGTTACAGGATGAGGACATGGGAGGACCACCTTTCTGCAGTGTGCAGACTGATGAGGAGGGCAGGGGTCAAGAATGGGTGGAAGATGATGTGGAGGATGATCAGGTCCTAGACCCCGACTGGACTCAAGTTCATGCTAGTGACGTGTGCAGTTCTGAGGAAGAGGTGGTGGTCACACAGAGGCAACAGCACAGCAAAAGAGGGAGCAGGGTGCAAAAGCGGATAGGTCGTCCACGAGACTTGACGCCTGCTACTGCCCACCGCACCCAGGGACCAAGCACACCAAAGCCAGCTCCAAAGAGTTCATTGGCGTGGCAGTTCTTCAGACAATGTCCTGACAACAAGATATGAGTGGTTTGCACGCTGTGCCATCAGAGCCTGAAGTGAGGCATAAACGTTCTAAACCTGAGCACAACCTGCATGACCAGGCATCTACATGCAATGCACGAACTGCAGTGAAGTAAACACCTTAAAAACCTAGAAAGTT
Organism: Bufotes viridis; assembly: GCA_033119425.1. Lineage (NCBI taxonomy): Eukaryota > Metazoa > Chordata > Amphibia > Anura > Bufonidae > Bufotes > Bufotes viridis. The sequence continues at coordinate 387,042,428 of CM065590.1, forward strand.
CGCAGGCTCCTCCTGCTTCCTATTCTGCCACTGTCTCTGCCTCTTCCTCCACCTCTGGAGTCCCAGCGGCACCTGCCACCCAGCAAACAGAGGATGTGCCACGAACACCACCACCACCGTCATCATGACCAAGCATCTCCACCATGTCACATGCAAGCGTTCATCTCTCCATCTCCCAAACACTGGAGAGAAAGAGCAGGGATGCTATATCTTCCTAACTGCACACTGGCTAAATGTAGTGGCAGGTGAGCCCGAGACGAATAGCGTTTTGGCGCATTTCCTTTCACCACCGAGGATCGCAGGGCATTATTCTTTGCGTCCTACTCCGCTTCCTACTCCTCCTCTTCTACCAACTCCTTATCTGGTCAGCGAAAGACCTTCAACACCAACTTCAGCACAGCCAGGGGTAAACGTCAGTAGGCGGTTTTAAAACTCATGTGTTTGGGGGACAAACACCACACTGCAAAGGAGCTGTGAAGGAGCATAGAAGAACAGACCAATGAGTGGTTGCTGCCAGTGAGCCTCAGGCCCGGCCTGGTGGTCTGCGATAATGGGCGAAATCTCGTAGCAGCTCTGGGACTAGCCGATTTGACACACATCCCTTGCCTGGCACAGATGCTGAATTTGGTGGTGCATAAATGCCTTAAGAACTACCCAGACATGTCAGAGCTGCTGCAGAAAGTGTGTTCCGTCTGTGCGCACTTTCGGTGTTCTCGCCCTCCTGCTGCTCGCCTGTCTGCGCTGAAGCAGAACTTCGGCCTTCCCGCTCACTGCCTCATATGCGTCGTGCACGCTGGTAAACCCACTCCTGAGGGCATTCCCAACTGACACTGGGGGACAAGTGGAAGCACAAGGCGAAAGCAGAGCAGGAAGAGGTTTCCAACACAGATGTATCACGGGCAGCACCTCAGAAGGTTAGGGATGGCATGGCTGACATGTGGAAAAGATTTGTCACAGCGCCACAGCGATCTGCAACACCAGCTTATATGGAGCGTGTTAGCAGGAGGCAGCATTTGAACAACATGGTGAAACAGTACATGTGCACATGCCTACACGTACTGACTGATGGTTCTGCCCCATTAAACTTTTGGGTCTCCAAATTGTCCACATGGCCTGAGCTTGCCCTTTATGCCTGGGAGGTGCAGGGGGCGTCATTACAGACAAACGCAGCCGCCTGTCCACAGCCAACCAAAATGAACCAGGCATGGATCCCACAGGACTTGTCCGTACCTTGTGCAGAATAGACATTTATAACCTGCTCAACCAAACATTCTTGTACTCCAGTGCACTTATTCATTGAATCCTTTTATTTATTTGTAGCATTATTTTGGTGGCTACCCCAATTTTAAAAACCCCAAAAATAAAAAATTAAACTTTTTAAGAAATCCCCTCCTCCATCGCTGCTTTCACCAACAACACAATATTCGCCGCCTACTCAACCTCCGACTCCGCATCCACTTCCTCCTCCGAGTTTCTGATTAATAATGTTTAATTTTTATTTGTTTTATTTTATTTTAAGTTATTTCACTATCCACAATTGTTTGCAGGGCACTAACCCACATTTTGCTGCCTTTTGCAGCTCTATTGTCCTTACAAAGACTTTGTTACAGCCATATTTGTGCCCAAAAGTTCGGGTACACGTTTACTTCATTGGTGGGTGACATAAAGCCTGTGTTGCAGTGAATAAACCTTTCTTTTGTCTGGGTGCCATGGGCCTACATTTCTATAAATCGCCTGTTGCATTGGTGGATGACATGAAGCCTGTTTTGCTGTGAATGAATCTCTCCTCTGTCTGGGTGCAAGGGCCCAAACGTACTGAAAATCGACTGTTCCATTGGTGGGTGACATTAAGCTCTTTTTGCCATGAATGTACCTCTCGTCTGTCTGGGTGCCAGGGGCCTAACTTACTAAAAATCGCCTGTTCAATTGGTGAGTGATATTAACCTCTTTTTGCCGTGAATCAACCTTTCCTCTGTCTGGGTGCCAAGGGCCTAACTTATTGAAAATCGCCTGTTCCATTTGTGGGTGACATTAACCTCTTTTTGCCATGAATGAACCTCTCCTCTGTAAAAGTGTCAGGGGCCTAACTTACTGAAAATCGCCTGTTCCATTGGTGGGTGACATTAACCTCTTATTGCCATGAATAAACCTCTCCTCTGTCTGGGTGCCAGAGGACTACATTTCTGAAAATCTCCAGTTGCATTGGTGGATGACATGAAGCCTGTTTTGCTGTGAATGAACCTCTTCTCTGTCTGGGTGCCAGCGGTCTAACTTACTGAAAATCGCCTGTTCCATTGGTGGGTGACATTAACCTATTATTTTCGTGAATGAACCTCTCCTCTGTTTGGGTGCCAGGGGCCTAACTTACTTAAAGAAAATTGCCTGTTCCATTGGTGGGTGACATTAACCTCTTATTTCCGTGAATAAACCTCTCCTCTGTCTGGGTGCCAGGGGTCTAACTTATTGAAAATTGCCTGTTCCATTGGTGGGTGACATTAACCTCTTATTGCCATGAATCAACCTCTCCTCTGTCTGGGTGCCAGAGGCCTACATTTCTGAAAATCGCCTGTTGCATTGGTGGATGACATGAAGCCTGTTTTGCCGTGAATGAACCTCTTCTCTGTCTGGGTGCCAGTGGCCTAACTTACTGAAAATAGCCTGTTCCATTGGTGGGTGACATTGACCTATTATTTTCATTTATGAACCTCTCCTCTGTTTGGGTGCCAGGGGCCGAACTTACTGAAAATCCCCTGTTCCATTAGTGGGTGACATTAATCTATTATTGCCGTGAATAAACCTCTCCTCTGTCTGGGTGCCAGGGGCCTACATTTATGAAACTCTCCTGTTGCATTGGTGGATGACATGAAGCCTTTTTTGCCATGAATGAACCTCTCCTCTTTCTGGGTGCAAGGTCCCAAACTTACTGAAAATCGCCTGTTCCATTGGTGGATGACATGAACCTCTTTTTGCCATGAATGAACCTCTACTCGGTCTGGGTTCCAGGGGCCTAACTTACTGAAAATCGCCTGTTTCATTGGTGGGTGACATTAACCTCTTATTTCCGTGAATAAACCTCTCCTCTGTCTGGGTGCCAGGGGCTTAAATAACTGACAATCACCTGCTGCATTGGATGACATTAACCTCTTTTTGCTGTGAATGAACCCCTCCTCTGTCTGGGTTCCAGGGGCCTAACTTACTGAAAATTGCCTGTTCCATTGGTGCGTGACATTAACCTCTTATTTCCGTGAATACACATCTCCTCTGTCTGGGTGCCAGGGGTCTAACTAACCGAAAATCGTCTGTTCCGTTGGTGAGTGACATTAACATCTTTTTGCCATGAATGAACCTCTCCTCTGTCTGGGTTCCAGGGGCCTAACTTACTGAAAATCGACTGTCCCATTGGTGGGTGACATTAACCACCTGCCAAACACGTAATGCAGGGATGCGTCCAGGCGGCGGCAGGTTAGTTCCTCCTTGGCGCGTCATCTCACGAGAGGCGAGATTTGCTGTGAACGCGCAATGCGTTCACAGCAGCTCAGAGATTGCAAGTTATACTGTAGCCTGCCAGCGATGATCAATCGCTGGCAGGCTGTAGATACGAAACAAATCGCATCAAAGAGGTATATCAGACGCTGTTTTGTTAACAGCGTCTGATATACCTGCTACCTGGTCCTCTGGTGGTCCCATTTGCTGGGATCGACCACCAGAGGACCAGGTAGCTATGTAAAGTAGCACCAAGCACCACACTACACCCCGCCCCCTGTCACTTATTAACCCCTTGTTAACCCCTGATCACCCGATATAGACTGAGATATTTCTCACACACAGTATGGGTATATGTAAAAATACACTCCAAAACACATTACCCTACTTCTCCTGAGTACGGCGATACCACATGAGTGACACTTTTTTGCAGCCTGGGTGCACAGAGGCGCCCAAATTCCAACGAGTACCTTTAGGTTTTACAGGGATGATCACAATTTAGCCTCGCCCAAAATGCCAGAACAGTAAACACACCCCACAAATGACCCCATTTTGGAAAGTAGACACCCCAAGGTATTCACTGAGGGGCATAGTTGGAGATTAAATTTTTTTTTGCCAGAAGTTAGCAGAAATGAAACTTTATTATTATTTTTTTTCCTCAGAGAGTGTCATTTTCTGCTAACTTGTGAAAAAAAATGAAATGATACATGAACTCACCATGCCCCTGCGCGAATACTTTGGGGTGTCTTCTTTCTAAAATTGAGTCATTTGGGGGGTATTTTTACTATCCAGGCATTCTAGCACCTGAAGAAACATGACAGGTGCTCAGAAAGTCAGAGCTGCTTCAAAATGCGGAAATTCACTTTTTTGCACCACAGTTTGTAAACGCTATAACTTTTACCCAAACCAAAAAATATACACTTATTGGATTTTTTTTTATCAAAGTAATGTAGAACAATAAATTTATAGAAAAATTTATATAGAAATGTCGTTTTTTTAAAAAAAATTTACAACAGAAAGTGAAAAATGTAATTTTTTTGCAAAAATGCCATTCAATTTTTATTAATGGCAAAAAATGTTAAAATGTCAGCAACAATGAAATATCACCAAGTGAAAGCTCTATTAGTGAGAAGAAAAGGAGGTAAAATTCATTTGGGTGGTAAGTTGCATGACCGAGCAATAAACAGTGAAAGTAGCGTAGTGCAGAATTGTAAAAAGTGGCCTGGTCATTAAGGGTGTTTAAGCTAGGGGGGCTGAAGTGGGTAACCTCTTTCTGCCGTGAATAAACCTCTCCTCTGTCTGGGTGCCAGGGGCCTAACTTACTGAAAATTGCCTGTTCCATTGGTGGGTGACATTAACCTCTTTTTGCCATAAATGAACTCTCCTCTGTCTGGGTGCAAGGGGCTTAAATTAGCGAAAATCACCTGTTATATGGGTGAATGATATGAAGCATGTTTTGCCGTGAATTAACCTCTCCTCTGTCTGGGTGCAAGGGCCCAAACTTACTGAAAATCGACTGATCTATTGGTGGGTGACATTAACCTTTGTTTGCCTTGAATGATCCTCTCCTCTGTCTGGGTGCCAGGGGCCTATGTTACTGAAAATCGCCTGTTGCATTGGTGGATGACATGAAGCCTGTTTTGCCGTGAATGAACCTCTCCCCTGTCTGGCTGCAAGAGCCCAAACTTACTGATAATCGCCTGTTCAATTAGTGGGTGCCATTACCTTTACTTGCTGTGAATGAACCTCTCATCTGTTTGGGTACCAGGGGCCTAACTTACTGAAAATCGCCTGTTCCAATTGTGGGTGACATTAACCTCTTTTTGCCATGAATGAAACTCTCCTCTGTCTGGGTTCCAGGGGCCTAATTTACTGAAAATAGCCTGTTCCGTTGGTGGGTGACATTAACCTCCTTTTGCCATGAATGAACCTCTCCTCTGTCTGGGTTCCAGGGGCCTAACTTAGTGAAAATCGCCTGTTCCATTGGTGGGTGACATTAACCTCTTTCTACCGTGAATGAACCTCTCCTCTGTCTGGGTGCCAGGGGCCTACCTTACAGAAAATTGCCTGTTCCATTGATTGGTGACATTAACCTTTTATTTCCGTGACTAAACCTCTCCTCTCAAACACAACAATAGCTGATCTCAGGGAGACCAGCTACAAAAAACACCGCGGAGCCTCACTTAAGAGTCTCAACACAGCAATCCGAAGTGCAAAGTTCCCTGGGAAACAGGAATATGCAAAATAAATGTGGAGCCCCAGTTATGGGTCTACAACACAATGAAAGCCAGATATCCCTCAAAGGAAGGAAAACCAAGCAAAGGGGTGTCTCTATTACAGAGATCACCAAATCCACCATATTAAGTGGCCCCTATGTCAATATCCCGCTTTTTTACAAGCTTTAAGGATGTGACAGGGAAAACCTAAGCTAGATATCCATCCACAGACAGCTGTTTCGGGGTGTTGCCACTCATCAGTGTGGAGTAGGATTCTGGCTAACTGGGAGCAATGCCTCGGAGACTACTCAAACACAACAATAGCTGATCTCAGGGAGACCAGCTACAAAAAACACCGCGGAGCCTCACTTAAGAGTCTCAACACAGCAATTCGAAGTGCAAAGTTCCCTGGGAAACAGGAATATGCAAAATAAATGTGGAGCCCCAGTTATGGGTCTACAACACAATGAAAGCCAGATATCCCTCAAAGGAAGGAAAACCAAGCAAAGGGTGTCTCCATTACAGAGATCACCAAATCCACCATATTAAGTGGCCCCTATGTCAATATCCGCTTTTTACAAACTTTAAGGATGTGACAGGAAAACCTAAGCTAGGTATCCATCCACAGACAGCTGTTTCAGGGTGTTGCCCCTCATCAGTTTGGAGTAGGATTCTGGCTAACTGGGAGCAATGCCTCGGAGACTACTCAAACACAACAATAGCTGATCTCAGGGAGACCAGCTACAAAAAACACCGCGGAGCCTCACTTAAGAGTCTCAACACAGCAATCCGAAGTGCAAAGTTCCCTGGGAAACAGGAATATGCAAAATAAATGTGGAACCCCAGTTATGGGTCTACAACACAATGAAAGCCAGATATCCCTCAAAGGAAGGAAAACCAAGCAAAGGGGTGTCTCCATTACAGAGATCACCAAATCCACCATATTAAGTGGCCCCTATGTCAATATCCCGCTCTTTTACAAGCTTTAAGGATGTGACAGGGAAAACCTAAGCTAGATATCCATCCACAGCCAGCTGTTTCAGGGTGTTGCCACTCACCAGTGTGGAGTAGGATTCTGGCTAACTGGGAGCAATGCCTCGGAGACTACTCAAACACAACAATAGCTGATCTCAGGGAGACCAGCTACAAAAAACACCGCGGAGCCTCACTCAAGAGTCTCAACACAGCAATCCGAAGTGCAAAGTTCCCTGGGAAACAGGAATATGCAAAATAAATGTGGAGCCCCAGTTATGGGTCTACAACACAATGAAAGCCAGATATCCCTCAAAGGAAGGAAAACCAAGCAAAGGGGTGTCTCCATTACAGAGATCACCAAATCCACCATATTAAGTGGCCCCTATGTCAATATCCCGCTTTTTTACAAGCTTTTTTGTAGCTGGTCTCCCTGAGATCAGCTATTGTTGTGTTTGAGTAGTCTCCGAGGCATTGCTCCCAGTTAGCCAGAATCCTACTCCACACTGATGAGTGGCAACACCCCGAAACAGCTGTCTGTGGATGGATACCTAGCTTAGGTTTTCCCTGTCACATCCTTAAAGCTTGTAAAAATGCGGGATATTGACATAGGGGCCACTTAATATGGTGGATTTGGTGATCTCTGTAATGGAGACACTGCTTTGCTTGGTTTTCCTTCCTTTGAGTGATATCTGGCTTTCATTGTGTTGTAGACCCATAACTGGGGCTCCACATTTATTTTGCATAAACCTCTCCTCTGTCTGGGTGCCAGAGGCCTAACTTACTGAAAATCGCCTGATCCATTGGTGGCTGATATTAACCTCTTTTTGCCATGAATGAACTCTACTCTGTCTGGGTGCCAGGGGCTTAAATTAGTGAAAATCACATGTTGCATTGGTGGATGACATGAAGCCTGTTTTGCCGTAAATGATCCTCTCCTCTTTCTGGGAGCAAGGGCCCAAACTTACTGAAAATCGCCTGTTCTATTGGTGGGTGACATTAACCTCTTTCTACCGTGAATGAACCTCTCCTCTGTCTGGGTGCCAGGGGCCTACCTTACAGAAAATTGCCTGTTCCATTGATTGGTGACATTAATCTTTTATTTCCGTGACTAAACCTCTCCTCTCAAACACAACAATAGCTGATCTCAGGGAGACCAGCTACAAAAAACACCGCGGAGCCTCACTTAAGAGTCTCAACACAGCAATCCGAAGTGCAAAGTTCCCTGGGAAACAGGAATATGCAAAATAAATGTGGAGCCCCAGTTATGGGTCTACAACACAATGAAAGCCAGATATCCCTCAAAGGAAGGAAAACCAAGCAAAGGGGTGTCTCTATTACAGAGATCACCAAATCCACCATATTAAGTGGCCCCTATGTCAATATCCCGCTTTTTTACAAGCTTTAAGGATGTGACAGGGAAAACCTAAGCTAGATATCCATCCACAGACAGCTGTTTCGGGGTGTTGCCACTCATCAGTGTGGAGTAGGATTCTGGCTAACTGGGAGCAATGCCTCGGAGACTACTCAAACACAACAATAGCTGATCTCAGGGAGACCAGCTACAAAAACACCGCGGAGCCTCACTTAAGAGTCTCAACACAGCAATCCGAAGTGCAAAGTTCCCTGGGAAACAGGAATATGCAAAATAAATGTGGAACCCCAGTTATGGGTCTACAACACAATGAAAGCCAGATATCCCTCAAAGGAAGGAAAACCAAGCAAAGGGGTGTCTCCATTACAGAGATCACCAAATCCACCATATTAAGTGGCCCCTATGTCAAGATCCCGCTTTTTACAAGCTTTAAGGATGTGACAGGGAAAACCTAAGCTAGATATCCATCCACAGACAGCTGTTTCAGGGTGTTGCCCCTCATCAGTGTGGAGTAGGATTCTGGCTAACCGGGAGCAATGCCTCGGAGACTACTCAAACACAACAATAGCTGATCTCAGGAGACCAGCTACAAAAACACCGCGGAGCCTCACTTAAGAGTCTCAACACAGCAATCCAGTGCAAAGTTCCCTGGGAAACAGGAATATGCAAAATAAATGTGGAGCCCCAGTTATGGGTCTACAACACAATGAAAGCCAGATATCCCTCAAAGGAAGGAAAACCAAGCAAAGGGGTGTCTCCATTACAGAGATCACCAAATCCACCATATTAAGTGGCCCCTATGTCAATATCCCGCTTTTTTACAAGCTTTTTTGTAGCTGGTCTCCCTGAGATCAGCTATTGTTGTGTTTGAGTAGTCTCCGAGGCATTGCTCCCAGTTAGCCAGAATCCTACTCCACATTGATGAGTGGCAACACCCCGAAACAGCTGTCTGTGGATGGATACCTAGCTTAGGTTTTCCCTGTCACATCCTTAAAGCTTGTAAAAATGCGGGATATTGACATAGGGGCCACTTAATATGGTGGATTTGGTGATCTCTGTAATGGAGACACCGCTTTGCTTGGTTTTCCTTCCTTTGAGGGATATCTGGCTTTCATTGTGTTGTAGACCCATAACTGGGGCTCCACATTTATTTTGCATAAACCTCTCCTCTGTCTGGGTGCCAGAGGCCTAACTTACTGAAAATCGCCTGATCCATTGGTGGCTGATATTAACCTCTTTTTGCCATGAATGAACTCTACTCTGTCTGGGTGCCAGGGGCTTAAATTAGTGAAAATCACATGTTGCATTGGTGGATGACATGAAGCCTGTTTTGCCGTAAATGATCCTCTCCTCTTTCTGGGAGCAAGGGCCCAAACTTACTGAAAATCGCCTGTTCTATTGGTGGGTGAGATTAACCTCGGTTTGTTTGCCTTGAATGATCCTCTCCTCTGTCTGGGTGCCAGGGGCCTATGTTACTGAATATCGCCTGTTCCATTGGTGGGTGACATTAACCTCTTTTTGCCATGAATGAACCTCTCCTCTGTCTTGGTGCCAGGGGCCAAATTTACTGAGAATCGCCTGTTCCATTGGTGGGTGACATTAGCCTATTTTTGCCATGAATGAACCTCTCCTCTGTCTTGGTGCCAGGGGCCTAATTTACTGAAAATAGCCTGTTCCATTGGTGGGTGATATTAACGTCTTTTTGCCATGAATGAAGCTCTCCTTTGTGTGGGTGCCAGAGGCCTAACTTTCTGAAAATCGCCTGTTCCATTGGTGGGTGAGATTAACCTCTTATTTCTGTGAATAAACCTCTTCTCCTTCTGAGTGCAAGGGCCCAAACTTACTGAAAATCGCCTGTTCCATTGGTGGGTGACATTACCTTTTCTTGCTGTGAATGAACCTCTCCTCTGTCTGGGTGCCAGGGGCCTATGTTACTGAATATCGCCTGTTCCATTGGTGGGTGACATTAACCTCTTTTTGCCATGAATGAACCTCTCCTCTGTCTTGGTGCCAGGGGCCAAATTTACTGAGAATCGCCTGTTCCATTGGTGGGTGACATTAGCCTATTTTTGCCATGAATGAACCTCTCCTCTGTCTTGGTGCCAGGGGCCTAATTTACTGAAAATAGCCTGTTCCATTGGTGGGTGATATTAACGTCTTTTTGCCATGAATGAAGCTCTCCTTTGTGTGGGTGCCAGAGGCCTAACTTTCTGAAAATCGCCTGTTCCATTGGTGGGTGAGATTAACCTCTTATTTCTGTGAATAAACCTCTTCTCCTTCTGGGTGCAAGGGCCCAAACTTACTGAAAATCGCCTGTTCCATTGGTGGGTGACATTACCTTTTCTTGCTGTGAATGAACCTCTCCTATGTCTGGGTGCCAGGGGCCAAACTTACTGAAAATCGCCTGTTCCAATTGTGGGTGACATTAACCTCTTTTTGCCATGAATAAAACTCTCCTCTGTCTGGGTGCCAGAGGCCTAACTTTCTGAAAATCGCCTCTTCCATTGGTGGGTGAGATTAACCTCTTATTTCTGTGAATAAACCTCTTCTCCTTCTGGGAGCAAGGGCCCAAACTTACTGAAAATCGCCTGTTCCATTGGTGGGTGAGATTAACCTCTGTTTGCCTTGAATGATCCTCCCCTCTGTCTGGGTGCCAGGGGCCAAATTTACTGAGAATCGCCTATTCCATTGGTGGGTGACATTAACCTATTTTTGTCATGAATGAACCTCTCCTCTGTCTTGGTGCCAGAGGCCTAATTTACTGAAAATCACCTGTTCCATTGGTGGGTGACATTAACCTCTTATTTCCATGAATACATCTCTCCTCTGTCTGGGTGCCAGGGGTCTACATTATTGAAAATCGCCTGTTCCATTGGTGGGTGACTTTAACCTATTTTTGCCATGAATGAACCTCTCCTCTGTCTGGGTGCCAGCGGCCTAACTTACTGAAAATAGCCTGTTCCATTGGTGGGTGATATTAAGCTCTCCTTTGTGTGTGTGCCAGAGGCCTAACTTACTGAAAATCACCTGTTCCATTGGTGGGTGAGATTAACCTCTTATTTCTGTGAATAAACCTCTTCTCCTTCTGGGTGCAAGGGCCCAAACTTACTGAAAATCGACTGTTCCATTGGTGGGTGACATTAACCTCTTTTTGCCATGAATGAACCTCTCCTCTGTCTGGGTGCCAGGGGCCTAACTTACTGAAAATCGCCTGTTCCATTGGTGGGTGACATTAACCTCTTTTTGCCATGAATGAACAAATCCTCTGTCTTGAAGTCAGGGGCCTATCTTACTGAAAATCGCCTGTTTCATTGGTGGATGACATGAAGCCTGTTTTGACGAGAATGAACCTCTTCTCTTTCTGGGTGCCAGGGTCCTACATTTCTTAAAATCGCCTGTTGCATTGCTGGATAACATGAAGCCTGTTATGCCGTGAAGGAACCTCTCCTCTTTCTGGGTTCAAGGGCCCAAACTTACTGAAAATTGCCTGTTCCATTGGTGGGTGACATTAAACTCTTTTTGCTGTGAATGATCCTCTCCTGTCTGGGTGCCAGGGACCTAACTTACAGAAAATCGCCTGTTCTATTTGTGGGTGACATTAACCTCTTATTGCCGTGAATAAACCTCTCCTCTGTCTGGGTGCCAGGGGCCTACATTTATGAAAATCGCCTGTTGCATTGGTGGATGACATGAAGATCTTTCATCCCATGAATGAACCTCTCCTCTTTCTGGGTGCAAGGGCCCAAATTACTGAAAATCGCCTGTTCTATTGGTGGGTGACATTAACCCCTTTTTGCCATGAATGAACCTCTCCTCGGTCTGGGTGCCAGGGGCTTAACGTACTTAAAATCGCCTTTTCCATTGGATGTGTGACATTAACCTCTTATTTCCGTGAATAAACCTCTCCACTGTCTGGGTGCCCAGCGTTCTACATTTCTGAAAATCGCCTGTTCCATTGGTGGGTGACATTTACCTCTTTTTGCCGTGAATGAACCTCTCCTCTGTCTGTGTGCCAGGGGCCGAACTTACTGAATATCGCATGTTCCATTAGTGGGTGACATTAACCTCTTTTTGCTATGAATGAACCTCTCTTCTGTCTGGGTGCCAGGGGCCTACATTTCTTAAAATAGCCTGTTGCATTGGTGGATGACATGAAGCCTGTTTTGCCGTGAATAAACCTCTCCTCTGTCTGGCTGCAAGGGCCCAAACTTACGGAAAATCGCCTGTTCCATTGGTGGTTGACATTAACCTCTTCTTGCTTTGAATGAACCTCTCCTCTGTCTGGGTGCCAGGGGCCGAACTTACTGAATATCGCCTGTTCCATTAGTGCGTGACATTAACCTATTTTTGCCATGAATGAACCTCTCCTCTGTCTGGCTTCAAGGGCCCAAACTTACTGAAAATCGACTGTTCCACTGGTGGGTGACATTAACCACTTATTTCCGTGAATAAAACTCTTCTCTGCCTGGGTGCCGGGCGTTCTACATTTCTGAAAATCGCCTGTTCCACTGGTGGGTGACATTAACCTCTTTTTGCCATGAATGAACATCTCTCTGTCTGGGTGCAAGGGGCTTAAATTAGTGACAATCACCTGTTGCAATGGTGGATGACATAAAGCCTGTTTTGCCATGAATAAACCTCTCCTCTGTCTGGGTGCAAGGGCCCGAACTTACTGAAAATCACCTGTTCCATTGGTGGGTGACATTAACCTCTTATTTCAGTGAATTAACCTCTCCTCTGTTTGGGTGCCAGGGGCCTAACTTACTGAATATCGCCTGTTCCATTAGTGGGTGACATTAACCTATTTTTGCCATGAATGAACCTCTCCTCTGTCTGGGTGCCAGGGTCTACATTTCTTAAAATCGCCTGTTACATTGGTGGATGACATGAAGCCTGTTTTGCCGTGAATGAACCTCTCCTCTGTCTGGCTGCAAGGGCCGAAACTTACGGAAAATCACCTGTTCATTGGTGGGTGACATTAACCTCTTCTTGCTTTGAATGAACCTCTCCTCTGTCTGGGTGCCAGGTGCCTAACTTACTGAAAATCACCTGGTGCATTGGTGGGTGACATTAACCTATTATTTCCGTGAATAAACCTGTCCTCTGTCTTGGTGCCAGGGGACTACATTTCTGAAAATCGCCTGTTCCATTGTTGGGTGAAATTAACCTCTTTTTACCATGAATGAACCTCTCCTCTGTCTGGGTGCCAGGGGCCTCACTTAAGGAAAATCGCCTCTTCCATTTGTGGATGACATTAACCTCTTTTTGCCATGAATGAACCTCTCCTCTGTCTGGGTGACAGGGGCCTAACTTACAGAAAATCGACTGTTCCATTGGTGGGTGACAATAACCTCTTTTTGCCATGAATGAACCTCTCCTCTGTCTGGGTGCCAGGGGCTTACATTAGTGACAATCACCTGTTACATTGGTGGGTGACATGAAGAATGTCTTGCCGTGAATGAAGCTCTACTCTGTCTGGGTGCATGGGTCCTACATTTCTTTAAATCGCCTGTTGCATTGGTGGATGACATGAAGCCTGTTTTGCCGTGAAGGAACCTCTCCTCTGTCTGGGTGCAAGTGCCCAAAGTTACTGAAAATTGCTTGTTCCATTGGTCAGTGACATTAACCTCTTTTTGCCGTGAATAGGGATGAGCGAACTCGAACTGTATAGTTCGGGTTAGTACCGAATTTTGGGGTTTTCGAGACACGGACCCGGATCCGAACATTTTCAAAAAATTTTGGGTTTGGGTTCATTGTTCGGCGATTTCTTCCCGCTTTCTGAAGGGCTGCACAGCAGCCAATCAGATAGCAATTCACTTCTTGCCTTAAGAAGCCATCACAACCATGCCTACTAATGGCATGGCTGTGATTGGCCAAGTGCAACATGTGACCCAGCCTCGATTTAAGCTGGAGTCACGTAGCGCCGCACGTCACTCTGCTCTGATTAGTGTAGGTATAGAAAGCAGCTGCTGTGAAGGCGAGATAAGGCAGGGGAAACTCAGCAAAAACACCTAATGAAGTGATCGATCTACAGCTGTGAATCATTCCACTTCTAATAGTTAATTGCTCACTGAGGCTGCACAGAGCGTTTTTCTGTCACTTTTTTCTGGGGTGATCGGCGGCCATTTTGTGTATTGCGGTGCACCAGCACAAGCTGCCACCAAGTCCATCAATACTAGTTTTTTTTTTTTTTTTTTTTGCTATATCCTACTACAGGGGCTTTGCTGTGCTTATTATCACCCCTAGAAACTCAGGATAGAAATTTCTATAATTTATTGAGGGGTTAAATTCAATTGCCAAAATAGCAATCCCCTAAATCTGGTGTTCCAGATTTTGCTAACCAAGTGTAATACTGTTTGCTGTCTGGCAAAGGATAGATTTTTTTCTGTGGTGAAATTCAGTTACCAAAATAGCAATCCCCTAAATCTGGTGTCCCAGCAGTGGCTGGCCAAGTTAAATTTTTTTCGGGGGTGTTATTCAATTGCCAAAATAGCAATACCGTAAATCAGTGCTTTCAGCTGTGGCTGGCCAAGTTTAATAGTGTCCGGCAAAGGATATATTTTTTTGTGGGGTGAAATTCAATTGCCAAAATAGCAATACCGTAAATCTGGTGTCCCAGCAGTGGCTGGCCAAGATTAATAGTGTCCGTCAAAGGATTTATTATTTTCTGGGGTGAAATTAAGTTCCTAAAATAGAAATACAGTAAATCTGGTGTTCCAGCTGTGATTGGACAAGTTTCATAGTGTCCGTCATAGGATATATTATTTTCTGCGGTAAAATACAGTTGCAAAAATAGAAATACCGTAAATCTGGTGTCCCAGCAGTGGCTGGCCAAGTTTAATAGTGTCCGGCAAAGGATATATTTTGTTCTGGAGTGACATTCAATTGCTAAAATAGCAATACCATAAATCAGTAGTTTCAGCTGTGGCTGGCCAAGGTTAATAGTGTCTGGTAAAGGATATATTTTGTTCTGGGGTGAAATTCAATTGCCAAAATAGCAATACCGTAAATCAGTGGTTTAAGCTGAGGCTGGTCAAGTTTAATAGTGTCCGGCAAACGATAGATAATTTTCTGGGGTGAAATTCAGTTGCAAAAATAGAGATACCGTAGATCTGGTGTTCCAGCTGTGACTGGACAAGTTTAATGGTGTCCGGCAAAGGATATATTTTGTTCTGGGGTGAAATTCAATTGCCAAAATAGCAATACCATAAATCAGTGGTTTCAGCTGCGGCTGGCCAAGTTTAATAGTGTCCGTCAAAGGATATATTTTGTTCTGGGGTGAAATTCAATTGCCAAAATAGCAATACCGTAAATCAGTGGTTTCAGCTGTGGCTGTCCAAGTTTAATAGTGTCCTGCAAAGGATATATTTTTTCTGGGGTGAAAAATTAATTGGCAAAATAGCAATACCGTGAATCAGTGGATTAAGCTGTGACTGGCCAAGTTTAATAGCGTCCAGCAAAGAATAGATTTTGTTCTGGGGAGAAATTCAATTGCGAAAATAGCAATACCATAAATCAGTGGTTTCAGAAGTGGCTGGCCAAGTTTAATAGTGTCCGGCAAAGGATATATTTTGTTCTGGGGTGAAATTCAATTGTCAAAATAGCAATACCATAAATTAGTGGTTTCAGCTGTGGCTGGCCAAGTTTTATAGTGTCCGGCAATGGATATATATATTTTGTTTGGGGTGAAATTCAATTGCCAAAATTGCAATACCATAAATCAGTGGATTCAGCTGTTGCTGGCCAAGTTTAAAAGTGTCCGGCAAAGGATATATTTTTTTGTGGGGTAAAATTCAATTGCCAAAATAGCAATACCGTAAATCTGGTTTCTCAGCAGTGGCTGGCCAAGTTTAATAGTGTCCGTCAACGTATATATTTTGTTCTGTGGTGAAATTCATTTGCCAAAATAGCAATACCATAAATCAGTGGTTTCAGCTTTGGCTGGCTAAGTGTAATAGTGTCCTGCAAAGGATAGATAATTTTCTAGGGTGAATTTCAATTGCCAAAATAGCAATCCCCTAAATCTGGTGTCCCAGCAGTGGCTGGCCAAGTTTAATAGTGTCCGGCAAAGGATAGATAATTTTCTGGGGTGAAATTCAATTGCCAAAATAGCAATCCCATAAATCTGGTGTCCCAGCAGTGGCTGGCCAAGTTCAATAGTGTCCAGCAAAGGATTTATTATTTTCTGGGTGAAATTCAGTTGCCAAAATAGAAATACAGTAAATCTGGTGTTCCAGCTGTGACTGGACAAGTTTCATAGTGTCCGTCAAAGGATATATTATTTTCTGGGTTGAAATTCAGTTGCAAAAATAGAAATACCGTAAATCTGGTGTTCCAGCTGTGATTGGACAAGTTTCATAGTGTCGTCAAAGGATATATTATTTTCTGCAGTGAAATTCAGTTGCAAAAATAGAAATACCGTATATCTGGTGTTTCAGCTGTGACTGGACAAGTTGAATAGTGTCCGTCAAAGGATATAATTTGTTCTGGGGTGAAATTCAATTGCCAAAATAGCAATACCATAAATCTGTGGTTTCAGCTGTGGTTGGCCAAGTTTAATAGTGTCCAGCAAAGGATAGATAATTTTCTGGGGTGAAATTCAATTGCCAAAATAGCAATAGTCTAAATCTGGTGTCCCAGCAGTGGCTGGTCAAGTTTAATAGTGTCTCTCAAAGGATATATTATTTTCTGGGGTGAAATTCAGTTGCAAAAATAGAGATACTGTAAATCTGGTGTTCCAGCTGTGACTGGACAAGTTTTATAGTGTCCGTCTAAGGATATAATATTTTGTGGGGTGAAATTCAGTTGCAAAAATAGAAATATCATAAATCTGGTGTCCATTGTCCAAGCAGTGGCTGGCCAAGTTTAATATTGTCTGGCAAAGGATATATTTTGTTCTGGGGTGAAATTCAATTGTCAAAATAGCAATACCATAAATCAGTGGTTTCAGCTGTGGCTGGCCAAGTTTAATAGTGTCCGGCAAAGGATATATTTTGTTCTGTGGTGAAATTCATTTGCCAAAATAGCAATACCTTAAATCAGTGGTTTCAGCTTTGGCTGGCTAAGTTTAATAGTGTCCTGCAAAGGATAGATAATTTTCTAGGGTGAATTTCAATTGCCAAAATAGCAATCCCCTAAATCTGGTGTCTCAGCAGTGGCTGGCCAAGTTTAATAGTGTCCGGCAAAGGATAGATAATTTTCTGGGGTGAAATTCAATTGCCAAAATAGCAATTCCATAAATCTGGCTCCCAGCAGTGGCTGGCCAAGTTCAATAGTGTCCGGCAAAGGATAGATAATTTTCTGGGGTGAAATTCAATTGCCAAAATAGCAATTCCATAAATCTGGTGTTCCAGCTGTGACTGGACAAGTTTCATAGTGTCCGTCAAAGGATATATTATTTTCTGGGTTGAGATTCAGTTGCGAAAATAGAAATACCATAAATCTGGTGTTTCAGCTGTGACTGGACAAGTTTAATAGTGTCCGTCAAAGGATATATTTTGTTCTGGGGTGAAATTCAATTGCCAAAATAGCAATACCATAAATCAGTGGTTTTAGCTGTGGCTGGCCAAGTTTAATAGTGTCTTTCAAATGATATATTATTTTCTGGGGTGAAATTCAGTTGCAAAAATAGCAATACCGTAAATCTAGTGATCCAGCTGTGACTGGACAAGTTTTATAGTGTCCGTCAAATAATATATTATTTTGTGGGGTGAAATTCAGTTGCAAAAATAGAAATATCGTAAATCTGGTGTCCAAGCAGTGTCTGGCCAAGTTTAATAGTGTCCGGCAAAGGATAGATAATTTTCTGGGGTGAAATTCAATTTCGAAAATAGTAATACCGTAAATCAGTGGTTTCAGCTGTGGCTGGCCAAGTTTAATAATGTCCGGCAAAGGATAGATTTTGTTCTGGGGTGAAATTCAATTGTCAAAATAGCAATCCCCTAAATCTGGTGTCCCAGCAGTGGCTGGCCAAATTTGAATATGTGTCCGGCAAAGGATGGATTTTGTTCTGGGGTTAAATTCAATTGCCAATATAGCAATACCGTAAATCAGTGGTTTCAGCTGTGGCTGGCCCAGTTTAATAGTGTCCGGCAAAGGATATAATTTTTTTCTGGGGTGAAATTCAATTGCCAAAATAGCAATACCGTAAATCAGTGGTTTCAGCTGTGGCTGGCCAAGTTTAATAGTGTCCGGCAAAGGATAGATAATTTTTTTCTGGGATGAAATTCAATTGCCAAAATAGCAATACCGTAAATCAGTGGTTTCAGCTGTGGCTGGCCAAGTTTAATAGTGTCTGGCAAAGGATAGATAATTTTCTTGGGTGAAATTCAATTGCCAAAATAGCAATCCCCTAAATCTGGTGTTCCAGCTGTGACTGGACAAGTTTCATAGTGTCCGTCAAAGGATATATTATTTTCTGGGTGAAATTCTCTTGTCAAAATAGAAATACAGTAAATCTGGTGTTCCAGCTGTGACTGGACAAGTTTCATAGTGTCCGTCATAGGATATATTATTTTCTGCGGTGAAATTCAGTTGCAAAAATAGAAATACCGTAAATCTGGTGTTTAAGCTGTGACTGGACAAGTTTAATAGTGTCCGTCAAAGGACATATTTTGTTCTGGGGTGAAATTCAATTGCCAAAATAGCAATACCATAAATCAGTGGTTTTAGCTGTGACTGGACAAGTATTATAGTGTCCGTCAAAGGATATATTATTTTGTGGGGTGAAATTCAGTTGCAAAAATAGAAATATCATAAATCTGGTGTCCAAACAGTGGCTGGCCAAGTTTAATAGTGTCCGGCAAAGGATATAATTTTTTTATGGGATGAAATTCAATTGCCAAAATAGCAATACCGTAAATCAGTGGTTTCAGCTGTGGCTGGCCAAGTTTAATAGTGTCCGGCAAAGGATATAATTTTTTTCTGGGATGAAATTCAATTGCCAAAATAGCAATACCGTAAATCAGTGGTTTCAGCTGTGGCTGGCCAAGTTTAATAGTGTCCGGCAAAGAATAGATAATTTTCTTGGCTGAAATTCAATTGCCAAAATAGCAATCCCCTAAATCTGGTGTCCCAGCAGTGGCTGGCCAAGTTTAATAGTGTCCGGCAAAGGATATATTTTTTTCTGGAGGACGAGGAGGACGAGCATGAGGAGGATGAGGATGAAGCATGTTTACAGCGGGGTGGCACCCAACGCAGCTCGGGCCCATCACTGGTGCGTGGCTGGGGGGAAACGGAGGACGATGACGATACGCCTCCCACAGAGGACAGCTTGTCCTTACCTCTGGGCAGCCTGGCACACATGAGCGACTACATGCTGCAGTGCCTGCGCAACGACAGCAGAGTTGCCCACATTTTAATGTGTGAGGACTGCTAGGTTGCCACCCTGCTGGATCCCCGGTACAAATACAATGTGCCCACCTTACTTCCTGCACTGGAGCGTGATAGGAATATCCGCGAGTACAAGTGCACGTTGGTAGACGCGCTACTGAGAGCATTCCCAAATGTCACCAGGGAACAAGTGGAAGCCCAAGGTGAAGGCAGAGGATGAGCAAGAGGTCGCCAACGCAGCTGTGTCACGGCCAGCGCCTCTGAGGGCAGGGTTAGCATGGCAGAGATGTGGAAAAGTTTTGTCACCACGCCACAGCTAACTGCACCGCCACCTGATACGGAACGTGTTAGCAGGAGGCGGCATTTCACTAACATGGTGGAACAGTACATGTGCACACCCCTCCACTTACTGACTGATGGTTCGGCCCAATTCAACTTCTGGGTCTCCAATTTGTCCACGTGGCCAGAGCTAGCCTTTTATACCTTGGAGGTGCTGGCCTGCCCGGCGGCCAGTGTTTTGTCTGAATGTGTATTCAGCACGGCAGGTGGCGTCATTACTGACAAACGCAGCCGCCTGTCAACAGTCAATGTGGACAAGCTGACGTTCATAAAAATGAACCAGGCATGGATCCCACAGGACCTGTCCATCCCTTGTGCAGAAAAGATATTTATAACTACCTCCCCTTAACCGTATATTCTTGTACTCTGGGGCACTTTTTTTTTTATTTCTCTTTTTTTAATTTTACCATTATTTTGCGGGGCAACCCAAAGTAGATTTATTATCGCAAAAATGTTCCCATGTAAGGATAAAGAAATGGTTATGAGGAGAATAAGAGCATTAGAATTGGTTGAAATTAATGGTTTCAATATACCCAGACTACTCTGTAACAATGCAAAAAGAACGAGGAAAATTGATAGAAGTAAAAAAAATACTACGTCAGGCTGAGATTAAGTATTCCCTTCTGTACCCAGCAAAACTCAGAGTGGTGCATAAAGATAAAGTTATTTTTTTTTCTTCCTAACTAGAAGTACATAAATGGTTAGAAACTATGGGTTAATGATAACATTATAATACAAATGGCACATTGGAATTTGTTGGTGGCGGCTGGGGGGGAGAGGGAGGTGGGGAGAGGGTACAAATTATATGCCAGTTGGGTAGGATGTTTAAGTCCCATATGGTTCAAGGACCTTATGAGAGGGTTGGGGGGGGGCTGGTGGGGGATGTGGAGGGGAGGACAAAGGAGAGGTTTTTTTTGTTTGTTTTTTTGTTTTCTCTCTTGGACATATAATATGAAAAGTAAAAAAAAATGATTAACACAAAAAATGTATTTTGGAATGTGAGAGGCCTTGTGGAGAAATTAAAAAACTTTCCAGTATTTGATATAATTGGGAGATATCTTCCAGCACTGGTTTGTCTGGTAGAGACTCATATGGTAAAAGACAGATTAAACCTGTTTAAAAGAAAATGGATAGCTCATCAATTCCACTCTGTATTCAATGGGTATAGCAGAGGGGTTAGCATTATTATTCACAAGGATATTACGTGCTCTATAATCTCGAAGAACATTGATGTGGAAGGCCGGTATATATTTCTATATGGTTATTTTGAAAATGTAAAATGTGTGTTAGCCGGGGTATATATCCCTCCACCCTATAGACACTAGTGATGAGCGGCAGGGGCAATATTCGAATTCACGATATTTCGCGAATATTTGGGCGAATATTTGCCATATATTCGAAAATTCGCAAATTCGTAATCTCCAGTCATTATTTTCTTGATTGCGAAAGTTCGCATAAAAAATTTTGCATACATTTGCATAAAAATTCGCATTAACTGGTATTTAAACGGTATATTTTAAATGCCAGTTTATGCGAATTTTTATGTAAATGTATGCAAATTTTTTCAAATGCAAATTTTCGCTATCAGAAAATAATGACATTTTATTGCTTGCGAAAATTTGTATATAAAAAATTCGCATAAAAACGAATATTTGCAATTGCGAATATATTTTGCGATATTCTAAATATTCGCGAATTCTCGAAGTGCCGATATTCGCGATTAAAATTCGCAATTCGGAAATTCGTAATCAACACTAATAGACACAAGCTGCTCTTAAAATTTTATGAGTTCCTACTAGACAAAAGTGATTCTCTATTAATATTAATGGGTGATTTCAACTGCACAATGGATAATGACTTACATAGAGTAACCAAAAAATGAGAACCTCAAAAAAATAGTATATTCTCCTCTGAAAAAATTAACTCAAGAATTTGGTTGGTGGGATATATGGAGGATTCAGAATCCAGAAGCAAAACAGTACTCATGCTATAGTAAAATTTATGATTCCCTGTCAAGAATAGATTTTATATTTGGTAATCAGTTAACATCACAAAAAAATATAGAGGTTTTGTATGAACCGAGATGTATCTCAGATCATTCCCCAGTATTGGTAAAGGTGGGTTTGAAAGTCAAGAATTTGAAAGTGAAGAGTAAAAACTACATGATAAATCCCATATGGCTCAATCTAATAGGTAAAGAAGAACAAATAATAAAGGATTTGACATTTGTTTTATAAGCTAATAGGGATACAGCTGGAGTGAATGTGGTCTGGGACACTGCTAAGGCCTATGTAAGAGGACTGATAAACAAAAAGATCATTGAGGTTAAAAAAGGATAGAAGAAAAACAAGTAGGATCTAAGAACTATAATGATAAATAAGGAGGTACAGATGATAAGTAAGAAAACACCGGAAATTAAAAATGAGTGGTTAAAAGCGGTTAATAACTACGATAATTATATCAAGGAAAAGGCGCAGAATAGAGAATTATTTGCCAAAACTAAGAATTATTGGGAGGGAGGCAAACCGGGTAAAGTTTTATGTAAGATAATCAAGAACATAGATGTGGTTGAAAATATCGCCGTAATTAGAGGAAAAGACGGCCTAATATATAATGACCAGGATAAGATACGGGATATATTTAAGACCTTTTATAAAGATTTGTATTCAGGAAAAACACACCTGCAATTATTTATTTGCATCTATACCAGCGATCATTGAGGACAGTGGGAAATAACCAATTTGGATTATAGTATTAATGTTGATCTATATATTTTAATATATTTGATATATATTTGTTATATTATTGTTTTATAACTATATTTTGTCTTTTGATGAATTTTAGAAAATACTACAAAAACCAACAAACAAAGAATGCCGAGATTGTAAGCCGCACATCTAAAAATGTATAAATTTATTTATGCAAACAGACACAAAAGGACACTATTAAAAACGTTGTATACAATGTATGCAATCCACATAACCCTGTCCAATTACCATGCAGACAGTATGAACATAATCCCACAGTAAAACATTCTTGTCAAAAACATGGAAAAAATTATAAAGTAATCCATCAGAACAGAATGTAATCCAATACTTATCATCAATGTATGGGGATGCGCATGGTGGACAAGGGAAGAAAGAGCCCGACGCGTATCGCCAGACTCTGCTGGCTTCCTCAGGGGTGCCTGTTCACAATTGTACATGTAATCTTAAATAGCCTCACGAATCAAATCAGTAATCGTTGATAATAATAATCACCTATAGTCATGGTTGGCGTGGGGAGGATGCCGATCCCTGGTGCAAGTGCGGCGGACACAGAAATCGCGCGCCGAAGAAGTCGGCGGGCGGAAGTGCCCATTGCGCATGCGCGAGTGCGTCAGGGCAAGAGGTCAGACGCCGCTGCATTCCAAAGAGCGGAAGCGACATCGCGTCATGGCGTCACGCCACGGCGCAAGCGCACAACACCCTGGCACAAAACAAAAAACAAACAAATAAAAAACAAGCAATATTACAATCAAAAAGCACCGAATTGTGAAAAAATGTAGAAAATGCGAGCATGAACAACCCACATATTCTAATGTGAAGTATCAAGGTGCCCTGCATGAGAATAATAGGGCAGTGATCATAAATCGTCAAGATCATTGCTAAAATACGTGAACATAGTGTCAATAATATAAATACATATACGCAAAAACATTAAAATAAGTACATACTCGCAATAAGAATTCATAAACCATTAAAAACATCAATACAACCCATAATTCATAAATATTATATCCATTATAGAATAACATGATTCCCATAATATATAAATATAATATCCCATCACTCAATCATGGAGCATAATCATAGTGCATGAATAATATGCCAAAAAGGATATTGAATTATTGCATCAAACTATTATCAGTACTGTCCCTAGAAATCCCTGTATGTGGTTCATCCATTATTCGCTGCGCAAAGGGAAACAATAATACTGACAAAATCCTTAATGAATACTACCAGAAAAAAAAAAAAAAAGGCCAAGGTTGGTCCTGCACCAGGGATCGGCAGTGGGGGAGTGGTAAAACCAATATTAAAACAGGCCAAATCAAAAAAGATAATAATTTAGCACAAGGTCCTCTATAGAAGGGGCATAACAGATCACATCGAAGTAAGTCCAATGATTTAGAGTTCAGATATCGGGGCAAGTCCTAAAATGCAGGTCCCAAATAAACGCCCAATTATTTGTTGCCAAGACAGATCGCATATTCAAAAGTCGGATGAAGCCATAGAATGAAATTCTTGAATAATGAGGTTCCAGAACCGATCCAAGAGGAATCCACCAAAGGTGAGAAACCATTCAATTATTCCCAAGTGCCTAAAGTGATCTAGATGATTGAAGTGACCTGCTGAAGAAAAGAGAAAAAAGAGAAAAACCAATTAATCAAGTATAAAAACCATTAAAAATAAGCTCCTCATTTAGACCGTGTGGAGCCAAACAGTTTAAATCAAAAATCCAACGTGATTCAGCTCTCAATAAGCTCCGTGTCATATGTGTGCCTCTGATATTATGCTGAAATCTCTCTAAACCTACCACCCTCAAGTCCTTATACTTACCCCCGTGAAAGTCCAAAAAGTGTGATGCCACCGATGTGAGAGGTTTATCCTTTTTCCTCCTGTCACGTTCCGCCAAAGAAATATTCGACACATGCTGTTGGACGCGTTTACGTAGCTCTTGTGTAGTCTGCCCCACATAAACTTGTGGACAACAGCAGATGATAGCATATACAATATTTCTCGAACGACAGTTCACATATTGTTTCAACTGTATGTGTTTTTGATCATGTACAAAGTTATCATCACCCAGCATATGTGGGCAAACGCTGCACTGTCCACATGCATAAGTGCCTTTCAATCTGATGCCTCTATCCAAACTTTGAGTGGGACGTTGAAAATGACTGTGGACCAATTTATCCTTTAGTGAAGGTGCCTTCCGTGCGATGATCTTTGGTCTAGCATCTATATAACATGAGATATATATATATAACATGATTTTTTATGCCGGGAGCCGGCACTCTGATACACGTGCATACGGGTTGTGCCCCCTCTTTCTAGATAGTATACCAATTTTAGAAAATACAGCACAGTGGAATTTCAAGCTCTCAATCCTAAATATCCATCCATTTAATTCTCTATTGATCCAGATAGAGTGCCAGCCACCTACAATTAATTTTCTGATTATACATTCCTTTTAAGCTTAAGGACCAACAAAGGAAGACATTCAGATAATTACAAAAACCTTAAGTACAGTAATATTAAATATATATATATAATATATATATATATATATTAGTATAAAACAGGTACAGTAACTAAATAGTAGATGACTGAGGCAGTTCACAGTCTTCTCTATGAGAAATAACTTATTCCTCACTGTTTTTGCAGTTAAGGCTTATTACATATTTCATAGATTATTAGCTAAAATAGTTAAAGGCGTTGTCCGAGTAATTTTTTTGTTCTTTGTATGTTTCTAACTAGGCAAATGAAAGGACTTTACAATGGACTTACTTTACAATTTCTGGTTTCTCACATTTTCCTGAGGGTCACATGACCTGTGATGTCAGCCTTTCTCCCTGCTCTGATGATGTTTTATGCACAAAGCCTAAGAGATCAGATATGAGTCTGTACATGATATGTCACTGGGCTGGCCATTTTCTGGATTCTCTTGGTCAAAGAGCAATGGATATAATTTTTCTGTTTAATATTTACATTGGATAGAAAAGCCTTACTTGAAATTAATTGGAAATAATCAGTGAAGATGAAACCTCACATACGAGGATGCACAGGATTCAGGTGGCAAGTAGTATATGTCTTATTTTTTTGTCTTTGTTATTCAATATCTGGCCAGATTCATTATTCCATTGTAGAAGAAATGAGGAAAAACTCTGTTATAGCAAATATTGCAGATGGCCTTGGATTAGATATTAAGCAACTCTCATCTAGAAAATTGAAGATTGTATACAGAGCTTCAGAGAAATATTTCAATGTAAATTTGGATAATGGGAATCTGTATATTAAAGACAGGATAGACAGAGAAACATTGTGTGGAAGAGCAGAATCTTGCTATCTAACCTTTGATGCCATAGTTGAAAATCCATTTAGCAATTTTAAGATCAAATTTGACATTCAGGATACAAATGATAATTCTCCACAGTTCTATTATGATCAATTTGATTTGGAAATAAATGAATTTACATCACCCGGAGCAAGATTTGCTTTACAAAGTGCAGAAGATCCAGACATTGGGAGTAATTCAGTGCAAACATACAAGCTTAGTGATAATCAGTACTTCACAATTACTGAGACTATCAAAACTCATGGGAGTACAATTCCAGAGCTTGTCCTAGAGAAACCCTTAGATCGAGAGATACAAGAGAACCATGAATTAATACTATTAGCATTGGATGAAGGGAATCCTGTCAAATCGGGAATAATATTATTGAAGATAATTGTTATAGATGGCAATGACAATACCCCTATATTTACCCAAGATATGTACAAAGTCACCTTAAAGGAAAACATCCCGATTAATTCTGCAGTGATTGTGTTAAATGCTTCAGATAATGATGAAGGCATCAATGCACAGATCATATATTCTTTTAGTAAAACCTCAAGAAACATTCATTATCTAGGAACATTTAGTATCAACCCAAATTCTGGTGAAATCCAGATTATTCGAGACTTGGATTTTGTAAACAGAGAATTATGAATTGTCTGTACAAGCAAAGGATGGAGGAGGCCTTGTAGCACATTGTAAGGTACTAGTGGAAGTCATTGATGTGAATAACAATGCTCCAGAGATAACTATTACTTCATTAACTTATCATTTATCTGAGGATTCTGCTTCTGAAACAATGATAGCTCTGGTTGAATTTCATGATCAAGATTTTAGAGATAATGCTATTGTAGACTGTCATTTTCTTGAACATGTTCCCTTTGATCTGTTGTTTTCCGACACTTACTATAGAATTGTTTTAAAAACTGCTATAGACAGAGAAAAAACTTCTTCTTATAATATCACTATTATCGCTACAGATAGAGGATCACCCTCTCTTTCCAGCACACAAGGTCTACGACTGGAGATATTAGATGTCAATGACAATCCACCAATATTTGCCAAATTCATTTATGTTGCTTATATACCGGAGAACAATTTACCAGGAGCCTCAATATTTAGTATTCAAGCCTCGGATCCTGATATCGGAGACAATGCTAAAATAATTTACACCATTTCCTGCAAGTCTACAGAAACTTTATCAATGTCATCTTATCTTTCCATCAATAAAGAGACTGAGGTCCTCTATGCTCACAGATCATTTGATTACGAGCAAAACAATGAATTTTTCATAGAAATCACAGCTTCAGACAGTGGATCCCCATCTCTGGGCAGCAATGCTACATTAATTATCCATATAGTTGACCAGAATGATAATGCACCAAAAATCTTGTACCCGTCACCAGATAGTGGTGGATCCCTAGTGTTTGAAATAGTGCCTTTTGTGTCTGAACCTGGTTCTTTAATAACTAAAATGGTGGCAGTGGATGCAGATTCTGGACATAATGCTTGGCTCTCTTACAACTTTACACAAGTGGCAGACTCAACTCATTTTATCATAAGTGAGCACACAGGTGAGATCAGAACATCACGCAGCTTTCAGGAAAAAGACATGTTGAACTACAAGGTTGTGGTGATGGTAAAGGACAATGTAAACCCCAATTCTCTCTGCTACAGCCACAGTCAGTTTTGTAATTGTAGATGACTTTCATCAGGTTGTTCCTAAACTTAGCAATCAGCACAAGGATGAAGAATCTCAAAATAGCTTACAGCTATATTTAGTTGTTGCACTTGCCCTTATTTCCTTGCTCTTTATAATAACTGTGATGGTGGTCATTATTTCTAAATGCAGGCAGCCAAAATCATTAGCAGCTTTTTCCTCTCTTACTACAAATCTATATCCTCCAATTGATCCAAGGACATTCTCAATGTATAGTGATGGAACATTGCCTTTACCATACTTATATAATGTCTGTGTGGTATTAGATTCTGCTGAGGGTGACTTTTCTTACATAAAACCAAATGGAAATGTTCCTGTGGAAAACCTAATTGATGCTGATAATGCAGAGCAAAGAAATGAAAGTTTAAAATCTTTTCCAAGCACTGAGCAGGTGAGATTTTGCAATTGTTAGCCTTCTCTTTGAGGTTCTAGTAAATGTATAATTTGAATTTATTTGATTTACAATAATTATAAACAATAGTTTCCTTATAAGGTTTGTAGGGTTTTCTGGCTAAACATTTTTAGTTGCCTGTGTGCAATATGCATGCTTGGTTCATTCACCTAAAATATACTGGTCTATTATTCACTCATAATTTTTCCTGGCAGTTATGTGACTGTGGTGGTGCTTCCTTTTTAAATTTCATCATGAGTAATGATCCACCAGTTAACTACTTCTACCCAACTGAAGTTCTGGATGCATGCATTGTGCAGTTAAGATTCATTGTGCACCCTTCTTCATCAATTGACATATGGTGGAATAGAAAAGAAGACACTCATAAGGATAAGTACCAAACAGCATACAAAAGAAGTTTCTACCCACAATGAGTATTATGCCAAAAAGTGAATAGTTTTAGGGTTCTGGTGGAAAAAGGGTAAGGGTTTGTGATTGAATGATGGGGATTGAGAAGAGATTTTGAGAAGTGCTCCGATGCAACATCAAATTGCAGGAGCATCCATCTTTTAGTAAGTTTCACTGGCTAACACATTAAATGTTGCTGTTTTATACTTTTGAGCACAAAACTCTTTAAATAAGAAGATTGCCAGATCTTATGATTAGGTCATTTATGCAATGTTTGGAAGTTTTATCAAAATTTGAGAAATTATTTGAAGTCTATAGAATGGTTCTTAAATTATCACCATTAGGCTGTCTCTGAGAATGTGGACTGTCATTTGGTAAGAGTTAATGGATTTAGGGTATAATAGCATCAGTATAGATTCAGTATCGGTATGATATCCGTCATTATTTCAACTTTTGTACATAATTTTTTAGTCCGTTACTGTGGTAAATTTCTATATTTCCTATGTTCTACGCTTTCTATTTTTGCACATTTCCTTATTGTATATCAGTTATATACCATTGTATGATTTTCAAATAAAAAAAAAAATTACTATCAAATCTAATAAGAGGGAACTTGGAAGGACCTAGGTAAAGCAGAGGCAATCCCCATCATATCGCTTGATGTTTTTTTGCATCTCTGCATCAGAGGTTTACAATATTTGCTTGCTTGTTAGCTAATTATATATATGACAAATGGTATTGCGCCTCTCTATGCTTTATAAAGGAAAAACATACTTAGAAAAGTTACTTTTCGAAAGCTAATAAAATATTGTATTAACCCTATAGCCTAGATCAAATGCTTTGACATATAACACTATGTTATTCCCTTCTTGCCTCATAGTATTTAAAGGGAACTTATCACGCTGAATATGGTGTCTGAGCTAAAGGCAGTGTATTAAAGAGCAGGAGGAGCTAAGCAGATTGATCTATAGTTTTATGGGAAAAGATTATATATATAATTTATTATTATTATTTATTTAAATTCCTGCACATTTGGGTCTTTGAAGTATCTCTGTGTATACAGAGATAACTGTCAATCACTCATAGGACCACCTCCTTGACTCAAAGCCCAAAATAAATATATATATATATACAGAATCTTTTCCCATAAAACTATATATCAATCTGCTCAGATCCTGCTGCTCTATAACATGCAGATTACATTGCATGTCATGGTTATAGGTTCCCTTTAAAGAGTTAGGGTCAGTGAAATGAAAGACACTTGTGGAGGATTATTGCCAATATGAGCTCGGTATTATTATTGTCTTGGAAGCAGTATTTCTTGGAGAAATAGATCGAAAACAACATGTTTGTTAAAATTTGGTGGAATGCCAAGGCAGTGTCAGGTATAGTGGTTCATACACAATCTACACTGTGTGGTGACATGAGCATGCTCGACATTTGGCATATTTTCTTCAATCAAGATGGAAGCAACGACCTTAACACGAGCAAATGGATGAGATAAGTATGTATTTTTAGTTTTTAACCCCTGATTAACCCCTAAAAGGCCTCAATGTGACTGTCAGATGCCATGATCAGCATTGAACGCAGTATCTGAGGGGTTTAATGACGGGGTGTAGCAGAATCACCATTCCCCATTATTGCGCCCAGTATGTACAATGGAATGCGTTTTTTGACAAATTCATTCATCACAAATCAAATTTCTTGGTGAACTTTGGCAAAGCATTCAAATCACATTTTTGATAACTTCGCTCATCTCTAATCAGTGGCATTGTATATTTTGTTTCACAATGTTCCCAGCACAGATGTAGATCTATATTAATGGATTGTGGGTAACAGTCGTCCCCAGGTCCTGGTATCTAATGGAGCCCCAAGGCCTCTCTACCACATAAAAAAACAATTCAATGGCTCATGTAGGTTTGGTGGGCCTGTTATAGAGTTTGTATTGCAGATTATATACTTCAATGAAGAGCTCTACCTGTCTATTTGTATATATCCATATATATATATATATATATATATATATATAAAGATTATACAGAATTTGAGCTGTACTGTTATATTTCTTTACATCTATAATAGATTTACAAAACTAAACACAGCCATGGCTGTGTCATTCAGTCTTTGGTAAGATGCATTTCTCCATAGTAGAAGAAATGAGGAAAGACTCTGTTCTAATAAATGTTTCAAATGACCTTGGATTAGATATTAAACAGCTTTTATCCAGAAAACTAAGGATTGTATCTGGAGCATCAGAGTGGTATTTCTATGTAAAGATAGATAATGGAGATCTGGACAGATATACATTTTCTATGGAATTGATTGAATTGACTTCACCAGGATCAAGATTTTCTATACAAAGTGCAGAAGATCCAGATATTAAGATTAATTCAGTGCAGACTGTACAAGCTTAGTGATAATCAGTATTTACACTGAGTGAAAATATAAGAACAGATGGGAGTAAATTTCCAAAGCTTGTCCTAGAGAAACCATTAGATTGAGAGAAACTAGATACTTAATTAATACTATCAGCATTGGATGGAGGAAATACTGTCAGGTCTGGTACAACATTGCTGAAGACAATTGTAAAAGTTTTAAATGACAATACCCCTATATTTACTCAAACATTTTGAGACGTCACCTTAAAAGAAAATATCCCATTTAATTTCACAGTGATTGTGTTAAATGCTTAAGACAACGATGAAGGCATCAATGCACCGATCATACAGTATATTCTTTGAGCAAAACCTAAGGGAACATTCTTCATACAGGAACATTTAGTATCAATCCAAACTCTTATGAAATGATGGTCAATGAAGACTTAAATTTTGAATTAAAACAGAATTATAAATTGTCTATACAAGGAAAAGAGGGTGGAGACCTTGTAGCACATTGAAAGGTATTAGTAGAAGTTATTGATATGAATGACAATGCTCCTAAGATATCTGTAACCTCATTGTTTACTCCAATTTCTGTTTACTCATTGTTTATTCCAATTTTCTGTTCCTGGAACAATGATAGCAGCTTGTTTCAAAAGCT
Organism: Bufotes viridis; assembly: GCA_033119425.1. NCBI lineage: Eukaryota > Metazoa > Chordata > Amphibia > Anura > Bufonidae > Bufotes > Bufotes viridis. Next base: position 387,073,798 of record CM065590.1, read on the forward strand.
GCTATAGACAGAGAAAAATATCTTCTCATAATATCACTATTATAGCATTATAGCTAAAAGATAGAGGATCTCTTCATTTTTTCAGAAGAAAATGCATTACACTTGAGATATCAGATCTGAATGATAATCTACCATCATTTGCAAAATTTACCAGGAGCATCCATATACCACATACAAGCATCTGATAGTATCTTACAACAGAATGACAACACACCAACAGTCTTGTATCCATCTCTTAAGTATAGTGGGCCTACTGTCCCTATGGCATCTGAACCAGGTTCTCTAATTACTAAGGTGGTTGCTGTAGATGAAGACTCTGGACATAATGTCTGATTGTCCTATTATTTCCTACAGGTATGAGAACCATCTCACTTTATTATCAGCAAACTGGAGAAGTCAGGACTGCACATGACTTTCAAGCAAAGGTGATAGTGAAGGACAATGGCTAACCTGTTCTCTCATCAACTGTCACATTAACTTTTTTTTTTTTGTGGCAGATACTTTTCAACATATGAGTTCAAAAATAAATAACTACCAAACTACTGATGATAACCCTCACAATAACTTGTAATTGTTCTCAATGATTGTGCTGTTGCTAATTTCTTTGTTTATTCGGTATTATGACAGTTGTTTTGGTCATAATATCAAAATGCAAGCAAGCAAAATACTTGACTCCATAGTGCTGTCAATGTATAGTCATGGAACATTACCTCCTCCTTACTCATATAATCTATGCGTTCCTTTGAATTCCAATTAAAATTACTTTTCTTACACAAAACCAAAATAATCCTCTGGAAAATCTCATTGATGATGGTAATCCGGGACTTCTAAAACGATTTCACACAGCTTTGAACAGGTGAGGTTCTATCAACCATACCACAAAAAAAAAAAAACATACTCACCTCATTAATTTTCGTGCATGGTATCTTCAGACAAGATGGCTGTTATGTCCTCTATGTGAGCAGATAGATAAGGTGAGTATTTTTTTTTTTACCCTGATTTACCCTGATAGGCTTAATTTTAGCTTCAGGTACAGTGATCTGCATTGAACGCGGCATTTGAGGGGTTCAATGTCAGGAGGTGTCACAACTCCCAATCATTGCGCCTGCTAAATACAAAGAAATCAAATTTCTTTGTGAAATTTGGTAAAGCAGCCAAATCAAATTTTTCATACTTTTGCTAATCTCTAATTTTACAACTTTAACATGATACTGTTATGTCCTGGTAACAGCATGCCCTTTAAAAATTGCAAGTGGCAAAAGCAGTGTACCTATTATTTGTATAATGTCTTGGCAGGTCGGATGCTCTCACTATATATTGCAAATTTTAAAGGAAGATACTGCTGTTACTGTCATACTTGTACTAGCTTACTTAAGCTTTGAGTTTGGCGACCTGAAGTAAATTTCATTAGCCATGGTTTCATAAATCTGAAAGTTTTATAATGTTTTGCATGGCATATAATAAAGGTATTCCTTTGAAGAACTCTATATGCTGAATTATGTTAAAGTGATTCGATGTTATTATTATTTTTCGCAATGTTTTATGCTACATAGTTACATAGTTAATACAGTTGAAAAAAAGGCATAAGTCCATCATGTTTTAACCAATGGATAGGTGGGGACTTGAATTCCAAAAAGATGTGAGACTCGGATTTCTATACATTTTCATAAGCATTAATGTCTATTACTTTCAAGAATTCATCTAAACCTTTTTAAAACTGCCCATTGTTCCTGCTATAACCATGTCCTGAGGAAGTCTATTTCACAAATTCACAGTTCTTACAGTAAAGAAGCTTTGACGCTTCTGGAAACGGAACTTTTTCTTCTCCAGTCAGAAGCAGTGCCCCCTTGTCTTTTGAGGGCATTTTACTTGGAACTGTTTTTCACCATATTATTTGTATCGCCCATTTATATAAGTATAGGTTCATCATGTCCCTTCTTAGACATCTCTTCTCAAGACTATAAAACATTAATTCTTTTAATCTTTCTTCATAATTAAGACCCTCCAGAACCATTATTAGTTTAGTCGCTCTCCTCTGTACTTTTATGAGCTGCAGAGAGTACTTTCTATGGACTGGTGTCCAGAACTGAACTGCATATTCCAGATGAGGCCATACCAACGCTTTGTAAAGTGGTAGTATAACATCCCTGCCCCGTAAGTCCATGCCTTTTTTAATGCATGACAATATCCTGGTGGCCTTAGAAACAGCTTATTGACATTGCATGCTGTTATTTAATCTACCATCTACAAGGACACCCAAATCGTTCTCTATAAGTGACTTTCCCAGTGTTACATCCCCTAGGGCATATGAAGTACAGATATTATTACTACCAAGATGCATAACTTTACATTTATGTACAATGAACCTCATTTGCCAAGTTGATGCCCAATCACTCAGAGTGTTCAAGTCAGCTTATATTTTATGGACATCTTCCATGGACTGCACTGTACTACATAGTATTTAGGCTGAGGTACTCTATAGAATTGCTAAAATAGTTAGGTGTTATTTCAGTCTTTTATATATTTTGCTACATACTGTAGAATGATGAGTACTCTTTAGGCAAAGTATAAAATATTAACAAATATTAAATGTTAAGCCTTTTGTTGATGTGATCATGAGAGAAAGAAATTCAAAATAGACAAAATGCAACATAAACTGCACTTTATATGATAACTTTGCAGAAGGACAGAACTTTCTTACTGAAAAACAAATTAATGGGGCCAGTATTGTCCTCACTTGTTGCAACAAGGAAGGCTAGAATAGCGTTTTGAATTGCGCTTGTCTTTCTCACACAAGAGCACTTCATAGTTTTGTACTCGTTCTTGCATAGGAGAAATGTAAATGTCCTTAATAAACTACCCTTGTTACACTTACTGGAAAACAAGAGAAAGAGACTATAATTGGCCTAACTTTTGCATTATAGCTCTATCTCTGTATAAAGGTAATTTTATGAAGCTGGGTGATTTTATGGTGCTGTTGCTGTGTGATGATCTCTAGAAGGGAGTATTTTATACTTTGCCGGTTTTGATTTTATGGTGCTGGGAGATTTTTGGCACTTTTGCTGTGTGACAAACTCTGGAAGTGAATATGTTTTAGGTTGCCAAAAGGAAGTGTTTTATACTTTGGTGGTTTTGACTTTATGGAACTGGGCAATTTTATGGCACTGTCACTGTTTGACAATTTTTGGAAGGGAGTGTTTTTTCTTTGCTAGTTTGCTTTTTGGCATTAGATTGCTTAGGAAATATGTGAAATATTAAGTGTTTCATACTTTGCCTAAACATTTTAGGCATTCTATCCTAGGCATTTTATACAATGCCTGACTTCATACATTGCCTATAACTTACATACCGGCAACAGTATCTCAATGGTGTAATATTGATGCTCATCCCCAATATTTTCTTCCACCTAAAGGTTGGTACAGTAGAACTTGACAATTGAAGGCTCATCAATCTGTTGCATTCAAATGTCAAATATGATTTTTTATTTATTAACCCACCACAAAATTTACCAAAGTGCATGAATTATAGCAGCTTTATAGCTTTTATTGTATGCCCTTTTCAAGTTGAAAACTGATGTGGTGCAAGTAGCTAAGGCTACTTTCACACTGGTGTTTTGGTTTCCATTTGTTCGCTCTGTAAACTGATCAGTTTTGCACTTAATGCATTCTGAATGGATAAGGATCTGCTCAGAATGCATCAGTTTGGCTCCGTTCCGCCTCCATTCCGCTTTGGAGACGGATGTCCATCTGACGAAACTGAGCCAAACGGATCCGTCCTGAAACACAATGTAAGTCAATGGGGACGGTTCCGTTTTCACTGACACAATAGAAAACGTATCCATCCCCCATTGACGTTCAATAGGTTAAATGTTTATCCTTTCTTTAGAGATACAATTTTGGACACAGATACTAAGTTTGTACAGACCCACAGACCCAGTGTTTAATAATGTGGTCCCATAGCTTCTTAAAAGATTGCTTAATGATTTACACATTAGACAAAGGACATAAACATATTTAATTTGTACTATCATGAAATGTTGTTCAGTTTAAGGTATTGAATTTTGTTTATCACACTGTTTGGATATTGATTGACCATCTACAAAGTCACATAGAAGTAGTCATACAGTAGTCATCAATTACATATATTGCATTTGTTTCTATGCAGCAGATTTTATTTTTAAAAAACTACATTGTGCTCTTCCAGTGATTAGACAGTTTTATATTGAAAGAAATGGAAATTCAAGTATGTGGCTTAAGAGGCATAAAGGGTAATCCCTAGAAGCTAAAGTGGCTTTTATTTACTGCTATATGTGCTCTTTCATTTGATTTCACTGTTTCAAACTAAATAAAGACCATAGTAGATTATCTTTAACCACCTCCCGCTAAACACAGACACCAGCAATGTGCTTTCCGCATTTTGCGGATCCGCACATTGCCAGAACTATATAGAAAATGCCTTTTCTTGTCCGCAATTGTTATATATTTTTGCGGACCTGGAAGTGCGGACCCGGAAGTGCAGATCCGCAATTCCGGATCCGAGCGGGACAAAGTCTGTCCCCATAGAAATGAATGGGTCCGCAATTCTGTTCCGCAAAATGTGGAACAGAATTGCGGATGTGTGAATGGGGCCTAAGGGTCCCTTATCACCATCAGTTAGTTAGCTACTTGTTAGGTAGTTAGCGCCCAGCCCACCGCACCGCAGTCACTGATTAGTCACTGATTAGCGTCATCGCTGTCGCTAATCAGCACTAGTACTATATAGTATCTGTGAGTGATCAAGACTGATCGCAATCAGATCTATATCAGTACATTACGGTCACCTTGGGCTCTACAAAAAACGCAGAGTTCGCCCGATCAGGCCTGATCTTGTGCCCACACTTGCATTCAGTCCGCCCCCACCTCAGTGACAGAAATTTTTCTTTTCTGATCACTGCAAAAACACCGTAAAATCGCTGCGGCGCTATAAGGATCACTTTTGAGCTTTTTGGATCTTTATTAGCGATCGCAGCTTTAGGGTCCTGTCACACGTCCGTGGTGTGTCCTGCGAACCCGCAATTTGCTAGAGATTCCTATCTGCGGACAAGAATAGGACATGATCTATCTTTTGCGGAGCGATGTTTTGGGGCCGAAACCCAGAAGTTCGCGGCCGCAGCTCCCCAAATGCTGATGCGGAGAGCACATAGTGTGCTCTCCGCCTTACCGCCAGCACCATTCACACTGAATGGATCCGCATCTATTCGAGTTGCGGAATAGATAGGGACATTTTTGCGGACATGTAAATGAGGCCTTACTTCGCAAGCACTCCTATTTCCTTTCCCCTCTTTTTTTTTTTTTTTTTTGCACATTTTTTGGCAGAGATTCTTTCATCCACATTGATTGATGAGAATGAAGAAATCTTTGGCGTTCTTTTTTTTTTCAGCCCAGAGGCTGAACGGAAAAAAAAAAATCTCATTACCCATATGCTAAATATAAGGAGAATAGCAGAAACTCCTAATGCTGGCCATACATGTAATGATTGCGGAGATCTTCAAATGCCAGGGCAGTACAAACATTCCAGAAATGACCCCATTTTGGAAAGAAGACACCCCAAGATATTTGCTGATGGGCATATTGAGTCTATGAAAGATTGAACTTTTTGTCACAAGTTAGCAGAAAGGGAGACTTTGTGAGAAAAAACAAAAAAAATCAATTTCCGCTAACTTGTGCCAAAAAAAAAAAAATCTTCTATGAACTCGCCATGCCCCTTACGGAATACCTTGGGGTGTTTTCTTTCCAAAATGGGGTCACATGTGGGGTATTTATATTGCCCTGGCATTTTAGGGACCCTAAAATATGAGAAGAAGTCTGTAATCCAAATGCCTAAAAATGCTCTCCTAAAAGGTACTCATTGGAATTTGGGACCCTTTGCGCTCCGAGGCTGCAAAAAGGGGTCACACATGTGGTATTGCGGTACTCAGGAGAAGTAGGGAAATGTGTTTTGGGGTGTATTTTTACATTTACCCATGCTCGGTGTAAGAAATATCTCTGTAAGTGACAACTTTTTAATTTTTTTTATACAAATACATTTATACATTTACAGAGATATTTCTCTCACCCAGCATGGGTATATGTAAAAATACACCCCAAAACACATTGCCCTACTTCTCCTGAGTACGGCGATACCACATGAGTGACACTTTTTTGCAGCCAAGATGCACAAAGGGGCCAAAATTCCAACGAAATCCTTTAGGATTTCACAGGGCATTTTTACGCATTTGCATTCCAGACTTCTTCTCACGCTTTATAGACCCCTAAAATGCCAGGGCAGTATAAATACCCCACAAGTGACCCCATTTTAGAAAGAAGACCCCCCAAGGTATTCTGTCACTAGGGGGGTATAAACCTGTGGTCCTTAAGTGGTTAAAAGAAGTTATAGGCTATGTACACCTTTGTGGACAATTGTTTTTTTTTCTTATTGCATTTTACTTATTTTGAGCTAAAAATCATGTTTTTATTTGGCGTTTATTAAATATATGGAATCCTTTTTGTGTACAGAGCTGAAATGCTGTAGCCTGTTGATTTTCTGTATTTTCTGTCATTTGGGCAGCTGACAGGGTCCTTATCTCTGCTCTCTTACATTATAAACACTCATTACAGCTCACTTCTTATCTCATTGATAAGAATGGGCTTAAATAAGTGTTTATGATCTCTTAGTAGTTTAGAGATAAGGTTTTTTAGATGACAAACTGAAAGTACCAGTCACACAGTTTGAAAAATAGGTTACCCTTTGTGACAGAATGCTTCAATATTTTTAATAAAGGCCAATTGAAAATTGGATTTTCACAAAAAATTTGTAAAATGCAGTCATAAACAAAAATTGCTTGCAAAGGTGTACATAGCCTTTAACCCATAGAGGAACTGCGCCATACATTTATGGCGCTGGTGGACGCGACTTAAAGACCAATGCTGTATATGTTTTCCAGGCTCATCGGGCGGGTGGAGGAGCTGCACCCGCCCATTCAGTGGCACGGACCTGGCAGTCACTGACAGCCAGGCCTCTAGTGCATATGTCGGCATCGATGAAAATACCAATGCCGGCGTACTAACCCCTTATGCCGTGGTTAAAGCTGTCTGCAGCATGCAGTGGGTTTGCGAAGGGTATCGGTTCCCTCCGCATCCCCATCGAGTCCCCGCGCTGCAGTGACAGGGACCTAATAGCAGAGAAGGCAGCCCAATGCCTTCCATAGGCATTAGGGTTTGCCTTCTATGCAAGCCTGTGAGATTCAGCCCCTTAGGCTGGGTCTCACAGGCAAGCTGTTAGTGTAATAACTAACATGTACTGCATTACAATACAATACAGAATATATTGTAATACATTACAGAGGAAATCAGACCCCCAGGAGTTGAAGTCCCAGAGTGGAACAAACATAATTTGTAAATGTTAACCACTTGCCGCCACGCTAACGCCGATGGGCGTCAGCGCGGCGGCTCTCTCAGGTCTCACTCACACCTATCGGCGTCATCTCGTGAGACCCGAGATTTCGCATGAACACAGGCGCGCCGTGCTTGCGCGTTCATGCGATCGTAACCGGGACAACTGAAACTACAGCCTGCCAGCGCTAATCATGCGCTGGCAGGCTGTAGATGCGAAAAAAAACACTATTTAAAACACATAACAGACGCTGTTTTGTAAACAGCGTCTGATATGCCTGCTGTGTGCTCCTCTGGTGGTCCATTTGTCTGGGACCACCAGGGCAAACATAAGTAAAGTGCACCAATCACTACACACCCCCACCCCCACCCCCATCACTGATTAACCCATGATCACCCATGTCACCCCCCCCCCCGATCACCCCCTGTCACCCACCCTGTCACTAATCACCCCCCTGTAAGGCTCATTCAGACGTCCGTATACGTTTTGCGGATCCATGGATCTGCGGATCCGCTAAATATGGACACCGGCAATGTGCTTTCCGCATTTTGCGGATCTGCACATTGCCAAAACTATATAGAAAATGCCTTTTCTTGTCCGCAATTGCGGACAAGAATAGGACATGTTCTATATTTTTGCGGATCCGGAAATGCAGATCCGCAATTCCGGATCCGAGCGGGACAAAGTCATTCCCCATAGAATTGAATGTATCTACAATTCCGTTCCGCAAAATTTTGCGGAACAGAATTGCGGACTTGTGAATGAGGCCTAAGGGTCCCTTAGCGATCACAGCTTTACAGCTTTCCCCTCTTTTTTTTGCACATTGATCAATGTGAATGAAGAAATCTGTGCCAGCTGAACGGAAAAAAAAAATCTCATTACCCGTATGGTCAATATAAGGAGAATAGCAAAACCTCCTAATTCTGGCCATACAGGTAATGATTGCGGAGACCCTCAAATGCCAGGGCAGTGGAAAAACCTCACAAGTGACCCCATTTTAGAAAGTAGACACCCCAAGGTATTCGCTGAGGGGCATAGTGGGTTCATGGAAGTTTTTATTTTTTGACACAAGTTAGCGGAAAATGAAATTTTTTGAAAAAAAATTTCCATTTCCGCTAACTTGTTACAAAAAATAAAAAATTCTATGAACTCACTATGCCCCTCAGTCAATACCTTAGGTTGTCTACTTTCTGAAATGGGGTCATTTATGGGGTGTTTCTACTGTCTGGGCATTGTAGTGTGTCAGGAAACAGGACAGGTGCTAAGAAAATCAAAGTGCGGAAACTCACTTTTTTGCACCATAGTTTGTAAACGCTATAACTTTTACCCAAACCAATAAATATACACTTATTGCATTTTTTTTTTATCAAAGACATGTAGAACAATAAGTTTAGAGAAAAATTTAAATTGAAATGTAGTGTTGTTTGAAAATTTTTACAACAGAAAGCGAAAAATGTCTTTTTTTGCAAACATTTCGTCAAAAAAAGTAAAATATCAAAAAAAGTAAAAATGTCAGCAAGAATGAAATACCACCAAATGAAAGCTCTATTAGTGAGAAGAAAAGGAGGTAACATTCATTTGGGTGGTAAGTTGTATGACCGAGCAATAAACGGTGAAAGTAGTGTAGTGCGGATTTGTAAAACAGAGCCTAGTCACTATGGGGGTATAAACCTGTGGTCTTCAAGTGGTTAACAAAAAGGATTTTTCCTAATAAAGAAATAAAGTTTCAAGTAAAAAAAAGCCCATTTCCCATAATAAAACATTTAAAATTGTAAAAAAAAAAAAGAAAAACAGACATATTGGGTATTTCCACGTCCATAACGACTGGCTCTATAAAAATATTATATGATCCACCATGTCACCTGAACGCTGTAAAAAAAATTAATAAATAAAAACTGTGCTAAAACAACAATTTTTTTTCACCTTACATCAGAGAAATTGTAATTCCAAGAGATCAAATAGTCATATGTACCCCAAAAGAGTAATAATCAAACTAGTATCTCATCCTGCAAAAAATTATACTCTACATAAGTGAATCGTCCAAAAAAAATGATTTTTTTTGTTTCAAAAATGCTTTTATTGTAGTTATTATAGTTAAAAAAATAAAAAAGTAGACATATTAGGTATTGCCACGTCCATAACAACCAGCTCAATTAAAATATCACATGACCTAACCCCTCAGATAAACACCGCAAAAGTAAATAAAAACTATGCTAAAAAAGCCAATTTTTGTCACCTTAAATCACAAAACATGTAATACCAAGTGACCAAAAAGTCTTATGTACCCCAAAATAATACCAATCAAACCATCACCTCATCCTGCAAAAAATTAACCCCTACATAAGACATTGGCAAAAACAAAACAAAAAACTATGGCTCTCAGGTGAACACCATGAAAAAAAAAACTGTGCCAAAAAGCCATTTTTTTTGCATATTACATCACAAAAAGCATAATACCAAGCGACCAGAAAGTTATATGCACTCCAAAATAGTATCAAAAAATCTGAAAACTATGGCTCTCAGAATATAGAGACACTAAAAAAATCATTTAAAAAATGCTTTGTTATGTAAAACTGAAACAAACAAAATAAATATATATATTTGATATTATTGCGTCCGTAACAATCTGATCTATAAAAATAGTATCTGATCTAACTTGTCATATGAACATTGTAAAAAACATTAAAACGGAACAGCCAATTGTTAACTTACCTCACAAAAAGTGTGATATAGGGTAATTAAAAATCATATGTACCCCAAAATAGTACCCAAAAAACTGCCATCTTATCCCGCAGTTTCCAAAATGGGTTAACTTTTTTGGAGATTGCACTCTAAATTGTACTCAAAATGATCCAAACATAAATTAGACATATGGGAAATATAAAGTAATAACTATTTTATGAGGTATCACTATCTGTTTTAAGAGTAGAGAAATTGAAAATTGTAAAGTTGCACATGTGTCAAGAGAAAACAATCTCAGAATTGCTTGAATAAGTAAAAGCATTCTAAAGATATTACCACATAAAGTGACACTTGTGGTCGGGGCAAAATGACACGTAAACGTCTACCTGCCTAACTAACTAAACTAAGCGGCTTGAATTGTGCCATAACCGCTGTGTAGGAGGAATGCCTGAAAGGGGGAATACACTGCAAGGTGTTTATGAAAAATAAGGGCGGGTTGGGAGGGTACACAGCACCTTCGACACACCCAGGGGAGGCGCCTGCCTGGTGTAAATGTGCTACTTACGCCCCTCCCACAAATACAGGCCAATAAATCGGCCTTCACACTTGTGGTCGGGGCTACATGACACGTAACCGTCTACCTGCCTAACTAACTAAATTAAGAAGCTTGAATTGTGCCATAACCGCTGCGTAGGAGGAATGCCTGAAAGGGGGCAAAAACCCGCACCTAAATGATGCACAAAATTGTATACCAACAACACTAACATGAGCAACCTCTGGGATGCGAAAACATCTCTCGACCAGGTTGAGGTATGAACCTATTGAACATGCAGAGCGCCTAATTTCCGGATAACATGGGCCAGAACTTTTGTTCCCAGAGGCAGCACATGCTGCACCTGACCTGAAGGAACGTCCAAGTAGCTGTCGGTGTCAACCCTAAAATTGGACACCGGCATACGGACATGCCGCACAACTGAGAGGTAGTGAGTGGTGCCGTGAGGACTGCAACACAGTACTCTCAAGGTCTTGGTCTGTTACTGCTGACAGTAATTGCTGAAAGACACGAACCGGGCACCCTGAAAGGAATGTCGGAGAGAGAATGATTATAATGGGGGCCAAAAAAACGGCAACAAAACCTAGTGCCAACAACAACACTAACATGACCAACTTCTGGAATGCAAGAACATCTCTCGACTAGATTGAGGTATGAACAGATAGAACATGCAGAGTGCCACTGACCTAGCTTCCGGATAATTTGGGCCAGAACTTTTGTACTTAGAGGCAGCATATGCCGCACCTCACCTGAAGGAAAGGCCCCATAGCTGTCGAGTAGTGAAGAGCGCAAAGACCCACACTCGACTTCGCGACATTTGACAAGCAACCCGCATCACATTTGTCACACATTCACGTTATTTTGCATTCAATATCATGACTTGCGATTCATTTTTTAAGTTATATTCATGTGCGCATGGAACCTGTACGTTACTAATAACATTTAAACAGCTTTACACATATTGAAAGTAGAGTTGAGCGAACACCTGGATGTTCGGGTTCGAGAAGTTCGGCCGAACTTCCCGAAAATGTTCGGGTTCGGGATCCGAACTCGACCCGAACTTCATCCCGAACCACATTGAAGTCAATGGGGACCCGAACTTTTGGCCACTAAAAAGGCTGTAAAATAGTCCAGGAAAGGGCTAGAGGGCTGCAAAAGGCAGCAAAATGTAGGTAAATGCCCTGCAAACAAGTGTGGATAGGGAAATGAATTAAAATAAAATAAATAAAAAATAACCAATATCAATTGGAGAGAGGTCCCATAGCAGAGAATCAGGCTTCAAGTCACCCACCAATGGAGGAGGTTACTTTCTGTTATTTCGGCCCCAGCACCCAGACAGAGGAGAAAGGTCCCATAGCATAAAATTAAGCTTCATATCACCCACCACTGGAGAAGGCCACTTTCAGTTATTTAGGCCCTAGCACCCAGACAGAGGAGCGAGGTCCCACAGCAAGGAATAAGGCGTCATATCACCCACCACTGGAGAAGGCCACTTCCAGATATTTAGCCCACGGCACCCAGACAGAGGAGAGAGGTCCCATAGCACAGAATCAAGCTTCATATCACCCACCACTGGAGAAGGCCACTTTGAGTTATTTAGGCCCCAGCACCCAGACAGAGGAGAGAGGTCCCACAGCAGAGAATCAGACATCATATCACCCACCACTGGAGAAGGCCACTTTCAGTTATTTAGGCCCCAGCGCCCAGATTGAGGAGAGGTTCATTCAACTTTGGGTTGCACCGCAAGATCATCAAGTTAAAAAAATGAGGATTTAATAAAGAAGTGCCCTGGAGTACAAGAATACATAGTTGAGGGGGATGCAGTTATAAATGTCTATTCTGCACAAGGGAGGGACAGTTCCTGTGGGATCCATGCCTGGTTCATTTTTATGAGAGTCAGCTTGTCCACGTTGGCTGTGGAAAGGCGGCTGCGTTTGTCAGTAATGAAGCCCCCTGCCGTGCTGAATACACATTCAGACAAAGCGCTGGCCGTCGGGCAGGCCAGCACCTCCAAGGCATAAAATGCTAACTCTGGCCACGTGAACAATTTGAAAACCCAGAAGTTGAATGGGGCCAAACCATCAGTCAGTACGTGGCGGGGTGTGCAGACGTACTGTTCAACCATGTTAGTGAAATGCTGTCTCCTGCTAACACGTTCCATATCAGGTGGTGGTGCAGTTAGCTGTGGCGTGGAGACAAAACTTTTCCACATTTCTGCCATGCTAATCCTGCCCTCAGAGGAGCTGGCCGTGACACAGCTGCATTGGCAACCTCTTGCTCCTCCTCTGCCTTCGCCTTGGGCTTCCACCTCTTCCCCTGTGACATTTGGGAATGCCCTCAGGAGCGCGTCTACCAGCGTGCACTTGTCGTTGCGCAGGCACTGCAGCATGTAATCACTCATGTGTGCCAGGCTCCCCAGAGGTAAGGACAAGCTGTCCTCTGTGGGAGGCGTATCGTCACCATCCTCCGTATCCCCCCAGCCACGCACCAGTGATGGGCCTAGCTGTGTCGGGTGCCACCCCGCTGTGAACCTGCTTCATCCTCATCCTCCTCCACCTCCTCCTCATCCTCCAGTAGTGGGCCCTGGCTGGCCACATTTGTTCTTGGCCTCTGCTGTTGCAAAAAACTTCCCTCTGAGCCAATTCTAACAGACTGGCCTGAAAGTTCTAATAATGACCCCTCATCCTCCTCCTCCTCCTGGGCCACCTCCTCTTCCATCATCGCCCTAAGCGTTTTCTCAAGGAGACATAGAAGTGGTATTGTAACGCTGATAACGGTGTCATCGCCACTGGCCATGTTGGAGGAGTACTCGAAACAGCGCAACAGGGCACACAGGTCTCGCATGGAGGCCCAATCATTGGTGGTGAAGTGGTGCTGTTCCGCAGTGAGACTGACGCGTGCGTGCTGCAGCTGAAACTCCACTATGACCTGCTGCTGCTCGCACAGTCTCTCCAGCATGTAGGCACGTCGCATATGAGGCAGTGAGCGGGAAGGCCGAAGCTCCGCTGTAGCGCAGACAGGCGAGCAGCGGCAGGATGTGAACGCCGGAAGCGCGTACAGACGGCCCGCACTTTATGCAGCAGCTCTGACATGTCGGGGTAGTTGTGAATGAACTTCTGCACCCCCAAATTCAGCACATGCGCCAGGCAAGGGATGTGCGTCAAACCGGCTAGTTCCAGAGCTGCGACGAGATTTCGGCCAATATCGCACACCACCAGGCCGGCTTGAGGCCCACCGGCAGAAACCACTCGTTGGTCTGTTGTTCAATACCCCACCACAACTCCTGCGCGGTGTGGGGACTGTCCCCCAAACATATGAGTTTCAGAATGGCCTGCTGACGTTTACCCCGGGCTGTGCTGATGTTGGGGGTGAAGGTGTGTGGCTGACTGGATGAGCTGGTGGAAGCAGAGGAGGAGAAAGGCGAGTAGGAGGAGGAGGCTACAGGTGGCAAAGAATGATAACCTGCGATCATTGGCGGCGGAAGGACGTGCGCCAAGGAACTCTACGCCTGGGGCCCACTATATTTACCCAGTGTGCATTTAGGGAGATATAGCGTCCCTGGCCGTGCTTACTGGTCAACGTATCTGTGGTTAGGTGGACCTTGCCACAGATGGCGTTGCGCAGTGCACACTTGATTTTATCGGATACTTGGTTGTGCAGGGAAGGCACGGCTCTCTTGGACAAGTAGTGGCGGCTAGGAACAACATTCTGTGGGACAGCCATGGCCATCAGCTGTTTGAAGATGTCTGTGTCCACCAGCCTGAATGACAGCATTTCAAAGGCCAGTAGTTTAGAAATGCTGGCATTCAGGCCAAGGGCTCGAGGGTGGCTAGGTGGGAATTTACCCTTTCTCTCCAAGGTTTGTGAGATGGAGAGCTGAACGCTGCCGTGTGACATGGTGGAGATGCTTGGTGACGCAGGTGGTGGTGTCAGTGGCACATCCTCCGTTTGGTGGGCGGCAGGTGGCAACATTCCTCCCGAGGCGGAGGAAGAGGCCGAGGCAGCAGCAGAAGAGGGAGCAGGGGGAGCCTGTGTGAGTTCCTTGTTTTTAAGGTGTTTACTCCACTGCAGTTCATGCTTTGCATGTAGATGCCTGGTCATGCAGGTTGTGCTGAGGTTCAGAACATTAATGCTTCGCTTCAGGCTCTGATGGCACAGCGTGCAAACCACTCGGGTCTTGTCGTCAGCACATTGTTTGAAGGAGTGGCATGCCAGGAAAGCTGCCTTTGGGGTGCTGGGTCCCTGGTGGCGCTTGCCAGTAGCAGGCAAACTCTCTTGGCGGCGGCTGTTCTGCTTTTGCCCCTTGCTCCCTCTTTTCCTTCGCTGTTGGCTCGGTCTCACCACTGCCTCTTACTCGGAACTATCAAAGTCAGCAGCACGACCTTCATTCCATGTGGGGTCTATGACCTCATCGTCCTCTGCATCGTCTTCCACCCAGTCTTCCTCCCTGACCTCCTCCTGTTCAGTCTGCACACTGCAGTAAGATGCGGCAGTTGGCACCTGTGTTTCGTCGTCATCAGAGACTTGCTGACTCTGATGAGGTGGTATTCCCATGTCCTCATCATCAGGAAACATCAGTGGTTGTGCGTCAGTGCATGCTATGTCTTACACCGCTGGGGAAGGGCTAGGTGGATGCCCTTGGGAAACCCTGCCAGCAGACTCTTCAAACATCATAAGAGATTGCTGCATAATTTGAGGCTCAGACAGTTTCCCTGATATGCATGGGGGTGATGTGACAGACTGATGGGCTTGGATTTCGGGCGCCATCTGGGCGCTTTCTGCAGAAGACTGGGTGGGAGATAATGTTGTGAACGTGCTGGATCCACAGTCGGCCATCCAATTGACTAGCACCTGTACCTGCTGAGGCCTTACCATGCCTAGAACGGCATTGGGCCCCACCAAATATCGTAAATTCTGGCGGGTACTGGAACCTGGGGTAATTGGTTCACTAGGACGTGTGGCTGTGGCAGAATGGCCACGTCCTCTCCCAGCACCAGAGGGTCTTGTTTTCCTCATTGTTGCGGTTCACCAAGCACCACAAGAAGAAAAATTATATTTGGCCCAATGTAAAGATGTCAAATTCAGGCCTTTTTTTACAGTCACCTAACACTATCTGCCTAGTTATTTATGTACCGTATTACACTAATCCAGGCACAGCAGTAACCACTGATTTTGGGGAATATCAATTGTAGGCCTAGTATTTAGGCCCTGGATGAAAGGTATCCTTTTACAGACAGATTCTAAATAGGCCTGCAACTGCTGGAACCCTAGATTTATGGAATTGCTATTTTAGCAATTACATTTCACTATAGAAAGAAATATACCCTATTACGGACTGATTTCAAATAGGCTTGCAACTGCTGGAACACTAGATTTATGGAATTGCTATTTTAGCAATTACATTTCACTATAGAAAGAAATATACCCTTTTACAGACTGATTTCAAATAGGCCTGCAACTGCTGGAACACTAGAATTATGGAATTGCTATTTTAGCAATTAAAATTCACCATAGACAGAAATATACCCTTTTACGGACAGATTTCAAATACGCCTGCAACTGCTGGAACCCTAGATTTATGGAATTGCTATTTTAGCAATTACATTTCACTATAGAAAGAAATATACCCTATTACGGACTGATTTCAAATAGGCTTGCAACTGCTGGAACACTAGATTTATGGAATTGCTATTTTAGCAATTAAATTTCACTATAGAAAGAAATATACCCTTTTACGGACTGATTTTAAATAGGCCTGCAACTGCTGGAACACTAGATTTATGGAATTGCTATTTTAGCAATTAAATTTCACCACAGAAGGCGATATACACATTTACGGACAGATTTAAATTAGGCCTGCAGCAACTGGAACATTAGATTTATGGAATTGCTATTTTAGCAATTAAATTTTATCACAGAAGGAAATATACCCTTTTACGGACAGATTTAAACTAGGCCTGCAACAACTGGAACACCAGATTTACTGTATTTTTATTTTTGGAACTGTATTTCACCACAGAACAAAATCTATCCTTTGACGAACACTAGGGAAATTATCCAGTTACTGCTGGAACACCAGATTCTGGAAATTGCTATTTGTGCAATTAAATTTCACCCCAGAAAAAAATATATGTTCTTTGCCAGACAGCAGACAGTATTACACTTGGCTAGCCACAGCTGGAACTCCAGATTCAGGGGATTGCTTTTTAACAATTAATTTTCCGCCCAGAAAAAAAAAATATTTTGGCTGACAGTATTACACTTGGCTAGCCACAGCTGGAACACCAGATTCAGGGGATTGCTTTTTGGCAATTAAATTTCAACCCCAGAAAAAATATATTTTGGCTGACAGTTTTACACTTGGCTAGCCACAGCTGGAACACCAGATTCAGGGGATTGCTTTTTGGAAATTAGATTTCAACCCCGGAAAAAAGAATTATTATGGCTGACAGTTTTACACTTGGCTGGCTAGCCTAGCTGGAACACTAGATTCAGGGGATTGCTATTTAAGTGAATTTCAGTTTAACCACTCAATAATATATAGAAAAATCTTTCCTGAGTTACTAGTGGTGACAAAATAAGCACAGCCAAGGCCCTGATGTAGGATATAGCAAAAAGAAAACTACTATTGAGGGATTAATGGACTTTGTGGCAGCTTGTGCTGGTGCACCACAAGACACAAGATGGCCACCGCCGATCACCCCAGAAAAAAGTGAAAGAAAAACAGTCTGCCTAGCCTAAAAACAGTGAGCAATTCACTAGCAATAGTTGAATGATTCACAGCTGTAGATCTTTCACTTCATTAAGTGTTTTTGATGAGTTAATCCCTGCCTTTCTCGCCCCAATGCAGCAGATGCAGCCTATCCCTACACTAATCAGAGCAGAGTGACGTGCGGCGCTCCGTGACTCCAGCTTAAATAGAACCTGGGTCACATGCTGCACTTGGCCAATCACAGCCATGCCAATACTAGGCATGGCTGTGAGGGCCTCTTGGTTGCAAGTAGTATGACGTATGTTAATTGGTTGCTTTGCAGGCTTTTAAAATGCGCCATAGAAATCTCCGAACAACGAACCCGAACATTTACGAAAATGTTCGGATTCGGGTCCGTGTCACGAAAACCCCAAAATTCGGTACGAAACCGAACTATGCTCGAACTGTTCGCTCAAAACTAATTGAAAGCTTTAAATGGCGGGAGTCGTTTGTGTGAATGGGGGGAGGCGAAAAGATATACTAATTATCGCAATACATGCAGCGTACTGGAGTCTGACACCTGTTAACGCTAGGTAGGTAAGGAAAGACTGACCGCGAATAGAATAATGCGAATATTCAAGTGACGAACATTCGCTGGACAGTTAACTTATTAAATCTTTACTCTGACAGGAACAGTGGAAATTGTTAAAGAAGCAACTAAGGTTGGGGAAATTATGTCTGAAATCATTATTTATTTCTTTATTTTTATTTTATTTTTTTCTTTAACATACAGTTTCTCTATCACTCACTATGCACCTTAAGAGCGAATATACGTAATTGCGAATATGGGATCATGTATTCGACATATTCGCAAAATTTCGATATTATGACATTCAAGACCAAAACTCGCCCCCGGGGAATACTCGCGCCCTACACTGGTGGTGTGGTGTTGTGGGAACCGTAACAGAGTACTCTCAAGGCCTTGGTCTGTTACTGATGCCAGTAATTGCTGAAAGACACGAATCGGGCACTCTGAATGGAAAGTCGGAAAGAAAATGATTATATTGGGGGCCAAGAAATGGCAACAAACCAGTGCCAGTGGAAGCACCAGAAAACCAAATAGTTGAAACCGCCGTGACCTGAGCGACATGTTCGGTTTGACGTTGTGATACCGCAAACTTTTTTTTTTCTCCTCTTTACCTCCTACATGAGCAAAAGACATAATAGAGCACACCAACGGAGAATGGAGAGCTGTGACAGGACCTGAACAGCAAAAATTACATGCAATGATGACCCTGGCTTTGGTAGTGCTTACACTGACATGAGGCATGCAGGCATCAGAATACCAACGAAATGGTTGAAACCGCTGAGGCCTGAGTGACGGGTCAGGTCTGACGATGTGACACCGCAAATTGATGTAAAAGTGACTTACCCAACATTCTGAACCTATAACAACCTAAAAATAAAACATCAAGTAGCAAAGCCCGAAACCGAATGGGAAATCCACCCGTAATGTGTTTTTGTTTTTTTTCCATCCTACTACCTTAGCAAAAGATGTAACCGATCACATCAACTGAGAAATAGCGAGCTGTGACGTGACCTGAAAAGCAAGAATGACATGCAATGATGTTCCTGGCTGTGGTAGTATGCTGACACTGACATGAGGCTACTTGACACTGAAACGTCAAGTAGCAAAGCCCATAACCTAATGGGAAATTCACCCGCAATGTGACTTTTTTTTTTTTTTTCCTCTTCTTTTCTACTACCTTAGCAAAAGATGTGATTGACCACATCAACTGAGAATGACGAGCTGTGACAGGACCTGAAAAGCAAAAAATGACATGTAAAGACAATCCTGACTGTGGAAGTATGCCGACACTAACACGAGGCATGCAGTAATATAAACCACCTGCAACACACCACGCCGCTATAAGAGAGTGAATACAAACGATGCCACCATCAGCACGTACACCCTGTGAGATGTGGGTGTATATGCCATAAAACAAACTAAACTCAGTTCTTGGCGAACGCCAAGCTCACATCTATTTTAGCACAAATAAAGCAATAAAACGAGGCAAAATAATAAATTAAAAGGTCCTCTTGGGTCTCTGCACTTACCTCTGTAGCAAGCAGCTCCCCCAGTGTCCAACTATCACTCAGAACTTAAGATGTATCCCCAGCACAGGTGTTTTTTTTTTTTTTTTTTTACACAAACTCAGATTCACCACCTTAAAGTGGTACACACACATTTTATATTTCCAAAACAAATGGAACAAGACAAAGGAAGATACCTCAACACAGAGGAGCGTACCGTCTACTCAATATACATATTCCAAAATAGCATCTATACTAAAGAAATAATACCACTTTGTAAACAGCAACTCTGCTCCACCTGGATTAATCAGCTGCCTCACCCTCTATAATGCAAGTAAGGGGATAACACTGGATGTCAGTGTGAACAAGGCTTTAGACTGTCTGCAGAAATAATATCGGACAGCGAGAGAGGTTTGCTGGGAAGACACCTCAACACAGAGGAGCTTAATGTCTACTCAATATACATATCGCAAAATAGCATTTATACTAAAGAAACAATAACACTTTGTAAACAGCAACTCTGCTCCACCTGGATTAATCAGCTGCCTCCCCCTCTATAATGCAAGTAAGGGGATAATACTGGATGTCAGTGTGAACAAGGCTTTAGTCTGTCTGCAGAAATATTAGCGGATAGCAAGGGAGGTTTGCTGGCAAGCAGTGAAGTGAAAGCAAACAAGAAATACATACAGATATACACAGACAAACTAAGCAAGGTGGTCTGTGCAAGACATAGAAAACGAGACGGAGTCATGCTGACCCCTGCTGCCTAACCGTACTGCCGCGTGGACACCAAGCGTGGGCTGCCAGGCAGAATCGCTCCAGTGCAGTGCTGCTCCTACTCACCAAAGGAGCCGACACACTGCCGGCTGGACTAACCGTGCTGCCGCGTGGGTGCCAAACGTGGGCTGCCAGGCAGAATCGCTCCGGTGCAATGTTGCTCCTCCTCACCAAAGGAGCCGGCACATCGCCAGTCGGACTGTAACGGGAGGATGCTGCATGAGCTAGCAGCAAACCCTCACCCAACCGGAACGACCTCAACTGGGATCCTAAATGCCGACTGGGTATGGAAGATGCAGATTCAGCCCGTGTGCTGCAACAGGTGGCTCAGACTGCACACAACTATGCAGCACCGTCGACACACCCAGGGGAGGCGCCTGCCTGGTATAAATGTGCTACTTACGCCCCTCCCACAAATACAGGCCAATAAATCGGCCTTCACACATGTCAAGTTTAAAAAAAAAAAACGCCTGGTCCTTAAGGTGAAATATGGTAGAGTCTTGAAAGGGTTAAGGTTTATTATGCTTGCAAATAAGTGTAAATCATAAGCATATCACATGTAGTGTCGGGCAAAAAAATATACGTGATAGTGTACGTGATGAATAGTACATGTTGGTACTGCTCGCATTGTTGGGTTTTGGCATGAACCTACTTGGCAAAGATACTTTTTTTTCAAGACATTAGCTATTGTATATAACAGGGATTAGCAAACTTTGGCATGCCAGTAAACACACGATCGAACATGCTAGGCCGAACACCAGTTTGTCTCGAGCATCTCAATGCTCGGCACATGGCGGTACTCGGCCAAGTACCGCATGTGCTCGAGCCCAATGCTCTAGTCTCTGTCTGCTTTTGAGAGTAACATTGCGAGGGGGACATCTCTAGGGTTGAGCGAACCCGAACTGTATAATTCGGGTTCGTACCGAATTTTGGGGTGTTCGGGACACGGACCCGAACCAGAACATTTTCAAAAAAGTTGGCTCCATTGATTCAGCGATTTCTTCCCGCTTTCTGAAGGGCTGCAAAGCAGCCAATCAGCAAGCGTTTTACTTCTTGCCCCAAGAAGCCATCACAGCCATGCCTATTAATGGCATGGCTGTGATTGGCTGAGTGCAGCATGTGACCCAGCCTCTTTATAAGCTGGAGTCACGTACTGCCGCACGTCACTCTGCTGAATTGAGATTAGAGCAAGGTTGCTGCTGGTGTGATCAGGGACAGAATAGGGCAGAAATCTGAAGAACCTGTACAACTTTAATCCACAAGATACAGCACATAGATAGAGAGAGAGCCTCAGCAATCCAACATTTCTGTACCCAGCCACTGCCAGGGAGATTTTTTTTGCAATCCATCTGTTACTAAGGTGGGGGTTGGCGGCCATTTTAGGCACTGCAGTGTACTGCATGTCTGCCAGCCTGCCAGGGACATCAGCCTAATCCTATTTTGTACTTCAGTGAAGAATTTTTTTTTTTTTCTGGCTGATCAAGTCCCCTATATTACCTGTTGTATGTTTAAGGGGTGACATAGTCAATTTGTCTAGCCTGGGATCTGTGGTGCCACAGAGCACTTGTGCATACAATGCACTAAACCGTATATTCCATTTCAGCTAGTGCATCAGTGTATTTTAGTTAAAAAAAAATGGTCATCCTGATCCACCAAGCCTATTTTAAACCGCCAAAATATATATTTGACATTTTTGCGGTGAAATAGAGAATCAGTGTAATTTTGGGGGAAAACTGTATTCCTTGTTCACAAAACAGTTCTGCATACACCGGCCAATGAAATATTTTATATTTCTGCATGGAATGGTGCTTCTTTGTTTTTTATAGAAAAAAACATTATTCAAGGTCCACCAAACAGTGTGAAATACACATTACAACCACCTATTTTACATTGCTGATGTGAAATACAGCATAAGTGTATTTTTTGGACAAAAGAGTGGTAATCCTGATCCACAGAGCATCTTAAAATACACCGCATAAATACCGATTTCACATTACAGCTGAGAAATAGTGCATTATTCTTTTTTGTGTGAAAAAAGCAATATTCTTGCTTCACAAAACAGTTGTACATACATGGTATAAATACCTACATTTCATTTACAGCAGTGAAAAACTGCATTTGTGAATTTTGGTGACAAAAGTCGTGACATAGTCCATTTGTCTAGCCTGGGCTCTGTGGTGCCACCGAGCCCTTTTGTATACTATGCACTAAACCGTATATTCCATTTCAGCTAGTGCATCAGTGTATTTTAGTTAAAAAAAAAGTGGTCATCCTGATCCACCAAGCCTATTTTACACCGCCAAAATATATATTTGACATTTCTGCGGTGAAATAGAGAATCTGTGTAATTTTGGGGAAAAAACGTATTCCTTGTCCACAAAACAGTTCTGCATACACCGTCCAACGACATATTTTATATCTCTGCATGGAATGGTGCTTCTTTGTTTTTTTATAGAAAAAAAAACGCTATTCAAGGTCCACCAAACAGTCTGAAATACACATTACAACCACCCATTTTACATTGCTGCTGTGAAATACAGCATAATTGTATTTTTTTGACAAAAGAGTGGAAATCCTGATCCACAGAGCATCTTGAAATATACCGCTTAAATACCGATTTCACATTACAGCTGAGAAATAGTGCATTATTGTTTTTTATGTGAAAAAAGTAATATTCTTGCTTCACAAAGCAGTTGTACATACATGGTATAAATATCTAATTTAAATTTACAATACTGAATTTGTGAATTTTGGTGACCAAATCTGTGTTCTAGGTCCCCAAATCTGGTGTCCATGCATAGTATAAATATCTACTTTTAATGTACAGCAGTTAAAAACTGCATTTTGGGGTTTTATTGAAAAAAGACGTGTTTTATGCCGAAAAAAATGTTGTGCATCCGTCTTTTAACTAATTATTTCCAATTTATAACAGTCTAATACTGCATTCGTGAATTCTGGTGACCAAATCAGTGTTCTGGGTCCCCAAATCTGGTGTCCATACATAGTATAAATATCTACTTTTAATGTCCAGCAGTTGAAAACTGCATTTTGTGGTTTTATTGAAAAAAAAACATGTTTCAGGCCGAAACAGTAATAAATAAAACATAATTAATTTCAATTTACAGCAGTGAAATACTTATTTTCTGTATTTTTTTACAAAAATACTTGTTCTTGTTCCACAAACCACTTGTGCATACAGCGTACAAAAAAAAAATTACATTTCCGCATATAAATTGAGAATCAGTGTATTTTGGGCACAAAAAACATTATTCTGTGTCCACAGAGCATTTTTATGGCACGGGCACTGCCTTAGCCAACATAATTGTCGACTAGTGGCAGGTAAATTGACACCTTTCAGCTTGGTGGGTGAACGCCGTCCCTTCCCTGCACAACCAAGTGGAGGAAAAAATAAAGTGTCCACTGCACAACGCCATCTGTGGCAAGGTCCACATAACCACAGATTCATGGACCAGTAAGCACGGGCAGGGACCCTATATCTCCCTAACTGCACACTGGTTAAATGTAGTGGTAGCTGGGCCCGAGGCAGATAGTGGTTTGGCGCATGACCTTCCACCACCGAGGATCGTAGGGCATCATTCTTTGCCTCCTGTTGCCTCCTCCTACTTCGCTTTCTCCTCCTCCTCTTCTACCACCTCCTCATCCAGTCAGCGAAAGACCTTCTCCAACAACTTCAGCACAGCCAGGGGTAAACATCAGTAGGCAGTTTTAAAACTCAAGTGTTTGGGGGAAAAACTCCACACCGCACATTAGCTTTGCAGGGGCATAGAAGAACAGACCGCTGAGTGGTTGCTGGCAGTGAGCCTCAAGCTCTGCCTGGTGGTGTGCAATAATAGGCGAAATCTCGTTGCAGCTCTGGGACTAGTTGGTCTGACATACATCCCTTGCCTGGCGCATGTGCTTAATTTGGTGATGCAAAAGTTCCTTAAAAACTACCCAGACATGTCAGAGCTGCTGCAGAAAGTGTGGTCCGTCTGTGCACGCTTTCGGTGTTCTCATCCTGCTGCTGCCCGCCTCTCTGCCCTGCAGCGTAACTTTAGCCTTCCGGCTCACCGCCTTATATGCGATGAGCCCACCAGGTGGAACTCCACCTTGAATATGCTGGAGAGACTGTGTGAGCAGCAGCAGGCGATAGTGGAGTTTCAGCTGCAGCATGCACGGGTCAGTTGCTCTGCGGAACAGCACCACTTCACCACTATTGAGTGGGGCTCCATGTGAGACCCGTGTGCCTTGTTGTGGTGTTTCAAATACTCAACCAAAATGGCCAGTGCCGATGACGCCATTCTTAGCATTACATTACCACTTCTATGTCTCCTTGAAAAAACACTTAGGGTGACGATGGAAGAGGATGTGGCGCTTCACAGGGTTTAAGGCCAGTCATTCAGAAGTGGCTCAGAGGGTGGGTTCCTGCACCAGCAGATGCCATGTGGCCAGCCAGGGCACAGTTCTGGAGGACAAGGAGGATTAGGATGAAGTGGAGGAGGAGGAAACAGGTTCACAGCAGGTGGCACCCAATGCAGCTCATGGCCATCACTGGAGCATGGCTGGGGGGATACAGAGGACACAGATGATACACTACCTACAGAGGACAGCTTATCCTTACCTCTGGGCTGCCTGGCACACATGAGTGACTACATGCTGCAGTGCCGCAGAGTTGCCCACATTTTAACTTCTACTTACTACTGGGTTGCCACCCTACTGGAACCCCTTTACAAAGACAATGTGCCGTCCTTAATTCCCTCACTGGAGCGTTATAGGAAGATGCGTGATTACATGGTCATTCCCAACTGACACCGGGGGACGTGTGGAAGCACAAGGTGAAGGCAGAGGAGGAGGAAGAGGTCGCCAATGCAGCTGGGTCACAGCCAGCACCTCAGAAGGCAGAGTTAGCATGGCCGACATGTGGAAAAGCTTTGTCACCTTGACATAGCAACCAGCACCACCAGCTGATACGGAATGTCTTAGCAGGAGGCAGCATTTGAACAACAAGGTGGAACAGTACATGTGCACACGCCGCCTACACGTACTGACTGATGGTTCTGCCCCATTCAACTTCTGGGTCTCCAAATTGTACACATGGCCTGAGCTTGCCCTTTATGCCTTGGAGGTGCTGGCCTGACTTGCAGCCAGTATATTGTCTGAACGTGTGTTTAGCACTGCAGGGGGCGTCATTATAGGCAAACAAAGCCGCCTGTCCACAGCCAACGTGGACAAGCTCACGTTCATTAAAATGAACCAGGCTTGGATCCCACAAGGTTTGTCTGTACCTTGTGCAAAATAGAAATTTATACCCGCCTCAACCATACATTCTTGTACTCAAATGCACTTATTCTTTGATTCTTTTTTTATTGTTCCCATTATTTTGGAGGCTACCCCAATTAAAAAAAAAAAAAAACATTGTTAGCTAGCTACCTCCTCCTCCATCGTCACTTCTACCTACAACACCACATTCATAGCCTCCTCAACCTTCGACTCCACATCCACCTCCTCCTCCAAGTTGCAGCTTAATAATTTTTAATTTTTATTGATTTTATATTATTTAAAGTTATTTCCCTCTCCACATTTGTTTGCAGGGCACTTACCCACATTTTGCTGGCTTTTGCAGCTCTCTAGCCCTTTCCAGACTTTTTTACAGCCATTTTAGTGCCCAAAAGTTTGGGTCCCTATTGACTTCAATGGGGTTTGGGTTCGGGGTAAAGTTCGGGTCAAGTTCGGGTCCCGAACCCAAACTTTTTTGTGATGTTTAGCCGAACCCATTATAACCCAAACTTCCAGGTGTCCGCTCAACTCTAACAACTACCACTATAATTTCTATTTCTATCATTAATATATACGATCGTGATAAAATGATATCTGTGTCAATAACGTAGGATATAGTCTCTATACAACATTCATGTGAAGATCCTTTTATTTACACTAATACATCAGGTAGCAATTTTTTTTTTATCAGATAGTTTTTATTAAACAGCTTTTCCAAAATTATACAAACAGTAAGGACTCCATCTTTACAGATAGTATTACAGCCGATCATATAAATTACATACAGAGCCATTATTTAAACCCACACAAAACAAAAAGAAATAAAGTCTCTCAATCCCACCACCTCCTAGTGAAGAGATAATCCACCATTTGTAATAACCATATCGCATCTTATCATACTTTGCATCTGACAGTCAATAAAAAACATATCCCTCCCATGTACGTGTGTATGGCCTATCAATAATCATACCTAACCACTTAGACAGGGCTCCCAAATCACTCCTTAATCTCACCTGGTTCCTTTTTTGCCATATCAGACTCCTACACAAATACTGATTTCTAGTTACGCATCCTGGTCTGCCCCCCATCGACATAAGGGGGGGTCTAGACAGACCCATTGGAGGAGGACTTGGTCCCAGCAGAGAGACACTTATCCCATATTGCCTCACACTTCCTCTTAACATACAACTCCCTTTCTAGATGGAGTATATCATTCATCATGTTGAAGAATTTTTCCACCGAGGTAGGTTGTGGGCGAATCCAGTATTGAGCTATCATTTTTCGGGCTTGAAATAATAGGCATTGCACACCAAGATGCACCTCATGATTCGCAATGTTCAGCACCCCCAGTAACTGGCACCTCAATTTGGTATGCATCTTTAATACTTTTTAAAACCCCTGCCCAGAAGCTCGAGAGCTCATCAGACTCCCAAAACGTGTATTAGAGATACAGGTCCTCGCCCACACTGTGGGCTGGAGGCATCCATTCTAGCCCCAATTTTGAACAGAAAGAATTGGGTCATCAGGTAGCTATTTAATAAGTGAAGCTATGTTACTACTCTTATATGATTTAAAATTAATGAAAATTAGTTGAGTTAATAAACTTTACACTAATATTATCTAGCCTAGAAGTTTACTAATTCAAAAGAGGCACTTTTATAATCTTTCATAAACTAAAAGAGGGACTGGATATTATAATCACAGTCTATTTAGGGCCCCAGTTCATTTAGGTATAGCAAATAAAAGTTATATTTTAAATAGTGGGTCAAAAACAGGTTCCCATTAAACCTCAAATTTTCTAGTGGGGGCTGAAAGTCTATTTGTCTGCTATGAAAAGCGCCACTATTTTTTTATTACACGAGTTGTCATCTCAGACAAACTGAATTTTTTTCCGTATCATAGCCAGCAGAATTATAAAAAAAATAAAAATAAAAATCTGTGAATGGGCACCCCATCTAATCTCTACTATTTGAAATATTGTTGCCTTATTAGTAATCCAATTTACTATTTGTGTATTTTCTATAACTATAATATTGATAACCAGAGTCCACCTTTTATATTTTTAGCGCAAGTTAGGAAATGAAATTTGAATTGTAATTGCTAACAAAAACACTCTTTTCTATTTTGATACAGTTTTGATATAGCAGACGATAATTTGTTAAGGAATAATGTGTTTAGAAATAATCTCCTTACAATCTACTAAGGAATGTCCCTGTGTGCTTTACATTCCTAAACCTTTAGATACTAACATTGTTTGTTGTTATACTGTTTATCTGTACTTTTTCCAGCTGTAGGTTGAACTTAATGGAATATAACATGTCTTATCTGCTTAGATTTTGATGGTATACAGTTGATTCCAGTTACTCCTCAAAAGGCATATAGTGCAAGTTTGAGCCACGTGTCCAGCTTGGACACACAATAGTTGTAAGGCACAGAGGGATCACTGAAGACGCTGACATGGTCTGCTATGTACTCCTTCACCATCTTCCAAAATGTTTCCCTCCTTGTGACACTAGGGTGAGGGTGCTGGCGGGGTGTCATGAAACTGTCCCAGGCCTTGTAGACTGTTGTCCTGCCTCTTTTGGAGCTGTAGTGTGTCCTGTTCATCTCCCCTCCTGGGTTGCCCAAGGAACTACATACTCTGCCTCAGTGTTGTCTTATGGAAGCAATTTTTAAACAAGGATATTCTGTTATCGCATCGTTTTGCTCGTCCTCTTCTCTACAGGAATGAGAGATGACATGTTATTTTTGTAGGGAGGGTCGATAAGGGTGAACAACCAGTAATCCGTGTTGTCTAACATACGTGTAATGCAAGGGTCGCAGAACGGCAGCCTAACATGAAGTCAGTCATGTGTTCCAGATTCCCAACAGGCAAGACTTCGCTGTCGTCATCAGGAGGATGACTCTCATTCTCCTAATCCTCTTCCTCCTCTCCTGCCCATCTATGCAGAACAGATGGAATAAACCTGCTATTGTTACTACCCTCTGTAGCGTAGGCAACTGTCTCTTGCTCCTCCTCCTCCTCATCGTCATCATCATCCAATTCACACTGAGAACCCGAACTGATGGTGTTCTGGCTATCACCCTGTTTAATGTTTTCTCCCTACTTCCACCTCTTCCACATTTGAAGCGTCCGCCTTCATCATTAGCAGCCAGCATTTCCGTAGACATAGAAGTGGTATGGTTAGGCTAATAATAGCGGCATCGCCACTCACCATCTGTGTTTATCCTTCAAAGTTGGGTAAAACCTCA
Organism: Bufotes viridis; assembly: GCA_033119425.1. NCBI lineage: Eukaryota > Metazoa > Chordata > Amphibia > Anura > Bufonidae > Bufotes > Bufotes viridis. The sequence continues at coordinate 387,102,534 of CM065590.1, forward strand.
CAGAGGTGAGACATATAAGATCATGTTGCAGCTGGTATTCCACTACTACCCTTTGCTGCTCACAAAGCCTGGACCACATGTAGAATGTAGAGTTCCTGCATGTGCTCACGGCGCACAATAGTCTGTTAGATGGCAAATGCAACCGCTACAGCAGCGTTGCCAAACCGACGGCAGCTGTAGATAACTTTCGGAAATGGGCACACACACAGTGCACCTTCACCAGTAGCTCAGGCAAAATGGGGCAGGTTGGGAGAAAATTGAGAACATGTGCCCTAGGCATGGTATGGCGGGATCCCAGACATTAAGGTGGGATCCACATGGCCATATCAGCATTTGTCCCATGTGCAATTTTCCCTTCTTCACTGGGCAGAGGTTGTTTTCTTCCCCTGTGATTGCCCTGATTCACTGAGGGCTGGGCCTGTTATGTTCCAGGGATTGATTTTTTTATTGTTATGGTTTGAGTTTCTGACTAGGCTGTAAAATAAAATATGTTAGGGTTATTTGGTTATTTATGATTTCTTAAAAAGTTCATGCCATTGGTTTAAGTCCACTCTTGTGTGTTAGGTTTTTAGTTATATTAATGTATAAGTTTGGATGTTTGTTGTGCCTGGTACATATATGCTGTATGATTGCCATGTGTGTGGGCTTGCTGAGCTACAAAGCTGCCGACGAGTTATGGCCATTATCAGACACAGCCAACCTCGTCCCTTATACGCTGCCATAGCTCTGCGGCTGTGTGCTGTTTGTCACCCAAGCAAATGAATTTCAGCAAGGCCTGTTGCGGCTTCCCAATGAGAATTCACAGTTTGCAGAGGAGGAGGAGAAGAAGGGGTGGTTGCAGCCTCTAATGTACAGTGTATATAAAAAGTCTAAACAACCCTGTTAAAATGTCAGGTTTCTGTGCTGTAAAAAAGGCCAGCAATGCAGGCAATGATAAAGAGAAGGAGTGCCAGCGGTTCTGGTGGTGATCCTCCTGCCAAACAACAGATATAAAAGGAATTTCCACAACACTTCCAAAAAAGTAAACTTGTGTTTATTTAACCACATGCAACATTTCACTTCTCCCCTTGAAACCTTTTTCAAGCAGTGACAAATTCCTGATGCAATTTACATCTACAGTGGATATAAAAAGTCTACACACCCCTGTTAAAATGTCAGGTTTCTGTGCTGTAAAAAACGAGACAAAGATTAATAATTTCACCTTTAATGTGACCTATAAACTGTACCACTCAATTGAAAAACAAACTAAAATCTTTTAGGTGGAGGGAAGAAAACAAAACAAAAAACTAAAATAATGTGGTTGCATAAGTATGCACACCCTCTTATAACTGGGGATGTAGCTGTGTTCAGAATTAGGCAATCACATTCAAAATCATGTTATATAGGAGTCAACATACTCCTGCCATCATTTACAGTGCCTCTGATTAACCCCAAATAAAGTTCAGTTGCTCTAGTTGGTCTTTCCTGAAATTGTCTTAGTCACATCCCACAGCAAAAGCCATGGTCCACAGAGAGCTTCCAAAGCATCATAGGGATCTCATTGTTAAAAGGTATCAGTCAGGAGAAGGGTACAAGAGAATTTTAAGGCATTAGATATACCATGGAACACAGTGAAAACAGTCATCATCAAGTGGAGAAAATATGGCACAACAGTGACATTACCAAGAACTGGACGTCCCTCCAAAACTGATGAAAAGATGAGAAGAAAACTGGTCTGGGAGGCTACCAAGAGGCCTACAGCAACATTAAAGGAGCTGCAGGAATATCTGGCAAGTACTGGCTGTGTGGTACATGTGACAACAATCTCCCGTATTATTCATAAGTCTGGGCTATAGGGTAGAGTGGCACGAAGAAAGTCTTTTCTTATGAAGAAAAACATCTAAGCCAGAATTCATTTTGCAAAAACATATCTGAAGTCTCCCAAAAGCATGTGGGAAAAGGTGTTTTGGTCTGATGAAACCAAGGTTGAACTTTTTGGCCATAATTCCAAAAGATATGTTTGGTGCAAAAACAACACTGCAAAAGAACACCATCCCCACAGTGAAAGCATGATGGTGGCAGCATCATGCTTTGGGACTGTTTTTCTTCAGCTGGAACTGGGACCTTAGTTAAGATAGAGGGAATTATGAACAGTTCCAAATACCAGTCAATATTGACACAAAATATTCAGGCTTCTGCCAGAAAGCTCAGCATGACAACGACCCAAAGCATACATCCAAATCAACAAAGGAATGGCTTCACCAGAAGAAGATTAAAGTTTTGGAATAGCCCAGCCAGAGCCCAGACTTGAATCTGATTGAAAATCTGTGGGGTGATCTGAAGAGGGCTGTGCACAGGAGATGCCCTCGCAATCTGACAGATTTGAAGTGTTTTTGAAAACAAGAGTGGGCAAATCTTGCCAAGTCAAAATGTGCCATGCTGATAGACTCATACCCAAAAAGATTGAGTGCTGTAATAAAATCAAAAGGTGCTTTAAGAAAGTATAGTTTAAGGGGGTGCACACTTATGCAACCATATTATTTTATTTTTATATGTTTTCTTCCCACTACCTAAAAGATTTTAGTCTGTTTTTCAATTGAGTTGTACAGTTTATAGGTCACATTAAAGGTGGAAAAAAGTTCTGAAATGATGTATCTTTGTCTATTTTTTTTACAGCACAGAAACCTGACATTTTAACAGGGGTGTGTAGACTTTTTATATCCACTGTAAATGTAAATTGCACCATGAATCTGTCACTGCTTGAAAAAGGTTTCAAAGGGAGAACTGAAATGTTGCATCTGGTGAAATAAACACAAGTTTACGTTTTTGGAAGTGCCGTGGAATTTCCTTTTATATCTGCTGTTTGGCAGAAGGATCGCCGTCATAGCCCCTGGCACTCCTTCTCTTGATCATTGCCTGCAGTGCTGCCCAGCTGTATTGATTTCTATATCTCCATATAAATACGCACAACACAAATATTCAGTATATACACACCACATACATGCAGTATACTGTATTTACATATTACATACATATCTGTATTTCCTTCATAAGTCCTGCAGTCCTTCTAGTGAGAAGCATATAAGGACAAAATGTAATCTCTAGATAAATTGGGCCCAGGGCTGATAACTCAAATGCCAAACCAACAAATTCCCCAAATAAATTTGAGAATAAAAGCAAATGATTAGTGTTGAGCGAACAGTTCGAAAATCGTTCGGGTCCGTACCGAATTTTGGGGTGTCCGTGACACGGACCCGAACCCGGACATTTTCAAAAAAGTTCGGGGTCGGGTCCGGTGTTCGTCGATTACTTCCCGCTTTCTGAAGGGCTGCACAGCAGCCAATCAGCTAGCATTTTACTTCTTGCCCTAAGAGCCCATCACAGCCATGCCTACTAATGGCATGGCTGTGATTGGCCAAGTGCAGCATGTGACCCAGCCTCTATTTAAGCTGGAGTCACGTAGCGCCGAACGTCACACTGCTCTGACTAGTGTAGGAAGAGGATGCAGCTTCTGTGAGGGCGAGATAGGCAGGGATAAAGAAGTGATTGAATTATCTACCTTTCTACACCTGTGCATCAGAACAACTGAGCTGAGCTGTTCACTGAAAGTCACTATTTTGTTGAGACTGGCCAGAGCGATTTTTACTGGCACATGTAACTGGGTTGACCGGCGGTGGCCATTTTGGGACTTGTGGTGCACCAGCACTTGCTGCCACAGAGTGTAAACCAAAGCTCCAAGGAAGTTAAAAATCTACACCTGTGAATCAGAACAACAGCGATTCAGCTGCTCAGTCAAAGTCAATTTTTTTTCTGGCTGGGCAGACTGTTTTCTGGCACATGTTACTGGGCTGATAGGCGGCGGCCATTTTGGGACTTGTGGTGCTACAGCAAAAGCTGCCACAACGTCCATTAATCTAATGTAATAGTCGATTTTTTCATAGATATACTACATCAGGGGTTTGGCTGTGCTTGTGTCCCCCATACTAACTGCAAAGATATTTAATATATCAGTGGTGAAACTGAAAGTAACCCACTTGGATAGAAAATCCCATGAATGTGCTGTTCCAGCTAGGCTAGCCAGTGCCACTACTTTGTCCAATACTGTCAGCCAGAAATATTTTTTTTTTTTATGTGCCAGAAATATAAATTAGAAAAAGCTTCACCGTAATAATAAAATTATTCTGGTGTTAGACCAGAAGAACCACTCCTGTTGTAATTTATACTGTAAAAAGGCTTAGGCAATATTTCTCCCAGTGTGGGAAATTTATCTAGCAAAACTAGCATTTTAACAATTCCGGTGTTCTGAAATACCAGCAGTCCTCTTGTAATTAATACCGCCAAAAGGCATTATATCGTCCAGTGTTGTAATTTTGGTGAAAAAAGGCCAATTTAATCAATCTGGTGTTTGTTAGACCAGAAAAACTAGGCCTCACGTTTTCACTCCTCTAAAAGGAATTATATTTCCCGTGTGGGAATCTATGTACCAAAACTAGCATTATAAAAAATCTGGTGTCCAATTAGCAGCAGTGTTCTTGTAATTAATACCGCCAAAAGGCATTATATCGTCCAGTGTTGTAATTTTGGTGAAAAAAAGGCCAATTTAATCAATCTGGTGTTTGTTAGACCAGGAAAACTAGGCCTCACGTTTTCACTCCTCTAAAAAGGAATTATATTTCCCCGTGTGGGAATCTATGTACCAAAACTAGCATTATAAAAAATCTGGTGTCCAATTAGCAGCAGTGTTCTGGTAATTAATACCGCCAAAAGGCATTATTGTCCAGTGTTGTAATTTTGGTGAAAAAAAGGCCAATTTAATCAATCTGGTGTTTGTTAGACCAGAAAAACTAGGCCTCACGTTTTCACTCCTCTAAAAGGAATTATATTTCCCGTGTGGGAATCTATGTACCCAAACTAGCATTATAAAAATCTGGTGTCCAATTAGCAGCAGTGTTCTTGTAATTAATACCGCCAAAAGGCATTATTGTCCAGTGTTGTAATTTTGGTGAAAAAAGGCCAATTTAATCAATCTGGTGTTTGTTAGACCAGAAAAACTAGGCCTCACGTTTTCACTCCTCTAAAAAGGAATTATATTTCCCGTGTGGGAATCTATGTACCAAAACTAGCATTATAAAAATCTGGTGTCCAATTAGCAGCAGTGTTCTGGTAATTAATACCGCCAAAAGGCATTATTGTCCAGTGTTGTAATTTTGGTGAAAAAAAGGCCAATTTAATCAATCTGGTGTTTGTTAGACCAGAAAAACTAGGCCTCACGTTTTCACTCCTCTAAAAGGAATTATATTTCCCGTGTGGGAATCTATGTACCCAAACTAGCATTATAAAAATCTGGTGTCCAATTAGCAGCAGTGTTCTTGTAATTAATACCGCCAAAAGGCATTATTGTCCAGTGTTGTAATTTTGGTGAAAAAAGGCCAATTTAATCAATCTGATGTTTGTTAGACCAGAAAAACTAGGCCTCACGTTTTCACTCCTCTAAAAGGAATTATATTTCCCGTGTGGGAATCTATGTACCAAAACTAGCATTATAAAAATCTGGTGTCCAATTAGCAGCAGTGTTCTGGTAATTAATACCGCCAAAAGGCATTATTGTCCAGTGTTGTAATTTTGGTGAAAAAAGGCCAATTTAATCAATCTGGTGTTTGTTAGACCAGAAAAACTAGGCCTCACGTTTTCACTCCTCTAAAAGGAATTATATTTCCCGTGTGGGAATCTATGTACCCAAACTAGCATTATAAAAATCTGGTGTCCAATTAGCAGCAGTGTTCTTGTAATTAATACCGCCAAAAGGCATTATTGTCCAGTGTTGTAATTTTGGTGAAAAAAGGCCAATTTAATCAATCTGGTGTTTGTTAGACCAGAAAAACTAGGCCTCACGTTTTCACTCCTCTAAAAAGGAATTATATTTCCCGTGTGGGAATCTATGTACCAAAACTAGCATTATAAAAAATCTGGTGTCCAATTAGCAGCAGTGTTCTTGTAATTAATACCGGAAAAGGAATTATATCTTCCAGTGTGGGAATTTTGGGGCTAAAAATAATATATTTTATTGTGGTGCGAGTTGAATCGCAACAATGAGGAAACATTATATTAAGGGACGAGGACGCGGTCGTGGTGGTGTCCGTTGAGCCTCTGTTGCTGGCAGAGGACGTGGCCGTTCGGCCTCAGGCGCACAAAGTAGTGAAACAACTCCCTCAAGTAGCCGGCAGAATTTACAGCGATATTTGGTGGGGCCCAATGCCGTTATGAGGATGGTAAGGCCTGATCAGGTACAGGCATTAGTCGATTGGGTGGCCGACAGTGCTTCCAGCACGTTCACCACATTGTCTTCCGCCCAGTCTTCTGCGGAAAGCGCACAGGTGGCACCTGAAAACCAAGCCCATCAGTCTGTCACATCACCCCCATGCATATCAGGGAAACTGGCTGAGCCTCAAGTTATGCAGCAGTCTCTTCTTCTGTTTGAAGACTCTGCTCCCACGGTTTTCCAGGGGCGTCCACCTATCCCTTCCCCAGCGGTGGAAGACATTCCATGCACTGACGCACAACCACTTATGTATCCAGATGATGAGGATATGGGAATACCACCACAGCAGAGTGACCGAGTGTCTGATGATGACGAAACACAGGTGCCCACTGCCGCGTCTTATTGCAGTGTGCAGACTGAACAGGAGGAGGTCAGGGAGGAAGACTGGGTGGAAGACGATGCAGAGGACGATGAGGTCTTAGACCCCACATGGACTGAAGGTCGTGCCGCTGACTTAAATAGTTCAGAGGAAGAGGCAGTGGTGAGACCGAGACAACAGCGAAGCCAAAGAGGGAGCAGGGGCAAAAGCAGAACAGCCGCCGTCCAGAGAGTTCGCCTGCTATTGGCCAGCGCCAACAGGGACCCAGCACCCCAAAGGCATCTTCAAGGAGTTCCCTGGCATGGCACTTCTTCAAACAATGTGCTGAGGACAAGACCAGAGTGGTTTGCACGCTGTGCCATCAGACCCTGAGGCGAGGCATTAACGTTCTTAACCTGTGCACCACCTGCATGATCAGGCATCTACATGCAAAGCATGAACTGCAGTGGAGTACACACCTTAAAAACAAGGAACCCGCTCAGGCTCCCCCTGCTCCCTCTACCGCTGCTGCCCCGGCTTCCGCCTCGAGAGGAATGTTGCCACCTGCCGAGCAGCAAACAGAGGATGTGCCACCGACACCACCACCACCACCGCCACCGTCACCTAGCGTCTCCACTATTTCACACAGCAGCGTTCAGCTCTCCATCTCTCAAACCTTTGAGGGGAAGCGCAAATTCCCACCTAGTCATCCTCGAGCCCTTGGCCTGAATGCCAGCATTTCTAAACTACTGGCCTTTGAAATGCTGTCATTCCGGCTGGTGGACACAGACAGCTTCAAACAGCTGATGGCCATGGCTGTCCCCCAGTATGTGGTTCCCAGCTGCCACTACTTCTCCAAGACAGCCGTGCCTTCCCTGCACATGCAAGTGTCCGATAAAATCAAGTGTGCACTGCGCAACGCCATTTGTGGCAAGGTCCACCTAACCACAGATACGTGGACCAGTAAGCACGGCCAGGGACGCTATATCTCCCTAACTGCACACTGGGTAAATGTAGTGGCGGCTGGGCCCCAGGCGGAGAGTTCCTTGGCGCACGTCCTTCCGCCGCCAAGGATCACAGGGCATCATTCTTTGCCTCCTGTAGCCTCCTCCTCCTACTCGGTTTCCTCCTCCTCCTCTGCTTCCACCAGCTTATCCACACAGCCTTCACCACCAACTTCAGCACAGCCCGGGGTAAACGTCAGCAGGCCATTCTGAAACTCATATGTTTGGGGGACAGGCCCCACACCGCGCAGGAGTTGTGGCGGGGTATTGAACAACAGACCGACGAGTGGTTGCTGCCGGTGGGCCTCAAGCCCAGCCTGGTGGTGTGCGATAATGGGCGAAATCTCGTCGCAGCTCTGGGACTAGCCCGTTTGACGCACATCCCTTGCCTGGCGCATGTGCTGAATTTGGTGGTGCAAAAGTTCATTCACGACTACCCAGACATGTCAGAGCTGCTGCATAAAGTGCGGGCCGTCTGTGCGCGCTTCCGGCGTTCACATCCTGCCGCTGCTCGCCTGTCAGCGCTACAGCGGAACTTCGGCCTTCCCGCTCACCGCCTAATATGCGACGTGCCCACCCGGTGGAACTCCACCTTGCACATGCTGGAGAGACTGTGCGAGCAGCAGCAGGCCATAGTGGAGTTTCAGCTGCAGCACGCACGGGCCAGTCGCACTGCGGAACAGCACCACTTCACTACCAATGATTGGGCCTCCATGCGAGACCTGTGTGCCCTGTTGCGCTGTTTAGAGTACGCCACCAACATGGCCAGTGGCGATGCCACTGTTATCAGCGTGACGATACCAATTCTATGTCTCCTAGAGAAAACGCTTAGGGCGATGATGGAAGAGGAGGTGGGCCAGGGCCAGGAGGAGGAGGAGGAGGATGACGGGTCGTTTTTAGCACTTTCAGGCCAGTCTGTTAGAAGTGGCTCAGAGGGAGGTTTTTTGCAACAGCAGAGGACAGGTACAAATGTGGCCAGCCAGGGCCCACTACTGGAGGACGAGGAGGATGAGGAGGAGGTGGAGGAGGATGAGGATGAAGCAGGTTCACAGCGGGGTGGCACCCAGCACAGCGCAGGCACATCCCTGGTGCGTGGCTGGGGGGATACAGAGGATGATGACGATACGCCTCCCACAGAGGACAGCTTGTCCTTACCTTTGGGGAGCCTGGCACACATGAGCGATTACATGCTGCAGTGCCTGCGCAACGACAGCAGAGTTGCCCACATTTTAATGTGTGCTGACTACTGGGTGGCCACCATGCTGGATCCACGGTACAAAGACAATGTGCCCACTTTACTTCCTGCACTGGAGCGTGATAGGAAGATGCGCGAGTACAAGCGCACACTGGTAGACGCGCTCCTGAGAGCATTCCCAACTGTCACAGGGGAACAGGTGGAAGGCCAAGGCCAAGGCAGAGGAGGAGCTAGAGGTCGCCCACGCAGCAGTGTCACGGCCAGCTCATCTGAGGGCAGGGTTAGCATGGCAGAAATGTGGAAAAGTTTTGTCTCCACGCCACAGCTAACTGCCCCACCACCTGATACGGAACGTGTTAGCAGGAGGCAACATTTCACTAACATGGTTGAACAGTACATCTGCACACAACTCCACGTACTGACGGATGGTTCGGCCCCATTCAACTTCTGGGTTTCCAAATTGTCCACGTGGCCAGAATTAGCATGTTATGCCTTGAGGTGCTGGCCTGCCCAGTGGCCAGCGTTTTATCTGAACGTGTATTCAGCACGGCAGGGGGCGTCATTACTGACAAACGCAGCCGCCTGTCCGCAGCCAACGTGGACAAGCTGACGCTTATAAAAATGAACCAGGCATGGATCCCACAAGACCTGACCCTCCCTTGTGCAGAGTAGTCCTTAATAACTGCCTTAAACCATGTTGTCTTGTACTCCTGGCCACTTCTTCATTGAAAAATCAATTTTTGAAATTAAGTAGGATCTTGGGGTGCAACCCAGAGTTGAATGAACCTTCCGTCTGTCTGGGTGCCGGGGCCAAAGTACATGAAAGTGTCCTTCTCCTGTGCTGGGTGATATGAATGTTATACTTGTGCTGTCTGACATGTCTCCTTTGTGTGGGTGCAGGGGGCCAAAAAGCGGCCTTCTCCTGTGGTGGCTGATATAAATGCCTGAATCTCTGCTGTGGGACCTCTCTCCTCTTTCTGGGTGCAGGGGTCAAAGTCTCTAAAAGTGCCCTTCTCCTGTGGTGGTTGATGTGAAACTGATGCTTGTGCTATCTGACCTGTCTCCCCTGTGTCGGTGCTAAGGCCTAAGTCACTGAAAGCGGCCTTCTCCTGTTCTGGCTGATATAAATGCCTGAATCTCTGCTGTGGGACCTCTCTCCTCCGTGTGGCTGCAGGGGTCAAAGTCTCTAAAAGTGCCCTTCTCCTGTGGTGGTTGATGTGAAACTGATGCTTGTGCTATCTGACCTGTCTCCCCTGTGTCGGTGCTAAGGCCTAAGTCACTGAAAGCGGCCTTCTCCTGTGCTGGCTGATATAAATGCCTGAATCTCTGCTGTGGGACCTCTCTCCTCCGCCTGGGTGCAGGGGTCAAAGTCTCTCAAAGTGGCCTTCTCTTGTGCTGGGTGATGTGAAGCTGATGTTTGTGCCATCTGACATGGTTGCCGGGGTCCCATTAATTGGTGGCCTACTCTTGTGGTGGGTGATCTAAATGCCTGATTCTCTGCTGTGAAAACCCCTCTCCTCCGCCTGGGTGCAGGGGTCAAAGTCTCTCAAAGTGGCCTTCTCTTGTGCTGGGTGATGTGAAGCTGATGTTTGTGCCATCTGACATGGTTGCCGGGGTCCCATTAAATGGTTGCCTACTCCTGTGGTGGGTGATCTAAATGCACAATTCTCTGCTGTGAAAACCTCTCTCCTCCGCCTGGGTGCAGGGGTCAAAGTCTCTCAAAGTGGCCTTCTCTTGTGCTGGGTGATGTGAAGCTGATGTTTGTGCCATCTGACATGGTTGCCGGGGTCCCATTAAATGGTGGCCTACTCCTGTGGTGGGTGATCTAAATGCCTGATTCTCTGCTGTGAAAACCCCTCTCCTCCGCCTGGGTGCAGGGGTCAAAGTCTCTCAAAGTGGCCTTCTCTTGTGCTGGGTGATGTGAAGCTAATGTTTGTGCCATCTGACATGGTTGCCGGGGTCCCATTAAATGGTGGCCTACTCTTGTGGTGGGTGATCTAAATGCCTGATTCTCTGCTGTGAAAACCCCTCTCCTCTGTCTGGGTGCTGGTCCCAAATAAATGAGAGTGGCCTTCTCCAGTGGTGGATGATATGACGCATGATTCCTTGCTGTGGGACCTGTATCCTCTGTCTGGGTGCTGGTCCAAAATAAATGAGAGTGACCTTCTCCGGTGGGGGTTGATATGACGCATGATTCCTTGATGTGGGACCTCTCTCCTCTGTCTGGGTGCTGGTCCAAAATACATGAGAGTGGCCTTCTCCGGTGGTGGTTGATATGACGCATGATTCCTTGCTGTGGGACCAATATCCTCTGTCTGGGTGCTGGGCTGAAATAAATGAGAGTGGCCTTCTCCGTTGGTGGTTGATATGAGGCATGATTCCTTGCTGTGGGACCTGTATCCTCTGTCTGGGGGCTGGTCCAAAATAAATGAGAGTGGCCTTCTCCGGTGGGGGTTGATATGACGCATGATTCCTTGATGTGGGACCTCTCTCCTCTGTCTGGGTGCTGGTCCAAAATAAATGAGAGTGGCCTTCTCCGGTGGTGGTTGATATGATGCCTTTTTCCTTGCTGTGGGACCTGTATCCTCTGTCTGGGTGCTGGTCCAAAATACATGAGAGTGGCCTTCTCCGGTGGTGGTTGATGTGAAGCATGATTCCTTGCTGTGGGACCTGTATCCTCTGTCTGGGTGCTGGTCCAAAATAAATGAGAGTGGCCTTCTCCGGTGGTGGTTGATATGACGCCTTATTCCTTGCTGTGGGACCTGTATCCTCTGTCTGGGTGCTGGTCCAAAATACATGAGAGTGGCCTTCTCCGGTGGTGGTTGATATGAAGCATGATTCCTTGCTGTGGGACCTGTATCCTCTGTCTGGGTGCTGGTCCCAAATAAATGACAGTGGCCTTCTCCAGAGGTGGATGATATGACGCATGATTCCTTGCTGTGGGACCTCTCTCCAATTGATATTGGTTAATTTTTATTTATTTTATTTTATTTTAATTCATTTCCCTATCTACATTTGTTTGCAGGGGATTTACCTACATTTTGCTGCCTTTTGCAGCCCTCTAGCCCTTTCCGGGAGTCTTTTACAGGCCTTTTAGTGCCCAAAAGTTTGGGTCCCCATTGCCTTCTATGGGGTTCGGGTTCGGGATGAAGTTCGGATTGAGTTCGGATCACGAACCCGGACATTTTCCGGAAGTTCGGCCGAACCTCTCGAACCCGAACATCCAGGTGTTCGCTCATCTCTACAAATGATGTACCAATACACATACATACATCGATTACCAATTCTTGGTACATCGGACAAGTAACAAAAAACTAATCACACCAAAATAATCAGAGCAAAAAGTACTTCAATGTATTGGTGAAACATAATTTAAACTACTAATAACCATAATATCAAATCCAACTGCAGTCAATACCTGATGACTATAACAACCCATAGGATGCATATGGCCTCAAGACCACATTAAACGCCTCATAACCTTGATGCACCTTTCAAAGTCATCTTCTTCATGGGGGTAAAGATAACACAGATAAACCCAGTGCAGTTGATTCATTTGCACTGAATACACAATTCATCATTGTTTGTGATACTTCTGAAATGTCCAGTACAATATTCTGCATGGTTCAAGCAGATCACAACCAAACCCAATGCATATCATTATTTGAAGATCCGCACTCAAGCTGAAACATTCAATACCTATTCATTTCTACATATATAAAATTTAAACATGACTTCCATCACAAACACAATTATCTATTATGGTTCCCCATCTGATTATCTACCACTCTATCTAGACTATTTTAAAATATATTTTAGTAATTTCCTTGCAATGTAGCTAATAAAAATACAAACTCTCTTGGGTATGATGCATAAAAAATTATTAAGAGGCAACTGTGCATACTGGTGCACTCTTGGGAGGTCTGTACATCAAAAAAATGTAATATATGCCTATAAGGAGTTGGTGTAGACTTCATATGCAATGTGCACTATTTTTATTGTGCACTTATCAGCAAATGTGTCAGGCCACCTGGGGCCTGCCCTATCCCAACCACCAGCTGTCCATTGTTGCACAAAAGGGTGCTTTGCGACTTTTCAGTGTAAAAAATGTAGCATACAAGATTAGTAAATTCCTTTACTATTTTTTTTTATAAAAAAAAGCTGAAAGTATAATGTCAGAGTTTGTGTTGGTCAATCTAACTGTACCAGAAGACAAAGTACTTGTAGTTTGGGTTTTAACTAGCTTTCAAATATTGTCCTACTATATTACAATACATTTAGATAACAACAAATGTTACAATATAACTAAGTATACATTTGGTGATCACATAAGCTAATATATTATCTCAAAAGTGTATTTGTATTAAGCAAATATATTTGCTGTATTTGTGGGAGGGGAGGCTGATTACAAGACTATCTACATGCACCTGTGGGCCTAGGCTGGCTGATTGCTAGGCTATTTATAGGCACCTGTGGGCCCAGGCTGACGCCGATTCAGCTGCTTTCACTACCTCTGCGTCAGCTCTTGGATACAGCAGCATGGTGTACAGGCTCCTTACAGCTGGGCGACGGCAGAATCTCTCAGGAAGCTGCTGGTATTTACGGTAGGATCGGAGTGGTTTGCACGGTACCCACGCTGTGGTCCGCAACATGTAGCGCTCTGGGATAAAGCAGAGTTTGGGTGCTAATGCTCGAGCGATGGCGTCAGTATTGTTTGTCTGGCTTTTCAGAGGCCTGCGGGGGCCATTGCATACAGTTATTGGGGTAGCATGCACTTAGAGTAGGTATGGTTGTATGTCTCTGATACCTCGTTTACATTTGGGGTGCGTGTCTGCAGTTGGCTCAAGCTAAGCACGCTGTGTTTAAGTGTTGTGTATCAATGGTCAATGAAAAATAAAATAAAACGCAGCTGCATCGTGTGCAGGCTCATTCACGTCTGGGCAGCAGCAGAAAGTGCCAGTTGAGTTCTGGCATTCACTGTAGAATCGCACTTGTTGGCACGTGATCCAAACTGCGGTATGCGATTCGCAATACTCTGGGACGAAGCAAAGTTGGGCACTAATGGTCAAGTGACTGTTGTTAGTATTTTTGTCTGGCTGTTCAGAGGCTTGTTGGGGGCTATTGCATATAGTTATTGGTGTTCCATGCGCCTAGAGTAGGTATGGTCGCATGTTTTCTGACATCTGTTTGATACGGGATGCGTGTCTCCAAGCTACGCACGCAGTGTTTAAGTGATGGTATTATTTAGTTTATCTCTCTGTAAGGGTCATGTATCAATGGTCGATAGAAAAAAAGTGCATGTTTACGGTCACCTGGTTTACATGTGGGGCGCACGTCCGCAGTTAGCGAAAGACATGCAAGGTGTTGGTAAATGTATGTCAGTGGTCCATATATGGGGGCACAAGCAGATTGATCAAGGCGCCTGTATTTGAGTTCTGAGGCTCTGGTAAGTGTGTTTAATCTATAAATTGTATGTCATGGGCACGCATGTGTCAGCGGTTCTGTGCTGTGTTTATAGGTGCACTATTGTGTCGATTAATTTGGCGTTGCATGAGGGTTTATGTTCAACCATGTTTATGTTTCTTAGAGGAACACGAGGTGGTGTTGTGGTGACCATCATTTAAAAAAAAACTCCTGCAGCATTATGTGGAGGTCCATTCGCACCCAGGCAATGGCAGAAGGTGCCAGGCGAGCGTTGGCATTCACGGTGGGATCGGACTTGGTTACACGGTCCATGACTTGTAGCTCTCTGGGGCGAAGGGGGTTGGGCGCTAATGGTCGAATGATCATGGCTAGGTTTGTTACCTTCAAAGCTACGTCCGTGTGTCTGCATTTGCATTTTGTCCTATACTCCATTCACTACTAGAGCCACGTTCATGCATCTGTTCTTGTATCACATCAATACTCTGCTCACTTTCAGATTGCATTCATACGGCTGCGTTATATCTCGCTCTTCATGCCCATAGCTGGGCCCATACCATGTTTTAGGCACCACTCACATCCAGAGCTGCATTCACCTACCTGTTCTTACACCATGTGTTATACTCTGCTTCCACTTATAGCTATATTTTCCTTTTATTTCAACTTCATGGTTACTCAGTATTTTCACTAGGGCAGTCAGCACACCACTCTGACACTGCTCTCCCGATAAACATAGCTGCTTTCTTCTCAAGCTTGCGTGTTTTTCCTCATTGGTTTGTTACATTCTAAAGGCCTACTTTTTCTGTTGACTTCAAAAAAAAAAAAGAAAAAAAATAAGAATTAAAAAAAAATTTGAAAAAATTAACTAATTAGCTTCTCAGCGGTCAGTGGGCCAATAGGAGTACGTTTCCTACTATATTTTCCCAAAACCGTCATTTGTCAAGATAAGGGTCTTCTCTTAGCGAACTGCAAGGCCTCTGGCTCTTCGTTTTCTCCCACCTGTTCAATTTCACGGTTCGCGGTTGGTTAATGTTTATTTATGCACATGGTTCGCATCACTCATGCCTATGCATATCCCATCGGGTCTGGCTCACGTTTTAATTACTCGTCGTCACTGTATGGTCATTCAGTTCAGTCTCATGGCTTCCAGGAGCCCGATGATCGCTTCGGCCTCATGGCTCCGGGGGCCCTTTGACCGTTCTTCATGTTGTTCGTTAGGGGTACCATATGGTTGTAGGCTGTTAGTGTCTTAGGTTCCCTGTCAGAAGGGTTCATGGTTACATGAGTTCCCAAGTCATACTGCTGCTGCATAAGGGGTTTAAAAAGTAAAATAATATCTGCCATTAGAGTCTCGCATGTATGGCTCCACCATTAGTCCCTCACGCATGGCTTCTCCGATTTAGTGTTACACATATAACTCCGCTATCAGAGTCTCTCACGCATGGCTTCTCCGTTTATGTTTTACACACATGACTCCGCCATTATAGTCTCTCAAGCAATGCTTCTCCGATTAAGTGTCCGCCATTAGAGTCCCTCACGCATGGCTTCTCCGAATAGGCGTTTCACATATGACTCCGCCATTTGTCTCCCACGCATGGCTTCTCCGATTTAGTGTTACACATATGACTCCGCCATTAGAGTCTCTCACGCATGGCTTCTCCAATTAAGTGTTACATATATGACTTCGCCATTAGAGTCTCTCATGCATTGCTTCTCCGATTAAGCTTTTCACATATGACTCCGCCATTAGTCTCCCACGCATGGCTTCACCGATTTAGTGGTACACATATGACTCCGCCATTAGAGTCTCTCACGCATGGCTTCTCTGTTTATGTTTTACACACATGACTCCGCCATTAGAGTCTCTCACACATGGCTTCTCCGATTTAGTGTCCGCCATTAGAGTCTCTCACGCATGGCTTCTCCAGTCAAGTGTCTGCCATTAGAGTCTCTTACGCATGGCCTCTCCGATTAAGTGTTTGACATATGACTTCGCCATTAGTGTCTCTCACGCATGGCTTCTCCGATTTAGTGTCGCCATTAGTCTCTCACGCATGGCTTCTACGATTAAGTCTTTGACATATGACTCCGCCATTAGAGTCTCTCACGCATGGCTTCTCCGATTTAGTGTCCGCCATTAGAGTCTCTAACGCATGGCTTCTCCAGTCAAGTGTCTGCCATTAGAGTCTCTCACGCATGGCCTCTCCGATTAAGTGTTTGACATATGACTTCGCCATTAGTGTCTCTCACGCATGGCTTCTCCAATTAAGTGTCGCCATTAGTCTCTCACGCATGGCTTCTACGATTAAGTGTTTGACATATGACTCCGCCATTAGAGTCTCTCACAAATGGCTTCTCCGATTTAGTGTCTGCCATTAGAGTCTCTCACGTATGGCTTCTCCGATCTAGTGTCCGCCATTAGAGTCTCTCACTCATGGCTTCTCCAATTAAGTGTCTGCCATCAGAGTCTCTCACGCATGGCTTCTACGATTAAGTGTTTGACACATGACTCCGCCATTATAGTCTCTCACGCATGGCTTCTCCAATTTAGTGTCCGCCATTAGAGTCTCTCACGCATGGCTTCTCCAATTTAGTGTCCGCCATTAGAGTCTCTCACGCATGGCTTCTCCAGTCAAGTGTCTGCCATTAGAGTCTCTCACGCATGGCTTCTACGATTAAGTGTTTGACACATGACATCGCCTTTAGAGTCTCTCACGCATGGCTCCGCCATTAGTGTCTCTCACGCACAGCTTCTCCGATTAAGTGTTTCATATATGACTTCAACATTTGAGGTCGGCCACGTGGCCCCACCACAAGTAGGTTCCATGTCTTTTTCCGCCATTCAGGCTGATGGTGTTGGTGCCGGGCCTAAGTCCCGGGTATCGGTCTGTCTTCCAGTAGGAGGAACAGTAATAGGGCGCAATTCTCAATGTCTCACGTCTGCAGACACAGGTCCTGTCACGACTACAGGCGCTGCATACATAGTATCACGACCTTAAGCTTATTTCCTGTCACAACCGCAGGTATGGTGTGTACGTTCTCTGTCCTCATTACAGGCAACATAAGCTTGTTAATTGAAATAGCCATGTATTCGTGTTGATGGTTCCCCAGGCCTGGTGAGGTTACACATTCCGCTTAATCTACTAACAGAGAAACACGGCATACGCCATGTTCTTACTTTTGGGCCCTTTATATATTAAGGTTGTGGCCTGGGGAATAAGTAGAGGTGTAGTAGTTTGCAACCAGGAATAGTTGGTGCCCGATCAGGGCCCTCGGCGAATGCTTGAAATTCATTTAGGCCTTCCAACAGATTCACCATGGTTTGTTTCAGTCTGCAGCTCTCAGGATTCAGACCTTCTCGTAATATGTTCATACGTTGTTAGTATACATAGGAGTAAATCATTTCGGATTACCGGCCACTCCTCCAATCGCATCAGCATTAGCCATCTCCAAGAACGATGTGCCGGTGCACATGACAGAGGTAAGGTAGATGGTAGTCACGGTGATATGTACGGTATATTCCGCACCTTCATCGGGGAATGTCTTTTACGTTCAAAGTGGGTGTAGTAATGGTATGTATATATTTTGCTCTAACCTAAGGTCTGCTCCTTTTGGCCCCTTTAGGCTGCCCTACCGCAGCAGTTATGGCATAATTCTACTGCTTGTTTTAGATAGTGTTAGATAGGTTAGGTACACCTTTCTGATAGCCGATCTGACCACAAATTAAAATTGACTGTGTTTGGGTGTAACTACTATTAACATAAGTATCTCTTTTATAAAAAAAAAAATATTGCATAATTATGATTGTTTTGTGTAGCCACACCATTATTTGCTAAACGTCTGTAACAATTCTGTTGTAGCAAAAGAATAAGCTAAAAAAAACTGTTTGTAAGCAGATGAAAAGCACAGCATCCCATAGATTTATTACATAAATGAAAATGAAATAAATGTCTACAGCCACACACAAAGACACAAACTAATGTTTGGCATATTCATGTAATTAGTGCCACCTCCTCACCAGGGCTTCTGGTTATACTTAATTGCACCTGCTACATACAATACACTGTGATTCATAACAAAGTACTTTGCAACGAATCTAATTTCTAGTCTAAGTCTCGCAAAGCAGGCAAATTTTATTTTTTAAAACTTCACTGATCACTAATAACTATACTTGAGTTAAAAATAAAGGGCAGCATATGTATTTTTTGTTACTTATAAAGAGTCATCAATGAATGTGAACCATAATCTTATCCAACATTATGTTTATATCACAAACTACCTTATTGAAGTTAAAGGGTTTGTCTCACTTCAGCATATGGCATTTTATGATGTAGAGAAAGTTAATACAAAAAACTTATATAATAATTTTATCCAGAATTTTTTGTAAACCCAAGGTTTATTAAGCCAATTAAGAAACCACAATCTATTTGTCCATTGGTGACCACAATCAGATTATTTCCTATCGTCATCAGGTACATTATATTTAAGTTCCTAATAAATAGAAAAGAAGCAGCCGTCGTCAAGCAAAACTTGATTGGACACTTCAGCTAATCTTTAGCAGAAGACAACTAGTCAATGGCAAAATGTATGTTAGCATTTTAGCAATTTGAGATGAAGGTATAAACAACTGTTTTTAATTTAGCAAACTTTAAATGTCTAATGGATATGATTAGATAAACTCCAGGAATTGATAATGATTACATTCTCAGGATAGGTCATCATTAGAGATGAGCGAATTTTTCAAAATTTTGGGGAAAAATTAGGTTCGACTCGAATTTGTTCTCTGGGAATTTAGTTAAAAAACGGCTATTTCCTGGCTGCAGAGAGCCTTTATAGTGGTGTAGAACACTGTGCCTTGCAGAAACATGCATAGGGAGTCTGCTTTGGTAGTGAAATAATACTGTGAGTCTGTATGGCATGCAGATAGATGAAAGGCGTCGGTCTTAGAATTACTGCACACTTCACTTTTTTAGGCAGTCACGGGGCCAAAACTGACCGAATAACTCAAATTTTAACTCAGCCTTACAGATCGATGTTTAGCGCCAAGAAGAAGGACACTCCCTTTACACTGTGATCAGCTGATTCCACATAGATGTCTACAGAACCTGTTCTATTAAGTGCTTATACAAGTAGAGCCCCCCGACAGAGTGAAGAGGGTGTTAACAGTAAGTTTCTGTTGACGTCACTGATTATTTTGCACTTCCTCTGACCCATCAGAACAATAACCCCCCAAAACATATCCTGTCTGTTGAGCATCCGCCTTCATTCGGACAGCATTTGGTCAGTAATCCATCAGTATTGCTAATGCCAAAAAAACAGAAGTGGATCCAAAACAGAAATGACACATGAACGGAATATTTGCATGTCTTCTGTCTTTTGTACCCACTACTGCTTTTAGCTACCAAATCACAAGCCAATTCTGATGGTACCATACAGGCCTTACAGCTGCTACACAGAGAGGATCCATTGTGCGTCTTATTTTTCGTTCCTTCTGACAGATCAGAAAAAGGGTCAAATAAAAGATGATTTTAGCCAAGCCAAAAAGGCAAAAAAGTGGCCCCGTCATGAAGTGGGGAGGGTGGAAACAGCATGAGAAGTCCACAGAGTGACCCTATTACATAGTGGTGAGGTGGAAGCAGCATGAGGAGATCACATAGTTGGCCAATGACAGAGTCTGGAGGCAGCGGCAGGATGAGGAGGCCACACAGTGGCACAATGACAGATTGTGGAGGTGGCAGCAGCATGAGGAGGCCACAGAGTGGCATGACGACGAGAGATTGCGGAGGTGGCAGAAGCATGAGGAGGCGACAGAGTGTCTGCTTCATCTATTTATTTATAAGGAATATGGGATAGAACAGAAGGTAAGATTTCGCAACTCTGGCACAAAAGGCTTGGCAAATTGACTGTCCGGGAAATTCCCTTGAAGATTTGGAAAATATATTGGTGAATTTAAGTTTACTTTCTTATAACTTAATTCAATTTAACTTGGTTCAATTTAATATTTAATAAAAAAATTAAGTGTTGCCTAAAACAAGAGAGAATCGGCCTTCTGTTTATTCGACTACGTAGTTGCAATGGAGAAAGCATTTCAAAAAACTAATTCTCTCCACCTGGAGACAAATCCTGTCAAGATTGATGCAAGTGCGGTATCGACTGCTCATCGAGCCAGATACTTCTGGAGGAACCTGCCTGGCATTAACAAGCCTCCAGTAGCTACAGACAATGAGAAGACAATGTTTCAATATTGCTTGGAGCCCGGAAGAGTTGCAAAGTTCATCAAGATTCAAACCATAACTACCAGCACCTGATCTCTATGTCAGGCAAAACATCACGAGTTCCCAGTCATCATGTATAGGAAGAAGGACATCCTGTGGTGCATTGAGATGGGGAGGGTCTTCAGATTTCCCCGCACTATACAGACGTCTCAAAAATGAACCGCTGCTCCGGACAGCAGCTCCTAGGAAGGTCATGGAGTGTCCCGGTCATCCGGCATCTTGAAAGTGTGTGGAAGCCACACGCGTCCCCCACGCTGCAGATTTATCATGGAGACAATAGATTTTAAAACATTTAATTATTATATAAAGAAAAATAAATAAATGAAGTCCTGGCTCCCAAGTGTAATTAGCTACATCATTATCATAAAGTACTGTCTGCCCATCACTGATGTCCTCCCCAACCGGCTCTGGGTCAGGAGCCTGACCGCTCGCAACACCAGCTCCCATGCCACTTTCGTCATCACTACTTGCCCGCCTAGTAGAGGAGAGAACAAAGGCAGGTTGAGGACAGGTAAGGGCACAGGGCCTGCTCCGGGGCCATGCCAACTAAGGGTTGTGTCTGATGAACCCACTGTCTCTTAGCTGGGGGTGTCTGATATCACATGCGATGAAACAGAGGATCGAGTCAACTGTTCAAGAACCGCTGGGTTGCTGGTCACAACCCGACAGCTAGCTGACACTGGGAGCTCAGGCCTCTTAAAGTGATGCCTGCTGCCACGGCCCTTTACTCTGCTGTGACCTCTGCCTGCGCCAGAAACATTTATGCCCCTTCCACTTCCCTGTACATGGCTTGTCTGACATACTGTTAGATCAAATAATCAATTGTTAGATCAAGCATTTTTTATTTCACCTCTAATACACGGCAGACTGGGTTTTAGAATATATCACTGCACCGTAGAACGGCAATTAGGCCCTAATTTTTTACAATTTTTACACAAAGGGCTTTTCAAAAGATAATTGAAATGCTGGACGGCGAATATATTTTAATTTCACCACTAATGCACAGCAAACTGGGCTTCAGAATATATCACTGCACCGCAGAACGGAAATTAGGCCAAATTTTTTTCTACTTTTACACAACAGGCTTTTCAACAAATATATGCAACGCTGGACGGCGAATATATTTTTATTTCGCCACTAATACATGGCATACAGGGCTTCCGAATATATCAATGCACCGCTGAGTGACAAATAACTGTTTTTATTTTTCAACTAATACACGGGAAAAGGTGCTTTAGAAGAGATATTTGCACCACTGAGCAGCAAATATTACTTTCCTTTTTCCACTAATACACAAAAAAATGGCTTTAAAACAGTTAAGTGCACCGCTGAGCGGCAAAGATATTTTTTTTATTTTTCCACTAATACACAGGAAAAAGTGCTTTAGAAGAGATATCTTTAGAAGAGAATGTGATACTGATGACCTATCCTGAGGATACATCATCAGTTTCTGATTGGTGAGGGTCTGACATCCGGAACCCCTGCCGATCAGCTGTTTGAGAAGGCAACGGCGCTCCTATATGCGTCAAGGGCTTCACTCAGCTTGCCAAGCGTAGCGCAAGCCTTACGCCGTGTATTGTATTGTGGCTGTGCTTGGTATCGTGCTCATTCTCATTCACTTTAATGAGTCTGAGTGCAATACCAAGCACAGCCGCTATACAACATATGGCGATGTGCTTGGTAAGCTGCGAGAAGGCCTTGGTGCTCACAGGAGAGCTGGTGCCGTCTCAAACAGCTGATTGACGGGATTCCCAGGTGTCAGACTCCCACTGATGAGATACTGATGATCTATTCTAAGACTAGGTCATCATTATCAAAATCCTGGAAAACTCCTTTAATAGAATTATAAAGTAACGTAGTACATAAGGCCGAAAAAAGACATTTGTCCACCCAGTTCGGCCTGTTATCCTGCAAGTTGATCCAGAGAAAGGCAAAAAGAAACCACTGGGAGGTAGGAGCCAATTTTCCCCACTTAAAGGGAATAAAAAATTTCTTCCCGACTCCAATCAGGCAATCATAATAACTCTAGTAGCTATAGCCTGTAATATTATTATACTTCAGAAATACATCCAGGCCCCTCTTGAATTCCTATATTGTACTCACCATCACCACCTCCTCTGGCAGAGAGTTCCATAGTCTCACTGCTCTTACTGTAAAGAATCCTCTTCTATGTTTGTGTACAAACCTTCTTTCTTCCAGACGCAGAGGATGTCACAGTCCTGGAAATAAATAGATGATGGGATAGATCCTAGAACTGTCCCCTGATATATTTATAAATAGTAATTAGATCTCCACTTGTCTTTTTTCTAAAGTGAATAACCCTAATTTTGATAATCTTTCAGGGTACTGTAGTTGCCCCATTCCATTTATTACTTTAGTTGCCCTCCTCTGAACCCTCTCCAGCTCTGCTATGTCTGCCTTGTTCACACGAGCCCAGAACTGTACACAGTACTTCATGTGTGGTCTGACTAGAGATTTGTAAAGTGGTAGGACTATATTCTCTTCATGGGCATCTATGCCCCTTTTGATGCAACCAATTATCTTATTGGCCTTGGCGGCAGCTGCCTGACACTGGTTTTTGCAGCTTAGTTTGCTGTTTATTAAAATTCATAGATCCTTTTCCATGTCAGTGTTATGTAGTGTTTTACCATTTAGTATGTACATATGCATAACTTTACATTTGTTAGTATTAAACTTCATCTGCCACTTATCTGCCCAAGCCTCCAATCTATCCAGATCCCTCTGTAGCAGTATATTGTCCTCTTCAGTGTTAATTACTTTACACAGTTTAGTGTCATCTGCAAAAATGTATATTTTACTATGCAAGCCTTCTACAAGATCATTAATAAGTATATTGAAAATAATAGGGCCCAATACTGACCCCTTAGGTAGCCCAGTAGTGACAGTGACCCAATCTGAGTGTGTATCGTTAATAACCACCCTCTGTTTTCTATCACTCAGCCAGTTACTTACCACCCACTTACAGACATTTTCTCCCAATACGAGCATTCTCATTTTATATACTAACCTTTTATGTGGTACAGTCTGAAATGCTTTGGAGAAGTCCAGATATACGACATCCATTGATTTGCTTCTGTGAAGTTTAGAACTTACCTCCTCATAGGAACTGATTAAATTAGTTTGGCATGACTGATCTCTCATGAAGCCATGCTGATATGGCGTTATTTGCTTATTTCCGTTGAGATCCTCTAAGATAGCATCTCTTAGAAAACCTTCAAACAGTTTACCCACAACAGATGTTAAACTTACCGGCTCTGTTTTTGGACCCTTTTTGAATATTGGCACCACATTTGCTCTGCGCCAATCCTGTGGAACATTCCCTGTTAGTATAGAGTCCACAAATATCAGAAATAAGAGTCTGGCTATGACATTACTTAATTCCCTTAGGATACGGGATGTATGCCATCCAGTCCGGGCGATTTGTCTATTTTAACCTTTGTAAGTCGCTGTTGCACTTCTTCCTGGGTCAGACAGGACACTTTTAATGGGGAATTTATTTTTACATTCAGCATTTCAGCTGATGAGTTTATTTTCCTCAGTGAATACATTGGAGAAAAAAATATTTAACAGCTTTGCTTTCTCCTCGCCACTCTCTGCAACTCCCCTCCCCCTCATTATTCTTTAAAGTAGTGTAATAAAATATAATTAAACATTTTTATATAAACAAATACCCAAAAATGATATAATCGATTATTGCTAAAATAAAATATTTGATTGTATATCATTTATGTAAAATATATTTAAAGTGTAAAATATGTACACTATAAATAATAAAAAAAGCAATGATTTTTAGATATTTGTAAAATGTGTATATATATTACAAGTAATGTATATGTAACCTCAAACAGCACAAAGAACTTCAATTTCTTTCACACAAAGGTATGCTTTTTATAGCCATGCCAATGAAAAAAATTCTCTGGTTTAGAAATTGCCATTAATACTATAAGGATAGATAGCCAGATATTGGTGGTTTTACTCTAGTCTGGCATTGATACTGGTGTAGTCTTTTTAAAGTAGGAATTGAAACTTTTGAAGTAAATATAAAAAGTATAAGGGAGTTATATCACATTAACACTTTTATAAAACATACCTGTTCACTAGTTGGTGATGCTTCTTTTAAACTTTCATCTCCGAGTCCTGAATCATCAGCATCAAGGAGGTTTACCACAGGGACATTTTGCTGTGGCTTAACATAAGCAAAATCATTTTCAGTTGAATCCAAAGCCATGCAAACATTGTATGAGTAGGGAAAGGGTAAACTTCCATCACTGTACAAGGAGAGCACTCTGGAGTTAATTTGAGTATAGAAGTTTGTATACTGCTCCAAATGTTGTTTCTAAAGATTTAGATTCTTTACATTTTGATATTATAACAATCATGACAGTGACAATAAAGAACAAGGAAACAAGCGATATTCCTAGATATAAGTGGAAATTTGATTGTGCGTAATTTTCAATTTGGTTAGTGAGTTTTGGAGCCACTTGAATATTTATCACAAAAACATTTATGGCTACAGTAGCTGAGAGAGATGGTTCTCCATTGTCTTTCGCCATCACTACAACCTTGTGCTTCTCTGTGTCCTTTTCTTGAAATGCCCGAGTTGTTCTTATTTCTCCTGTTGTCATGCCCTGCCCTGTGAATGTACGGAGGTCTGTCAGACTGGCTGCACATGTCTGACTTCTCTGTTTGTTTTGGTTTGGGTTTGAGCTGGATCCACCTTCCCTCAGGTGTACTGGTTTTGATTGTTAGTGAGGCTATTTATCTCTTCTTCTCCCAGTTGTTATTTCTTATTGTGTCTTTTATCTAGGCATCTAGGGAGATGCTTGCTTCCTCCAGGTTTGAAGAAGCAGGTTGCCTCTTCCCTTTTCCCTACAGCTTAGAATTTGCCCAGGGTGTACAGATTTAGGCATGAGGGTATGTACATATCCACCATTAGTGTATGCACATGGGCACAGCAGTTTGGGGAAAAGTTTCAGGGATCGCTAGGAGGTGACCCTTTTCACCCGAGCTTTTAGGCCTAGTCATTTGTTCTTTTTGTTTTCCTGTGTTCGGTAATTTCCTCGCTTACCTACCTATCTTGACACCTGTGTGCTCACCAATAATAAAATATGATGGCTCTGACATGTTTATGAAAGGATAGGAGAGCCAGGAGTTGTGTCCGGAGTCTGGATCCACTGCTACCACCTTTGTTATTAAAGATCTTGGTTCAGCCATGATAGAAACCATTTCAGATCAACCTGGCCATCCACTTTCTACAGATGGATACAAAACATTTTGGCTATTATCATTCTGATCAACTATGTTAATAACCAATGCTGCATTACTGTCCAGAGATTGGGATCCATTGTCTTTTGCATTTACTTGTATTTCAAAACTCTTGTTCTGTTCATAATCAAATGACCTTTGGGCATAAAGAACTCCTGTCTCTATGTTCATGGAAAAAAGATGACATAGATAGGTTTCCTGTATCTTTGGTTGAAATTGTATAGATAATTTTAGCATTGTATCCTATATCTTGATCTATAGCTTTTATACTACATATAAAAGCTCCTGGTAAATTGTTCTCGGCAATGTATGCAATATATTTAGATGTGATAAACACTGGCGGATTATCATTTACATCTGCAATCTCCAATCCTATGGTACTTCTATTGGATAAAGGGGGAGATCCTCTGTCAGTAGCCACAATTGTGATTTTATAATAGGCTTGTTGTTCTTTGTCTAGAGTCATGCTTGTAGATAATATATAATAATTGTCAGGTGACCATTTCAAGTTAAAAGGTACAATTTCAACAATTTTACAGTCCGTTTCTCCATTTAACCCAGCATCTTGGTCATGCACTTCTATCAGAGCTATCATTGTACCTGGCTTGGCGTCCTCTGGGATCGGAGATAATAATGAGCTAATTACTATCTGTTGGACATTATCATTCATGATTCATCAATACTTTGCAGTGGTAAATTAAACCACCTTTATCTTTTGCTTGCACAGAGAGTTCATAATTCCTTGTCACCTCAAAATCTACATTTCCATTTGTTTTAATATCTCCATTTATAGAGTTCTTAATAAACATGCCAGTATGATGTATGTTATCTGAAGTTTTACTAAAGGAATATGTAATCTGAGGAATATGTAGGCAACGATTATGATGCTTTGTTGAAGAGGATGGCCAGAAAATGGCTGTGTCTATGTTTGAAGATCTGTGATACATGAAAATACAAGCGGATCTTGTTTGGTATTATATTTCTTATTTGTCAAATAGCGTCGCTCAGAGGTAAAATTGTGAAACTACATTTCTGAGGATTTATTTTTAAAATATTATTAAATTTGAATTTAAACAAATGTATTTATGTTTATATTACAATGTTTTTGCACCATATATGTCCTTATTCTCATATAATAACATATAAATAAGTAAATATAAATAAATATCTATTTACCAAGTATGCTAAATGGGTAATTTTCTATCAATCTCTGCATTAACATTTGTTGCTCATATGGCAGAAATACAAATTGATACATTTATTTAGATATTTGTATTTCATTTTCTTTTATTTATATTATTGTTTGGTTTATTTTGTAATCCATTTTAAAGTAATACCTCACAAAGATCACTGTTAGAAAAGATTTCATGCCAACTTTACTTCTATAGTAAATTTAAAAAGATGATATAATGATGACAGTTAGTTATATATAGATTATAGTTATATTAATATGTCAAATATTAAAATCATAAGAGGGATAGACAAAATCTTAAATTAAAATAATTAAAAATGTAATTTTTATATTTAAATTTTAAATGTTATTAATTATTAAAACAGTATGAAAATTATTAAATAATGAAAGTAATATCATATTTTTACATCACATATCTTAATATGCATATATTAAAATAATTTTTGGTCTTCGCATTATAAAAAAAATAATATAAATAAAAAAATTAAAAAAATCGACTTATTGTTTATTTAAACTTGTTCTGTTGTGTAATACTTAATTTTGATCTATCCATTCAATTCCATAATTTAAATGGATACTGTACAGATATAGCATGGTTAGCACTCCTTTTTTCTGAGATTTCTGAGTTTGGTTATCTAATCTAAGCAAACACCTTCAATTGCTTTTCAATGGCTTTTTTCTCAAGATAATGAAATGAGTTAAGAAATTTGAGTTAACAGCGGGAGTGCTAACCCTGCTGCATCAGGTGGACTAAATCAATCATTTATGACAAGCTACCTATGGAGTTATTATATCTCCCAAAGAGTAAAGCTGGCCATACACATTAAATAACTGTAAGCCGAATAATTGTTTATCTGACAACTACTGCATAACTCCCAACTCCCTTCTAATTCACACAGACACACACTTTCTCTCTACTTTTGCCTAATATTGCATGTGTTTTGAAAGGTGGTGGCTTCTTGCTTGGGAGAACTGAAGAATCACCTGATACCGTACTTCTTTCACTGACATCATCTAGAAAAGTCAGGCGCTCCCCATACACATTAGACTGTCAGCCAAACTAACCAGGTTCAGCCAACAATAGACTAATACATATTGGGACCTTTAAAAATAAGATATTATTGGTAAACCTCAAAACAACCTATAATGCATGAGATAATCTTTTATCTTCTGAACAGAAATGCTTCTTAAGGTCCAAGATTAAAACATTATTCAGTTTAAAAGTAATCAATAATCATAAATTTCCCATACTATGCTGCTTCCCAAGAACCTACAATTCCATGTCACAATTTATATATGCGAAAAGTAAAGAAAGAGCAAATGCACCTCATGCTCCACACTGTCCAGCACACCAATGTGCATTTTGTATAAGTTTTGTCAAAGAATATTGAGGGAGATATATGACAACTGGTGTAAAAGAAAACTGACTTAGTTGCCCATAGCAAATAATCTGATTTCACTTCTTTAGAAAATGAAAGGTGGAATCTGATTGGTTGCTATTTGCAACTAAGCCAGTTTTCCTTTACATAAGCTGCTTTATTTGATCTGTGATGAAGTATTTTACCATGAATTGCATTCCATTGTATGCATTGCGCTGCTCCCCGTCATTGAACACCTCAAATGCTGCTGATAACTGTATCTGATAAGGCCTTTTAGGGGTTAATAAGGGCTTAAAAAACTAAAAAATACATACATCACCATGTCATCAAGCTGGCCAGGTGTGGTGATATCACATGTCACCACACAAGAGATTTGGGGCATTTTCTTCAATCAAGATCGCCGCAATGTTCTTTCCACAAGCAAATGGATGAGGCATGTATTGTTTTGTTTTTGAGTGCCATTTCAGGAAAAAATAATTAATTAGCAGGAAGAATTAGGAAATTTGGTTTTAAAGACAACGTTGTTAACTTTGATTCACTTAACACTAATTAGAGCATTCTCAAATGTGCCCTTAAATATGGATTCAAGTATTTAAATATTCAAAAATTTAATAAATAAACGTATAAATTGATGAATTTTCTGTATATAGTGAGAAGTATAAGGAGAACTATTTTTTATATTTGTAAATAACATTTACATTTATGTACTGAGAAAAGATTCAGTGAAAGGAATTTCTATATTCTCTAAAATAGATTAGGTAAAAAGAAGAGACACTAAACAATAATACAATAATTATATGTTCAGAAAAGTAATTATTAGTGATGAGCGAGCACCAAAGTGTTCGGGTGTTCGGGTACTCGGTCCGAACACATATCGATATTCATGCGCTCGGCCAAACACCTGAGCATAATGGAAGTCAATGGAAGACAACCAGGCACCCCCTGCTCGGATGAGGGGAGGGTGCCTGGATCATAGGAAAAGCTCTGAAAGTGATGGAAAACCTCTGAAATTGATCAGGAACAGCAGCGGGACCATGTCTGGATGCATCTTGGACTCCAATGTCGCTGATGGGAACCATGTTGTCCGAGGATAAAAGAGAATTCCTGAGTGGTCATTCCCCCCTGGAAACGGACATGCTTTCAAGGGTCTGCTGATAATTGTAATTCCTCAAGGCCTGAAATGCAAAAGGGTCTAATATCTCCTGAAAAGGCCTCTTTAAAGGAGAGAGGAGAAAATGGAGTCAAGCCTGACATATTTAAAAAATATAAAAACCAGAATCCTATAAAAAAAAAACACACGCGTGAACGATTCACCACCAAAGGAAAGGAAATTATGTTTCCTTCCAAGTCTGAAACATAGAAAAGAATATACCATGTGAGCTTGACCCCCAAAAAAATTGTAGGTGAGGGCCTGCAGGTGAGCTGACCCTCCCTGAAGAGGGAAATGGGGATATCTTATGCACTGATCCCCAAACTCTTGAGCATCCACAGTCAGAAGAAGATGACGGTGGGGAATGGCAATTAGTGTTTCACTTGGTGGATGATGTGGATGAGACATAGTTGTCAATAAGTGAGGGTCTTGTTAGGTCAACACGAGTGAGGAGGATGAACAGAGTGAGTTAGTGTATGAGGTGATGGGGGACGATTACATCACTGACCCAGCCTGGGAAGGTGAAAAGCCGAGCGATGACAGCAGGACAGAGGGGGGGGGGGGATCTACAGCACCGCAATAGGCTGAAAGAGGCTGTGTGGTGGCAAAAGGGAGAAGGCAGGCCACAATAAACAGGCCCAGAACTATTCCCCCTTGTGCAAATCTCCCTTACCAAGGGGTAGGTGTTTCGCAGTCTGGGGCTTTTTTGAGGAAAGTAGGGATGATAAAAGAATTGTAATTTACTAACTGTAACTGTGCTATACCTAAATAAGAACTCAACATTTCATAAATAACAATAACCATAACATATTTTACATCCTATTAATAAACTAACTCAAACCATACCAATAAAAACTGAAACACGGGAACATAATGGGGGAAGACTGTACACTGGAGGCTAAATAAGTAGGGGTGAGAACACTAACAACCTCAACACCATCAGCCACATGGCATCATGTGTTACGTGCTGGCCAATCCTCTGTCCTAGACGCAGGCCTGGATGACTTCTGCCCTGCAACTGGGCCTTCGCAAGCACCATCTGCTAGCACACCCACTTCTGTGTCCAAGCACAGCGCACAGATGTCCCCAGGCCTTTGAACGTATGTGCCAATACCCTGCCACCCACCCACAGGCCATAGCGCTAAATGCGCAACTTAAAAATTTGAAGCCATGGAAATTTTGCTATTTAGGCCTGTGGTTACTGAGGCTTTCCTCAGCCTCATGGCAGCTGCCGTCCTTCCTCACTCAGTCCCCAGCTGTCACTATTTTTCTCGGTGTGCCATCCCTGCATTACATTGTGTCCCATAACATCACCTGTGCCCTGACCAACTAAGCTATTGGGAAGGTCCACTTAACGACGGACACACGGACAAGTGCTTTTGGCCAGGGATGCTACATTTCCGTGACGGCACAATGGGTGAAACCTGTGGAGGCCGTCAGCGAGTCGTACCCTGGGATGGCACAGGTGCCACTGTCAGCAATCCATCAGGATTTTTGCATCCACCTACAGTGGATATAAAAAGTCTACACATCACTGTTAAAATGTCAGGTTTCTGTGCTGCAAAAAAATGAGGCAAAGATAAATCATTTCAGAACTTTTTCCACCTTTAATGTGACCTATAAAAGGTATAAATCAATAGAAAAACAAACTGAAATCTTTTAGGTAGAGGGAAGAAAAAATAATAATAAAATAATATGGTTGCATAAGTGTGCACACCATTAAACTAATACTTTGTTGAAGCACCTTTTGATTTTATTACAGCACTCAGTCTTTTTGGGTATGAGTCTATCAGCATGGCACATTTTGACTTGGCAAGAGTTGCCCACTCTTCTTTGCAAAAACACTCCAAATCTGTCAAATTGCGAGGGATTCTCCTGTGCACAGCCCTCTTCAGATCACCCCACAGATTTTCAATTGGATTCAGGTCTAAGCTCTGGCTGGGCCATTCCAAAACTTTAATCTTCTTCTGGTGAAGCCATTCCTTGTTGATTTGAATGTATGCTTTGGGTCGTTGTCATGCTGAAAGATGAAGTTCCTCTTCATGTTGAGCTTTCTGGCAGAAGCCTGAATGTTTTGTGCCAATATTGACTGGTATTTGGAACTGTTCATAATTCCCTCTATCTTAACTAAGGCCCCAGTTCCAGCTGAAGAAAAACAGTCACAAAGCATGATGCTGCCGCCACCGTGCTTCACTGTGGGAATGGTGTTCTTTTGGTGATGTGCAGTGTTGTTTTTGCACCAAACATATCTTTTGGAATTATGGCCAAAAAGTTAAACCTTGGTTTCATCAGACCATAACACCTTTTCCCACATGCTTCTGGGAGACTTCAGATGTGTTTTTATAAAATGTATCCTGGCTTGGATGTTTTTCTTCATAAGAAAAGGCTTTTGTATTGCCACTCTACCCCATAGCCCAGACATATAAAGAATACAGGAGATTGTTGTCACATGTACCACACAGCCAGTATTTGCCAGATATTCCTGTAGCTCCTTTAATGTTGCTGTAGGCCTCTTGGTAGCCTCCCAGACCAGTTTTCTTCTAGTCTTTTTATTTATTTTGGAGGGATGTCCAGTTCTTAGTAATGTCACTGTTGTGCCATATTTTCTCCACTTGATGATGACTGTCTTCACTGTGTCCCATGGTATATCTAATGCTTTGGAAATTTTGTACCATTCTCCTGACTGATCCCTTTTAACAATGAGATCCCTCTGATGCTTTGGAAGCTCTCTGTGGACCATGGCTTTTTCTGTGGGATATGACTAAGAAAATTTCAGGAAAGAGCAACTAGAGCAGCTGAACTTTATTTGGGGTTAATCAGAGGCACTTTAAATGATGGCAGGTGTATGCTGACTCCTATTTAACATGATTTTGAATGTGATTGCTTAATTCTGAACACAGCTACATCCCCATTTATGCAACCACATTATTTTAGTTTATTTTGTTTTCTTCCCTCCAGCTAAAAGATTTCAGTTTGTTTTTCAATTAAGTGGTACAGTGTATAGGTCACATTAACGTTGGAAACAGTTCTGAAATGATTTATCTTTGTCTGATTTTTTTTTACAGCACAGAAACCTGACATTTTTACAGGGGTGTGTACACTTTTTATATCCACTGTACATATACCACTGTATATATACCACATATGTGGTCTTTGGCTAATTAGAACAATCAAAATACAAAAATATTAAAAGTGGATGATTATAGTGTATACATGTACGTAAAACCATTCAATATATAATTCATATAATGTGTATAGATACTATTATCACATATCCAAGATGCGTTCATTGTCAAATATATAAATATAAAAACTTCATAAGTGATACATGAATTGTAAATTAAAAACAAATGTGAATATCTCCAATTGATGATTAAAAACATAATTGATGGATGGGGGAGGAGAAGGAACTATTCCTGCCAGCATGGAAATACATGTGGATTCAGCGTCTACCTGTGGCGGTCATGTGAGGAGCGTAATTATGTGCATAACATCATGTGAGGCATCTTTGTCACAAGGCTGCTTCCGTCCAGAGCATCATCCTTCCATGATATGTGCGAGACATGTGATCTAAGTCACGAGATCATAAGAGATCACATGACCGCACATCTACAACAATGTTAATAACTAGTTCATCTAAATAACCCCTAAAAAAGTATAGATATGTGTACAAATTAATATAACTTATTCTTTCATATCACAGTTACAAGTTATGTATAATTGAAAAAAATAAATGACTTAATGTCCGCCCCTCACTGGGATGGCTTTCCGTGTGCATGAAATGAACAGAAATCCCCAACTATCATAGATAACTTGATATTAAAGCATCAACAGGAAAAACCAATCCCACGTAGAGGTATGGCACTCATATCAAATTGTGTTGCAAACCAGTAAGTTAAGATATATTAAATAGAGTATTCCCAAAAAGGGGACATAGTATGAGTGGGAGAACTATCAGATAGGGCCTCACTGTATCTAAATAAACTATGGCAGAGACAGTATTGCTCTCACAACACCAAACTTCCATAGAATGAGGAAATCCCATGTCTGACAACCCCGCTAAGGGAGACATCCAAAGGTATCCACATAGAAATTTAAAAAATATAAAAATAAAATACAATTAAATAAACAAGGACCCTCATTCAACTGTGGTGCATGAGGGTCACCTCTCCTTATGGTATTCTGGTAAGGAGTCACACCGTGTCAAAGGCCAGAAGATCCTCACCAGGTAAATATCATTAAATAGTTTATATCCATAAACAATGAGGCCCAACAGAAGTTTCCTCTAGATATAAAGTAAAGGGTGTTATATAAACTAATATTAAGAAAGATATCACAACGTACACTGGTCATAGTAAAAGAATTGTAAGTATCATGCTGGTTTGTTCATCTTCGTTCTCCACACTTATGGATATATATACAATATATATATATATATATATATATATATATATATATATTTATTTATAAAACATATTTTTTTTTTGCAATTTTGAATTACATTACTGCTATATATACTATACATATCAATTTGTTTGTAGTTTGTTGCAAACATTTGATCAAAATTATATGGAACAATCTGCCAACATTCTTCAGATGGAATTCTATATTATTTTACCTATTGTACCTCTCCTGATCTTAGGCCTACAAAATCAACTTAGGGTAGGTAGGATCCAGGTATGTTTGTCTCTAATTAAAAGCTTTAAATAGATAGGGAGAGCCTAAAATAGAGGCAGACATTCATTCAAATGTACATTGCAAAAAATAAAAATAAAACTTTGGCCAACGCAAACAACCAATATCAGCCTCAAGAGAAAGATGAATTGATGCAAAAGGTTGTTATGATTGTGAAGAACAAAGGAGATCCTTCTATTTTAGCTACAGTCCCCATAAGTTTAGTTGTTATAGATAATGTCCAAGTGGTTCCTAAAATAAGCAACCAACTCCCAGTCAAATAAATCTATAACTGTCTTTAGTCATCAAATGAGCACATATCTTTGCTTTTTATTATAACAGTTACTGTATATTGGTTATTGTATAAAAATGCACAGATACAAAATCACTGTAACATTATTGTTCTCACTAGAGATGAGCGAATTTTATATTTTGAAATTCATTCACACTTTGTTTAATGGTAAAAGGAGTATTGCATTATTTCCGTTACCTTTAGAGGCATTCCGTTATTCATTCCGTCATAATAGAAGTTATGGGCTGCAAAACGGATCTGTCACGTTTCCGTTATGCAGGGGAGTGTGAACAAATTTCATAGGCAGAAATTTTCTTATCTTTAGTCCTCACAATTCAACTCATAGTTGATCTCATAAGTCAAAAGAGACAGTAACACTTTCCTATTTTTACAACATGTGTGGCTATGGATGCCAATTAAAGTGATTTCAGTTACCTGAAGTAAAATTAAAATTTCCAGCACTTGTGGATATTCTGCTTGATGCTGATGACTTAGGTGATGGGAAAGAAAACCTTTAAGAAGACTTGACAATAAAGAGGTTTCTGTAGCTTTAAAAAAACATATATATAACATTTGTTGTTCAGTAGATATCACATAGATATTGTTTAAATAGAAAATAGCTCATATGTTCATTTTATAGTCTCTAGTTGGTCTTTGTTTTCATATGATGCTGGCAGTAATGTCCAATATAATTTACTGTAGTCTCTAGTTGGTAAAGTTTTGGTCATATGATGTTAACAGGACATTGTAGGTTACTACGACTACCTTAATATTTTTCTATAAAGAGAAAAAGCACAAGATAATCAAAGGAATCATGTCAACATGGCAGGTTACCCCAAACTTATTCCCTATAGAGAAGCTTTAATGGCATGTGATATAGCCTTTAATTTTATCAAAAGCAACTGCAATGGGAAGCAGTATGCACCTACCTTGACTTTAAAACTCTTACGCCAGGGTTAGAGATAAATTCTGGGTAAGTCAAAGTTAAATTTTGTTACAAAAATGTTGAATAATTTGGAATTGTATGCATCATATACAGTAAGTATCTTGCTGATTTCTTAATGATTGGTTACAATAAGTACTTTTACCACTTTTCCCAGGAACTAGTTTTCATAAAGCTTTCTACCTATATACAGTATGCAGGGTCAGATCAGAGTACTAGGGAGTGGTCCTCTGGTGGGCCTAGGATATGTTACCATACTAGGCAGTAAATTTCTAAGAGTAAAAAGACATTTGGCTGCCTTTAAAGCCAACCACTTGCCACTAGGTTTTAGTTCTCTGATTCAAATCCTAGTTGACCTTATTGATGATATAGGGCCTCAAGAACAATATCCTCTGGTGAGCCCAAGAACCCCAGCCTGACTGACTTCTTAGAACTGGAGATATTTGAGAAATGCCGGTGATCATAGGGTAGGCTTTTTTTTCTCTGAAATCCAATTGACAACTACAGTTCACTTCTCATTAACCTAAACAGAAGTGAATTTTGTAACCTAAACAAAATTACATGCATCTGGACTTGTATAAAAATAATAGAAGTAAATATTCTTCTCTATTAGGATTAAGGCTTTCAATTGAATTTTTTTTCTTGTACCTTCCTTTTTTGCCTTTTCTTCTCTCCTGTCCTCTCTCTTTTGAGTGATAGTGAGATTTGAGGCACATCACAAGGGTGAGGGGGGATTGAGGGTTTATGGGGAAAGAAAAGTAGAATAATATTGTGTTTTGAACTTGCACTAAAAATGTAATTGTATTTGATTTATTCTAATAAAGATATTTAAAAAAAAGAATCATGTGCAGTGCATGATAGTTGTAATATTTCTGGCTTTTCCTACTAAGGAACTTATGCCAATTCTTATTGACTATGAAGACTAGCATATGATACAGTTGCTAATTAGTAGATGACTATAGGTAATATCTGACATATCAGTATTTGAGTAAGTAAAATGTTGGGGAGATATAGTTCCATAAGACTATTCAAAGTTGAATTTTATTTGCATGCACCCAAGTTTCAACTTAAAGAAGAATTGGAAAAAAAATTGTATGAAACTCTCCACTGCAAAATAATAGATTCAATCAGTAACAGCTTCCGGACTCCTACTAGTGTATGCTCTGGGGGTCCATTATTGTCATATAGTATGTATTTCACACCCACAGAGGGCTACAAGAAGATGGATCCCTCAATTATGTTCATATGCTTTAATATGATATATATGATGATATATAGGATATATCATATGCTTTAATATGATATATATTCAGGGTTGTCATAATGACACAATCCATTTATCAAATACAGAACTTATTTAGTTACTACATTGTTATAATAGTTTAGAAAACACAAATATTGTATTTTTCTTTTAAATATATGCAAACGTGCATTTAGTAATATTTTTTAATTATGATGAAAACTGTTTTGTTATAATCTTACATAAAAAGCTATGATTGATAGATTTTAGGTAGCTAGATAGACATGATAGATTGATAGATATTTAAATGGTTTTACACAGTCATTGCATGGCATTCTTAGAAATAAATTCTTAGCATGCAGTTCCTAAGTTTTACCTCACAGCGCCGCTGTTTAACCAGTAAGGAAAAGATTGTACCATTGCAAATACACTGGTACTGTATATTTCTCATACACTCCAAATCTGCAAGAGGAGAAAGATCCATTTTCTACATTCTATCTTGATCTAAACAACTTATATTCTAGTATCCATATTATAAAAATAAGATTTTTCCTGGACATTTGTCATGAACATTGGATTTTAGGTTTTAGAAGCTCAACTATTTATATGATATTTCCAATGTAACAATGACTCATATGGAACCTCAAAATCACAAAGAAAAAGGACTCAAATGGCAAGTAACCATTTCTATCTTGTTTGTTTGGCTGTGTCATTCAGTCTCTGGTCAGATTCATTATTCCATTGTAGAAGAAATGAGGAAAGATTCTGTTATAGCAAATATTGCAGATGACCTTGGATTAGATATTAAGCAGCTCTCATCTAGAAAACTAAGAATTGTATCCAGAGCTTCAGATAGATATTTTAATGTCAGTCTAGATACTGGAAATCTATATATCAAGGAAAGGATTGATAGAGAGACATTGTGTGGGGCAGAAGCTTCTTGTTTCTTAACATTTGATGCTGTGGTTGAAAATCCTTTAGCTGTTTTCAGGGTCAGAGTAGAAATTCACGATATGAATGATAATTCCCCATTATTTATTCCTGATGTTTTTACAATGGAAATAATTGAATTAACGCCCCTAAGAACCAAATTTTCTTTACAAACTGCAGAAGATCCAGACACTGGTTTGAATTCTGTAAGTCATATAAGCTCAGTGAAAATCTTTTTTTTATGCTGGGTGAAGACAAAATCCAGATGGTAGTACATTTCTAGAGCTTGTTTTAGAAAAACCTTTAGATCGTGAGACACAGAATTTTCATACATTAACTCTAACAGCTTTCAAAGGAGGCAAATCTATGAGATCAGGCATGGCATTGATACAAATTGTTGTTACGGATGCCAATGATAATTGTAACAGATTGACCCTGTTATATTAATTTATGTTGGGCTGTCTGTACACCAAACCAATTATGTGTGGGTCACCAGACGTCTGTTGTATGTTGCTCACCCTGTGCCCATTATTGGTGCCGGGTATGTAAATGTATTGATTGTCTCTGCCTCTTCCCCTTTTCCTGTCCCATTGTTTCCCAAGAGCCGGGCGGTGTCCCAGGGACCCTGCCCGACCTGTGTAAACTAGCGGCCTTATCCCTCCTCAACCCCCCATTAGCCCTTGCTATTGTCTCACCCCACCATTCTTTGTATTATAGTAATCTATGTATTCTATTCTATGTAAATGAGGCTGTTGGGGGTTTTAAAACTTGTGCACCATGTCTAGTAAAGCCAGTTGACTCCCAAAACTGTGTGTCGTCCAGTTACTGGGGGAATTGTCTCTTGGATATTGACCTGCTTCTTCAGCTACAAGTGTATTTAAGCGGAGATATTGATGGTATGTCTTGGAGCTCCGCAACAATTGGTGGCAAGCAGCAGGATACCAGCCCTGCAGCAGAAGAAAGCAGCGTTTGTACGGATTGAAAGAAACAAACAAAAAAGTGAAAGCAGCAGCGGTTCGTGCAGATAACAGGTTGTTTCATTTTGGGTCATTCGAATGGAACTGTGAATGGAGACGAACTATGCTGGATTAAAACGGACAACATTGAAGGAATTGCTGGAAGCGAGAGGACAGATAGTCAGCAATAAAACGAAGGCTGTGCTAACTGCCGAACTGACGGATGGAGACCGGCACGCGGTATGGCTACAGAAACCAGAGAGCCAGAGTTCGGCAGAGAGGTGAAACGCAGGCTAGCATTTTATGGAGAGAATCCCTCCATAGAGCTGGTACAGGCAACCATGAACCAGGTGGATGGCTTGATTACCGCAAGGGAGGAGAGAGAGAACCAACTCCGGATAGCAGAGCAGCGGGCATTGGAAAGACCGCCAACTATTACTAGGGTTCCAGAACCCAAAGCCAAGGTACTGCATGATGCGTTTTTGTCAAAGCCGAGGATGAGATCGACGGCTTCCTGCAAGACTTTGAGCGGCAGTGCAGGCTATATCAGGTACAACCCAGCAGACTGGGTACGGATCCTTGCTGGTAAGCTCTCTGGCCATGAAGCGGAGGCATATAGAGATGTACCTGATGAGGAGATTACGGACTATACCCGGAAGAAAGAGGTAATTTTAGCAAGTTATGCCATCACCCCAGAAGCATACCGGAGATGATTTAGGGACACTAAAAAACAGGAAAAAGACTCATACACAGAGTGGGCGTGCCGCATGCAGAGGGCAGCCCTAGCCTGGCTACAGGCAAGCCAAGCTTTTTCAGCAGAGGAAATTACCCAGCTGATCCTACTGGAACAATTTTTCAATGGACTAAATCCAGAAGTGCAGGAGTGGGTAAGGGATCCGAAACCTACCACTCTATCTGACGCAGCCAGACAAGCGGATGAATACCAGGATGCCCGCAGATAATCCAGGGTAAGCTTCACACCTGATCCCAGACCAATACACCCTAAGCCTGGTCCACCAGCACCACAACGCACAGGGCTCCTGCCTAGTATCCCAGCAAACAGATACCCTAATCGCAGCACCATACAGTGCCATGCTTGCAAAAAGTTTGGGCATTATCAAAGGGACTGTACCCAGAACTGAAACCAGGCTGCATGGATCCGTCCAGGTCCACCTATTCCATCGCGGGCAGCCGCCCACTACTACCATACAGAGGCTGTCCCGCTCAACATCAGAGCAGAGGATCCAGAGGAACACTGGGGTGTTCTACACAAGGCAGACCCAATACAGGCGGAGACTGATAATCGACAGCATCACAGGCAGATGGTTATCCTCAACGGCAAGGGGACACAGGGGCTGCACGATTCTGGTGCCAGCCTCACCCTGGTGTGATGACATCTGGTTCCAGAGAAAAACCACAATGGGGGTTCTGTAGCTGTACGGGTGGCGGGAGGGACCATACACAGATTACCCACAGCCAGAGCACATCTACATTGGGGTGTGGGGGCAGGAATGGTTAATGTTGGGTTGATAAAAGACCTACCTGCTGATTTTTTGCTGGGAAATGATTCTGCCCGATGACGTCTGCTTCTTTTACCACCCCAGGATAGAGAGACCTTTACTACCAGGTCAAAGGCCCACTCCATGAACAACCCGACACACTCTGAGGTCCAGGTAAGAACCCTTCCCCAAAATGTTCACCCTATCCCCTGGGATACCCCCGCAGAATTTGGCCAGGAAACCCTAAGTGACCCTACGTTGCAAGTTTATAGGGATAAGGTTAACCAGGCCCAGACCGGAATAGAAGGAGAGGGATATTCTTGGGGTTATTGTACCGGGACTCTGAAAGGGTCACAGCAGGGTCCCCACCTATCTCCACCCGACAGCTAGTAGTCCCAAAGAACAGGAGGGAGTTATTACAGATCGAGCATGATATCACCCTGGCAGGACACTTAGGGGTCAGTCGCACCAGGTACAGGCTTACCCACACCTATTTTTGGCTTGGCATCTCTAAAGATGTTAGGCAGTACTGTCAAACATGCGACACATGCCAACGAGTAGGTAAAAGAGGGGATCACCGCAAAGCTAAGTTGCAACCCCTACCCATCATCGAAGAACCGTTCAGACGGGTAGCGGTAGATATTATAGGAACGTTGGCCAAACCCAGCCCATCAGGCAAAAGGTATTATTTTAACTATAGTGGATTATGCAACACGGTATCCAGAAGCTGTGGCTCTGACTAATATTCAGGCAGAGACGGTGGCTGAGGCATTTATGCCTCAGGTGGGTTTTCCCAGAGAGATAGTCTCGGATCAGGGCACTCAGTTCACTGCAGAAGTCACCCAACAGCTGTGGAAGCTGTGCGGTATCAAATCCATCGTTCGTTCAGCTTACCACCCCCAGACGAATGGTTTGTGCGAAAGATTTAATGGCACCTTAGAACAGATGCTTAGCACCTTTACTGACACCCGTCAGGACTGGGAAAAATTCCTACCCCACCTCCTTTTTGCTTACAGGAAGTGCCGAAGGAATCAACAGGGTTTTTGCCGTTTGAACTACTGTTCGGACGGAGAGTTAGAGGTCCCCTAGATTTAATCCGGGAACACTGGGAGGAAGCAGCAGGTGAGGATGGTAACCCTGTCATACCCTATGTGCTGGAGTTCCGTGACCACTTGGAGGAATTGACTCAGAAAGTGCATACTAACCTCCAAGCGGCACAGACTCATCAGCGCCGATGGTATGGCAGAGGTGCCAGGGAACGGCGCTTTCAGATTGGCCAAAAGGTGTTGATTTTGAAACCTGTGCGCCATGAGAAGGCCGCCTGGCAAGGCCCACACCAAGTGGTGGAGCAGAGGTGCGACTCCACTTACGTGATCGTCCCGTGCTCTGGTAGTGGGCGGAGACGCATGCTCCACGTGAACATGCTCAAACCTTACTATGAGAGAACAGGGGATGTGGCTCCATATGTGCCCTCGTGTCTGACGACTTTGAGAATCTTCCCCTACCAGATCTCCTGGGGGAGCATGATAAACTAGGGACCCTAGATGAAGTTCAGCTAGGGGAGAGACTAAGTCCCCAAGAGCGTATCCAGGTGCGACAACTGTTAGCCACAAAGGGCACCACATTCTCTAACACACCTGGCTACACCCCACTAGTTACCCATAGGGTAGACAAGGGTGATCAACAACACCTTAGACAGATGCCCTACAGAATTCCTGAGGCTGTCAGGGAGCACATGAGACAGGAAATTAAGGAAATGCTCCACTTAGGGGTCATAGAAGCATCAGATAGCCCTTGGGCCTCTCCAGTAGTTTTAGTACCAAAGCGAGGATGGCACGACTCTCTTTTGTGTAGATTACCGGAGACTTAATGATAAAACAGTCTCTGATGCATACCCTATGCCCAGGATAGATGAGCTCTTAGAT
Source organism: Bufotes viridis (assembly GCA_033119425.1). Taxonomy (NCBI): domain Eukaryota; kingdom Metazoa; phylum Chordata; class Amphibia; order Anura; family Bufonidae; genus Bufotes; species Bufotes viridis. The sequence continues at coordinate 387,144,491 of CM065590.1, forward strand.
AGGATGGCTAGAGGTCAATACCTCATGACCATCGACTTATGTAAGGGCTATTGGCAAATTCCCTTAGCGTCTGATGCCATTCCCAAGTCAGCCTTTGTTGCCCCGTTAGGCTTCTACCTATTTAAGGTCATGCCATTTGGGATGAAAAACGCCCCAGCCACGTTCCAATGTATGGTGGACCGGCTGCTTGATGGCTTCCAAGATTATGCATGTGCATACTTGGATGACATTGCTATTTATAGTGAAACTTGGGAAGAGTATCTGAGACACATAAGTGCCGTGATAGACCACATCAGGCTGGCCTAACCCTAAAACCCAGCAAGTGCCATATTGGGATAGCCGAGGTACAATACCTAGGACACCGGGTGGGTTGTGGAAAGCAAAAGCCTGAGAAATTTGTTCCAAACTATAGTATCCTGGCCAAACCCCTCACTGACCTCACCAAAAAGAACCTTCCCCGCCAAGTAGTCTGGGCCCCAGAGTGTGAGCAGGCATTCTAACAGCTCAAGCAGGCCCTTGTTAATAGCCCTGTACTCGCTGCTCCCAATCCATCGAAAAGATTCCTCATTCACACAGATGCTTTAATGGTTGGATTGGGAGCGGTACTGAGCCAAGTTGGAGAAGATGGCGGGGAACATCCCGTAGCTTACTTGAGTCGGAAGCTTCTACCCAGGGAACTGAGCTACGCCGCCATAGAGAAGGAATGCCTGGCTGTGGTGTGGGCCCTAAAGAAGCTTCAACCCGACTTCTATGGACAGCAGTTCACTTTACTCACGGATCACAACCCGTTAGTATGGCTAAATCGTGTGGCAGGGGACACTGCCCGGTTGTTGCGATGGAGCTTGGCTTTACAACCATACGATTTTACAATTCACTACTACCCCGGAAAACAGAATGGCAATGCTGACGGGTTATCACGACAAACTGAACTGGAAAAGTGATCCGTTGGGGATCAGACTGTGTATGCTGGCTTGTGGTTAAGGGGGAGCAGTGTAACAGATTGACCCTGTTATATTAATTTATGTTTGGCTGTCTGTACACCAAACCAATTATGTGTGGGTCACCAGACGTCTGTTGTATGTTGCTCACCCTGTGCCCATTATTGGTTCCGGGTATGTAAATGTATTTATTGTCTGTGCCTATTCCCCTTTTCCTGTCCCATTGTTTCCCAAGAGCAGGGCGCTGTCCCAGGGACCCTGCCTGACCTGTGTAAACTAGCTGCCTTGTCCCTCCTCAACCCCCCATCAGCCCTTGCTATTGTCTCACCCCACCATTCTTTGTATTATAGTAATCTATGTATTCTATTCTATGTAAATGAGGCTGTTGGGGTTGTAAAACTTGTACACCATGCCTAGTAAAGCCAGTTGACTCCCAAAACTGTGTGTCGTCCAGTTACTGGGGAAATTGTCTCTTGGATATTAACCTGCTTCTTCAGCTACAAGGGGATTTAAGCGGAGATATTGATGGTATGTCTTGGAGCTCCACAACAATAATTTTCCTATATTTACTTAACAGTTATATAAAGAAGAGTGAATGAGAACATTCCAGTCAATGCTACAATAATTACTGTAGGTGAAACTGATAAAGATAAAGGTCTATATTCAGAAATTACCTATTACTTCAGTAAAACCTCAGGAAACATCCATTATATGGGAACTTTTAGTATTCATCCTATAACTGGAGAAATTAAAATAATTAATAGTTTAGTTTTTGAATTGGTAAAGAATTATGAGCTCTCTTTACAAGCAAAGGATGGTGGAGGTCTTGTTGCTCATTGTAAAGTATTGCTAGAAGTTATAGATATAAGTAATAATCCGCCAGAGATATCTATCATATCAATATCAGCTCCAATTCCCGAAGATGCTGCACCAGGTGCAGTAGTAGCACTAATTGAAGTTCATGATCAAGATTTTGGCGCAAATGGAGAAGTGGACTGCAAACTAATGGAAGAATTATCATTCTATTTTATTCTTATCAGAAAACAGTTACTACAGAATTGTGACAACAAATGAAATGGACAGAGAGAAAATGTCTTTTTATAATATTTCAATTATAGACAGAAGGTCACCACCACTATCCTGCAAAAGGATATCAAATTAGAAATATCAGATGTTAATGACAATCCACCAATGCTTTTTAAATCTACATTCGTCACTTATATATCAGAGAATAATTTACCAGGAGCTTCAATCTACACTTTAGAAGCTTCAGATCCTGATACTGGTGATAATGCTAAAATAATGTATTCCATTTCCACAATTAGTACAGAAGATCCTCAATTTTCATCTTATATCTCCATTAATATTGAGACTGGAGTCATTTATGCTCAGAGAACATTTGACTATGAGCAGCTAAAGGAATTTGAAATTCAAATGACTCCGAGAGACAGTGGATCTCCATCTCTAAACAACAATGCAACACTACTTATCCATATAATAGATCAGAATCATAATACATCAAAGATCATGTACCCATCAACGGATAGTGGCAGCCCAGTTGCATTTGAAATGGTGCCTTTTGCTTCTGAACCAGGTTCTTTAATAACTAAGGTGGTGGCTGTAGATTCAGACTCTAGACATAGTTCTTGGCTTTTCTATTATTTCATCCAAGCACCATAACTATCGCACTTTTTAATCAATGAGCACACTGGTGAAATCAGGACTGCCCATTTTTTTCAGGAGCAGACATTTTGAAGCACAAAGTTGTAGTGATGGTAAAGGACAATGGAGATCCCGCTTTTTCAGCTACTGTCACATTAAATATCATTGTTACAGATAATTTTCAGCATGTTGGTACAAAACTGAATACTATCGGTGATTTCGGTGACAAATTTCCCCAAAACAGTCTGCAAATCTATTTATTAATTGCTCTAGTACTCATTTCCTTCTTGTTTATTCTAACTTCAATGCTGGTAGTTGTTTCAAAATTTAAGAAGTCTAAACCTTCAACAGCCTTTGGATCTTTCAGTACAAATCTATACAAATCAGTTGATCCCAGGGTGCTATCTATGTATAGTGATGGAACATTACCTCTGCCATTCTTACAATCTTTGTGTGGCTTGGGATCCCTCTGAAAGTGATGTTATTGCTCAATCAGATCAAAATGGATGTATTGACAAACTTATTGATACAGATGACTGAGGATTTGGAGTTGAAAGTTTAAAAGAAGTTTTACAGATGAGAACTGATATGGAGGTAGGTCTTCATAAAATGACAAGTGTATTATGGCTTGACTCGACTTAAAACAGTAACATTCATTTTGATGACTATAGCAGGTGCCATTTCAAAACAAACTGATAGAGACAAGAATTGCTTAAATGTAATAATAAGTATTGAACTTATTGACTTTGATCTGTATTTCAGGAAAATTTTGATTCACCATGAAGCCAAATTTCCTCGCGTTTCATGGTAATAAATTTGTTTTCCCTGAAATGGCAGTAAAAACAAAAAAAAATACATACTCACCTCATCCTTTTACACGCAAAGAGGCTATTGTGGCCATCTTGATTGAAGATACCATGCAAAATCTCATGCGGTGACATATGATGTTACCATACCAGGCAGTGTGATGACGTCATCTGTTTAAAACAAAATGAGTATAGTTATAGTTATACATAACATCTATAATGCTTATCACTTTGAAACATTTCATTTGTTCAGAAGATATAGAGTTACCACAATATGATATGAGTTATACTGTATATGGCCCTTGGACATCCTTTGTACGATAAGTTTCCCAAAGAGAATCCTAAATACACTTACTGTATATTATGTCTACCCAAAAAATGGCCAGTTCTGATTTCTGATTGTAGAATAGCATAGAAAGAGGAACTTTAACTGTTTTTATTGGTTGCTGAAGGCTTCTGAGGTATAAGTTAATATTGGGTAATGAAAGAAATCTGTACAATTATCAGGACATTATGTCCGGTGAATATACACATGCTTGTGGGACACACTGACATGATCAGGCTATCAATTTCACTAACTGCAGAGTGTTTTTATTACATAGGTATCTAGATTTTATGCCTGCTCTAACACCTTTTGATTTGTACTATATTCTTTTGTCTCCTTTTTTTTTTTAAATGTTGTCATACTTATCCATAGGTTATAGCTCAATTATTTGCTAAAGCGTGAAACATAGATTAAATGACTAAAGAGACCGCTCACCTCAAGCTTCTAGCACCTCTAGATTATGCTACATCTAAAGGTGTCTGTTACTCTCAATACACATAGGTTATCAGTTATTGCTGCTGAAACTCAATATTTTAGTGTCAAAAATAGCCTAAAAACATTTAGCATAGTATTCTTTGGAATTAACTTGGTTCCCAGTGTCAGACAACCATTTAAGGTTAATTTTGGCACATAGTCATGCCATATAAAGCAACTGATATCCTGATAGGTACATTAATTATTTTGCCAAAGGAAAACTACTTTCCATGTGTCCCTCATGTTCTATTTTTGGAAGACTTCCATTGAAGATATATTTCTATTCTATATGTTATTGTCTTACATATTAGTGGATGTTTACTACAGGTGAAAGGGGTTATACCATGATTGAGGTAAACAACTAAAATCAAACATCATATAGTACACGACAGTCTCTTTCTAACAAAGCTAGACCCAGCACTATACCTCACAATCTGATAATTACTACTGAATTGTTACCACAAGTTCTATGGACAGAGAAAAGGTTTTTACTTATACCATTGCTGTTTTAGCCACTGGCAGAGGATCTCCTGCAATTTACAGCAGAAGAACCATCAAATTGGAGATATCAGATATCAATGACAACTCACCATTGTTTATCAGAAGTTTTTATGCGGCTTATGTGCCAGAAAACAATTTACCGGGGTCCTCAATATACAATATAAAAGCTTCAGATCCTGATACAGGAGAAAATGCTAAAATATTTTATTCAATCTCTACTTCTAATACAGAGGATCTTTCAGCAACCTCATATCTCTCCATTAATATAGAGACTGGAGTCATCTATGCTCAGAGATCTTTTGATTATGAGCAGCACAAATAGTTTCAAATACAAATAAATGCTAGAGACAATGGATCTCCAACTCTAAGCAGCAATGTTACACTAGTTATCCACATTGTAGATCAGAATGATAATGCGCCAAAAATCTTATATCCATCCCCAGACATTGGAGGTATGAGTGCATTTGGAATGGCCCCCTTTGATTCTGAACCTGGTTCCTTAATAACTAAAGTAGTTGCCATAGATCTAGATTCCGGACACAATTTCTTATAATTTTTTGCAGTCATCTGAATCTTCATATTTTGTCATCACTCAACATACTGGGGAAATTAGGACATCACGTGTCTTTCAAGAGAAGGATATATTGAGTCATAAGATAGTGGTGATGGTGAAGGACAATGGTGACCCTCTCTCGCATCTACAGTCTCCTTAAATCTTCTTATTGCAAACCACTTCCAACAGGTGGTTCCTAGGTTTAATGAAGAAGTAATAGAAGAAAATCCACAATCTAATTTACAGTTATATAATACAGAAACTGGGCACTCTCAGATAGTTAGAAGTAAATCGGCTATTTGTTATTTAAAATTGATCAATTAATAGCTAGTATAGCACAACAAAAATTACCTCATTAAAATAAGTACCCATATATTCCATTCATTAAATACATATAGTAACCCTAAAACTCTGCGTTAATCATATTAGCAGGTAAATAGCAGCAAATGACTTGTGATAGCAGCAGAAGACTGGAGTGTGGTAACAATGGACAATAAAAAATAGCAGCAAATAGTAATTCGTAGTCCTCAAATGGTGTCAATATAGGTCCCTTAATTCCACTCCAAAATACTTGGTTAAAGTTAGTCCCCTAAAATTCTTTGTATATACATCATTCTGTCCTTAAGTGTGCGACACAATACATTGTGTTACTTTAATTTACAGTTATACTTAATCATCACCCTTGGATTAATTTCATTGCTATTTCATATCACTGTGATGTTGGTCATTATCTCGAATTTCAGGAAATCGGAACCAGTCCCAATTTTCAGTAACCTCAATTCAAGTTTATATCCACAAGTTGATCCCAGAATCCTTCCTGGAACATTGGAACATTGCCAATTCCTTACTCATACATTGTCTGTGTGGGGTTTGATTCTAGTGAAAATGACTTTACTTATATGAAACCAAATCAAGATGTTCCTGTGGATAATCTCATTGATGCTGATGATTCAATATTTGGCAATGAAGGTATAAATGAAGTTTTGCCACCAAAAGATATGCGCCAGGTAAGCTTACCTAAAATAAAGTCTAGGAATATACTGACTTTCATGTTTGTACTTCCTAAACACCATCTTGGATGAACATTTTTCAACTTTACGTTTAGCAGTGAAAACACAGGTATTTTAAAATATATTTCTATAAAATATAATATTATTTATCAAACATTTAGTACTCTGAGTTAACTATAATAATTTTTATAAAATACTTAAACTGAGGTAAAAGTTTTAAAAGTCAGATCCAAATTTTATCTACAAAACCATGTTTTTCTCATCTGAAACAATACAATGCCTTGCTACCTGTCATTATAATTCCTTTTCAATAGCTGATAATTCCTATATATCATTCATGGTCACCAATATTAAAGATTATAGTTAAAATTGAAATTAAGTTTGTGTACTATTTAGTATTTGGTAATTTTAAAAAATCAAGTCTGAATTGATTCTATCCAAATCAAACATGCTCCTATTGCCCTGAAAATGCGTGTATAGCACTCTGGTTTCTCATGATTTACATTTTGGGGAGAGAAAGAGAGAGCCTAATGTGTTATTCTGTATTTCTAGGAAATATATAGATGTTGTTTGGTATGCTTTCTCATTATGGAAAGCATCTAGTATGCCTAAGGACTATTGTAGGCCTGGCAACTATGCTCTGGGTTTCTTAGAAAATATATACAAAATAGCAAATCTTTTCATGCTTCCATAAGAATGGCTTAGCTCTCTTTTCCTTTTGAGAGGAAAGTTAATTTTAATATATTTCCCAGAAACAAAAATATATCCAAATTGCTTTAGACAACACATATACATGTATATTTCCTATAATCCCAAAGTAGTATATTCACTGTTATCAAAAGAAGGTTATCCATATTGATTTGCCACTTTCTAACTACAGTATTTCATAGTACAGTAAGACAGTGTTGCTCCACTGTCAAAGTTAGCACATGCCTCAGATGTGGCCTAAATTAATATAGGAATGGATTAATAAGATGACCTCATTAGATAAAAATAGTTTTGGTGGCAAGTCAGATACCTTAAGTCTAGCAAACCTTTTTGTTTAAAGTTGTTATCAACACCTTTTATATTTATGATCAATAAATCAAGTTAAGCCATCAAGATTCATTGGTAAGGTCCAAAACTCTGCAACCTTAGATATCAGCTCTAAAAATTGAAAGGAGAAACCTGCACTAGGTGGTGCACGGTTTCTGGCATTCGCGCTGGTGAGTGGCTAGCCTGGATTTGTGGATTTTAAAGTCCTGTATATGAATTAAATATATGCGTTTGTGTAAGTATCCGTGTTACCTGGAGTTCTCGACGCTGGTGCCGCTTCTTTTCTTCTCTTCTTCTTTCGATCTTGATCTCCTGCTCGGATGCTCTACCTGCTAGCGTGGCGGCGCCCCGGCCGGTAGCGCATGCACACGTGAGGGAGCTGGTTGCTTGGAAACCTGAAAAGCTAAGTGACGTCACAGCTTGTACGGAAGCCTGAAAGGGTCTTGTTCCTCCAACGCGTTTCTGAGCCTAAACGGGCTCCTTCGTCAGGGAGTGTAGACCCTTTCAGGCTTCCGTACAAGCTGTGATGTCACTTAGCTTTTCAGGTTTCCAAGCAACCAGCTCCCTCACGTGTGCATGCGCTACCGGCCGGGGCACCGCCACGCTAGCAGGTAGAGCGTCCGAACAGGAGATCAAGATCGAAAGAAGAAAGAGAAAGAAAAAGAAGCGGCACCAGCGTCGAGAACTCCAGGTAACACGGATACTTACACAAACGCATATATTTAATTCATATACAGGACTTTAAAATCCACAAATCCAGGCTAGCCACTCACCAGCGCGAATGCCAGAAACCGTGCACCACCTAGTGCAGGTTTCTCCTTTCAATTTTTAGAGTATTACCTCCCACACGGCCAGGACAGTAGGCCGGGCAGGCATCCAGCAGCGGGCACTTGTTCGGGCGTGCATGCTTGAACAGATGCAGTAGTGGAGTGGGAGCGCAAGTGTGTAACTCCTTCCTTAGATATCAGCTGTTTGGGGGTAACCCTGGCTACCGAAATAGGCATAGGAGTAGAGAAACTGTGGAGATTCTTTAGAGAGGACAATTTATAGCTCAAAGAACTTGACTAACTTCCTTCTTGTTATAGTTTAAGTTTTACGTTTTGTAACCCTCTCTTTTTTTATTAAAGCAAATCATTTTGATAACAATGCTTAATACCAACTTTATACATCTGTTATATTTTATTCTGTTGTCTAGTTTGTAATGATTCTGTGTTAAATATAAACCGTTCTAATAAATGTACCAAACTTGATGTTGGAGTGGCGCCACATTCTTTATATAATAGCATGTCCCTTTCCTTTTAGAGGTGTATGGGGATTAGAAATTCTAAGCCACCATTAGTGATATCTGCTAATATATCTAGTAGAAATCTCTCAAAAAAAATTCTATCAACTACACAAGTTATTTACACATATATTACTCTAAAGCTATGAGCTAAATTTTATAGATTTAATTTATGTTAAAATTTAGATATTGGCCTTTGGATATTTCATTTACAATGAAAAATATACGTGCTAAAATGGAGATTTTTATTCATGACTATGATTTTTTTCAAATTTATAAGACTCGCTTTTTCCCCCTAGTTGGGGGGAAATGGCAGTGCATATTATAAAGTGAATACTAGTGAGAGCTTCCATTATGGAATTTCTAACTAGTATGCAGGAGTCACGGGGAGTAAAGTGGTGCTATGGCTGCCAATACTCACCTCTCCCTGCCTTATCTTTTGTGGGCCTGTGCTGCACTGTCCTGATTGTGTACAGCATCAGGAAGTAGTGCACACTATGATCTGATGCTTCGTGCAGTCAGGGCTCAGTGCAGTATAGACCCAGAGAAGACCGCTGAGGTCTGACAGGGGGGGACTGCTATGACCATCTAATATGGGGGTCTAAACTGAGGTCTGACATAGGGGTCTAATCTAATATGGGGGTCTGATCTAAAGGGTTAACATTGATGATCTGATAAAATATGGAGTCTGATCTGAGGTCTGACATAGGAAGTCTGATCTGATATGGGGTTCAGAACTGAGGTCTGATGTGAGAGTCTGATCTATGGTTTGATATGTTGGTCTGATCTGAGATTTGATATGAGGTCTGATACGAGGGTCTGCTCTGAAGTCTGGTGAAGATCAAAGGTCTAGTTTGGGGGTCTGATGAAGATTGAGGGTCTGATCTGAGGTCTGATAACATATATATATATATATTTTTTTTTTTTTTTCTCCTTTTAAACTTTAAAAGACACAAAAAAGTTGAAGCGCCATACCAGGCAATCCCTTGTTGTATGTTTAAAGAAATAGGCAAATACTACATTGCACTTATGCAAAATATATTATTACTATGCTCCATTTCCAATTGGCCACTGGAAATTTTAAGGACTCCAAATTTGCACAAAACAAATGCTTCATCGAGATATGCTAGTAAAAACTATGACAGTCGCCACATACTCTATGGTCTATTTTGGTATAAACTTCCAACAGAGTATTTTGAAATCATATCTTTTTTCAAAACTGGTCCTCTTGCTCCTTATCGCAATATATGGAAGAAGGAGTAAAGATAAGGAAGCATATATAAAAAAATAGATATTTTTAGTAACTTTCTTTACAGTTTATTAATGCACATTTCTAGTGACCTGGCAAAAAAATAAGTATGTGCCATATTGTCTGCAATGCAATTTCTAGGCTTGTTTTTTTATTGTTTTGTTTTAATACTGTTTATTGTTTTTGTTTTAATACTCAAGGCCGTAATTAACCTGAATACTATAATAACTTCTAGCATAAGTGCCTTTCTCTGTACAGTTTAGTGCTATTATGAATAATTAGTGTGTTCTAATAGCTATATAACTGCTAATACTTTGTTTTTTAAATAAATATAAAAGATGTATGTAATTTGATTGATGGTATCAAAAAGAGAGAGAGAGAGAGAGGGAGGAGACTCTCTGCTTGACTGGCAGAGCCATCTCGGAACTAACATGGCAGATAGGAAGCAGCTTGTTTTGTAAGAAACTGAGAGTAGGAGTAAAGTCAAGCACAAATGCCTGAGCCTATAAGAGCAGTACACAGCAGAAATGAACATTGCTAGTGTTTTCTTGACAGATGAATGTCCTATGAAGAAGCCTCATATAAGACAATATAGGATGAACTGTTTAAAATAAATAGAGTTTTTAGTTATTATTGTCTAATTTCAAGAAAAATAGCTATTGTAAGAACATCTTTAATCTGCAAATGAGTTAATGAATGAGTTAATGAGCTAATGAGTGAAATTTTACAAAATGGCTTATCAGAAGCAATATAAGGTGTTTAACCCCTTAAGGGCACGGCCCTATTTCACCTTAAGGACCAGGCCATTTTTTCAAAATCTGACCATTGTCACTTTATGTGGTGATAACTTTAAAACGCTTTTTCTTATCCAGTCCATTCTGAGATTTTTTTTCGTCACATATTGTACTTCATGACAGTGGTAAAATGAAGTCGAAAAATTTCATTTTTATTTATAAAAAAATACCAAATTTACCAAAAATTTTGAAAAATTTGCAATTTTCCAAGTTTCAATTACTCTACTTCTATAATACATAGTAATACTGCCAAAAAAAGTTATTGATTTACATTCCCCATATGCCTACTTAATGTATCGATCATTTTGGGAATGCCATTTTATTTTTTGGGGACGTTACAAGGCCTAGAAGTTTAGAAGCAAATCTTGAAATTTTTCAGAAATTTTCAAAAACCCACTTTTTAGGGACCAGTTCAGGTCTGAAGTCACTTTGTGAGGCTTACATAATAGAAACCACCCAAAAATTACCCCATTCTAGAAACTACACCCCTCAAGGTATTCAAAACTGATTTTACAAACGTCATTAACCCTTTAGGTTTTCCACAAGAGTTAATGGAAAATGGAGATAAAATTTCAGAATTTCGATTTTTTGAAAAATTTTCCGTTTGGATCCATTTTTCCAGTAACAAAGCAAGGGTTAACAGCCAAACAAAACTCAATTTTTATTGCCCCGATTCTGTAGTTTTCAGAAACACCCTATATGTGGTCGTAAACTGCTGTATGGCCAAACTGCAGGGTGCAGAAGGAAAGGAGCGCCATATGGTTTTTGGAAGGCAGATTTTGCTGGACTGGATTTTTGACACCATGTCCCATTTGAAGCCCCCGATGCACCCCTAGAGTAGAAACTCCATAAAAGTGACTCCATCTAAGAAACTACGCCCCTCAAGGTATTCAAAACCAGTTTTACAAACTTTGTTAACCCTTTAGGTGTTCCACAAGAGTTATTGGCAAATGGAGATGAAATTTCCGAATTTCTATTTTTGTTACCTTGTCTCAAAAAAAGTGTAATATAGAGCAACCAAAAATCATGTTTACCCTAGAATAGTACCAACAAAACTGACACCTTATCCCGTAGTTTCCAAACTGGGGTCACTTTTTTGGAGTTTCTACTGTAGGGGTGCATCAGAGGAGCTTCAAATGGGACATAGTGTCAAAAAACCAGTCCAGCAAAATTTGCCTTCCAAAAACCATATGGCGTTCCTTTCCTTCTGTGCCCTGCCGTTTGGCCATACAGTAGTTTACGACCACATATGGGGTGTTTGTGCAAACAAGAGAATCAGGGCAATAAATATTGAGTTTTGTTTGGCTGTTAACCCTTGCTTTGTTACTGCAAAAATGGATTAAAATGGAAAATATGCAAAAAAATAGCTGTTTTGGGACTGTTTTTATCTTTTGTTCTTTACATAGTTGAATTGACAGGTTAGATTGTGTGCTATTTCTATAGAGCAGGTTGTTACGGACGCCACAATACCAAATATGACTACTTTTTGGGGTTTTTTGTTTCAGTTTTACATAATAAAGCATTTTTGAAAATAATTTTTTTTTAGTGTCTCCTCATTCTGAAAGCCATAGTTTTATTTGTTTTTTTGGGCGACTGTGTTATGTAGGGGCTCATTTTTTGCGGGATGAGATGGCGGTTTGATTGGCACCATCTTGGGGTGCATATGACATTTTGGTCGCTTGCTATGACGCTTTTTGTGATGTAAGGTGACAAAAATGGCTTTTGACACCGTATTTTTTTTATTTTTTTGCTGTGTTCAGCTGAGGGGTTAGGTCATGTGTTATTTATATAGATCAGGTTGTGACGGACGCGGCGATACATAATATGTATACTTTTTATTTATTTATATAAGTTTTACACAATAATATCATTTTTTAAAATAAAAAAAAAATCATGTTTTAGTGTCTCCATAGTTTGAGAGCCATATATATTATTTTTTTTGGGTGATTGTCCTATGTAGGGGCTCATTTTTTGCGGGATAAGATGGCGGTTCGAATGGTACTATCTTGGGGTGCATATGACTTTTTGATCGCTTACTATTACACTTTTTGTGATGTAAGGTGACAAAAAAATAGCTTGTTTGACAACGTTTTTATTTTTTATGTTTACGGCGTTCATCTGAGGGGTTAGGTCATGTTATATTTTTATAGAGCAGGTCCTTACGGACGCGGCGATACATAATATGTATACCTTTTTTTATTTATTTTGGTTTTACACAATAATATCCTTTTGAATGAAAAAAACATGTTTTAGTATCTCCATAGTCTGAGAGCCATATATTTTTCAGTTTTTAGGCAATTGTCTCAGGTTGGGTATCATTTTTGTGGGATGAGGTGACGGTTAGATTGGCACTATTTGGGGGGTCATATGACTTTTTGATCGCTTGCTATTACACTTTTTGTGATGTAAGGTGGCAAAGAAATGGCTTTTTGACAAAGTTTTTATTATTTTTTTTTTTACAGTGTTTACTTGAGCGGTTAGGTCATGTGATATTTTTATAGAGCAGATTCTTACGGACGTGGAGATACCCAATATGTCTACTTTTTAATTTTTTTTTTACATTTAACACTAAAAAGCATTTTTGAAACAAAAAAAATCATGTTTTAGTCTGAGAGGCATAGTTTTTTTATTTTTTGGCAAATTGTTTTAGGTAGGGGCTCGTTTTTTGCAAGATGAGATGGCGGTTTGATTGGTACTATTTTGGGAGGCAAACGCCTTTTTGATCGCTTTGTATTACACTTTTAGTGATGTAATGTGCCAAAAAATGGCTTATTTACACCATTTTTTGGTTTTTTTTTTTATGGCGTTCACCTGAGGAGTTCAGTCATGTGATATTTTTATAGAGAAGGTTTTTACGGACGCGGCGATACCTAATATGTGTAGTGTATTTTTTTTTTTTTTTTTTTTATTCAGTGATATGTGTTTTTTTCATTTTTTGACCCAGACCCACTTGGTTCTGAAAGATCCAGTGGATCTGGTGTCTGTATAATACAGTACAGTACACTATATAGTGCACTGTACTGTATTTTGTACTTTAGAAAGTCTGAATAGACCTTTAGCAGGTCTATTCAGACTTTCAGCACCATGGAGAGCAGGACGCTTCTGAAAGCGTCCTGTCTCCATGGCAACCATCACCCGCTGCCATAACTGGGCAGGGGGTGATGGATGAGGAGGAGTGGAGCTCCCTCCTCTGCGATCCCATCCTGTTGGGGGCTGCAAAGGCACAGCAGCCCCCGATGGGAGAGGAGGGAGCGCTCCTCCTGTTAACCCTTCCATACCGCGGTCCGTACGGACCGCGGTACGGAAGAGGTTAAACGGCTGGCATCTGCAGCACAGATGCCAGCCGTTTCTATCAGAGTGTCAGCAATGTGCTGGCACTCTGATAGAACCACTAGACACCAGGGATAGATTACAGAGGAGGCGGGCGGGGGATCGCAATCGCGATCCCGCCCGCCGCACCGCCCGCCTCCTGCCCGCCTCGCGCCGCCCGCAACCACCCCCCCCTGCACCCCCGCAGCCATAATATGATTGGGGGCTGCAGGGGGGGTTAAAAAAACAGTTTGGGGGCATTAACTCTCTGATCCCCGCGGTCTATCAGAGATCGCACAGAAGCGCTGCAAACCGCAGGTCTGAATTGACCTGCGGTTTGCAGCGATCGCCCATATGGGGGGGTCACAGGACCCCCCTGGGCATTGTAACAAGGTACCTGCTGAATGATTTCAGCAGGTACCTTGTTCCGATCACTGCCAGCTGAGCAGCAGTGATCGGAACAACTCATGACGTACCGGTACGTCATGTGTCCTTAAGGACTCGGGAAACATGCCGTACCGTTACGTCATGTGTCCCAAAGGGGTTAAAATATGAGTGACAGTACACCTACAGTTGTGTTCAAAATTATTCAACTCCCACTGAAATTGAGTGTTTTGGCCAGTTTGACATTGATTTTGATCATTTCAGTCATCTTGTTTACAATTAAATCAAAGAGGCACTTGTAAGTCAGACAAATATAACATAACATTTATAATGAAATAACCACAAATGTCTTTTCTGTGCTCACATCATTATCAGTTTTATTCAACCCCCAAGTGACATTCAATCTAAGTACTTAGTACAACATCCTTTTCCAGTTATAACAGCTTTTAAACATGAAGCATAGCTTGACACAAGTGTCTTGCAGCGATCTACGGGTATCTTCGCCCATTCTTCATGGGCAAAAGCCTCCAGTTCAGTCACATTCTTAGGCTTGCCCGCTGCAACTGCTTTCTTTAAGTGCCACCAGAGGTTCTCAATCGGATTTAAGTCTGGTGACTGCGATGGCCAATTCAAAATGTTCCAGCCTTTAATCTGCAACCATGCTCTAGTGGACTTGGAGGTATGCTTGGGATCATTGTCCTGTTGAAAGGTCCAACGTCTCCCAAGCCTCAGGTTTGTGACGGACTGCATCACATTTTCATCCAATATCTCCTGGTACTGAAGAGAATTCATGGTACCTTGCACACGCTGAAGCTTCCCTGTACCTGTAGAAGCAAAACACCCCCAAAGCATGATTGACCCCCCCACCATGCTTCACAGTAGGCAAGGTGTTCTTTTCTTCATAGGCCTTGTTCTTCCTCCTCCAAACATAGCGTTGATCCATGGGCCCAAACAGTTCTAATTTTGTTTCATCAGTCCACAGAACACAAATGTGGTTTGTCCACATGACTTTTGGCATACTGCAGTCGACTCTTCTTATTCTTTGGAGACAGCAAGGGGTGTGCCTGGGAGTTCTGGCATGGAGGCCTTCATTACGCAGTGTGCGCCTTATTGTCTGAGCTGAAACTTCAGTACCCGCATCCGACAAATCTTTTTTCAGTTCCTCAGCAGTCACATGGGGACTTTTCTCCACTTTGCGCTTCAGGTAGCGCCCAGCAGTCGAAGTCAGCATCTTCTTTCTGCCACGACAGGTAACGTTTCAACGGTGCCCTTTGCCTTGAATTTGCAAATGATGCTTCCTATGGTGTCTCTTGGTATGTTTAACATCTTTGCAATCTTCTTATAGCCATTGCCCTTGCTGTGAAGAGAAATCACCTCTTCTCTTGTCTTCCTGGACCATTCTCTTGACTTCACTATGTTTGTAAACACACCAGTAAATGTCTAAAAGGAGCTGAGTATCACAGTCATTGTAAATCTGCCTAATTGGTGCTTATTATGCTTGATTGCTACTCCTTGACATCCACAGATGTTTTCAATACCTGATCGAAAACATTTGAATGAACCTCTGTTCTTAAGAGTGGTAGTCTTTAAGGGGTTGAATAATTGTGTCAATGAAGATCAGGTATTGAAAACACAAAACAAATATTTAATACTCAAAGCTTTAAATGCAGCTCTCACCTCAATGCAACCAGGTAGCACGGAAAGGAACGCCCAACTTCGGCTGTTTCACGTCTTAGAACAAAAAGATGATTTCCAGCTTCCTTAAAATCCAAAATATTCTTTATTGATTTCCAAAAATACGTATAAGATCCAATTCACATGTCACACGAAAAACAGACTGCGATTGTGACGCGTTTCGGGCTATGACATGAAGCCCTTCATCAAGACAATACATCCAGATTAAAACAAACTTATATAGCGCAATGTAGGTGATAGCACCATCTCTGATTGGATGAATGGAATCCAATCAGAGATGGTGCTATCACCTACATTGCGCTATATAAAGTTTGTTTTAATCTGGATGTATTGTCTTGATGAAGGGCTTCATGTCATAGCCCGAAACGCGTCACAATCGCAGTCTGTTTTTCGTGTGATATGTGAATTGGATCTTATACGTATTTTTGGAAATCAATAAAGAATATTGTGGATTTTAAGGAAGCTGGAAATCATCTTTTTGTTCTTAAATATTTAATACTGTATTACAAAAACAATTGATGTCATTTTAGTTGCATTTGGTTCTTTAAAAAGTCCTTGTAAGATTTCATTCTGAACACAATTACAAATGTACACTAAATTCCCTAAAACCCTTTACAGCATTGGGGGTTGAATAATTTTGAACACAACTATACAAGATTAAACTACTGCAGATATATATACCACAAAAGGACATTATATATTTCTGTAACTTCTTGCCTACTCACAATCACAGAAATGTAATTATGATTACTAACATTAAAAGGGCTATCCAAACTATAAAATATGCCGCCAATGCCTGGGCCCCTCATATAGATTATAGTTACCCTGTTACCTGGCACCCACGTCGCTCCTGATCCCCTCATGGTCACCGCTGCATCTCCCCGTTGCACAGATCAAAACATCTGGTGATGGGGGGAGCAGTCAATAGCAGACCATGACAGGGACTAGCCTCCCTAGCCTCATCTGCGATGCCTTATATTATCAATACCTTATATTAATGAGATTTTTTCATAGAAATAATCAGTCCATTCACTTGGAAGGATCATGATTTTAGATTGTTTTTTGTTCTATACATTCATGATCACCATCATGTTAATATCCTATTAATGTAGAGCATATCAATATCTAAAATATAGGATACTGTGTGAACACTAGTCTTACCATTACTTGTATATCCAAAGGCTTACTGTAGATTGCTTTATGGCAACAATTCACAGTGGCAACATGGTGCTACTAAATCATACAAAAGTTACCATAGAACCGTATGTTGAACTTGTCCACAATTTATTATAATGTCTGAAAGGGGCTATATAATGAGTTTCTAAAAGGTATGTTTTTTTCTTTTTTTTGTTTTTTATTTGGCAATGCATTATAAATAGTGTTGAACAATTCAAAGTTAACAAAGTGGAATTCAATCCAAAGGAAAAATTTGATCTGCCACGAATCAGAATTTTTTGGGTGCTTCATGGTAATAAATCCATTTTTTTTTAATTAAAAAAAGACATAATCACCTCCTCCATTTGATTGAAGAAAATGCGCCAATTCTCACACCACGAAGTCCTTATGCTGGGCAAGCGCAGTGACATTATCAGCTGAGGGCGTCACCATGCCTGCCCAGTGTGATGAGATTGTCATGTCATCACGTCACCGCAAGTGACAATTGATTAATTTTCTTCAGTCAAGATGGCTGCAATGGCTTCTCTGTGATCAAATGGATGAGGTATGTATTTTTTTAGTTTTAACCCTTGATTAACTCTCTGGTAGGCTGAATGTGACTCTCAGATGCAGCAATCAGCATATTTCCTGTCATTGCACCCTCTCCATACAATGGATTGCATTTCATTGCAAAGTAATTCATAACGAATCAAATTTTTTAACAAAATTTGGTGAAGCAGCCAAATTAAATTTTTGAAAACTTCACTCATCTATAATTGTAAATTTGAGAGCTAATTATATTCTAGCCTTAGAAATTAGAAGTTTGGTAATCAATTTTAAAAAAGAATACTGTTTTCTATGTTAAATGTAATCTTGGGTGTATTTGAAGCAAAAAAAAAAAGATTTTAATTTCACATTCTATAAAATGATAAAATTAAGAGTGTAAAAGTAAACTGATGTATATAAAAAGAATATTTGTATAATTGCTAAATTACAAAGTTAGCTTAGTAAAATTGTGTTACTTCATGTAAAGCAGTAGTTTTAGCTCTGTTCTATCTGTAACTACAATAATTTTAACAATCAGTTTAAATGTTTGTGTGTGCAATTTTAAAATGAAAATTAAATTTAAAATGTGAAATCTTTATAGTTACAAATATATAAATATCTTATATAAGTTTGGAATTTAAAAAAAATAGAAATCAGGACTGCAGTTCCACATTTTTACCTCAGAGCGCCGCTGTTTAACCAATAAGGAGAGATATTTGAAACTAAAAATCTACTGGTGTCATCCTCACTCACACACTGCAGATCTCCACAAAAGGATTCTGACATTTTCTGGATTCCTTCTTTCATAAACCATTGGATTTATATTAATAGTTGTTTTAACATTCTGGATTATCTATTTAGATTTTCAAAAGATTACTTCTTGGAGGAAATTAGAAGCTAATGACTGAAATGAAACCCTATAAAGAGACACTCAGATGGCAAGTACCCATTTATATCTTATTTTCTTGGCTGTGTCATTCAGCCTTTGGTCAGATTCATTATTCCATTGTAGAAGAAATGAGGAAAGACTCTGTTATAGCAAATATTGCAGATGACCTTGGATTAGATATTAAGCAGCTCTCATCTAGAAAACTGAGGATTGTTTCCAGAGCTTCAGAGAAATATTTCTATATCAATTTAGATAATGGAAATTTATATATAATCGATAGGATAGACAGAGAGACATTGTGTGGAGCAGATGATTCTTGTTTCCTGACATTTGATGCTGTGGTTGAAAACCCTTTTAATATTTTCAAAGTTAAAATAGAAATCAAAGACAT
Organism: Bufotes viridis; assembly: GCA_033119425.1. Lineage (NCBI taxonomy): Eukaryota > Metazoa > Chordata > Amphibia > Anura > Bufonidae > Bufotes > Bufotes viridis. The sequence continues at coordinate 387,163,489 of CM065590.1, forward strand.
CAATGATAATTCTCCAAGGTTTTTTCATGACACATTTATTTTAGAAATAATGGAATTTACTCAACCTGGAACAAGATTTGCTTTACAGCATGCAGAAGATCCGGATATTGGTCTTAATTCTATACAATCCTACAACCTTAGTGGCAACCAATATTTTACACTGAATGAGAAAATCAGCAATGATGGGAGTAAATCTCCAGAGGTTGTATTGGAGAAAACATTAGATAGAGAGACACAGAATATCCATAACCTTATTCTTATAGCAATGGATGGTGGAAATCCTTTTAGATCTGGAACAACATTGATACAAATTATTGTTACTGATGCCAATGATAATTTTCCAGCATTTTCCCAGGAAGTATATAAGGTTAGTGTATTAGAAAATATCCCAGTCAACACCACAATAATCACTGTAAATGCAACTGACAGAGATGAGGGAGTTAATGGTCATATCACATATTCTTTCAGCAAAACCTCAAAAAAAATAAACCATAACATTTTCAGCATATCTCCTGCTAGTGGAGAAATTAAAATAGAAAAACATATAGATTTTGAGTTAACAAAGAGTTATGAACTCAGCGTGCAAGCTAAAGACGGAGGAGGCCTTGTGGCCCATTGCAAAGTATTGATAGAGGTAATAGATGAGAATGACAATGCTCCTGAGATATCCCTCAACTCGTTATCTACTCCTATTCCAGAGGACACTGCTGTGGGTACAATGATAGCTCTAATTGAAGTTCATGATAAAGACTCGGGAAAGAATGGAGAAGTGGACTGTAAACTTTCAGAAGAAATGCCATTTAATTTAGTATTATCATCTGACAATTACTATAGAGTTGTTATCACAAGGCCCATGGACAGAGAAAAAGTTTTTAATTATAACATTACTGTTGAAGCCATGGACAGAGGATCTCCTCCACTTTTTAGCAGAAGAACCATCACATTGGAGATATCAGATATCAATGACAACCCACCAACATTTTCCAAATCCACTTATGTTGCTTATGTCCCAGAGAACAACTTACCAGGGTCCTCAATATACAATATAAAAGCTTCAGATCCTGATACAGGAGAAAATGCAAAAATATTTTATTCAATCTCCACATCTAATACTGAGGATCTTCCAGGAACCTCCTATCTCTCCATTAATATAGAGACCGGAGTTATCTATGCTCAGACATCTTTTGATTATGAGCAGCTCAAAGAGTTTCAAATACAAATAAATGCTAGAGACAATGGATCTCCATCTCTAAGCAGCAATGTTACACTAGATATCCAAATTGTAGATCGGAATGATAATGCACCAAAAATATTATATCCATCCCTGGACATTGAAGGTATGAGTGCATTTGAAATAGTCCCCTTTGATTCTGAACCTGGTTCCTTAATAACTAAAGTAGTTGCCATAGATCTAGATTCCGGACACAATGCTTGGCTCTCTTATAATTTTTTACAGTCATCTGAATCCTCATATTTTGTCATCACTCAACATACTGGGGTAATCAGGACATCCCGTATCTTTCAAGAGAAGGATATATTGAGTCATAAGATAGTGGTGATAGTGAAGGACAATGGTGACCCCTCTCTCTCATCCACAGTCACCTTAAATCTTCTGATTGCAAGCAACTTCCAACAGTTGGTTCCTAGGTTCAATGAAGTGTTAGAAGAAAATCCACAATCTAATTTGCAGTTTTATTTAATCATCACCCTTGGTCTGATTTCACTACTTTTTATTATCACTGTTATGTTGGTCATTATCTCAAAGGGCAGAAAATCAGAACCAGTCCCAATCTTAGGTAACCTCAGTTCCAGTTTATATCCTCAAGTTGATCCCAGAATTCTTTCTCAGTATGGAAGTGGAACATTGCCATTTCCTTACTCATACAATGTCTGTGTCGGGTTTGACACCAGTGAAAATGACTTTACTTATTTTAAACCAAATCAAGAGGTCCCTGTGGATAATCTCATTGATGCCGATGACTCTGGACTTGTCATTGAAGGTGCAAAAGACGTTTTGTCAGCAACCAATTGTCTGCAGGTGAGTTTATCTAAAATCTAAGCTTATTGTAGAATACCATTATGTTACTTTGTCTAACCTACAGAAGCCACTTTCATTTATTGAAGTGTCTGCTGTATCTGGACACTTAGGAAAACTCCATATGATGTTTTAAGATAGTATAATACAGCTGACACCTCAAAGTGATGGTGTGGCACAGATCCTGAGCCTGTATCCTCACAGTACTAACAACCTACTTGTAGCACTGTACTGTACATATACGTTGGAATGGAAAGGGTTAGGTCCCAGACAAGCCCAGTCATTTAGCTTTATGTGGTTTAGTCAAGTTGTTCATAAAACCTAGGTTAAGGTGTTTATATGAATAATAGCAAAGAAAGGAAGTTTATTACTCTGTGCTAATTCATACTGGCCAATTTCAAATAAAATATATATACAAAATTATGGTAGAAACAAGCCAGATATTTGTGGGCTTTCTATGCCCATGTGGAAACATTGTTTTCCTATTTGTTTAGGTACATTGTGGTCATTTCTGAAATATGTTTATGAATTTATTTGAGTTGCTATTGTGTATATGTTTATCTTGTTCTATTTATAGTCTATTTAAACATTCCGCGGCTTTATACTTCAGCTTACATAATTTAAACCCACCAATCATAAAATGAAAATTGTTGGATTATGAAGTAAATAGCACTGATTATGTTATAAAATGCTAAGGGATAGGATATATTAGGTGGCAAGTGAACAGTCCGTTCTTGAAATTGCTGTGTGGGATTTAAGAAAATGCAAGCATTAGGATCTGAGTGATCTTGACAAGATATTGGTTCAGACATTGACCAAAAGATTGGGACTGAGCATCTCTAAAACAGCAGGTCTTTTGGGGTGTTACAAATGAATGAAGGACAAACGATGAACCAGCCATAGGGTCAGGGATGCCAAAGCCTCACTAATGCACATACGAAAAAAATGTCTAATCGTGAATTCAAAATAGGGATCCAAACTATAAAACATAACTTTTAATTATAGAAAGATAAAAAATAGGCCTTTAGATAAACATAATTAACTAACAATTTCTGTAAAAATATGTACCACAGGAAAAAGTACATAAATATGTAAGAACTATGGTGCACGAATAATAATAATAATAATTAAACCATAGTCCTACCACCATCTTTCCACAGGTTCCAGGAAGCAGTTGTGGTTCAGTCAAACGGAGATGAATTGACATCACAATGCAAGCCACTGGACCATCAATTGCTGTAAATAGAAGGTAGGGTGAAGATATAAGTCCCTATTAAGGCCCTATAAAGACCCTGTAGTGCAGATAGAATGCTAGCCCTGGGCAACTAAGTATAGGAGCAGCCTAACCACAGGGCACTCATCCATAAAGGGGCGACCCTGTCAGGAACCTGGCCCTAAGAATACTTGCCCTATTAAAGCCCCTATCCTAGTCCCTACATGCATGTTTCACCTCCTAAATGGGAGAATCATCAGGAAAGACATTCAGGATATAAAGACCAATAAAAAGGGGGGGGGGATAATAATTCTGGTGAAGATAAATATAATGATAATGATATTGTCTCCACCAGAAAGCTACAGCTCCCAGTTAAGGTAACCTGTAGTTTGCGTGGACCAGTTATAACACACCTAATCGCCAGATGAAACAAACTATGTGGAGATGGAAAGGAGGCTACAGATATACCTCACAAACCTCACCTTTCTAGTGGAGACACTATCATTATCATTATGTTTATCTCCACCGGAATTACCTCCCCCCCCCCCTTTATTGGTCTTTATATCCTGAATGTCTCACCTGATGATACTCCCATTTAAGAGATGAAACGTTCATGTAAGGACTAGGATAGGGGCTTTAATAGGGCCAGTATTCTTAGGGCCAGGTTTTTGATGGGGTCGCCCTTTTAAGGACGAATGCCCTGTGGTTAGGCTGCTCCTATACTTAGTGTCTAAGGCTAGCATTCTATCTGCACCACAGGGTATTTATATGGCCTTAATAGGGACTTATATCTTCACCCTACCTTCTATTTACAGCAATTGATGGTCCAGTGGCTTGCATTGTGATGTCAATTCATCTCCGTTTGACTGAACCACAACTGCTTCCTGGAATCTGTTGAAAGATGGTGGTAGGACTATGGTTTATTTTATTGAGTGCTGCCATGCACCATAGTTCTCACTTATTTATGTACTTTTTCCTGTGTACATATATTTACAGAAATTGTTAGTTATTTATGTTTATCTAAAGGCCTATTTTTTTTTATAAAAAGAAAATGTCTACCCCATCTGGTGAGATTCCACAGAAGAGGTACTGTAGCAGAAATTGCTGAAAAAAGTTAACGTTGGCTTTGCTAGAAAGGTAATAGAACTTAGATTATCACTGAGCCTTGTTGCTACTGCTTTAGTGTAAATTAGAAGTGAATGTCTATACAAGAATGTAACTAATTATGTGGACTTTCTTTTGTCATTGTCATTTTTTTTGCTTTTAAACAGCTCAAATGCTCAAGGCTGCTCAAAAGCTTAATTAAAGGAGTTGTCCAAATAGAACTAAACCTGTCTATGTGCAATACTATTTTATAAAGTGGAGAATAGCGTTGAGCGAATTGAAGTTAATGAACTAGAACTCGATCAAATTTTTTATACAATGGCAGTAAAAAAAATACATACTCACCTCATCCATTTGATCGTGGAGAGGCCATTGCAGCCATCTTGTTTGAAAAAAACATGCCAATTCTCACACAGGAGGATGTGTGAAGTCACCACGTCATCACGCTGGGCAGGCTCATTGATGTCATCACTAGTGATAAGCGGCAGAGGCAATATTTGAATTTGTGATATTTCGTGAATATCTGGTAGAATATTCATTATATATTCATGAATTCGAGAATTAGCGAAAATTTTCTTGTTTGCGAAAAATGGCAATGTAATATGCGCGTATTGTGTGCGCAATACAGGCGTGGGTTACTTTTGCTACTTTTTTCAAGCTGCTAGAGGTTTTCTGAGACTGAAGAAAATGGTTGGCAAGGCAGAACATTACAATAGCTTTATATGCAGATAGAGTGCTCCAATATATTCGTGATTGCACAAATCGGCACTAATGATGTAAATATTTTGGCACAATACGTGCAACTTCCCACAATCAACATTGAACCCTGCATCTGAGGGTTTAAATGATGGCGGTCATGGGATCGTCATTCTCTATCATTGCGCCCACTCCATAGAATGGAATGCGATTCATTAGGAAGTAATTCGGAACGAATCCAAATTCTTGTAGAAGTTTGGCGAAGCAGTAGAATAGAATTTTTGAAAACTTCGCTCATCACTAGTGGAGAACTTAGAGAAATAAATGTTAATATCTGTATTTTGCCTGAAACTAATCAAATTGGCTATTTCCATTTGGCTGAGACAACCTCTTTAATTTTTCGATATTGAAGAATATGAATGTATTTCACACAGTAACCTGCTTAAATAAACAGCTTGACTCAGAAATATATCATACTGTAAGCCTTGTAAGGGTTTATGGACATAACAATGAGAACTCCTGATTTGGAAGCTTCTCTATTCCTAACAAACAACAGATTTTGCTCTGGCATTCTTAACTTTGTCACTAATAGTTAGACCTTCTTTTAAGCAACACATACAGTGGAAATGTATGGTTGGACACATTTTCTTCTTAGCATAACAGTTGATTGTTGGGCCTATTTTTTAAAGTGGTTGTTTTTTAATGAAACAATAGCTATAATAATATCCTCATCTAGAAATACTGTAGCCTGATCCTTTTCTACAATTACAGAAGTATTTGTTCTATGCTTTCAAAACACTCATTTGAAGTATTATGGGCACTTTACATTGGGTAACAATCTCCCAGATATTCAGTCCCAACAGATCAAATGATGAAGCAATTGATAATTAATTATCATATCTTTATATTGACATAAAATAATTGTTTTGTAGAACATCCAATCATGTAATGAGTGGATGTGGCGTTGAAAATAAAGTTGACTGTATGAGTGGAAGAGGAAATTAGTGAGTGCATTCTCAATCATTGATACACAACTCTCATGACAAATGCAACATGAAAATGATCGATTGTTAATCAGTGATCTTTATGGGTGGTTTATCTGCCAATATAAAGGGACCCTTCAATGGAAATCTATCAACTTTTTCTTCTATCAGTTTTCCATATTGGTCACAGTAATTCCCTCTGCTTTAAATCTGAGCGCTGGCTACAACAGTGGATATGATAATATTCTCTTCTCTATTTGTATATAGTCATGTATTTGATAAGGTGTAAAGGACTGTGTGTTTTTTATTCATGAAATATGAAAATATTTCAGATATTCAAGTATAGATTATAGCGCAACCTTAGATAACAGTAGATAAAATCATAATATTACTTATACACTGAATGTGACTTCTCTCTCTGCCTCTAGTTAAATGTCGATTGGTCTGGTAATATTGTCCAAAAAATATTTTTGTTTTATATTCACTAATATGCTATGTATATGTTTAGTTGTGGAAGATTCTAATAAAATTGATAAGCAATAAAAATATATATTCAAAATGTATAAAGTTTTTGTCCTGATTTCTAAACGACAAAATGACTGCTAATATTAGTTTACTAAATCTTCCCTCTTTTTGTGTGTTTGGATTTATAGATTTAAAATTAGAATATGAATATCTTTTATTTCTTAAAATATATGAACACCTGATAAACATATGAACAGTTCTCAATCATATAGAATATATGATTGCAAACTGGACTGCAGTTCCTCACTTTTACCTCAGAGCGCCGCTGTTGAACCAATAAAAAGAGCAATACAGAACTGGAGATCCACTGATCTTTTCCTTATTAACACATACTGCAGATTTACACAAGGAGAGGGACATTATCTGGATTCTGTGTCTAAATTATTAAAGTACTGGATTTATTTTAATATTTGCTACAATATTCTGGATTACCAGTACTTATTTACAAAGCTAAATGCTGGAAGAATTTTGAAGCTGATGACAAAGATGAAACCTTATACAGAGAGACACAAAGGACTCAGATGGCAAGTAATTATTTTGATCTTATTTTTGTGGATGTGTCATTCAATCTCTGGTCAGATTCATTATTCCATTGTAGAAGAAATGAGGAAAGACTCTGTTATATCAAATATTGCAGATGACCTTGGATTAGATATTAAAAAGCTTTCATCTAGAAAACTGAGAATTGTGTCTAGAGCATCAGAGAGGTATTTCTATGTAAATCTCAGTAATGGGAATCTGTATGTTAAAGACAGAATAGACAGAGAGACATTGTGTGGAGAAGAGATGTCCTGTTTTCTAACCTTTGATGCTATGGTTGAAAATCCATTCAGTATTGTCAAGATAAAGGTGGAAATTCAAGATATAAATGATAATTCTCCAGCATTTTTTTCTAATCTGTTTACTTTAGAGACAATTGAATTAACATCAGCAGGAACCAGATTTGCTTTACAAACTGCAGAAGATCCAGATACTGGTTCTAATTCTGTACAGTCATATAAGCTCAGTGAAAACCAACACTTTACACTTAGTGAAGACAAAAATCCAGATGGTAGCACATTCCTAGAACTTGTCCTTGAGAAGCCATTAGATAGAGAGACACAGAGTCTTTATGAGCTGATATTAACAGCTATGGATGGAGGAAAACCTATGAGATCTGGAACTGCTTTAATAAGGATCATTGTTACTGATGCTAATGATAATTTCCCAGTTTTCACACAGTCAGTATATAAAGTCAGTGTAAATGAAAACACACAAATAAATTCTACAATAATCACTGTGAATTCCACGGACAAGGATGAAGGAGTCTATGGGCAAATCACATATTCCTTTAGTAAAACCTCAGGAAATGTCCATTATACAGGAACATTCAACATCCACTCTGTAACTGGAGAAATTAAAATAAATGATAAGTTAGATTTTGAACAAACAAAGAATTTAGAACTTTCTGTCCAAGCTAAAGATGGAGGTGGCCTTATATCTCATTGTAAAGTATTAATCGAAGTAATAGACAAGAATGATAACGTTCCTGAGATATCCTTATCCTCATTATCCTCTCCTATTCCTGAGGACTCTGCTGTGGGTACAATGATAGCTTTGATTGAAGTCCATGATAAAGACTCAGGACAGAATGGAGAAGTTGAGTGTAATTTTTTGGAAGATATACCATTTAACTTAGTATTATTATCTGACAATTATTACAGAATAGTTACCACAAGTTCCATGGACAGAGAAAAAGTTTCTACTTATAACATTATTGTTTTAGCAAAAGACAGAGGATCTCCTGTACTTTCCAGCAGAAGAACCATCACATTGGAGATATCTGATGTCAATGACAACTCACCATTGTTTATTGGAAGTTTTTATGTGGCTTATGTGGCAGAGAACAATTTACCGGGGTCCTCAATATACAATATAAAAGCTTCAGATCCTGATACAGGAGAAAATGCAAAAATATTTTATTCAATCTCCACTTCTAATACAGAGGATCTTCCAGCAACCTCATATCTCTCCATTAATATAGAGACTGGAGTCATCTATGCTCAGAGATCGTTTGATTATGAGCAGCATAAAGAGTTTCATATACAAATAAATGCTAGAGACAACGGATCTCCATCTCTAAGCAGCAATGTTACACTAGTTATCCACATTGTAGATCAGAATGATAATGCACCAAAAATCTTATATCCATCCCCGGAAATTGGAGGTATGAGTGCATTTGAAATGGTTCCTTTTGATTCTGAACCTGGTTCCTTAATAACTAAAGTAGTTGCCATAGATCCAGATTCTGGACACAATGCTTGGCTCTCTTATCATTTTTTACAGATGTCTGACTCTTCTAATTTTGTAATCACTCATCATACTGGAGAAATTAGGACATCCCGTATATTTCAGGAGAAGGATGTATTGAATAATAAGATAGTGGTGATGGTGAAAGACAGTGGTGACCCCTCTCTCTCATCTACAGTTACTTTAAATCTTCTGATTGCAAGCAACTTTCAACAGGTGATTCCTAGGTTCAATAAAGAAGTAATAGAAGAAAATCCACAATCCAATTTACAGTTGTATTTAATCATTACCCTTGGATTAATGTCACTTCTATTTATTATCACTGTGATGTTGGTAATTATCTCAAAGTGCAGGAAATCTGAACCAATCCCAATCTTCAGTAACCTCAGTTCAAGTTTATATCCTCAAGTTGATACCAGAATCCTTTCTCAGTATGGAAGTGGAACGTTACCATTTCCTTACTCATACAATGTCTGTGTGGGGTTTGACTCTAGTGAAAATGACTTTACTTATGTGAAACCAAATCAAGATGTCCCTGTGGATAATCTCATTGATGCTGATGACTCTGGACATGGTAACAAATGTATAAAAGAAGTTTTACCAATAACAGGTGCTATGCAGGTAAGGTCATCTAAAATATAAGTACATGGTCAAGGCTTCTAGAAGAATATGATATGGTTGGAAATTTTAGTCATAAGGAAATCCATCTTGTAGTGTTACAAAATTCAAAGAGCTTATTCTTGTGAAGATTTTGGAAGAAATGATTACTTAGTATGCATATATGATCCCCTTTTTGTTTCAAGAGAACCTGTCACCATGAAATTAACTATAATGCAGACATCATGTTATAGGGCAGAAGCTGAATATATATATATATATATATATATATATTTAAACACACAAAGAGAAATCAATGGAAGCACCATCCAGAAAAGCGGGTGCAATGTCCAACAATGGGTTTCAGCAATGCCCAATATTATAAAAAACGTTTTTGCAGAAACGTCACAGTTTTGCCACCATATGGGTGAATAAAGCATTTATTGTTTTCACTACAATTTAAGTGTGCAGTCCAAATTTCTCTTTTATTTATATATATATATATATATATATATATATATATTAGAGATGAGTGAATCGAAGCTGACAAAGTGGAATTCGATCCGAATTTCAAGAAATTCGATTCGCACCGACTGCGAATCTCCTCGCGCTTCTTGGTATCGAATAGCCTTTTTTCCTAAAATGGCTGCTACACATGTGAGGACATGGGGCAAGGAACTCTGGGAAGGCGGGATCACCCATACTGACATGCATGCAGCCAGCCAGCCCTGTGATGTAACAGCCCTGTAAATATGGTGGCCATTTTAGATTCTGCCATTCAACAGTGCACTTAGTGCAGGGAGAGACGTGTCTGTAGGCGCTAGGGACAGTGATAGGAAAGACTTGATTGTGGTGAAAAAGTCAGTGATATATTCGGAAGCCCTGTTTGGCGTGTATTATTGGAAGAAAAAAATTTTTATTCGCCGTTCATTGTTGCATTGATCTGTTGAAAAGCCTTTTGTGTAAAAGTGGAAAAAATTATGGCCTAATTGCCGTTCTGCGGTGCAGTGATATATTCTGAAGCCCAGTTTGTCATGTATCAGTGGCGAAATAAAAATTTGCTCTAACATTTGATTATTTGATCTAACAGTATGTTAGACACAGAGGTGCCAGGCTCTGCAGAGGTGTAAATATTTGTGGCGCAGGCAGAGGTCGTAGCAGAGTAAGGGGCCGTGGCAGCAGGGGTCACTTTGAGAGGCCTTAGCTCCCTGTGTCAGCTAGCGGTCGTGTCGTGACCAGTAACCCAGCAGTTCGTCAGACACAACCCTTAGTTGGCATGGCCCGGGAGCAGGCCCTGTGCCCTCACCTGTCCTCAAGCTGCCACTTTCCTTTCCTCCACTAGGCGGGCAAGTAGTGATGAGGAGAGTGGCGCAGGAGCTGGTTTTGCGAACGGTCAGGCTCCTGACCCAGAGACGATTGAGGAGGAAATCAGTGATGTACAGAAAGTACTTGATGATGAAGTAGCTGATGGCACTTGGGAGCCTGGTGACGAAGGGGCTTACATTTTTTTTTCTTTATATAATAATGTAATATTATAAAATCCAGTGTCTTGATGATAAATCTGCAGTGGTGGGGTTTCCTGTCTGGCTTCCACATACTTTCAAAATAATCCTTTAGTAGTGTGGCGAATAGATGCCGGATGACCGGGACGCTCCATGACCTTCCCAGGAGATGCTTTCCGGAGCAGCGGTTCATTTATGAGACATCCGTATAGTGCGTGGGAATCCGAAAACCCTCTCCTTGCACAACAGGATGTCCTCCTTCCCATCCATAATGACTGGGAACTCGAGATGTTTTCCCTGACGAAGAGACCAGGGGCTGTTAGTTAGCGTTAGAATCTTGATGAACTTCACGACTCTTCCTGGCTCCAAGCAATCTTGAAGCTTTGTTTTCTCATTGTCTGTAGCTACTAGAGGCCTGTTCATGCCAGGCAGGTTTCCCCAGAAGTAAACTTAAATTTGCCAATATATTATCCCAATCTTTGAGAGAAATTCCCAGACATTCAATTTGCCAAGCCTTTTGTGCTGGAGAACATGTATTATTAAATCTTGTTTTAAGCAACTCTTTATAAAGTTGAGAAATTTTAACCTTTTGTTCTGTCCCATATTCCCTATAAATGAATAGACGAAGCAGCCGCTCTGTGGTTTCCTCATGCTGCTGCCACCTTCCCAATCTCTCATCATCATGCCACTCTTTGGCCTCCTCATTCTGCTGCCACCTCCGCATTCTCTCATCGCCATGCCACTCTGTGGCCTCCTCATGCTGCTGCCACCCCCACACTCTCTTGTCTGCATGGCCCTCTGTGGTCTCCTGATGCTGCCACCACCTCCACACTGTGTCATTGTGCCACTCTGTGGCCTCCTTATGTTGCTTCCTTCTCCGCAATCTCTGATCATCGTGCCACTCTGCGGGCTCCCGGTGCTGCTGCAACCTCCAAAATCTCTCATCCCCATACCACTCTGTGATCTCCTGATGCTGCCACCACCTCCACACTCTGTCATTGTGCCACTCTGTGGCCTCCTCATGCTGCTGCCACCTGACGACTATGTCATAGGGCCACTCTGTGGACTTCTCATGCTGTTCCGACCCTCCCCACTTCATGACTGGGCCAGTATTTTGCCTTTTTGGCTTGGCTAACATCATCTTTTATTTGACCCATTTTTGTGATCTGTCAGAAGGAAGGAAAAATGAGACACACAACGGATCTGTGTAGCAGCTGTAAGGCCTGTATGGTCCTATCAGAATTGGCTTGTGATTTGGTACCCAAAAGCAGGAGTGGGAACAAAACACAGAAGACATGCAAATATTCAGTTCATTTGTCATGTCTGTTTTGGATCCACTCCTGTTTTTTGGGGGGCATTAGCAATACTGATGGATTATTCAACAAAATGGTGACCAAGTGGAGGCAAATGCTCAACAGACAGGATCCATTGTTTGGGGGGTTATTGTTCTGACGAATCAAATGAAGGGCAAAATAACCAGTGACGTCAGCACAAACTTACAGCTGACATCCTCTCCACTCTGTCAGGGGAGGCTCTACATTTATAAGCGCTTAATGGAACAGGTTCTGTAGACGGTGAATCAGGCATGGGCGTAGCTATAGGGGGTGCAGAGGTAGCAGTCGCTACTGGGCCCAGGTGCCTGAGGGGGCCCAAAGACCCTTGTGCCACATAAGAAGACACACTAAGCACTGAGGGAAGGGGGCCCAAGCTGAACTCTTGCACCAGGGCCCATGAGCCATTAGCTACGTTACTGGAATCAGGTGACGTCTGTGTAAAAGGAGTGCACTTCTTCTTGACAGTAATATTGACCTGTAATGCTGAGTTTATACTTGAGCTATTTGGTTAGTTTTGGCCCTGCGACCGCCCAAATGAGTTAAGTGTACAGTGATTCTAAAAGCGATGCCTGTTATCTGCATGTCATACGGACTCACAGTATTATTTCACTACCAAAGCAGACTCCCTATGCGAGTTACTGCAAGGCACAGTGTTCTTCACCACTATAAAGGCTCTCAGAAGCCAGGAAATAGCAATTTTTTACGAAATTCGCTACAAATTTTTTCAGATCAAACAAAATTTTTCCCGAAAAATTCGCTCATCTGTAATATATATATATATATAGGGGTTTCTTTACAAATTACCATTTGATACATTTTATTTTTTGATACAATGCTTTGTCTTATTCTTGTCACCATATAAAAAAAAATGTCCAATCAAGTGACATCATGTTATACTAAGAAGGAGGTAAGCAGATTTATATATAGTTTCATGGAAAAATATTCAGTATAATTTATTAGTTTAAATTAAATCCCTGCTATTTCTGTGCTTAAATTCCAGAGAGTCTCAGCGATTGAGTATGCAGTAAATAAAAAAATAAAAGTTTTACTGAAGCTTTTCACAAATTTTTTCTTTTATATTTTTGAGTGTGCTGCCTTTTTGCATTTATTACCATTTGGGCAATGGTCTAGTCCCATTGGGCTTGTACCACTCTTTGTACTTTTTTTTATTTGGATCTGATGCTGCCATTTTGATTATGTGTAGATAGATAGTAGATATGTGATAGATAGATAGATAGATAGATAGATAGATAGATAGATATTAAGAATAGAACCCCTTAATTTTATTAGACTGCCTATAACTAAAGGTGTGACTGAAGTTATCCACAAAACCTTACTTTACTTTCAAAGATCTAAATTGAACTGAATATACAGTAGCTTTCTTAGTATTGTTTATTAATATTTGCTTGGTAGTTTGCAAATGGGATACAATGCTGTATAAACCTAAATAAGGAGAGATAATAATATATTTGACAGGAATTAAAAAATATTTACTAAAGTTATAAAATATCTTTTATATTTAGTAGTAAATAGCATCCCTTTTAGGTGAATGCTAGGCCAATTTTCTGCAAAAATATTCCGTACATAGAATGTACAAAACTTTGATGTACATATCATATGTGCTTATTTTGGTGTCCTTCAAATTAAAATTAGAATTTTTATATCTTTAAGGTTTACAAATATTTAAAGACTTAATCCTAACTTAAAATGCTACAAAATTGCAGTTCCTCACTTTCACCTCAGAGCGCCGCTGTTTACCCAATAAAAAGAGGAATACAGATTTATGGATCCACTGGTGTTTTCCTTACTCACTCACTCATACTGCAGATCTACATAAGGAGACAGACAGTATCTGGATTCTTTTGACATTATTCCATAAACTATTGGATTCATATTAACAATTGCTATACATTTCTGGATTATCAATATTGATTTAACAAAGATCGTTCATTGGAAAAGAATTTAGACACTGATGCAAGATATGAAACCTCATACAGAGAAAAACATAGAACTCAGATGGCAAGTAACAGTTTCTATTTTATTTTCTTGGCTGTGTCATTCAGTTTCTGGTCAAATTCATTATTCCATTGTAGAAGAAATGAGGAAAGACTCTGTTATAGCAAATATTGCAGATGACCTTGGATTAGATATTAAGCAGCTCTCATCTAGAAGACTAAGGATTGTATCCAGAGCTTCAGAGAGATATTTCTATGTAAATATAGATAATGGAAATCTGTATGTTAAAGACAGAATGGACAGAGAAACACTGTGTGGAAGAGCAGCCTCCTGCTTTCTAACCTTTGATGCTTTGGTTGAAAATCCATTCAGTATTGGTAAAATAAGGGTGGAAATTGAGGATATAAATGATAATGCTCCAGTATTTTTCTCTGATATATTTAGTATAGAAACAATTGAATTAACATCAGTGGGAACCAGATTTGCTTTGCAGTCTGCAGAAGATGCAGATACTGGTTCTAATTCTGTGCAGTCATATATGCTCAGTGACAACCAGTATTTTACACTGAGTGAAGACAGAAATCCAGATGGCAGCATATTTCTAGAGCTTATCCAAGAGAAACCATTGGATAGAGAGACACAGAGTCTTCACGAGCTGATATTAACAGCTATGGATGGAGGGAAACCTATGAGATCTGGAATTGCTTCAATACGGATCATAGTTACTGATGTTAATGATAATTTCCCAATATTCACACAGTCAGTGTATAAGGTCAGTGTACATGAAAATACACCAATAAATACTACAATAATTGCTGTGAATTCCACAGACAAGGATGAAGGAATAAATGGGCAGATCATATATTCCTTCAGTAAAACATCAGGTAATATTCATCATAGTGAAAAATTCAGCATCCACCCTGTAACAGGGAATATTAAATTGCATAATAAGTTAGACTTTGAGCTAACTGATAATTATGAACTTTCTGTGACAGCAAAAGATGGAGGAGGCCTTGTGGCCCATTGCAAAGTATTAATAGAAGTAATAGATGAGAATGACAATGTTCCTGAGATATTTTTCTCCTCATTATTCACTCCTATTCCTGAGGACACTGCTGTTGGTACAATGGTAGCCCTGGTTGAAGTTCATGATAAAGATACAGGGAAGAATGGAGAAGTGGAGTGTACACTTTCAGAAGATATACCATTTAATTTAGTATTATCATCTGACAATTTCTACAGAATTGTTATCACAAGATCCATGGACAGAGAAAAAGTTTCTACGTATAACATCACTCTTTTAGTCACCGACAGAGGATCTCCTCCACTTTCCCACAGAAGAACCATCACATTGGAGATATCAGATGTCAATGACAACCCACCGTTATTTTCCAAATCCACTTTTATTGCATATGTCCCAGAGAACAATTTACTAGGATCTACAATATACAATATACAAGCTTCAGATCCTGATATAGGGGAAAATGCAAAAATATTTTATTCAATCTCTGCTTCTAATACAGAAGATCTTCAATCAGCCTCCTATCTCTCCATTAATATGGAGACTGGAGTTATCTACACACAGAGATCATTCGATTATGAGCAGCATAAAGAGTTTAAAATACAAATAATTGCTAGAGACAATGGATCTCCATCTCTAAGCAGCAAGATAACCCTAATTATCCATATTGTAGATCAAAATGATAATGCACCAAAAATATTATACCCAACACCAGACAGTGCAGGTATCAGCGAGTTTGAAATGGTCCCCTTTGAATCTGAACCTGGTTCCTTAATAACTAAGGTGGTTGCCATAGATCCAGATTCAGGACACAATGCTTGGCTCTCTTATAATTTTTTACAGTCTGATTCTTCTTATTTTTTAATCACTCAGCATACTGGAGAAATTAGGACATCCCGTATCTTTCAAGAAAAGGATGTATTGAATCATAAGATAGTGGTGATAGTGAAGGACAATGGAGACCCTTCTCTCTCATCTACAGTCACCTTAAATCTTCTGATTGCAAACAATTTCCAACAACTGGTTCCTAGGTTCAATGAAGAAGTAATAGAAGAAAATCCACAATCTAATTTACAGTTGTACTTAATTATTACCCTCGGACTAATTTCCCTTCTATTTATTATCACTGTGATGTTGGTTATTATCTCAAAGTGCAGGAAATTCGAACCAGTCCCAATTTTCAGTAACCTCAGTTCAGGGTTATATCCTCAAGTTGATCCCAGAATTCTTTCTCAGTATGGAAGTGGAACGTTGTCATTTCCTTACTCATACAATGTCTGTGTGGGGTTTGACACTAGTGAAAATCACTTTACTTACATGAAACCAAATCCCAAAGTCCCTGTGGATAATCTTATTGATGCTGATGATTCTGGACTTGGGAACGAAGGTGATAACGAAGATTTACAAACAACTGATATTCTGAAGGTGAGATAATTTAAATTGCATTTCAACATATAGCAGAACAGAAATTCATAGTTTTCTTTTTTAAACATTGTCAATAACCATAGATACTGCAACTAATCATGTTATTATTTTCCTAAATTTGCTTTAACAAACATTATTGTAAACTCATTACATTGGTTGCCAATGTCCAAGCTTAATCCCACTCACAAGCCACAATGTGCCTTACATATAATATCTGTTCTATGATAAAGCTTTAATATTATTTAAGCAATTGAGATCACTTTGTTTTAACCCCTTCCAGTCAGCCTCCGTACATTTACAATGGAGGTCTAGTCTTTAAAGATTGCTTTAAATAGATATCCATGGCTAATATCTGTGATTCGAGATAATGCCAGTCACAGACATTTAACATCTCAGATGCCATGGTCTTCTGAAGTGGCTTTCCCTGGCTTTCCCTGCAAAGAACTTCACTCCCTCACCCTGATCAGCTTCCATGACTGAAGATTGGGGAAGCTGTTTGTTCTCTCTAATAGCCTACATTTATTAAATATTCTAGGCTAATGAAGTGCTTGTTCTTATCAAACCCTGTAGGTGGCAAGAATAAACGAATTTCCCACGCACTACTATATTAAAGTACAGTACAGTAGAGTATATTAGAAGTGAGCTAAATATTGCACATTAAAGTCCCTAAAAGGTTCTAATATAGGTGTAAAAAAAAGTTTTAAAAATATAAAAAATCAAATCACCCCTTTTCCCTATAATAAAAATAAATAGACAAAAAGTAAACATCATCAGTGGAGATGAGCGAATTTTAAAAAAATTCAATTTGGCCGGATCACCGAATTTAATATTTTTTTTTGTTTCGATCCGATTTTATTCGTGGCAAATTAAATTGAAAAACAGCTATTTCCTGGCTGCAGAAAGCCTTTATAGTGGTTTAGAACATTGGGCCAGATTTATCATTACTCTTGCAGTTCACTCCACTTTCAAAGAAGGCGTATGTGTATTTGAGTCAAGTCAAATTTATCATGGGCTCTTTCAGAGGTTGATAAATCTGGTGTATTTCTGGTTCCTAGTTGTATTTTGGCTTTGTCTTTGGAAAAGTCGCAATTTTAAAAAGGTGATTTTGTCAAACATAAGCATGGTCATGAGTGGAGTGAGTTTGCGCAATTTTTTGCGACTATTTAAAAAGTCGCAATAATAAATCTGTCTTGCAAGTGATTTACATACGACAAAACGCCTATAAACTTGGTTTTGGAGTGAGTGGCGTAAGTCTCCAAAAAGTCGCAAAAAATTGCGCAATTTGGCTTTTTGCGCATTTTTTTGCGACTTTTCAACTCCAGAAAAGTGACTTAGGCTAATGATAAATCTGGCCCATTGTGTCTTGCAGTAACACATATAGGGAGTCTGCTGTGGTAGTGAAATAATACTGTTAGAAGGTATGACATGCAGATGACAGGCATTGTTCTTAGAATCACTGCACACGTTACTTATTTGAGCAGTTACAAGGCCAAAACTTACCAAATAACTCAAGTGTGAGCCTTACAACTCAATGTTAGCATCAAGAAGAAGCGCATTCCTTTTACACCGTTGTCAGCTGATTCCACATAGATATCTATACAACCTGTTCTATTAAACGATTATACAAGTGGAGCCTCCCGACAGAGTGGAGAGGGTGTCAGCAATAAGTTTATGTTGATGTCACTGATTATTTTGCCCTTCCTATGATCTGTCAGAACAATAACAACCCTAAAAACGGATCCTGTCTGTTGAGTAGTGTTGAGCGCAAATATTCGAATATATTGGCACTTCGCTAATTCGCGAATATAGAGCTATATATTCGCTATTTCGAATATTCATTTTTTTATTTTTTTTTATTGTTATATTTTTTTCTTACCCACTTCCCAAAAGTAGTTCTACATAATACATTTGTCATCTTCTTCTACCAAGTCAACCACAGTAAACCAGGTCTAAGTTGAAATCGCAATGCGATTAATTCAAGTTATATTAATCGCATTGCGATTTCAACTTAGACCTGGTTTCTATGGTTGGCTTGGTAGAATTAGCGAATATGACGAATGTATTCGTCATATTCCTCAAAACGAAGATAACGAAGTATTCTCCATCTTCGTTTTAGCTACCTATGCGTCAAACTCGCTAAGCAATCAAATAGGAAGGTTGACTATAGAGACAGCTGTGTTTAATTCGCTATGCGATTATATTACTTTGCTTTTTTTTAAATAAATCGAATAATTATAATACTTGATAATTATTATAATTATTCTATTTATTAAAAAAGCAAAGTAATATAATCGCATAGCGAATTAAACACAGCTGTCTCTATAGTAAACCTTCCCGTTTGATTGCTAGAATTAGCGAGGTTGACCAATATGGAGCAAAAACAAAGATGGAGAATACTTCGTTATCTTCGTTTTGAGGAATATGACGAATACATTTATCATATTCGCTAATTCTACCAAGCCAACCATAGTAAACTAAGTTACAATCGCAATAAGCGATTATTTAAATCGCATATTAATCGCGATAACTAGAATAATGACGAATATTCGACTTCGACTAATATTAAACGAATATTCTATCGAATATTCGCGAATTTCGTCGAAATCGAATATGGCACCTGATGCTCATTACTACTGTTGAGGATTTGCCTTCACTCGGTCAGCATTTGGTCAGTAATCCATCAGTATTGCTAATGCCCAAAAAAACCGGGAGTGGATCCAAAACCGAGATAACCGAGTCAACCATTCAAGAACCGCTGGGTTGCTGGTCAAGACAAGACTGCTAGATGACATCGGGAGCTCACGCCTCTCGCTGTGAATCCTGCTGCCAGGCCCCCTTACTCTGCTGTGACCTCTGCCAGCGCCAGAAACATTTAAGCCTCTGCCACCTGTGCAGGGCCTGATGCTTCTCTGTCTGTCATACTGTTAGATCAGATAAATAAAAATTAAATAAAACAAACTCCAAAAAGTCTGTAATTTTTTCACTTCACCACATAACATCTAGTAAGCCCCCCCCCCCACTAATACACACAAAAAAGGGGCTTTAGAACATGTTACTGCACCGCTGAATGGCAAATAGGCCCTTATTTTTTCCACTTATACATGCCACAAAAGGCTTTAGAACATATAACTGCACAGCTGATCGGTAAATGTATTTTACTTTTGACAGTATGGTTTGCTGGAATTACAGAGCTTTATAATGGCAATTTGGGTCCCCGGTCAGTGCAGAAAGTTGTAATAGGATTGTTCCTATTACCCAGACTGTAACCTCCCTTACTGAACCCTGTTCAAAATAAATGCTATGGAATGATTCCTCCCTATCCTTTCTCAACACCTTGGATAATCTTTCCCTGAACTTATAAATAATTTTTTTAGTGCAGCGAATTTTTTTCTAGCACTGTCCCTAGCGCCTGCTCATATCTGCACTAAGTACACTGGAAAATGGCAGAATCTAAGATGGCTGAGGCTATTTATAGGGCTGTGATATCATAGGGATGGCTGACTAGCTGCTGATTGGCTGCATGCATGGCATTATGGGTGATCCCACCTTTCCAGAGTTCCTTGCTCCATGTCCTCACACATACAGCAGCCATTTTAGGAAAAAATGTGATTCGTTACCACAAATGTTGAGGAAATTCGGATTCCGTGCGAATCGAATAGTTCCGGAAATTTGGATCAAATTCCACGTCATCATATTTGATTCGCTCATCTCTTATCATCAGCATTACCATGGCCCAAAAAAAGCTATTAAAACTATAAATGTATTTATTCTGTATGGTGAACGCTAGTGTTTAGCGAATTAAAGTTAAGAATCCGAAATTCGCCACAAATCTGAATTTCCTGGATCTTTGTGGTAATGAATCAATTTTTGCTTAACTGGTGGTAAAAACAAACAAACATCTCTCATCCATTTGAGCACAAAGAGGCTGTCAAGGCCATCTTGATTGAAGAAAATGCATACAATTTTGCTCACTTTGCTGTTTGACGTCACCAAGTCAGACGCCTGCCCAGCATTTGATGTCATCACATCAGTGTGCTTGAGAACTGGCACATTTTTTTTCAATCAAGATCTGCTATTTGCGATTAAATGAATTAGGCGAGTGTATTTTTTAACCCCTCTTTAACCCTCTGATAGGCTGAATGTGACTCTCAGATGCTGTGATCAGGTTAAATGATGGCGGTGATGTGATTGACATTCCGCACCATTGTGCCTGTCAAACAATGGAATGCCATTTATTATGAAGTAATTCGTAACAAATTGAATTTCTTGATGAAATTCAGCGAAGCAGCCAAATCGAACGTTTTTAAAACTTTTGCTTATCTCTAGTGAACGCCATAAAGGAAAAAAACATTTAAAATGGCCATACTTCTTTCTTTTTATTGGTTCACCTCCTAAGAAGAATTACATAAAAAGTAAACAAAAAATCTAACTCCAAAGTAAAGACTGACCAATAAATGAGACAAGACATAGCTCCAAAGACATAACTATAAAAAAAAGTTAAAATGTGATGCAAAAAAAAAGAAAGTTTGAATACCAATGCAGAAAATATTTTTCCCCCCAAAGTTTTTATCTCTTTAGCATTAAATTGCAAGTAAAACCATACAAGTGATATATTGAGGTAATCGTACTGAACCAGACAATGAAGGTACAGTAACTGGTCAGTTTACACCATAGGAGCACCATAAAAGCAAAAACGATAAAAAATTGTGAAATTGTGTTTTTTTCCAATTCCACCCCATTTGAATTACTTTACAGCTTCCCACTACATTGTATGCAGTAGTAAAATGGTATACATATGAGCACTGAAATGGTCTCTCACCCTGCATCACTTGATATTCTTCAAGAGGGCAACCACCTTGTTAATCAACAATTTTTAAATTAAAGTCACAAATGGGTTGGTGTGATTTGTGTGACAGCATCTGTGTGCTTTGTAGTGCAGTTTTGACCCTGGTGGGACACATGATGTTTATGTCAGATAATTTGGGAGCATTATATTATTCATGATTCAGTACTCAAGATAAATATAAGTTAACATTGAGCTGCTGTTCTATTCCTGTCCACTATAATTTTTTCAGTTACGTCTATCCATATAAGTACATTCCCACCACACACTCACCAGTATGGATAATTGGACATTAATGACATTTATATATACCTTAACAATTTGTAAACAATTCATTTGTCCAGCAACATTTGCATCCTTTTTTTGCATTAGTCAGTTTTAAAATCAATTTTCCTATTTCTTTTTATAGTACAATCACCAAATGTACCAATACAAGTATTACGAGAAAATCTAAGCTTGAACACCATGCAAAATAGCGTACCACAATATGAAAAACAGGAAAGATACACACACATTATTTTAAAGCAAGCTGTAGGATAAACATGTGTATCTAAAATTATGGTAAAATGATAAACAACTTATTTCTTAAAAACAAGACCTAAAATACACTTATTGACAAAGTAAATTAATAAAGCACCTAGATAGAAATTGTTGCAAACCTTGATAGGCAGTTATGTCTCAGAAAAATATGTAAATGATTGTAATTGTGATCTGATTATATAAAAAGGCATAACAGTGCTTTCCCCATTGCCTTATAAAAAGGCTCTCAGAGATGACTACTAGACATGCCTCTTTGACATACTTAAAGACATTGCATCTTTAGACCAAGAGGATGATTGTGTCAACAAATTATTTTCCATTTAGGATGTTCAGCTCTAGCTTTCATAGGCGTTGGGAATAGTGGTTATGTGAGAGCATGCGCACACATTGTACAGGCTCTGAGTGGGGTCATCAGTGATGACATCACTGCACCTGCCCAGCGTGATGTCGTGGTGATATCATCACATCAGTGCATGCAATAATTAGCCTATTTTCTTCAATCAAGATGGTCGCAATCACCTCTCCACAAGCGAATGGATGAGGTGAGTGTACATATATATTTTTGTTTTAACCTCTAACCTCATGAATGTGACTCTAAGATGCTGCATTGAAATGTGGCATCTGAGGGGTTAAGCAACAGGGGCGACATGATCGCCATTCCCTGTCATTGCACCCACTCCATACAATGGAATGCAATTTGTTTTGAAGTAATTCTTAACAAATTACATTTTTTGACAAAATTTGGCGAAGCAGTCGAATTGAATGTTTGAAAACTTTGCTCATCTTTATTGACAATCTAACAAATGCCATGAGCTTTTAAAGTTCTCCATTAAAAACATAATTTTATTGAATAAATACAAAAATGACAATCCAATATAAGAGGAATCCAATAATTGTGCCCATCAAAAAAACTGCAGGGCAGCTATATGCAAATATAGACAATTACACCATGCACTGTAAAATAAATAATAAAAGTCTTCTCGTGACGAGGCTCAGATGAAACGTGCATTGACTCCCGCACTATAGGGTGAGCATACATTTATTTGTATTGATGATAACTGTTACACCTCCATAGGTAAATGTTATTGTCAGGGTAGGTGCAAGGTGGTTTGGATTAGCACACTGTTGATAGTTACTTGCATTTGGTATCAATTACTATCAGCACATATATACATGTTATCTGGCATATATTAATTGGCCTTAAATGAAAACAGACCTTGCATTAGTTGTATTACAGTGCATGGTGCAATTCTCTGAATTTGCATACACCCAGCCTGCTGGTGTTTTGGTCGGCATCATTTTTGGATCCTATTTTGTGGGCTTAATTATTAGATCCCATTGTCATGCTTAAATTTATCCAATAAAATTATGTTTTTAATGGGGAAATTTAAAAGCTCATAGACTCTTTTTTGTTAGACCACCAGTAGAGTAGTGTATATGCAATAGTTAAGTTTTTCGTTTTTAATAAATTTGCAAAACATTTCTAAATTTCTATTTTCTCTTGCTTATTATGAGGTATTGAGTGCAGATTGTTGGCCGCAACATAACAAAATATGAAAAAAGTGAAGCCGTCTGAAAACTTTCCAAATGCATTGTATTTTTAGACTATATTTTTAAATATAATAAATACATAGAGTGAAGTGGGTAGACAGATGCTGATAGGTCATATCATCTCCATTAGGCTTGAGCAAATCAGGTTTGATTGCTTTATCCAGACCTGATTTAGTTTGAATACTTTGTTTACAATATCTTCTCCACAGTGTGCTAAAATGTATAAGCCTCACTTAGGCCTGGCAAATCTAGCTACAAATAATATGAGACTTGCTTTGTCTCACATCTATGACGTAACACTTCATTTATGCACATAAATTACTGTTCCAAAATCTGAAGCTGAACTCAGCTTTGTTAATGAGATTTTGGAAAAATGTATATGCACATAAACGAAGTGTAATGTCATAGACGTGAGACAAAGCAAGTCTCATATTATTTGTAGCAAGATTTAGTAGTTAGTGTGAAGGTTATGGCAATATATATTCTCAAGACTACTGCCAGATTTTCACTAGCATATATTAGCTCCTAGTTCAATTTCTTGGGGGACAGGGTGTTAGACTTCATACCATTTTCATAGTAACTGACTGAACAGCTAAGTTCTTTCTTGCGATCACATATGGCCATGGGCATGTTCTTTTCCCCTCCGCAAATACTGTATGTACAGTCGTGGCCAAAAGTTTTGAGAATGACACAAATATTAGTTTTCACAAAGTTTGCTGCTAAACTGCTTTTAGATCTTTATTTCAGTTGTTTCTGTGATGTAGTGAAATATAATTACATACACTTCATACGTTTCAAAGGCTTTTATCAACAATTAAATGACATTTATGCAAAAGTCAGTATTTGCAGTGTTGGCCCTTCTTTTTCAGGATCTCTGCAATTCGACTGGGTATGCTCTCAATCAACTTCTGGGACAATTCCTGACTAATAGCAACCCATTCTTTCATAATCACTTCTTGGAGTTTGTCAGAATTAGGGGGTTTTTGTTTGTCCACCCGCCTCTTGAGGATTGACCACGAGTTCTCAATGGGATTAAGATCTGGAGAGTTTCCATGGACCCATGGACCCAAAATGTCAATGTTTTGGTCCCCGAGCCACTTAGTTATTACTTTTGCCTTATGGCACGGTGCTCCATCATGCTGGAAAATGCATTGTTTTTCGCCAAACTGTTGTTGGATTGTTGGAAGAAGTTGCTGTTGGAGGGTGTTTTGGTACCATTCTTTATTCATGGCTGTGTTTTTGGGCAAAATTGTGAGTGAGCCAACTCCCTTGGATGAGAAGCAACCCCACACATGAATGCTCTCAGGATGCTTTACTGTTGGCATGACACAGGACTGATGGTAGCGCTCACATTTTCTTCTCCGGACAAGTCTTTTTCCAGATGCCCCAAACAATCGGAAAGAGGCTTCATCGGAGAATATGACTTTGCCCCAGTCCTCAGCAGTCCATTCACCATACTTTCTGCAGAAGATCAATCTGTCCCTGATGTTTTTTTGGAGAGAAGTGGCATCTTTGCTGCCCTTCTTGACACCAGGCCATCTTTCAAAAGTCTTCATCTCACTGTGCGTGCAGATGCGCTCACACCTGCCTGCTGCCATTCCTGAGCAAGCTCTGCACTGGTGGCACTCCGATCCCGCAGCTGAATCTTCTTTAGGAGATGATCCTGCCGCTTCCTGGACTTTCTTGGATGCCCTAAAGCCTTCTTAACAAGAATTGAACCTCTTTCCTTAAAGTTCTTGATGATCCTATAAATTGTTGATTGAGGTGCAATCTTAGTAGCCACAATATCCTTGCCTGTGATACCATTTTATGCAACGCGTTTTTTTGCAGGTTACCATGGTTAACAATGGAAGAACAGATTTCAAGCATCACCCTCCTTTTAACATGTCAAGTCTGCCATTTTAACCCAATCAGCCTGACATAATTATCTCCAGCCTTGTGCTTGTCAACATTCTCACCTGAGTTAACAAGACGATTTCTGAAATGATCTCAGCAGGTCCTTTAATGACAGCAATGAAATGCAATGAAAAGTTTTTTTGGGGATTAAGTTAATTTTCATGGCAAAGAAGGACTATGCAATTCATTTGATCACACTTCATAACATTCTGGAGTATATTGCTATTATAAAAACTTAAGCAGCAACTTTTCCAATTTCCAATATTTATGTAATTCTCAAAACTTTTGGCCATGACTGTACATATATAGATTTTATTGGGTATAAATGTTTTAGGTCAATAAAATTGATTTGTGACTTCAACTCATAAAAAAGTGACACAATTATAGGTAAAAAAAAAATGGTATATGGGCAGACAGTCCTGTAGGCAAAAAAAAAAAGTTTATGAAGGAGAAGACTTTAAAAATATAGTTACTATTTTTATCTACCTTATAAATGATGTTGGCCTGCTTTAGTATTAAGATTTTATATTTGAATGTATGTTACATAAGCGTAATGAAAATGTAGTCAAAAATAGATGTTAGAGAGTAACTTATGGGACAATTTATTTATTCTGCCCATTAACTATATATGTTTCTTGGGGCTTTACTAGCTCTATGGTTCTTGCCTTGCATCGCAAGTTTTCCAATCTCCAAAATTTGGAACCCGATGTTCCTTGTTTACAGATTGGCAGGTTAAATCAGGTGTACTAACCTACTTAACCTTTGAGAAGTGCTCAATTGACCACTGTTTGTTAGAAATTAATATGTGGTAACTTAGTGATAGTAAAACAGGAATATAAGGAATATAATACAATATATAGTACATTATTTCTTATTTGTTTTTCTATTGCTATTCTGTAAAGTTTTTCTTATGAAAATACAGACTTTTAGAGGAATAGTGTTATATAAAGTATTTTATGCAAATACTTTCAAGACGACCATATTTCTTTTAACTTTTTTCCTGACAATTCCATATCACAAATATTTTTGTTAGGGAAGTACTTAAAGGGAACCTGTAACCATAAAAAATTTAAATTTTTAAATTTAAATAACCTACAGGCAGCATGTTATGGAGAAAGGAAAGCTAATCTGATTGACATATGGGTTGTTGGGAGAGGTTCAGTATAAGTTGTATTTCATTCAAGTAAATTCCTGTTTCAGTGCTTGAAAGCTATTGCTTCATGAAAAGCTATAAATGGAAGGCTTTCGGTCCTGTGTAGGACCACCTCTTTGATGTCCAATACTAGAATGAACATGAATAAATACCTATATTTTACCAAGTTTTGCTGAATCCTTTGCCACAGAACTAAGAATCAATCAGCTTAGCTCTGCTTACTTTATTGCATGCTGTCTATAGCTTAAACACGCAGAACATTTTCCATTTAAGATTATAATTGCAGCTATAAGCACTAGATCCTCGTGTTTGGATTTGTAAAATAAACTGAATCAAGCTTGAAAGTTAAGAATGGATTAACGATGGCTAGAGTTAAACTTTCTAGTTAGTTGTCTATTACCTTACACATTTTTGGAAGAGTAAAAAAAAAACTTTTAAGCAAATACCCTTTCTCCAATTAGGAATAGGCCAAAATAGTTGTGGTTTCAAATTCTAAATGCTATTTAATGATAAACATTTTATGTCCTCTTGCTACAGACTAAATTCAATTTGTAAAAATTAAAACACTTTTTTTTTTAAACTAAACAATCGGTCATGTGTTGTATCTTACTGTATCTTAAACTAAACATGCAAATATCTTAATCTAGTAAAAGATGAAAAAAAATAGGAAACTACAAAACAACATATGAAGTAATTTTGTTTAAAATATATTTAAAGAAATAGGTTAAACACTTATTCTTTTATCTATGCAATAAGGAAGTGGTATTTGTTGGTCCATAAAAACATTAATAATTTGTTGTTTTAATTAGGTTATAAAACATTTCACCTTTTAAATTTAAATGAGTTGTGTACTCCTTTACTATTTATAGCCTGCCCTCAGGTAAGGCCATGCATATCTGATCAGTGGCATGCCTGCCAATCAACTTTTTGGGAGTAGCTATGGCTCTGGAAGAGAGCTCTAGATGGCTCCATCCATTGTGTAGTGGACAGACCTGGTTACTGTATCGCTTTTCCCTGTGACAAGAATGAGAGCAGCCCTGCAGTGATAAGTTCTGCCCACTGTGCAATATATGGAGTTTTGTAGTTCTAGCATTGATTTCCTATGCAGGAGATACTCTGAAACAGCTTGTCGGCAAGAGTGCAGGGCACCAGACCTATAGCGATCAGATATTTAAGGAGTGGACAACCCTTTTAAAGTAATATTGAAATACATAATTTATTAGATACATGAATTACGACAATTACAAATGCCTTGTAATAATTTAATTTCACAAGGTAACTATTATAGAGTGACATAGGGAAATTCACTAAAACCAGAACATCCACAATTATTATCTATCATAGAGGTCTAATTTGATTTAGCTTGATCTTTAGTTTGGACACTTAATAAAAACATAAGTTGTCACTATATAGTCGTACACTATGACTGTATAAAATGCAAATACTTTTTTTTATTTTATACACACATTTCAATCTTACACTATATGAATTTTAACTTTATTTTTTTAATTTCAGATATACTTTTACAAAACTTTGTATACATATTATGTTTTATAGCAATATTGATACGCAGTTAAGTCATAATATGATGTATTCATAAGTTTGTTTCTTTTTAAACACAAAATACAACAAAAAAATATTAAAATCAATGAAACTAAATTCTGTCCTGCAGTTCCTCATTTATACCTCTGAGCGCCGCTGTTTAACCAATAAGAAGAAGAAAGCAGAGCTAGAGATCCACTGGTATTTTCATCATTCACGCACATTACAGAACTGAAAGCAGAGGCATACCCATATTCTGGATTTTCTCAATGCCAAGCATTCATGTTGGATATTATCTTAAGACAACAGTGGATTTCTACATATTCATCACCAGTGGATTATAATTAATATTATTAAACAGATCTGAGAGACAAATATCAGATATTAGAAGGGACAAGCATGGAACCTCATCCACAGATCTGCAAAGTAATCAGATGGCAAGTAATGTATATCTTATTTTCTTGGCTGTGTCATTCAGTCTCTGGTCAGATTCATTATTCCATTGTAGAAGAAATGAAGAAAGACTCTGTTATAGCAAATGTTGCAGATGACCTTGGATTAGATATTAAGCAGCTCTCATCTAGAAATCTGAGAATTTTGTCACATATTTCAGATAAATATTTGTACGTAAATCTAGATAATGGAAATATGTATATTAAGGATAGGATAGACAGAGAGACATTGTGTGGGACAGAAGATTCTTGTTTCTTAACCTTTGATGTTATGGTTGAAAATACCTTCAATATTTTCCAAATTAAAATAGAAATTCATGATATAAATGATAATTCTCCAGTATTTTACCCTGATCTGATTACTGTAGAGACAATTGAATTAACATCATCAGGAACTAGATTTTCTTTACAAACTGCAGAAGATTTAGATACTGGTTCTAATTCTATACAGTCATATAAGCTCAGTGATAACCAATATTTTACACTGAGTGAAGACAGAAATCCAGATGGTAGTATATTTCTAGAGCTCATTCTGGAGAGGTCATTAGATAGAGAGACACAGAGTCTTCATGAGCTGATATTAACAGCTATGGATGGAGGGAAACCTATAAGATCTGGAACTGCATTAATACAGATCATAGTTACTGATGTTAATGATAATTTCCCAATATTCACACAGCCAGTATATAAAGTCAGCGTAAATGAGAATATACCAATAAATACTGCAATAATCACTGTGAATTCCACGGACAAGGATGAAGGAATGAATGGACTGGTCACCTATTATTTTAGTAAAACATCAGGAAATGTCCACCGTACAGGAACATTCAGTATCAACTCTGTGACTGGAGAAATTAAAATAAATGATAATTTAGATTTTGAAGTGATGAGAAATTATGAATTAACTGTGCAAGCTAAAGATGGAGGAGGCCTTATGGCTCATTGTAAGGTATTAATAGAGGTAATAGATGAGAATGACAATTCTCCTGAGATATCAGTTAATTCATTATTCAGTCCTATAAGTGAAGATTCTGACCCTGGTACAATGATAGCCCTTATTAAAGTCCATGATCGAGATTCTGGAAGAAATGGAGAAATTGACTGTAAACTTATGGAGGAAGGACCTTTCAGTCTGATATTATCCTCTGAGAGCTATTACCGAATCGTCAATGCTGGTCCCATGGACAGAGAAAAGGTAGCTAGCTATAATATCACTATTTTTGTGACTGATAGAGGATCTCCACCACTGTCTAGTAAAAGATCCATGATGCTGCAAATATCAGATGTTAATGACAATCCACCAATGTTTACTAAATCCATCTATTATGCCTATATACCAGAAAATAATTTACCGGGGGCTTCAATATACAGCATACAAGCATCCGATCCTGATACTGGAGACAATGCAAAAATAATTTATTCAATTTCGAGCAATAATACAGAAGGTCAGGCATCCTCCTCCTATCTTTCTATAAATTCAGAGACTGGAGTTCTTTATACACAGAGATCATTTGATTATGAGAAACAGTCTGAGTTTTTTATACAAGTCACTGCTAAGGACAATGGATCACCATCTCTGAACAGCAATGCTACATTAATTATCCATATAGTGGATCAGAATGATAATGCACCAAAAATCTTATATCCTTCAATTAACAGTAGTGGTATGGCAGCATTTGAAATGGTGCCTTTTAATTGTGAACATGGTTCCTTAATAACTAAGGTGGTTGCCATAGACATAGACTCTGGGCACAATGCTTGGCTCTCTTATCATTTTCTACAAGAATCAGAACCATCTTATTTTGTCATCACTCAGCATACTGGGGAAATAAGGACAGCACATATTTTTCAAGAGAAGGACACACTGAATCATAAGATAGTAGTGATGGTGAAGGACAACGGACAACCCTCTCTCTCATCTATGGTTACTTTAAAACTCATTGTTGCCAACAATTTTCAGGAGGTGGTTCCCAGGTTTAGGGAGAAACTCCCTGATGAAGAGCCTCAGTCTAATTTACAGTTATACTTAGTCATCACCCTTGCACTTATTTTGTTCCTGTTTATTATAACTATTATGTTGGTTATTATATCAAAATGTAAGTCTAGACCACTTCCAACATTTGATCCTCTATGTTCAACCCTATATCCTCCCATTGATCCCAGAATGATTTCTCAGTATGGAAATGGAACATTGACTCTCCCTTATTCATACAATGTCTGTGTGGCTTTAGAATCTGGTGAAAGTGACTTTACTTACATGAGACAAAATCAAGATATCCCTGTAGAGAATCTCATTGATGCTGAGGATTCTGGACTAGGGAATGAGAGCTTGCAAAACAATTTTCCTTCAAGCAGTCCTATAGAGGTGAGTAAGGCACTCTGAGATTTGCTACATCATTTTACACATACTATTTTGAGTTCTATTAGTATGACTGACATATAGGAAGTGTATTACTCTATTAAATGTTACTTTGTAGATGGAAAAGATAAACCAATTTGAATATCTTATTAATATATTTATTATTATTATTATTATCATTATTATTATTATCCATGATTGATTATTAATTTATAGGTCCAAAGTCTAAGGCTAGACTGATGATATTCTGTTAAAATGTTATCAGGTGCAGTGATAAACGTATCCTACCTGACTTGAAGTTTAATAGAAGGAGGTCTGATTTCTTCGAGTACAGCTTTGGGCTTTTGGAAAAATCTAAAATGATTCACTGAAACATTGTATATCCAATAAACATTGTAAATTACAATTTAAAAGATTTCTATACTAACATAAAATTGTTTCCTACTGTTGGACCCCTCAGATCCCCCTTCTGGATCTTCTGATATCTCACACTCTTTAGATGTTACTTCCTGCATTGGTGACCATATTGTCTATACAGTATGTGTAGCATAAACAATATCTGGAGTCTTTCAAATAAAAAAATCCTGGTTGGCGCATAAAAACATTGATTGGTAATCATACAGTCATTGGGGGAAATTTACTGATTGACAAGTCTTAAATAAAAAATAAGATGGCCTCTTAATAATTTTACCATATCTTCAGGAGGTCTATGAACAATGAAAATGAAATCTAAGTATGCCAGCTAGAGATGAGAAAAGTTTTGAAACATTAGATTTATTTGCTTCTCAGAAATTCACAAAGAAATAAGATTTGTGATGAATTACTTTTTACAAAAGGCAATTCTTTGTATATAGAGGGCACAATAATGGGGAACGGCGATTGCGCCTCCCCATCATTGAACCCCTCAAATGCCACATTCATCACTGATCACGGCATATGAGGCTGCAATTTAGGACATTCGGGGTTAATCAGAGTAAAAATAAATAAATTAATACTCACCTTATCAATTTGTTCTTGTAAAGGCTGGCATAGCCATCTTGATTGAAGACACCAATAGATAGCTAACATCACCATAGCATTTTAATAATGCAGAAAAACGTGGCACAGTGTTTCTTTTTTTATTTATATGGCACAAGTTATGTAAATACAAAATGGTAAGGCTAATGAGTGTATCTTTGTTCCTAGTCCATGTCTTTAGAGCTGAGAAAATGAAAATTCTGAGATACGTTTTATTATGACAAGTTTTTTTCCAATATAAATGTAAGTGCAATTGGTTTTACATAGTGTATTGCATAAAAAGTACTACACTATTGTACTACACTATTAAGTCAAGGTTTCATCCTCCTCTTTTCTTTAAGATATCAAGACCACTTGGACTGCTGTGATCTGCTCCGATTTATGAACTTAAAAAAAGTATAGTGTATTATTTTTTATCATTCATCTTGACTTGAAGCTGGTATAACCATGAGCTTACCAGCTTTGGTCCCCACTGGTTCTCAGGGGGAGCAGTTGACAACCCACAAAATTCTGATTTAATACCATTTGAAGGAGAAATTGCAAAACAGGCACTCAACTTAAGGCCCTGCTTATTGGTCATCCTCTTAACAGATCAGGTCCATCAGAGTGAGAAGTGCTCTTTCTAATTAGTTTTCCAAGTTTGAGATCCCCCTCTATAACATCTTTATGTGCTAAGAAAATACATAGAAAGGGGTTGTCTTCATGGTTTATCCTATTAAAAATTTAACTAGTAGGATGTGAGGTCCAACAGCCACATGATAGTTACATACAGTAGTTACATAGTTAATGCGATTGAAAAAAAGACTAAGGTCAATCAAATTCAACTAAGGGATGGGAGGGGACGTGAATCCCAGAAAGAAAGTGAGACTCAGATGTCTACACATTTTGATGAGCATTAATGTCATATTTAAGAATTTATCTAAACTTTTTTTTAAAACTATCCATTGTTTCTGTTGTGACCATGTCTATAGGTAGTCTAGACAATAGATTTACATTTCTTACAGTAAAAAAAGCTTTGACCCTTCTCGAGACTGAACTTTTTTTCTCCAGTCGGAAGCAGTGTCTCCTTGTCTTTTGAGGGTATTTTACATGGAACAGCTTTTTAGCATACACAGTATTCTGTACAGCCCATTTATATATTTGTATAACTTAATCATGTCCCCTTAGACGTCTCTTCTCAAGACTAAATAAATTTAATTATTTTAATCTTTCCTCATAACTTAGACCCTCCAGGCCCCATATCCGTTTTGTCACTCTCATTTGTACTTTTTCAAGTTCCAAAGCACCCTTTCTATGGATTGATGCCCAGAACTGAACTGCATATTCCAGATAAGGCCGCACCAAAGCTTTATAAAGTGGTAGTATGAGATCCCTCTCCCTTGAGTCCATGCCCCCTTTAATACATGACAATATCCTGGTAGCCTTAGAAGCAGCTGGTTGGTATTGCATGCTAATTTTTAATCTATAATCTACAAGTACACCGAAATCCTTCTAATAACTTTAAATTTATCTACATTGACCCTCATTTACCAAATTGATGCCCAATCAGTCAGAGTGTCCAGGTCAGCTTGTGGTTTTTTGACCCTTAGACTACATAGTGCTACTGAGCTTAGTGTCATTTGCAAAAATAACAAACCACACCAATGCCCACGTTGTACCCTCAGGATACTAAACATTTATTTACAAAAAGGTCACATAGACCTACTAAATCCTTTTAGGGGTTACAACATAGATATTAAAACGTAACCTTTATTATATTTTTATAAAAGCTGATACATTTATTTATACACCCAGTCCCATTAAAATTATCAGGGAAGGAATCAGATATTCCACTTAATACTGAATGTGTGTAATCCTCTTTTACTTGGAGGTACTGCTTATGGCTGCTGTTCACTTTGCTGTGTTATAATGTGTGCATTTTCCATAGGTTAATGCATATGTTTTTCTACATTCCTATCAGGAATCCAGCGCATTCGTTGCTCAACTCTGTGCTTGATGGCAATCAACAACTTTGTTGCAACACTGGAATGTGTAGCCAATTGCTCACTATTTGAAGCTTCTTGGCAGTCAGATTCAGATTGTAAGTCAGTGTTGCAACAATGTGATTGTATAATAGAGCAGATTTCTATTTGCTCCTACTGCACTTATATTATGGCACTGGAACCACTTGACTAATTCCTATGTTTGTGCACACATGCTTTGTCACACTATGGCTCATGAGAGAGGAAATAGATTCCTACAAAATTACCAGGGAATGGTTTCCCTATTTTATCGTAAAGGGGACACCCACTTCTCAACCCTCTTTACTATGAGCCATATCACACCAACTTTCTCAGCCACGCAGATACATGCTGTTTAGCACTTACCAACCACACATTCATTCATACAATTGTATGCTTCCGATCGGTCCCTGTCTAAAAGCCAGCAGGCACTAACCCTTCCGACATGTTTCGCCGCATGTGCAGCTTCATCAGGGAAATAGGGTATTAGTGTAATTTGCAAAAATAGAAACAGTGCTATTAGTTCCATCCTCAATATCTTTAATAAATACATGAAATAATAGAGGACATTGGGTACACCACTTATAACCTGGGACCATTCTAAATAGGAATCATTGACCATGACTCTCTGAACACGGTTTAATTATAAACTATATTCTCAAAGCCTTTAGACCATATTTTATTTACTAAACGTTTGAGGGAAATTAGTAAACGCCTTTGCAAAATCTAGAAACACTACATCCACAGCCTCCGCTCGATCCAGGCTTCTACTCACCTCCTCATTAAAACAAATCAGGTTAGTCTCAGAACTTCTGTCCTTGCTAAACTCATGCTGGTTATCAGTTATGAATTTATTTTTATCCCATACCCCTGTATATAGTCCCTTTAGTGTCCTTCAAACAGAAGCTAAACTAACTGGTCTATAATCACCTGTGGAGGACCTGAATCACTTTTTGAACATGGGCATCAAAAATCCCTGTGAGGTAGAATCCAATTTTCCTCATTTTAGGGGAAAAAAATTCCTTTCTGACTCCAATTAGACAGTCAGAATAACTGCAAAGAAAAATGGGGTCAGTCAGCATATCTCTGATACATTTATACATAGTTATTAGATCTCCCTATAGTGATCCTTTTCCAAACTGAATAACCATAATTTTGGTAATCTTTTTGGCTACTGTAGTCCACTCATTCCAGTTATTACTTTAATTGTCCTCCTCTGAATCCTGTCCAGCTCTGTTATGCCTGTCTTGTTCACAAGAGCCCAGAACTGTACATTGTATTCCATGTGTGTCTTAATAGTGATTTGTAAAGTGGCAGGACTATGTCCTTATTAAGTGAATATATGCCACTTTTGATGCAACCCATTATATGATTGGCCTTGGCAGCAGTTGCCTGACACTGGTTTCTATAGTTTAGTTTGCTATCCAGTTAAATTCCTAAGTCCATTTCCATGTCAGTGTTACCCAGTGTTTTACCATTTAGTATGTACGGGTAACTTGAATTATTCC
This sequence comes from Bufotes viridis, assembly GCA_033119425.1. Taxonomy (NCBI): domain Eukaryota; kingdom Metazoa; phylum Chordata; class Amphibia; order Anura; family Bufonidae; genus Bufotes; species Bufotes viridis. Next base: position 387,199,030 of record CM065590.1, read on the forward strand.
TTCACATGTGCATAACCTTACATTTATCCATTTTAAACCTCATCTATCACTTCTTTGCCAAGCCTCCAATCTATCCAGATCCATCTATTGCAGTATGCTGTCCTCTACCATGTTAATTACGTTTCATAGTTTAGTTTCATCTGGAAATATTGATATTTTGCTGTGCAAACCTTCTAAAAGATCATTAATAAAAGTATTGAAGAGAATAGGGCCCAATACTGACCCTCTGTGGTACCCCACTGGTGACAATGACCCAATCTGAGTATACACTGTTAACCCCTTCCCGACTACCATACGGGTATATACGTGCTATCTGCACATACCCTGTGCAAGTAGCACATATATAAATTTTATGGCACCTCTTTAATCCAAGAGCTGCAAAGAGTTTGGATTAAAGCCTCTGCCCCTGCACTGCCATTGTCACGGACAGTGTAGAGTCCAATAATGCCGGCAAGGGACCAATTAGAGTGGTCTATTGCTGGCGATCACTCAGATTGGTTAGTCTGTGGAGACTAACCAATTGGTTTGCGGCAGTGTAAAAGTGTCGGTTTCAGGCTCTGATCTGCACTCTTCAGACCAGAGCCTGAAATCGGATACTATATGCTCATTGCCCCTAATCTGTGCCCCCAATATTTGAGCCCCCATCCCCAATCTGTTGCCCCTTCTCTTCACCCTGCCTCAAGCTTTGCCGGCCATGCACTGTGCATGTGCTGGCAACTGTGCCCATCTTCCCTATCCATATCCCCTGCCCCCATTCATGTCCCCTGCCCCAAACCCTCATCTTTGCACCCTTGTGCGGTCCCCCTGCTGTATCTGATGGTGGCGGCTATTTTCCTGAGCCGCCGCCATCAGAAGCATTTGTCAGCTGTATGTTGATACTCTACTGTAAACCCTTAGATGCCGCTGTCAGCAACATCCAAGAGCTTAACAGAGGGAGCAGGCTCCCTCTCTCAACCATTGGGCTGCCGCGCTGCGATGGCAGCAGGCCAATGGTTGCCATGGCAATCGGATGCCTTGCAAAGGCTTCCAATGTTGCCATCTATCAGTGTAAAACTGATAGTATTATACTTTGCAATGCAAGAGCATTGTAAAGTATAGTACAGCCATAAACCCCACTGGATCATCAAGATTCAAGTGGGACTGGATAAAAATAGGTGTAAAAAAAAAAAGGCAAAAAATAAATATTAAAAGAGAAAATTAAAAATAAAATAAATTGCCTTTTCCCATATCCGATCATTTATAAGAGATTAAAAAAATAAAATAAACAACACATATTTGGTAAAGCCATGTCCGTAATGACCTGATCTATAAAATGATCATGGAACCAATCCTGCATGGTAAACACTATAAATAATAAAAATAAACAATGGCTGAATTGCTGTTTTTTTGCCTCAACTCCCAAAAATATTTAATAAAAAGTGATCAAAAAGTCATATACAAAAATTATACCAATAAAAACTGCAGCTCATCCTGTTAAATATAAGCCCTCATAAAACTTTGTTGATGGAAAAATAAAAAATGTATGGGTCTTAGATTTTGGTGATAAAAAAAGTTTAATAAAAATTGAATTTTATGATTTAAGTGGTAAAAAATAAAAAAATATATATAATTTTGGCATCACCATAACTGTATAATCCCACAGAATAAAATTATCATATCAAATATACCACACAGAGAACCACATTAAAAAATAAAAACTCTGACAGAAATCCAATTTTTGCCAGCTTCACCTTCTAAAATTTTTTATTAAAAGCACTCAAAAAGCCATTTAGACTCCACAATTATACCAATAAAACTTAAGGCCGGTCCTGAAAAAATAAAAAAAAGCTCTCATGCAGCTACATTGATGGAAAAATCAAAGAGTTGGTGATGCAAAAAAAAAAGTTTAATAAAAAGCGTAAGATACAAAAGGGCTAGAACATGAATTATGTAAATTTTAATATAAATTTGGTATCGCCAAAACCATATCAACACACAGAATACAACCATCTTATCAAGTTTACCATATGGAGAACGTCATAAAAAATAAAAATAAAAAAACACTGGCAGAATTGCAATATTAGCCACTTCACCTTATAAAAAGTGATAAAAAAGTCATATGGTACATAAAATGGTACCATTAAAAACTAAAGCTCACCCCATAAAAAAATGAGCTGCCACACATCTCAGTCAAATTGGGCCAGTCAAATTTATGGTGCATAACTGTTATTCCTTGTTAAAGTGAAAAATGTGGGCTTTTGGTGACTTTTTCTTGTAATTCTTTTTTTTAAATCCATGTGTTTCTAAATATTATGAAATGCCTCTTAGGTAAAAGTGGTCAGTAAACCCCTCAATGAGTTATTTGAGGGGTGTAGTTTTCAAAATGATTTGAGGGGTGTAGTTTCCAAAATGGAGTAATTTTTGGAGGGTTTCTACTGTAGGGGTGCCTTATTGTGCTTTCAAATATGACATAACACTCAAAAGCCATTCCACCAAATCTGCTCTCCAAAAACCATATGTTGCTCTTTTCCTTCTGAACCCTGCCATGCGCCCATATAGCGATTTATAAACATAAATGGGGTGTTTCTGTAAACTGCAGAATCAGGGTAATAAATATTGAGGTTCTCTTTTTGTTAACCCTTGCTGTGTTATAAAAAAATTGGATTAAAATTAAAAATCTGCACAAAAAATGAAAATAATAAACTTCACCTCCATTTTCCTTTAATTTTTGTGGGACACCTAAAGGGTTAACATAGTTTGTAAAACCAGTTTTAAGTAATTTGAGGGGTGTAGTTTCTAAAGTGGTGTCATTTATGGTTGGTTTCCATTATGTAAGGACCTCAAGTGACTTCAGAACTGAATTGGTCCTTGAAAAAAGACGGTTTTGAAAATTTTATAGAAAAGTAATAAAAACTTGCTTTTAAAATTCTCAGCCTTCCTACATCCTAAAAAATTAAAATGTGATTTTCAAACTGATGCCAACATAAAGTAGACAAATAGGGAATCTTAAGTAAAAACTACCTAATGAGATATCACTATCTGAATTTAATGCGTAGAAATTCAAATTTAGAAAAAAAAATTCGACATTTTCTGTAAATTTTGAATTTTTTATAATATAAAGGTAAAACGTATTGACCCAAATTTACACCTAACATTCAGTATGAGATCTCACAAGAAAACAGTCTGAGAATGGCTTGGCTAAATAAAAGTATTCCAAAGTTACTAGCACATAAAGTGACACATGTCAGATTTGTAAAATTAAGCCTGGTCACGAAGGTGAAAAAAGCTTGGTCTTGAAAGGTTTTAATTACAGAGCCAGTTACTTATGCACATATACACCTTGTCTGCCAGTCAAAGCATTTTCATTTTATATACCAACTTTTTATGTGGCAAAGTATCAAATGTTTTTGAGAAGTCAAAATATTTGACATCCAAGTCTAAAACTTATCTCCTTATAGAAACTGATTAAATTAGTTTCACAATAACATCAGCCTCTGGTTATGTTGGGGCCAGTTTTTTGACTATTTTAGTATTAGCACAATAAGCAGGAAAAACACACACAGTGCAGTGCAAGCCCTTATGGCAAGTCCACAACAAGTCGATGTTCCCTATTCTGCAAAGTGCAAAACAAAGGGATGAAACCAGATAGAGAAGGGTACAGTATAAAATCAGAGGACGGAGGGTAGTCAAAATTGCCAAGCCAAAGTCAGAATCCGATGGGTATCACAATACAAAATCTCAAGACACAGGAAGGTTAGAGGCAAGCCGAGGTCAATATTAGTGATGAGTGAAGTATTGAAAACTTCGACTTGACAGCCAACTCTTTGCATTCAAATGGATGAGGTAAGCATGATTTTTTTTTTTTTTACCGCCATTCAGGAAACATCAACTCGCTACCACAAAGCATGAGAAAATTTTGCTTTGCGACGAATTGAATTTTTGCATAAATTCAGTACGAAGCCCACTTTGTGGTCTTTGTTTAATGCTTAGTACTATTTTTGTGTCAGAGCACCATATGGTTCTTCGTCTAACCATTTTGCTGAAATGAAATAAATAACGTTACAGTAGCTCTATCAATCCAATAAAAAAAGGAGATGTATCAGTACAATATGACTCAGTTTTATTGTTCATTATTAACACTATCTTGATTTTTTTTATTCCTAGAATGTTATAATATGTAAAAATATTGGTTAAATACAGTATTATCTATAGTATTGCTTTTCATTCTGAGAAAACCCTGTTGAAGAGCAGCAAGCAGTATCAGCCAACATATTATGACGTGCCCAAAGATGCATAAACAGGGACCACTTACAGAATCTTTTATGACTTGTAGGTCATTTAAAAAAAAACAACTTGCTTGTTCATCTTGTCATACTATCACTGGAGACGGGCTACTTTTTTGTGGGCCACTCTGTACATAATCTCTATATTTCCAAGAAGCCAGCATACTACATATTGAGACTATCAAAAAACTTTATATAATTAATACAAGTTATCAAAGTTATCAAAAATTCTATTTGGCTGCTTTGCCAAAGTTCACTTTACTTTATTCACAAATCGCATTCCGTTGTTTATGGCAATGATGGGAAATGACAATCACCACCTCCCTCTTACCATTATTGACCCCCTCAGGTACCGTGCTCAGTGCTAATTGTGGCATCTGACAGTCACATTGAGGCCTTTCAGGGGTTAATCATGGTAAAAAAACAAAAAATACATACCTCATCCATGTGCTCATGGAGATGCTGTCACAGCCATCTTGATTTAAGAAAAAATGCAAAATCTCGCACATGCTGATGTGGATCATATCATCCCGCTGGACAAGTATGGTGATATCATCATTGATAATGTCATAACAACCGGCCAGAGTGATGATGTAACACCTCAGTGTTCGCAAAATAATGCTTGTTTTCAAGATTGCTGCGATTACCGCTCTGCAAGCAAATGGATGAGGTGAGTATGTATTTTTGTTTTTTTTTTTACTGCAATTTCAGGAAAAATGTATGTGTTTCCACGAAGCATCAGGAAATTTGGCTTTGTGATTCATTTTATTTTTTCTAGAATTTAGATAAAAGTCCACTTCATTAACTTTGATTCTCTCAACACTAGTAATGACATTTAACTAAAAAAATAACTGAAAAAGTGAAAAAAGTTTGTACCCCAAATGTCAGTGAATTATATGGACAACATTTTTTTATTTATTCCCAGCATGTAACAATAACATATTCACTCTTATTTGTTCTTCAATTATGTGGCAGATAAAGGTTTTGAGGGAAATTTATGCTTAGATCTGGATCTCTTGTTAAAGAGAATACTTTAAGACAATAATAATATTTTAGTGTTACTAACATAAGGTTTTAATGTGCAAACTAAATAAAAATACACATTGTAACTATAATAATTTGGTACTGCAGTTCCTCACTTTTACCTCTGAGCGCCGCTGTTTAACCAATAAGGAGATAGAAAGGGAACTGGAGATCCACTGACATTTGTCTCACTCATATACATTATAGATCTGCAAGTATAGACACAGCCATATTCAGTATTCTTTATTGGATATTTGCAATCTTATCAAACAAGTGGATTATTTTAGTTGATTTTGCCAGTGGATTACAAACCATCAAGTTGATTATTTGGAAGAAAATATCAGGACTGGAGAATGACTGAAATAAATCCTTATCCACCAATACACAAAGGACTGAGATGGCAAGTAACCATTTACTTCTTATTTGTGTGGCTGTATAATACAGTCTCTGCTCAGATTCATTATTCAATTGTAGAAGAAATGAGGAAAGACTCTGTTATAGCGAATTTTGCTGATGAACTGGGATTAGATATTAATCAGCTCTCAGCTAGAAAATTACGGATTGTATCAGATGTTTCAGATAAATATTTCTATGTTAACCTGAATAATGGAAATCTTCATATAAAGGATAGGATAGACAGAGAGACATTGTGTGGAAAAGCATCTACTTGTCTTCTAACCTTTGATGCAGTGATCGAAAATCCAATAAATGTTTTCAGTGTCAATATAGAAATCAAGGATATAAATGATAATTCGCCAGCATTTTACCCTGATCTACTTACTGTGGAGACAATTGAATTAACATCATCAGGAACCAGATTTTCTTTACAAACTGCAGAAGATCCAGATACTGGTTCTAATTCTGTACAGTCATATAAGCTTAGTGATAACCAATATTTTACACTGAGTGAAGACAGAAATCCAGATGGCAGTATATTTCTAGAGATCATTCTTGAGAAGCCATTAGATAGAGAGACACAGAGTCTTTATGAGCTGACATTAACAGCTATGGATGGAGGGAAACCTATGAGATCTGGAACTGCTTCAATACGGATCATAGTTACTGATGTTAATGATAATTTCCCAATATTCACACAGCCAGTATATAAAATCAGTGTAAATGAGAATACACCAATAAATTCTACAATAATCACAGTGAATTCCACCGACAAGGATGAAGGTGTCAGTGGACTTGTCACCTATTATTTTAGTAAAACATCAAGAAATGTCCATCATACAGGAACATTCAGCATCCACCCTGTAACTGGAGAAATTAAAATACATAATAAGTTGGATTTTGAATTTACGCAAAATTATGAATTATCTGTCCAAGCAAAGGATGGAGGAGGCCTTGTGACTCATTGTAAAGTATTAATAGAAGTAATCGATGAGAATGACAATTCACCTGAGATATCCATCACCTCATTCTCTACTCCTATTTCTGAGGATTCTTTACCTGGAACCATAATTGCTCTAATTAAAGTCAATGACCAGGATTCTGGGAAAAATGGAGAAGTGGATTGTAAAATTATAAATGGAGATGCTTTTAATTTAATAACATCATCTACCAGGTATTACAAAATTATTACTGTTGGTTCTATGGACAGAGAAAAAGTGTCTGCATACAATATCACCATTTTAGCAATTGACAGAGGGTCTCCGCCACTTTCCAGTAGAAGAGCAATAACTCTGGAGATATCAGATGTCAATGACAACCCACCAGTGTTTAAAAAATCTATTTATTTTGCTTATGTTCAAGAGAACAACTTACCAGGAGCCTCAATTTACAGTATTCAAGCCATAGATCTAGATATGGGGGACAACGCTAAAATTATTTATTCAATTTCCAATGTTGATACAGATCTTCCAGTGACAGCTTATCTTTCCATAAATATTGAGACTGGTGTTCTCTATGCTCAGAGATCATTTGACTATGAGCAGCAAAATGAGTTTCTAATACAAGTGTCAGCAAGAGACAATGGGTCCCCATCATTGAGTAGCAATATAACATTAAATATCCGTATATTGGATCAGAATGATAACACTCCCAAAATCTTGTACCCATCACCAGATAATGATGGATCAAGTATGTTTGAGATGGTTCCTTTTGCTTCTGAGCCAGGCTATTTGATAACCAAGGTGGTTGCAGTGGATATAGATGCTGGCCATAATGCTTTGCTATCTTATAATTTTTTGCCAGGATCAGAAATACCATACTTTACAATAAACCAACATACAGGTGAAATCAGAACATCAAGAATCTTTCAAGAGAAGGATATATTAAATCATAAGGTTGTGGTGATAGTGAAGGACAATGGAGACCCATGTCTTTCATCTTCAGTCACTATCAATCTTGTTATTGCAAATAATTTTCAACAAGTGGCCCCTAAATTTCAGAATAAACTCATTGATGAAGATCACCATTTAAATTTGCAGTTATACTTAGTGATCGGCCTTGCTATAATTTCCTTTCTATTTATTATAACTATTTTGTTGGTTATTATATCAAAGTATAAAAAGTCCAAACCACTTCCAATGTTTGGTCCTCTAAGTTCAAATTTATATCCACAAGTTGATCCCAGAATGCTTTCTCAATATGGAAGTGGATCATTAACACTTCCCTACTCATACAATGTCTGTGTGGCTTTGGAGTCTACTGGAAATGACTTTACTTACATGAAACCAAATGAGAAAGTTCCTGTTGATAATCTTATTGATGATGATTATTCTGAACTTGGAAATGAAGCTTCAAAAGATGCTCTGCCCACTAATATTTCTATGCAGGTGAGTTAAAGTAAAACTCTACTTATAGACTTCCCTCATTGAAGTCCTATAAAGGCTGATACAGATGTTGCAGCAAATGTTTTAAAGGAATTTTATCTAAGTAAAAAAATATATATATAGTCCTTAGCAAAACAACATTATTATTGCATATTAAAAATCCTCTAGATCATTGTGTTTAAGGATCATAATAAAATCATATATTATTTATATTACTTTTATTGTGAACATTTTTACTTTTTATAGTATCAGTATTTTTATATATATTTTTAAGTGAATATCCACTGTGATGACCATTTTTATATGTCCACTAAAGCAGACATAATAAGTTGACATTTTTTTGCTTCCTGTTTTCTGTTTCCTACTGCTCAGCTTTGCTATGAACACTGGGGTAGGGTCAACAAAAAGTGGAGGGTTAACTAACCATTGTAATAACTAATGAACTGCTAGAGACTAGAAGAGAACACTAAACACACAAAGATAAGGCTGTATATACAGTTATCTTTTTACTTCCTTTTCTGTGTTAGCGGACAATTACATTTTAAGGAGGCTATAACAGGCTATGACAGGCATGCTCAACCTGCGGCCCTCCAGCTGTTGCAAAACTACAACTCCCAGCATGCCCGAACAGCCTACAGCTATCAGCCTACAGCAGGGCATTGGGGGCGTTGTAGTTTTACAACAGCTGGAGGTCCGTAGGTTGAGCATGCCTGGGCTATGAGATTGCTCTGTCAACAGACTCCGATTCATGGTAGCTGCTATACTGTAAATCAAACATTCTATTTAGTCCCCTTTCACATATGTCACATAGTCCCCTTTCACATATGTCTGGTGATCAGAATATCACTGAATAAGAAAACACTGGAAGAGAACTTAAGCTAGAACTGATCCCAAGGTTTTCTACAGGATCGTTCTCATACATTAAAGGTGTAATGCTTGATGCCAAATAGCACTAGAAAGAAAATAAATGCATGTTCGGTTTTTTTTTCTGGCACTGTCAGTGGATAGATGCTGGACCTCTGCACTGATGTGTAGTTCTCATATATTGGTTATTTCCACTGAAAAATAGCTGGCCAGATACAACTGATGAAGCAGGCCTTATATATACACACGCTGTCTGTACAGATCAAACAGGAAGGAAGTAATGCACGTGTCCCCAACAGGGAAGTATTAAAAAATAAATAGCCAAAACTTTACATGTAACAGTATGCTATATTGTATTTTTATTTATTTATCTAATTCACAGACTTATATATCACCAGTAATAGCTCCTACAGTAGCTTTGTCTCCATTTTACATTTTCTAAACATTGTGCAGCATGGAGACAAAGCTACTGTATAACATTTATTGCATAAGTATGTTCCTATATCTAGGAGGAGATTTATCAAGACAGGTGCTTTCTGGTATCATCTGTGCTGCCAAAGGATGTATCTAATTCATGATGAGGTGCATGCCTCATCATAAATTAATTGAACCATCTTGCAGTCCATCCAATAAGCAGAAATCTATAAAAGCTCAAAGCTCCCACAGATTTCTGGCTTCAGTTGAGCCAGAAAACGAACATATATGAAGATATATTTTTCAGGTTGTCTGGCCATGCCCCCTTCCCACCATTGTCATGCCCTCTTTTGGGAAAGTGGCAAGGGTGGCATAAAACTAATTGATTTGGGGAAAAAAGTCACAATCAGACTTTTTAACTGCATTTTTCAGCTCCACTAAAGGGTTCCTATGATACTGAACATAGTATTTGAGTCAAAGTTATCATATTATATAGCAGGAAGAGCTGAGTAGATATATAGATAATTTTATGGGCAAAGATTTTCAAAACCTATAATTTATACATTTAAATTCCTGCTCATTCAGAGCTTTGTAGCAAAGGAGGCCATTCCATTCAACTGTATATCAATCTGCTCAGCTGCTCATGCTCTATAACCTGTTGCCTGCAGACTGCACTGTGTTTCATGGTGACAGGTTTTTCCTTATGTTATTGGTTAGGTGAATATATGTCTTTATCTCTCCAAAAAGTGTGTTTTAGGTGGTTCCACAGTCGAGCTTCTGTGAATGTTCTGTATGTTTAATGAGGGACTATTTTGTTATCGGTAGCATTTTTTACTATAATTCCTAGTAATGTATTTCACCTTGTTTGCATTATTGCTGATATTTGCAATGTAGCAAAGATAATACCCTGTGTAATATCAACCCTCTAAGCAACAGGCTTTATAACTAACATGCCATTATACAATAGTATTTCCATTGCTAAGTATGACACATCACTAGTTAAGATGGCAATTCTACCTCAATTCCTCTATGTTCTTAGAAATATACCTATTTGGATAGAAGACAAATATTTTAAACTTCTGGAAAGAATAATTAATGACTTAGTCTGGGGAAGAAAACGAGTGAGACTCAAACTAGAATACCTATATAAACCACCGGAGTGTGGGGGCCTAAACCTCCCATACTTCAAGGGCTACTTTATGGCAGCTCAGTTATGGACATGCAATGAATGGGCAAATATTACTGCTTTGAGCTGCCTAGTAAGAGCCACTACGCATAATAATATATTTATTTTCCTAGAATCTGGGCTAATGATTAATAAAGATTGGGGCTATAAAGAGACTATAAAATCACTTCTGAAAATGTGGGCTACCATTAGAGGATGGTTAGGGGTAAAGGGATCACTTACATTCACGCCTCTTTGGCAAAATAAGTATTTACAAATACTAGATGGGATAGCAACTGATCAATTCTGGCAAAAGAATGGGATTCTGTATGTGGCACAGGTTGTTAAGAATAAAGAAATAAAGACGTTTGCGGAACTAGCACATAACGTTCAGAATCTATCATGGTTTCGGTATTTTCAGCTTCAGTCGGCACTTAGTTTGAATGATAAATCACGATTGGAAATAGATACTTTGTCTCCACTGGAGTGTGGGGGCCTAAACCTCCCATACTTCAAGGGCTACTTTATGGCAGCTCAGTTATGGACATGCAATGAATGGGCAAATATTGCTGCTTTGAGCTGCCTAGTAAGAGCCACTACGCATAATAATATATTTATTTTCCTAGAATCCGGGCTAATGATTAATAAAGATTGGGGCTATAAAGAGACTATAAAATCACTTCTGAAAATGTGGGCTACCATTAGAGGATGGTTAGGGGTAAAGGGATCACTTACATTCACGCCTCTTTGGCAAAATAAGTATTTACAAATACTAGATGGGATAGCAACTGATCAATTCTGGCAAAAGAATGGGATTCTGTATGTGGCACAGGTTGTTAAGAATAAAGAAATAAAGACGTTTGCGGAACTAGCACATAACGTTCAGAATCTATCATGGTTTCGGTATTTTCAGCTTCAGTCGGCACTTAGTTTTAATGATAAATCACGATTGGAAATAGATACTTTGTCTCGACTAAATGAATGGTTAGGTAAGATATCACTAGGAAGGAAGATTTCCAATCGATATAAATTAATAATTAAATCACGATTTTCTGAAACACAATCACCAGGACAAAAGGCCTGGGAGTGTGACTGTCCAAATATAAAATTGGTGGGTTGGGGAGTATCTTCACTAATCCAGGTGTACTTTCTCATAACTTTAATCATGTTTTAACACAATTTAATATCTATCACAGACTCTATGTTACGCCCACCTGGTTAAACAAGTGTGGATTAAGAGATACTTCTAACTGCCCTTGTTGTGATAACGTCGGAGCGGACTACTTGCATATGTTTTGGCTCTGTCCAGGCCTTGTAGTATACTGGAATGGCATCAAAAATCTCCTTATCCAGGAACTAAAAATACGTATATCTCTTGACCCACAAATGTTTCTATTGAATGATCTGTCTACTTTAACTGTCCATAAATATTAAAAAATTCTATTTGGAAGAATACTACTACTGGCTAGATTACTGATCAGTCGAAGTTAGTTTGCACGCCACACTCCAGAGGTTAATAACTGGATAAACTTGGTCAATAAGATTATAAACTATGAACGGATTCTCTATAAGCATAGAGGCGTTTTAGATAAATGGAATAAGATATGGGAAGGTTGGAAGTTCTGATAGGCTCTTATGCTGAATTTAATAATAATGCGTTACTTTGTTTTTGTTTTTTTTCTTCATCTCTTTTCCCCTTCCTCCTATTCTTTCTCTTCCCTTCATCCTATCTTGTTTGAGGGAGGAGGGGGAGGGAGGATAGTGGACGCATCGCAGGTGGGGGGTGGGCTTTGGGGGGGGGGTAAAAATGGGATCGGGGGAGAAAATGGAGTTAGTTACTTATACTAAATGTTAATTCTGAATTGTGTATTTTCACTCCTTTGTAAACTAATAATGACACATCACTACTATATGTAATCACGTTATAATCACTGAGTTTCTGACCTCTACCCCTCAAAAGAATGATGAGAATGAAGGTACTATAATGCTGGTATAGTGCTATGCCACACCACTACTGCCACCTCTACTCTGCGCCATTGAGTTTAAAAGGGCTATGCTGCAATTTCCTGCATAGGCCCAGAGCAGGAAAAACAGTATTGAAGATGAAGTGCTAATGCAATATTTTATAGTAAGATGGTAAAAAAACCTTTTAACATAACAGAGGATACCTATGTTAAACTTGAACAAAGATAGAGCTTTTTTCTAAATGTGTTTACTTTAGATGTTCTGAGATTACAAATTGTATGTGTCTATCAAAAACATTACCTGGTCACATATTTGAGGTGCTAAATATGACTGAAATATGTGAAGACATATGGGATTTTTCATATTTCTGAAAGGTATTACTTAAAGGGGTTGACTAGCTGTTAATATTGATGATGTGTCGGCAGGATACGCTAGGCCATTAATCTCTAATCAGCAGGGGTCCCACACCTGAAACCCCCGCCGAATGGCTGTTTGAAGGCGGCGCTCGATGGGATTTTTAAAACATTATAGTAATGTGACATACTGTCCAATGTGGGCACTAAACAAGAAAAACATAAAATATTTTAAAAGTTTCTTGGAACAGGAAAAAAATAATAGCAAAGTCAAGATTAAGAATAATGCCTAATTTAACTTATTAAACATTTTCTAAAAAAACATAAAGTGTATATATTCTTTGGGCATTGATTTAGCCTAAGTTAAGTTCACAATTTTTCAGTAATGCTGTTAAATGCTGCTATAAAATAATTATTTATAATCAGAAGAAATTGTCTGGGTATTTTTATAATAGAAAGATCTAGAACTTTGGCAGAAGACTACTTAAAATGCAAGATCATGTTTGAAACCTCTAAGCAGGTATTTAAGAAATTAAATGTTATAAAATGTAGTAAAACAAAATAATATCAAAATATACAGAAAATATATATCAGTGTTGCAGTTCCTCAATTACACCTCTGAGCGCCGCTGTTTAACCAATAAGCAGAAGTAAAACTAACTGGAAATCCATTGGTATTTTCATTGCTTGCAGACATAGCAGATCTGCAAAAGAAGGTGCAGCCATTGTTTGGAATCTCTCTACAGACATTGTGGATATTTGATTTTATTTAAGACTTACCATCTATACAGGGGGATAACAACTAAGCTTTAGCAAACTGCTGCCATGGAAGATATAAAGAGCAAAATGACACCTTCAACATTGATGTCCAAAGGACTCAGGTGGCAAGTAACAATTTATATCTTATTTTCTTGGCTATGTCATTCAGCCTCTGGTCAGATTCATCATTCCATTGTAGAAGAAATGAAAAAAGACTCTGTTATAGCAAATATTGCAGATGACCTTGGATTAGACATTAAACAGCTCTTATCTAGAAAATTAAGGATTGTATCTAAAACCTCAGAGAGATATTTTTATGTAAACCTAGATAATGGAAATCTATATGTAAAGGATAGAATAGACAGAGAAACATTGTGTGGGAGAGCATCTTCTTGTCTTCTAACTTTTGATGCAGTGATTGAAAACCCATTAAATGTTTTCAGTGTCAAAATAGAAATCCAGGATATAAATGATAATTCTCCAGCATTTTACTCTGATATATTCACTATAGAGACAATTGAATTAACATCCTCAGGAACCAGATTTGCTTTACAAACTGCAGAAGATCCAGATACTGGTTCTAATTCTATAAAGTCATATAAGCTCAGTGACAACCAATATTTTACATTGAGTGAAGAAAGTAATCCAGATGGTAGCATATTTCTAGAGCTTGTCCAAGAGAAACCATTAGACAGAGAAACACAGAGTCTTCATGAGCTTAAATTAACAGCTATGGATGGAGGAAAACCAATGAGATCTGGAACTGCATTAATACAGATCATAGTTACTGATGTTAATGATAATTTCCCAATATTTACGCAGCCAGTATATAAAGTCGGTGTAAATGAGAATACACCAATAAATACTACAATAATCACAGTGAGTTCAACCGACAAGGATGAAGGTGTCAGTGGACTGGTCAGCTATTCTTTTAGTAAAACATCAGGAAATGTCCATCATACAGGAACATTCAGCATCCAACCTGTAACTGGAGAAATTAAAATACATAATAAGTTGGATTTTGAATTTACGCAAAATTATGAATTATCTGTTCAAGCAAAGGATGGAGGAGGCCTTGTGACTCATTGTAAAGTATTGATAGAAGTAATAGATGAGAATGACAATGATCCTGAGATATTCATCACCTCATTCTCTACTCCTATTCCTGAGGATTCTTCACCTGGAACTATAATTGCTCTAATTAAAGTCAATGATCAGGATTCTGGGAAAAATGGAGAAGTGGATTGTAAAATTATTGATGGAGATGCTTTTAATTTAATAACATCATCTACCAGTTATTATAGAGTCATCACTGTTGGTCCTATGGACAGAGAAAAAGTGTCGACCTATGATATCACAATTGTAGCTACTGACAGAGGATTTCCTCCACTTTCCAGCAGAACTGCAATCACCTTGGAGATATCAGATGTTAATGACAACCCACCAGTGTTTACAAAATCAACTTATTTTGCTTATGTTCAAGAGAACAACTTACCAGGAACCTCAATATACAGTATTCAAGCCATAGATCTAGATATGGGGGACAACGCTAAAATTATTTATTCAATTTCCAATGTTGATACAGATCTTCCAGTGACGGCTTATCTTTCCATAAATATTGAGACTGGTGTTCTCTATGCTCAGAGATCATTTGACTATGAGCAGCAAAATGAGTTTCTAATACAAGTGTCAGCAAGAGACAATGGGTCCCCATCATTGAGTACCAATATAACATTAAATATCCGTATATTGGATCAGAATGATAACACTCCCAAAATCTTGTACCCATCACCAGATAATGATGGATCAAGTATATTTGAGATGGTTCCTTTTGCTTCTGAGCCAGGCTATTTGATAACCAAGGTGGTTGCAGTGGATGTAGATGCTGGCCAGAATGCTTTGCTATCTTATAATTTTTTGCCAGGATCAGGAATGCCATACTTTACAATTAGCCAACATACAGGTGAAATCAGAACATCACGAATCTTTCAAGAGAAGGATATATTAAATCATAAGGTTGTGGTGATAGTAAAGGACAATGGAGACCCATGTCTTTCATCTTCAGTCACTATCAATCTTGTTATTGCAAATAATTTTCAACAAGTGGCCCCTAAATTTCAGAACAAACTCACCAATGAAGATCACCAATCAAATTTGCAGTTATACTTAGTGATCTGCCTTGCTATAATTTCCTTTCTATTTATTATAACTATTTTGTTGGTTATTATATCAAAGTATAAAAAGTCCAAACTACTTCCAATGTTTGGTCCTCTAAGTTCAAATTTATATCCACAAGTTGATCCCAGAATGCTTTCTCAATATGGAAGTGGATCATTAACACTTCCCTACTCATACAATGTCTGTGTGGCTTTGGAGTCTACTGAAAATGACTTTACTTACATGAAACCAAATGAGAAAGTCCCTGTTGATAATCTTATTGATGCTGATGATTCTGGACTTGAAAATGAAATTTCAAAAGACACTCTGCCCTCTAATAGTTTTATGCCGGTGAGTTAAATTTAAACCCTACTTATAGACTTTCCCCATTAAAGGTCTTTGAATGCAGATACAGTTTGCATTAAATGTTTTAAATGAATTGTATCTAAATAAAAATAAAAAATAGTCCTCAGCTTTTAGCATGCATGATGCCATAAAGTAAAATAACATATTATTACTATGTAATCATAGTCTTCTAGATCATTATATTTAATGAAATTTATTTTTTTTAAATCTATTTTTAATCTACTATCCACTGTGATTTCCATTTGCATAGTGACCACTATAAAAGAAATAAAAGGCCTGTGATAGCTAACTTCCAGCACTCCAACTGTGGTAAAACTATAACTCCCAAGATACACACTTGCTTAGCTGTTCTCAGAACTCCATAGAAATGAATGGAGCATGCTGGGAGTCATAGTTTCACCATACCTGGAGTGCCGGAGGTTAGCCATCACTGTAATAGGCTGACATTTTTTGCTCCATTTCTATATATGTTCTGATCTTTGTATAGCCTGGGGTAGGGTCAGCTGAAGGTGGAGAATTTACTAAATTTTGTAACAACTAATGCGCTGCTGGAGACATGATGACAACACTAAACACACAAAAATAAGGCTCTGTATACGGTCCCCTTGTTACTCCCCATTCTGTCTTAAGGTAAAAATAGATTTTCTGGAGTCTATGATACTCTATGACGTTACTCTGTGAACTGACTCCCATTCATGGAAACTACAATAAAGCACACACACTTTTTAGGCTTGCGTTTTATGGCACATTAATGATTTTCTCTTAATAAGTTAAGCATGTACTAGAGGTTCCCCAGAATCTTTGGGGGAGGGGTGTACATCAATTGATTTTATGCAGTTTACTGCTGTACTCATGTGTGACTGCTCTTATGTTAGCTGAGCTATTGTGACTCTCACTTACCGCCATTTAGAGCTACTAAGCTAGTATTATGTGGACCTGGTTCTGCTGTGCTTATTTTGATGCCGTCTTAATAGATCTATTTTGTGTGAATCACCTGATGAAACCAGGGAAGTTTTTAAAAATAAACAGCCAAAACTTTATATTTATGCTATCATCTGGCCCCAGGAAGCATATCTATAGGCCCACATTATGGCAGTTTGTGAGTATAAGGTCTAGTTCTAGACCTTATGCTCTAGTTCTAGACCTTATACTCACTTACATTGTTAACTTGGTCTGAGTTCTTTTTTTATTAGTCTAATTAACCCTTTTCTAGATAACCAATCATAGCTTCTGCTATACTATACATTCTACACAATGTTTAGAAAATGTATAATGGAGACACAGCTAAAAGATTTATTTCATATGTTCCCATATTCAGTCATTAGATTTTTGACATAAAAAATAATCATTCATTTTGGTGGTTGCCTTTTTACTTCCATTGCACTTATCCTTATTGCAGTCATGCATGGAGGATAATGGTGGATTAATCCATAACACTCTCAAGTCTTGTCGGTTATGCAAACTTTCACACTGATTTGAAATCAAATATACATAATGCATTTTACAAAATCCATGGAGCAGCATGGAGGGGTAGTGGAGGTCTTGATATGTGGACTCTACATGTGCTCAATAGATCCATTTAATTAATTTGTATATTCAACTTCAAATCAAACTTGAACCTTTGTATAACCAGCAGGACTATCAAGTATTATTTAAACTCAAGATATAAATAGTATATAATTGTGTAATGGCATATTGCGAATAGGGAGCTTGGTTGAGCTCTGAATTGGATGCTTTATACATCAGTTATATAATTTCTGCTCATTCTGGGGCTTTTAAGTCAAGGAGGCAGGCCTCCTTTTCCATAAAACTGTATATCAATCTGCTTGGCTCCTCATGCTCTATAACCTGCTCCCTGCAGATTGCACTGCATTTTCATGATGACAGGGTCCTTTTAACTTATTGGTTAGCACAACATATGTATTTTTCTCTCCTAAAAGTGTTTTTTAGGGGTTCCAAAATTCAGACAATGTAAATGACTGACAGCTAGTCATTGTATGTAGGGTACTTATTAGATATAAACACATTTTTAAAAATTCAATTCGGATGCTCTGCAGAAAGAAGAGATTCAATTCGGATGCTCTGCAGAAAGAAATTAGTTTAGTTATGAATTAATTTGTTGAAGTGTGTAAAATCAGCTATATCCCGGTTTATGGGGAGAGTGTCTGTCTGTGCTGCAGTATGGGAAATCTTACGTTCCCAGTCTTCTTACTTTCACTTTATAACCTGTGTTGCTGCCATTTTAGGGAAAAAACAATGTTACTACGAAGAATGAGGGAATTCGGATTTGTTGCCAATCATATTTTTCCTAAACTTTCATTGGAATTCCACTTTAGATACTTCGCTCAGCACTAGTACTAACCCCTGAACACCACTCCTGTATGTTTAATGAAGAACTGCTTTGTCATCAGTAGCATTTTTCCCTCTAAACCTTAGTAATGTATTTTACCTGTTTGCATTATTGCTGCTATTTGCAGTAGAGCAAATATAATATATTGTGTAATGTCAGCACATTTAACAGTAGGCTTTTTAACTACTATATAATAGGCGTATTTTTGCCCTATAAGACGCACCTGCACATAAGATGCAGCTAGGTTTTAGAGGGTGAAAATAGAAAAAAAAATATTTTGAACAAAAGTGGGGTCACCGTAATAGGAGTGAGATCACTTTATTATGCTAACTTCACATCTGCGTCAGAGATTACAGCAGAGGAACTCACCAACTTCAGCACTGCTGGATGCAGAATGTCTACCAGACCTATAATGTGGTCCATCCACAAACTGGAAGAAAGCTGCATCATATGAATGAGGTCCAAGACATGGCACACATGTGGCATCTGTGACAATCACCAATTACAGCGCTGCTCCCGCTGTTGCAAAGCTGCAACTTCCAGTATGGTAAGGCATGCTGGGACCTTTAGTGCCACAAGTTCCACATAACATGCCCAGTATAGAGGGGGTAAGTTGTGCCAGTCATGTGATTTACAATGACTGTCTTGCCCCAGCATGGTGCCACTCACATGTGGTCCCTCCATATACCCTATGACCAGGACTTTGCATTTTGCAGTCTATGGAGGAAGAACTATGATGTGACATCAGCTGGCATCACATGGCACTGTCATCCCTCATCATTGCCCTCCAGGCCCATGGCAAGGTACAGCTCAAAACCCTTTGCCTTCCCATCTGTCCCCGTGTACACAGCTTTGTGCCCTAGCCTCGGTAAACAGCACTAGCTCCCCCTACTGTATTACCTGCCATCACCGGCTCTTGATGGAAAATGGCTGCGGTGGCCCCTCACCCTAGGCTTTGTGTGCCGGCAGCTCTGTCAGGAGGCAGACCCACAGGCTCAACACAGCATCACTGACAGTAGACGCCATGTTCTGGCGCAGGCATGCTCCTGCACTCCTATCAACTTTCTTCCTCCATAACAATGCTTTCAGTCCCTACCACAGACAGCCCACAGAGACGACCAGCCCCTGCATCACCATCTGCAGCGGCGCGTTGTCCCTGCCTCTGAACACCCGCAGCACGTCCAGCTCCTTTTTTGATGCAGCCGCGCGGCCAGCCCTCAGCACAGCAGATACAGTAACTTCAAAGGCCACAAGCGCAGGACATGTTTTTTTCCCTACATTCACCGCTATATTCATCCGATAAGACTCACTAACTTTTCCCCCCCACTTCGGGGGGAAAAAAAGTGCGTCTTATAGGACGAAAAATACGGTATGCAGAACAATTTCCATTGTTCAGTGTGGCACATCACTAGGATATGCAGTCACATTATGATCGGTAAGTTTCTAACAGAGCCATAGTGCTAGTTTAGTGCCACACCTACACACCAAGGAGTGCACCACTGGACTAAATTATTCAATTAAAAAAGGGTCATGCTGCAGAGACGTTGAGCGGGATCATCACTGTATAGGGAAAAACAGTGAGGGGACTGAAACAAGATTCTATAATTTGGGAAAACTCTTTTAACATAACAGAGGATGCCTGCGTAAAATTTGTACAAAGATGAAGTTTTTTAAAAAGAAATGGGATAAGTGTTTAAAAAATATCTTCTGGGTAGATAAAAATCTGGGATACAGTGTATTTTTTGTGGTATTGCATCTAAAATTTGATAATGTGCTTATCTAGGACCATCTGAGATTACAAACTGCAGGTGTCTATCATTAAACATATTTTTTGTTCACAAATTTGAGGTGCTAAATGTGATTAAAAGATGTTGGGATACATGGAGTTTTTCATATCTCTTTTAAAGTATTACTTAAAGACCTGTGAGTCCTCCTATATAGGAATATGCATCATTGACAAGAGGAAAGATAACCAGTTTTCAATTTATTTAATCCCCTTAAATACAGTACTTATATTTTAGTAGAATAAATAAAAATAAAACATTGTTTAGAGATTGATAACATATTTGCCTAATTAATAATAAGATATGTAATTGAGATTTTAGTTCATGGGATTTTACAAACAGGAATGCGGCATAAAATGTGTACATGAAACAATAACAAGATAACATTTTATATATTTTTTGGAATAGATAAAAACAGTCAGTATTTAGAATAATATATCATGTAACTTGTTCAACGTTTGCTAATAAAACAAAGTTTAAAAGCTTTGGGTATTGATTTAGCCTAGGTTATGAATTTACATATACCAAGTGATCCTTACATATACCAAGTGATCCTGTTCATGATTCCTAGTTAATGCAGCATATATCATCATATATTAAAAGTAATATATAAGGTGACCAGTGCATTGTAAGTTAAAACCATAATTATTAAAAAGAGATGAACACAGTCGCAGCTGTGTGCATACAATCATACCAAATCTATTGTTTCAGCTCACCATTGGTGGTTCCAGTGGGTACATATTAGTGTTGGCATCCCATCCAAGCTGTTGCACAGGTGCGGGATACAGGTGGCACCGGGCCATCCTCCATCTGGTACACCGTGCACCTGATCAACACGTCGTGATGTAAAAGGAAACGTGATGGAGGACGCTTGAGCGTCACACTGTGGCAGGGAAGACAGGGTCATGTGATCCCTCATCGTCCCGCTCACTGGGTTCTATAATATATAGCGAACACCATGGAAACATCAAGATTGATGGTTCTATGTAATCACAAAACAAAGCCATAATCATTCGCTGACAAGGGTAGGGAGGGATACCCAGTAAAATACTGGATCTAATGTGAAATTATTATGAAAAATAAATATACATAAACAATAAATCATTAGACAGAGGTCATCTCTCCATACAGTAATGGATGTTGCGAGGCAAGACGTACCACTGAAGTGGCCATATGTCGTCTTGCCATTATGCAATCCAGTGGCGGGGCACTTCAAATGTCCCACCGACGGACGCAAAGTATCACCCAAATCTCGGAAAGAGAACAGAACATTTAAAAACCTATTGTTTCTATACATTGACCACTATGTGCTCCTCATTTGTTTTGATCAGTATCCCCACTATATATATTAGCACAGTTTGTATTTTTTCTAAATTCATATAAGCATTGTGTTTCAATGTCAGAGGAACAGAAAAATAAAAAAAACTGACTAGTTGTATTTTGAGCATCAGTTTTGCTAACTTTGCGTCAGAATTAGTGTTGAGAGAGCATGCTTGGCCGAACACCAGTTCAGAAGGAGCATCGCTATGCGCGGCACATGGCGGTGCTATGCACGGCACAATGCTCGACGTCTCCTCCCGGCACATTTTTTGGCTGCTATGCAGCCAATAAACGTACGGGTAATTACTGCCCTCACTGTAATGCAATAGCCATATTGGTTACTGGCATTACAGAGATTGGCTGGCCGGAATAAGTGGTCAGGTGCTATATAGTACCCAATGACGCCTGTTCGGCTCAGTCTTAGTCAGGGAGAGCTGTGCTGAGGAAGGGGCAGACAGTGTAGGGAGTGATATAGAAATATTTTTATTAGAAACATTTTTAAGAGACCCAAAATTCTTTTTAAGGACTATTGTGTGTGGCAGCAGCAATACATATTTTTAGCACAACCTGCTCTAAATTGCTAAAACTTTACAGACCCAAAAGTCCTTTTAAGGACTGTTGTGGGTGGCAGCAGCAATATATAATTTTTAGTGCAAACTGTGCTAAATAGCTAAAACTTTACAGACCCAAAAGTCCTTTTAAGGACTATTGTGTGTGGCAGCAATATCTATTTTTAGCGCATCCTGCTCTAAATAGCGTGCAATAGTTAGGCCGCTGAAGAACATTAGCTGCACTACATCTCCAGTGTAAAGTGTGCGCATCCAAAAAATATCTGTGACATCCAGTGTACTTTTTCCGTAGACGGTGTCTGCTGCAGACAGTCACATTACCAGCGCAACATCTGCAGGGTAGCTTGTGCACTACTGAAAAAATGTATCTGTGACATTCACTGTACTTTTTCAATAGACGGTGTCCGCTTCTGACAGTGACATTACCAGTGCAACATCTGCAGTGTAACTTGTGTGCTTAAAAAATATATCTGTGACAGTCAGTGTACTTTTTCAATAGACTTTGTCCGCTTCTGACAGTGACATTTCCAGTGCCACATCTGCTGTGTAACGTGTGCGCCATCACCCCTAAAGTTTTAGAGGGTCAGCTCAGCAGAAGGCCCTAGCCCCTAATGTTTTAGATGGTCAGATCAGCAGGCCCTTGTTCCAAATGTTTTTGAGGGTCATCAGCAGGCCATCAATCATAATTTTTCAAGGGTGTGTATAATGCCCTCCTTTATGTGAAACAAAGGGTGTACTGGAGTGCTGGTTCCTTGTAATTTTTGGCAGGCCTTTCACTTAGTGATAGGCTTTATGAGTGTAGGAGTCCCACTACATGAACAATTGTACCACAATGTGAATGAGGCCCTCCTTTATGTGATATACAGGTTGTATCGGAGTGCCTTTTGCTTGAAATTTTTGGCAGCACTTGCACTTTATATACAAGTAAATATACAGGAAAGAATGTTTCCTAACAATTTTTCCTCTAAAATAGATTTTATCTTTGGTTTTGTGCGTATTATTGTCAGTCTGTAAAAGTGGCGTACTAGTCGGACATCGTTCCCAGCAACGGCCTGGAAGTCCATGATGCATCCAGACATGCTGGATGCCCCATGCTGTTCCCAAACCATTTCCTATGAACCAGGCACCCTCCCCTCTTCAGAGCAGGGGGTGCCTGTGGGTTAATGCTTGGGTTCTCCCATTGACTTTGACTCTGTAAAGCACCCGGGCATCCCGATGTGTTCGGCACTTGGGTGCTTGATCAACACTAGTCAGTATATATCAATTGTGTCAGGTTTGTTAATGTTGACTGGAGAGAAAGTACAATAGATAGAACTTTTTAATCATTAAAAGATAACTGAAACCTGGCAAGAACTAACACCAATGTAACACAACTGATGCTCAAAGTTTCCCATTAAAATTGGTATTTAAACCAGTTCCTTTCTTTTTTGCCTTAGTGATAAGAGTATGTTTGTCATTTATGTTCATGTAGGAAGCTACAATGCTTTTCTTATCATGCAGGAGCAGGGCTGCCACTAAGAATTTCAGGGTCCTATACAGGTAAAATGTATGAACTCCCACAACCACTATGGCCGTTCTCATATTCAAAGTCATAGTTTTGTGTGTGTCAGGCTTAATTAATGTTATACCTGAAGAAAAGAGTAATACCACAAATCTTTATATCTGTGTGGTTCTATAATGTAGGGATAAAATTCCTGTCTGAAATATGGAGAGTTCCTAACAGAGACTTGTAAAATAATTTTGATGTAAAGGTTATTGCTGGAAAATTGAACTATTGGATATGGTAGAAAAATCTAACTTTTACTTCCTATATTTCCTTTTACCATCAACATTTTTTATCCATAACTAGATATTTTTAAATTCGTTCACGCTTCGTTTGATGGTAAAAGAAGAATTGCATTATGGATTTCGTTACCACAGACCATAACGGAATTCTATGACTGACTGCATAACGGAATGACTTTAGAAGTCTATGGGCTACAAAACGGATCTGTCCTCTCCTGCATAACGGAAATGGGACGGATCCGTTATGCTGGCCATAGGCTTCTATTATGACGGAATGAATGACGGAATGCCTCTAAATGTATGTGTCCTGGGAGAGGGCCTTCACTGAAGTAAATAATAATTAGGCTAACAAAGTTACAGAACTAAAGTGGCTGGGCCTGTTCACCCCAGCTGCTCTGTGCCCTGCATAACTCTTCTGGTGTTTCCTAATCCTCAAGAAACCGGTACATTCTATAATGTAACTATGAACAGAATCTGTTCACACACAAATTGCAATCCCAAAGACTACTGTAGGAATACTTTAGTAGCTCTGTTATGTAAAATAATCTAATGCCTGGAGGAAGTATTGTATAATATCTGTAGGTTATTTAACAGGAATTTACTAATGATGCACTCTTATGGGGTATGGTAACCTGAGTGACAAGGGAGGCAACTATACAAGCAAAAGAAGAAAAAAATGTTATATAAAGTGCTTGGGACAACATGACATACAAACCTTTATAGGTGCAATTCATTGAAATAAGGACAGGTCAAGTATGTAATGCTTAATGGAGTCTTTCTTTGTTTTACCTGGAATTTAACTTTAAGGAACGTATGCAGTTAGGAGATTAACAAGTTATCGTGGCTATTTCAATGTTGATATTGTAGAGTCTTCAAAAATATGACCTTCAACAGTATTGAAAGTGAAAATCCACCCCACAAGAGACCTTGGCAATTGTATCAGTTATGTCCTAGCTTAACTTTAAACAGCCAAGAACAAGAGATTTCCTTGTAGGAGATATTATTCAAAATAATTTATTCTACTTTGGTAATACTATAGTAAATTATGTTCCTTTATAGGCTAAATAAAATTCATCATCAAATAGACTTTATTAGCTATAGTATCCCATCATTATTCCTTAATTGCAACAAATTGTTCTGGATGGTGCTAGTAAGGTTTCTTACTCTTGTATGTTCAATTACAGGATACAGGTATGTACAACACTGCATATTTATATAAATGTTTCCAATATATTTGCTATATAAATGCAAATAACTAAGCTTTATACGTTGAAATAGACATAGGTCCATCATGTTCAACTTTTCTTTATCAAATATGCAGCATTAATTGTTAGATAAAGTGTAACAATGCCAATTGCTATTAAATACACATCTAGCCCTTGTTTTTAAGTAAAACCTATCAATACAAAATGCTGTGAAATCAGCATTTTATAGAGTAGGAGGACATGCTGACATACTGTATATACTGTACTTTTATCAGAAAATATTCCATAAAATTTGCAATTACATACATTGTATTTCTCTGCAGTTTCGAAGCTCAAGATAGCCCATTCAGCCATTATCAGTGATTGATAGAATTCACCATGTAAGTGTGTATGCAGAGGTAGCTGTCACTGATAAGACAGCCCCATATATAACTGAACTTAAGAGAAAAACATGCTGCCTGTGGTCTGCATTGCATTCCAGGTTCCCTTTAAAAATCTGACACATTAACTGAAATTACTACCTCTTCTGGTTGGATACTACTTAGTTTGACCACTCTAAAGAAACTTTGAAGTTTAACAAACCATTTCCCCTAGATGTAATAAATATCCAATGGCCTTCAAAATGTTTCAAATATATTTTTACAATTATAAGATATTTATATTTTAATTGAATATGTTAAAGAAATAAAAAATATTTTTTTAAAATTTTTAAACATGAACATATTAAAATATCTAATACCGGTAATGAACATGGAAATAATTTCAATACTGCAGTTCCTCACTTTCACCTCAGAGCGCCGCTGTTTATCCAATAAGGAGAATAATATAGAACTAGAGATCCACTGGTATTTTCCTCACTTACACACATACTGAAGACCTGGAAGCAGACACACAAGCATATTCTGGATGCTTTCTACACAAAATACAGGACATTTTATATTACTTTGGTGGATTTCTACTACTAACAGCAATTTATATTCTGCTCTACTGGATTATAAAAGGCTATCTAAATAAAAAAGATACTATTTTGAGTGAGAATGGCTGAGATACCAAATCACACACAGAAATGCAAAGGACTCAGATGGCAAGTAACCATTTCTATTTTATTTTCTTGGCTGTGTCATTCAGTCTCTGGTCAGATTCATTATTCCATTGAAGAAGAAATTAAGAAAGACTCTGTTATAGGAAATATTGCAGATGACATTGGATTAGAAATTAAGCAGCTCTCAACTAGAAAACTACAAATTCTATCCCACATTTCAGAGAAATATTTCTATGTCAGTCTAGAAAATGGAAATCTGTATGTTAAGGACAGGATAGACAGAGAGAAATTGTGTGGTAAAGAAGCCTCCTGCTTCTTAACCTTTGATTCTGTGATTGAAAAACCATTTAATGTCTTCAGAGTGATAGTAGAAATTCAAGATATCAATGATAATTCTCCTAGATTTTTTCATGAAACATTTACAATAGAAATGGTAGAACTTACTTCTCCAGGAACAAGGTTTGCTTTACAGGGTGCACAGGATCCAGATACTGGTATGAATACTATACAGTCATACAAGCTCAATGATAACCAATATTTTACACTGAATGAGAAGATTAACAATGATGGGAGTAAATCTCCAGAACTTGTTTTAGAGAAGCCTTTAGATAGAGAGGCCCAGAATATACATAAATTAGTATTAACAGCCTTAGATGGAGGAAATCCAATAAGATCTGGCACTGCTATAGTAAAAATAGTTGTTAGTGATGCAAATGATAATTTTCCTATATTTACTCATGAAGTCTATAAAGTTAATGTAAATGAAAATATACCAATCAATACTACAATAATTATAGTGAATGCAACTGATAGAGATGAGGGTGTGAATGCCCAAATCTCTTATTTCTTTAGTGAAACATCAGGTAACGTCCATCATACAGGTGCGTTCAGAATACACCCTATAAGTGGTGAAGTTAAAACCAACAAACCATTAGATTTTGAAGCTATAAAGAACTATGGGCTCTCTATACAAGCAAGAGATGGAGGAGGCCTTGTTTCCCATTGCAAATTATTGATAGAAGTGATAGATGTGAATGACAATGCTCCTGAGATAACCCTTACCTCATTATCAACTCCCATTCCAGAAGATGCTCCACCTGGTACTGTTATTGCTCTGATAAGGGTCCATGATCAAGATTCTGGAGCGAATGAAGAAGTTGACTGTAAACTTATGGAAGAAATAACCTTTGATTTGATCTTAACATCTGATAGTTATTATAAAATTGTTACTGTAGATTTCATTGACAGAGAAAAAGTATCCACTTACAACATAACAATATTAGCTAATGATAGAGGATCTCCTTCACTTTCCAGCAGAAAATCCATCACTTTGGAGGTATCTGATATTAATGACAATCAACCTATATTTAGGAAATCATCTTATATTGTCTGTTTACCAGAAAACAATTTACCTGGAGCTTTAATTTACAGTATCCAAGCCTCCGACCCTGATACTGGAGACAATGCTAAGATAATTTATACAATTTTCACCACCATGGCAGAAGATCTACCAGTATCATCTTATCTCTCTATCAATATAGAGACTGGAGATCTTTATGCTCAAAGATCATTTGACTATGAAAAGCATAAAGAGTTTGTGTTACAAGTGACTGCTACAGACCATGGATCTCCATCTTTGAGCAGCAATGCAACATTAATTATTCGTATTGTAGATCAGAATGATAATGCACCAAAGATCTTGTACCCTTCACCAGATAGTGGTGGGCTGGCTGTATTTGAAATGGTGCCTTTTGCATCTGAACCAGGTTCTTTAATAACAAAGGTGGTTGCAGTGGACATAGACTCTGGACATAATGCTTGGCTCTTTTATGATTTTTTGTCAGCATCAGACTCATCTTATTTTACCATTAATCAGCAAACAGGTGAAATAAGGACTTTACGGATGTTTCAAGAAAAGGACATATTAAATCATAAGGTTGTGGTTATGGTGAAGGACAATGGCATTCCTTCACTTTCTGCAACTGTCACAGTTAGTCTTGTTATTGCAGATAATTTCCAACAGGTTGTTCCAAAATTCAGCAATGAAATCGATGAAGAGATTCAATCTAATTTACAGTTATATTTGGTAATTTCTTTGGCACTCATCTCCTTGCTATTTATTGTAACTGTCCTAGTAGTAATTGTTTCAAAATGCAAGGAATCAAAACCTACACCAGAATTTGGAACGCTAAGGACTAACCTGTATCCTCCAATTGATCCCAGAATTCTGTCCTGGTATAATGATGGCTCTCTACCTCTGCCAAACTCATACAATGTGTGTGTAGCTTTGGATACTTGTGAAAATGACTTCACTTATATGAAATCAAAACAAGAAGTACCAGTAGAGAATCTAATCGACGCTGACGATTCAGGACTTGGAAATGAGAGTTTGAAAGATTTTACTAGTAGTTGTATAAAGGTGAGTGTAAACTATATGAGTTGGAAATGGTGTAAATCGTATGCCATAAGATAATTATTTTATGGTTATTAGTGTTAAGTAGACTCCAATCTGAATTTCAGGGAAAATTTGATTCACCACCAAGCCAAATTTCCTTATGCTTAGTGGTAACAACTCAATTTTGACTGAAATGGAAGCAAAAAAAAATTATACTCACCTCATCCATTTGCGAGTGAAGAAGCCACTGCAGCCACCTTAACTGAAGATCCCACATAAATTCTCATGCTCTGTGATGTATGACTACACCACTCAAGCCAGCATGATGATGTCATCATGCACATTACAAAATTTTACGCTGGATCTTTAACTAAGTTGGCCAGGGTGGCCTCTTTACTCTCAAATGGATGAGGCGTTTATTATTATTTTTTTTTAAACTGATTAACCCCTGAAAGCCCTCATTTTTCATCTCAGATGCCGTGATCAGTGATAAACATGGCATCTGTTGGGTTCAACGATGAGGAGCAACACAATCACGATTCCCCATCATTGTGCCTGCACCTTACTAAGAAATGCAGTTCATGATGAAGTAATTTATCACAAAGCAAATTTCTTTGTGAAATTTGACAAAGCAGGAAAATAAAATTTTTGTAAACTTCACTTATTTCTTATTCACTTATTGGGTTTAACAGGCGGCACAATATAGCTGCAGCCTGTTACATTATGTTAAACAGTATAAATGCATCATGTTACATCTGCTATAGCTATCATTCTGCATAGTGGAGTACTTCAAGAGCTTTGTGTCCTGTACCAAGACCCAATACATAATGCATCAAAGAAAGTTGTGTATTGTTTTTGCATGTAGGAGGAAAATACCATATTTCTACCCTATAATGCACCTTTTTCCCCCTTAAGTGGGGAGGGGGGGATGTCAGTGCATCTTATGGGGCTAATACTAATGAACACTTCCATTATGGAAACTCTCAGTAGTACAGTAGGACTGGGCAGTGAATATAGTGATCCCTGTACTGGCTCTGTATTCACTGCTTCTTGGTCTTCTTAGGCACCGCACACTGTACTGTGTGCACAGCATGAGAGTATTGTTGCTCTGTGACCTTATGCTATATGATGTTAGGGCATAACACAGCATAGCAGGAATAACGCTGACTCTCAGGAGTTAAGGCGTTGGGAATTACGTTAACATCTGCTACATCTGTAGCTATTCTGCACTGTGTAACAGAATTCAATGAAATTATTGTGCTGAAAAAGTCTGGAGAAAAGACAACCTCCTCTATATTCATTTTAACTTAAAAATATTTTATTTGTTCTTTTTACTTTATTGAATATCAAAAATACATTAAAATGAACATTACATGAATTTCAATCCCCAAATTTCCAGTAAAATACTTTCAAAAATAATTTTTCCAACCTAATCCATGTAACCGCTAGTAAAGAGGAGAGAAAAAAAATCTATCCTATTTCCAGGGAGACCAAACTCTTTCCCCTACATAGGGGTGGCTCTCCATTCTATAGTAGATCTCTTCATATCTTTTAACTGGCTGGATCAAATTCTCCAATTCATTTATCTGGGGAAAGTTTTCTGTACACCAATGTTGAACCACCACAACTCTAGTAAGCATTCGTATTCTATTAATAAGCTTTTACCTCCATATCTCTACCTCACTCAGGTCAACCAGAACCATAGCCCTTATTGTAACTCAATACCAACTTTATGGTTTAGAAGCTTTGCACATTGTTAACTAAGCCAGAGTGATAAGCTTATGTGTTAAGGTGCTGGGAATTACTTTAACGTCTGCTACATCTGTATAATTAGCAACTCTGCACTGTGTAACAGAATTCAATCAAATTATTGTGCTGAAAGGTGTAAAGATAAGGCAATCCCTGTTAGGTAATTTATCTATATTTATTTAAACTTAAGAATATAGAACTAAAGAATTTATAGTCTGTAGTTCAAAGCTTATATTATAAATGTTTTTAAGATTTTTATTCAGACCCTATACTTTGATGTTGGAAAACAAATTCATGTATACTTATATATACAGGTTGGTACAGTATATGAATAATTTGATACAGTATATAAAATAGGCAGGTAATTAGAAAAACTAGTGGAAATGAAAACAATCAAGTTATCCAATAGTAGACAAAGTACAGCTTTTGTGTCCATGTCAGATTGTTTGCTGAGCTAAAGGGCAAGACTAGACTGGCCCTAATATGCAATTCAATGCCTGAAAATGAAAAATGATGCAACTTTATTTTACTATAATTTTATTTTTGTGTCCCAATTTTCTTAGGACTTTGCATATTTTATCAAATTTATTTAAACAAATTAAATGATTCTCTGTTGAGATAAAACAATGGGTGGTGGTGAAATCATAAATATTATTATATAAAGGTATTGGTAGGTTTTTATATAGACTGAATGTTTCCTATGTTAGTATATGTAATGATACATTTCACCTAGTCATCCGTGGCATTATTCTGGAGACAAATTACTTTTAATCCATATATAAATAAGCAGTTAAATGCACCAATGAAGGGCCTAAGCCACTATGTGCACTCTTACTAATCCTCTTCCAGTCCCTTCCTCTCCTTGATTGACAACATAGTTTAGAAGACTATGCAAGAACCTTGTCCTGTCAATCAAGAAGAAGGAAGACTTGTTTTTAGAGGAAACAGGAAGTTAAAAAAAAGTAGTTTGGATCTGCCCTCAGTGCACTTCATTACTCAGTTGCATATAGAACAAAAGTACTTTTTCTCCAGAATAAAGTGATCACTATGTAAAAGGAACCATTACAAGGCATTGCCCTAAGTTTAACATACATTTTCTGAGAACAGACTCCCTTTAAAGTGTAACTATTATTTCAGATTATTTTTACTATAATGTAGGGAGAGGGATTTTAAGCATTTTTCTATTATACTTTATTAGGGAAAGATGTTCCTTTGTACTAGAGAACAAAGTGTACCAGCTCTTGGAATAGCTCTAACTAACCTTTGCTAAGGAAAGTCAGTAATTAGTGTTCTGCTGAGCACTGATCATCCTATGTGTACAAAGTCAGACAAGGCAACGTTTTGGCTTATACCAAGCCTTTCTCAAGCTTGGTATAAGCCAAAACATTGCCTTGTCTGAAGTGTTGATGGAAATAAACTTGCAAAAAGAGAAGACGTTGGTCACAATTGCTTTATTTTCTAGAGTTTGGGGCGGAAAGGAGCCTGACCGCTGGTGACCGTGGATCACTTCCAT
This sequence comes from Bufotes viridis, assembly GCA_033119425.1. Taxonomy (NCBI): domain Eukaryota; kingdom Metazoa; phylum Chordata; class Amphibia; order Anura; family Bufonidae; genus Bufotes; species Bufotes viridis. The sequence goes on from CM065590.1 coordinate 387,230,849, forward strand.
AAAGTGGGACGTTGTTGCTGTCTTCAAACAGATTGCTTTGGCATATGTATCATCTGTGGAAATGACAAGAGGCAGCTAGAAGCCTTTGTATGTCATAAACAGGCATCTTCAGCACTCAGTAAAATGCTGAAGACCGACTCTCTTTGCTAAAAAAAAAAAATATATATATATCTCTTTCCCTAATAAAGTATATTGCTCAACATCCCTGTCTATAAACTATTTTAAAAATAAACTAAAACAGTTACACTTTAACTTTACCTTGATCTGCTGCTGTTTTGTTACTACATCATTTGTTAAAGAGGTTGTCTCATCATATACAGTATAATTCTTTAGAGCTGAGAGCTGCTTCCCAAAACACCTAGCAACAGCTATGCATTTCCCTTGCATTGGCTGCTACATGTAATTGTGGCTATTGATCTGCTATAATACATGGATGATTTAAGTCTGCCAGAATAAAAGCTAATGTTTATCAGAAGTGATGTTGAGCAAAGCATCTGAAGTGGATTTTGGTCCAAATGTTAGGAAAAAACTGATTCTAAATAAAGCCAAAATTCCTTATGTTTCGTGGTAACTACCGTATATTTCGCCATATAAGACGCACGGGCCCATAAGACACACCTAGGTTTTTGAGAAGGAAAATAAGAAAAATTTTGAACCAAAAGGTGTGCTTTTGGTGGGTTTTGAACTAATGGTGGTCTGTGGAAGACACTATTATGGGGAAACTGTGGATAACACTGTTATGGCGGGGATCTGTGGATGACACTGTTATGGAGGGGATCTGTGGATGACACTGTTATGGGGGATATGTGGATTGCACTGTTATGGGGGGAATCTGTGGATGACACTGTTATTGAGGGAATCTGTGGATGGCACTGTTATGGGAGATCTGTGGATGGCACTGTTATGGGGGATCAGTGGATGGCACTGTTATGGGGGATCTGTGGATGGCACTATTATGGGGATCTGTGGATGGCACTATTATGGGGATCTGTGGATGGCACTATTATGGGGATCTGTGGATAGCACTGCTATGGGGAGATCTGTGGATAACACATATATCGCATCTCGTGCTATATATGTGTCATCCACAATTCCTCCCCCATAACAGTGTCCCTGTGTAAATAGTAAATGACCCCCAATACAGGGTTTGGGGGCCGGCAATTGATATTGGAATGGCAGCGGGGCCCAGTGTAGTCACTGTATTCATTTATTCACAAAGCAGGCGGAGCAGGCGCGTGACATAGTCAGTGATGTTACGCTGCTGCCCAGCCTGCCTGCTACTGGAGTTTCAAGTGAGTACTACCTAGATTGTGATACTGCTGCAGAGGATTTCTATAGTTTAATAAAGCTCCCATTCCTACACGTTACATATGAATACTACAGTGAGCAGGGCCCAATGTAATAGGATATAGTGACTGCACCGGGCCCTGCTGCCATTCCAATATCAGTTGCCGGCCCCCAGCCCCTCCTCCCTCCCCGCTAGAACATCACCGGCCGCACTGTGCATCATCGTGGCCGGCGATTTGTCAGTGTTAATTGGCAGCATTCACCCTATAAGACGCACTGCCATTTCCCCACTTTTTTGGGGGAAAAGTGCATCTTATAGGGTGAAAAATACAGTAATAATTTTTCCTAAAATGGCTGCTAGAGTTGTCTTAGAAAAAATTGGGAAAAAATACTCACCTCATTGACTTGCTCACGCTCTTGATTGAAAAAGACCATCATGCTCAGCACAGTTACTTTGGCGGACCTTTTTCAATCAAGAGAGGAGAGGACTGTCTCTGCATGAGCAAGTGGATGAGGTGAGTGATTTTTTTTAAACCCAAAATATCATATTGCACTAGCGTATTACTGTTTTACTGTTTTAATGGCTATTAGACATTTGTACTTCTGTCTAAGCGGCCATTAAAAATGGTAACATTGATTGATAGGCTAAATGGGCCTATGTAATTTGCAATTTGTAATTAATTATTTCTTAACAAATTAAATTTCTCGTTAAACTTTGGTGAAGCTGCTGAATCAGATTTTTCCAAACTTCACTTGTCACTAATCAGAGGGTTTGGACCCCTGTCTTTGACATACATATGCTCTCATGCATATGGACTGCTATTGAAGTCATTTTATATCATATACAATAGCCAACTACAGACACTCAGTATGAGTCTATACATTATCAAAGCAGGTGATAAAAAGGTCAAATTTTAGCAGTATACAACTTAATTAACCCCTTAACTTAACTGCGAAACCGGACGTGACTTAATGCCAAGCGCCATACATGTATGGCGCTGTGATCGAGAGGGTGCAGAAAACACAGGCACTGATAGCCGGACCCCTGCTGCATGCGCTGGCATCGGTGAAATCACTGATGCTGATGCATTAACCCTTCATATGCTGCGGTCAGCTCTGAACACGGCACATGCGTTGTCCAGCAGCGATCTGAACTGCCATCGGGTCCCCGTGCTGCTCTAATGGGGACCCGATGACCTGGAAGGCAGCCGATGGATGGATCTCACAGGCAGGAAGCTGTATGTGTAATACACACTGTATTACACATATTGCCAATGCATTCCAATACAGAAGTATTGGAATGCATTGTAAAGAGTATCAGACCCCCAAAAGTTGAAGTGAGAAAAATAAAATGAAAAAAGTTAAAAAAATAATGTTTTACCCAAAAAAAAGTCATTTTGCACAAATAAAGTAATAAAAAAATTGTAAAAAATAAGGGGAAAAGACAAATAGACATATTAGGTATCACTGCGTCCGTATCGACTGGCTCTATAAAGATATCACATGACCTAACCCCTCAGATGAACATCGTAAAAAAAATGAAATAAAAACTGTGCTAAATAAACTATTTTTTGTCACCTTACAAAACTAAAAGTGCAACACCAAGCAATCAAAAAGGAATATGCGCACAAAAATAGTACCAATCTAACCGCCACCTCATCCCGCAAAAAAATGAGCTCCTACCTAAGACAATCGCTCAAAAAATAAAGAAACTATGGCTGTCACACTATGGAGACAGTAAAAAATTTAAATAAGTAGACATATTTGGGTATCGACGCATCCGTAAAAACCTGCTCTATAAAAATACCACATGACCTAACCCCTCAGGTGAACACCGTAAGAAAAGTAAAATAAAAAGTGTGTCAAAAAAGCTATTTTTTGTCACCTTACATCACAAAAAGTGTAATAGCAAGCGATAAAAAAGTCATATGCACCCCAAAATAGTGCAAATCTAACCATCATCTCATCCCACAAAAATGATACCCAACCTGAGAAAACTATGGCTCTCAGACTACGGAGACACTAAAACATGATTTTTTTTGTTTCAAAAATAATATTATTGTGTAAAACCTAAATAAATAAAAAAGGTATACATATTAGGTATTTCCATGTCTGTAAGGACCTGCTCTATAAAAATATCGCATGACCTAACCCCTCAGAGAAACACCGAAAAAAAAAGGTGTCAAAAAGGCAATTTTTTGGTCACCTTACATCACAAAAAGTGTAATACCAAGCGATCAAAAAGTTTTTTTTGGTCACCTTACATCACAAAAAGTGTAATACCAATCGATCAAAAAGGTATACGCGCCCCAAAATCATACCAATCAAACCGTCGTCTCATCCTGCAAAAGATGAGACCCTACCAAAGACAATTGCCCAAAAAATACAAAACACTATGGCTCTCAGAATATGGAGACACAAAAACATAATTTTTTTTCCAGAAATGCTTTATTATGTAAAACTGAAACAAACTGTAACAACCTGCTCTATAAAAAATACCACATGATATAACCTGTCAGATGAACATTGTAAATAGCAAAAAATAAAAACATGCCAGAACAGCTATTTTTTGTTACCTTGCCTCACAAAAAGTGTAATACAGATCAACCAAAAATCATATGTACCCTAAAATAGTAGCAATAAAACTGCCACCTTATCTCATAGTTTCCATAATGGGGTTATTGTTTGGGAGTTTCTGCTGTAGGGTGGATCAGGTGGGCTTCAAATGGGACATGGTGTCTAAAAACCAATCCAGCAAAATCTGCCTTCCAAAAACCATATGGCATTACTTTACTTCTTCGCCCTGCCATGTGCCCGTACAGCAGTTTACGACCATATATGGGGTGTTTATATAAACTACAGAATCAGGGTAATAAATGTTGAGTTTTGTTTGGCTGTTAATCCTTGCTTTATTACTGGAAAAAAATTATAAAAATGGAAAATCTGCCAAAAAAGTTAAATTCTGAAATTTTATCTCCATTTTCCATTAAATATTTTGGAATGTCTAAAGGGTTAACAAAGCTTGTAAAATCAGTTTTGAATACCTTGAGGGGGGTAGTTTCTAAAACGGGGCCATTCATGGGTGGTTTCTTTTATGTAAGCCCCACAAAGTGACTTCAGACCTGATCCTTAAAGTGGGTTTTGCTTCTAAACTTCTAAGCCTTCTAACAACTCTAAAAAATAAAATGGCATTCACAAAATAATCTAAACATGTAGACATATGGGGAATGTAAAGTAATAACTATTTTTGGAGTTATTACTATCTATTATAAAAGTAGAGAAATTGAAATTTGCTAATTTTTGGTAAATTAGGTATTTTCTTATAATTAACATTAATTTTTTGGACTCAATTTTACCACTGTCATGAAGTAAAATATGTGACGATAAAACAATCTCAGAATGGCCTGGATAAGTAAAAGTGTTTTAAAGTTATTACCACATAAATTTACACATGTCAGATTTGCAAAAAATGGCCTGGGCAGAATGGTGAAAAATGTCCCTGGCCTTAAGGGGTTAAATATCTCTGCTAAGCACTAGTGTGCAAACAATAAAAACTACAGTGTTACAAATCATGTGTTTTCCATATATCACCACTTGAGGTAACTCAGTAGAATCATAAATGGAGCAGCACATCTGGCAAACTTATCTGACACTGGGTTTCGCTAAACAACCAGCTTCTGTTGGGACATTGGGGAACTGCATGCAAAAACAAAAAAAACTTTGCATTTCTAAAAGAAACCAAACACGTTATTGTATGAGTGTTCAGCCAAAAATTTACTCAACTTACCAAACGAAAATAAATAATAAAGAAACAAATTGGCTGTTGCAGACACCTCTGACTACAGTTTATCTTCCATTAAAATATGACTGCTTGATGGATGCTTCTTCATAATCTGTCTCCAGATATCTGTAAACAGGTGACACAAAGGAGACAGCAAGGTTTAACCAACTTTTGATATATATACAGTTGCAAGAAAAAGTATGTGAACCCTTTGGAATGATATGGATATCTGCACAAATTGGTCATAAAATGTGATCTGATCTTCATCTAAGTCACAACAATAGACAATCCCAGTCTGCTTAAACTAATAACACACAAATAATTAAATGTTACCATGTTTTTATTGAACACACCATGTAAACATTCACAGTGTAGGTGGAAAAAGTATGTGGACCCCTAGACTAATGACATCTCCAAGATCTAATTGGAGTGAGGTGTCAACCAACTGGAGTCCATTCAATGAGATGAGATTGGAGATGTTGGTTACAGCTACCCTGCCCTATAAAAAACATACACGTTTTGGGTTTGCTTTTCCTAAGAAGCATTGCCTGATGTGAATGATGCCTCGCACAAAAGAGCTCTCAGAAGACCTACAATTAAGAATTGTTGACTTGCATGAAGCTGGAAAGGGTTATAAAAGTATCTCCAAAAGCCTTGCTGTTCATCAGTCCACGATAAAACAATTTGTCTATAAATGGAGAAAGTTCAGCACTGCTGCTACTCTCCCTAGGAGAGTGACTGCAAGAGCACAGCGCAGACTGCTCAATGAGGTGAAGAAGAACCCCAGAATGTCAGTATGTGATCATTTTTATGTTTATATGAAAATAACTGTATAAAGTATTTGGTAGCTTTATAAATATATTGCTAAATAACTTTACATTCCACTGCAACGTTCCTGCAGTCTAGTAGGAGCAGGTTGGGTTCTCAGCTTGGTTTGAAACTCAATGAGCACCGGTGTCTTGTGAAATAACAGAGCTGATTGGTGTTAGCAGACCTAGATCAATAAAAAGAGTCACCACTATTTTCCTCTGAAATTTATACAGTTACAGTGGAATAGTGCAAAATAAAAAAATTACATATAAATGTCCCTCAAGGTCTTTTGACCTCTTGGTAAATATAGAGTAAACCAAAAATACATACAATTTAAACAAAATAAAAAATACATAACATATAAATGAAAAAATAAAAAGCTATCACCAACCCAAGCCTTTGCCAAAGCCACACCATCCACTTGAGACTATACATATTAGGTATCAAATTAACCAATGTAAATTAAAGAACCAACATTTATTTTGAGGTCCATTTGCCAATTTAAAGAATAAGAATCCAAAATGCTATAAGGGCTATATTTACAAGCATCTCGTTACTGAGAAAAATCACATAAATAATCATTGCTGCCAGTATTTTAAAATAAGTTGAATATTGGCAGGTTTTCTAGGTTGGGGATCATAATGCTCTCCTAGTGGTCTGCATTAAATATAATATAATAATATAATAAATAATAATGTAATGGGAGACTTGGTAAATCATTGGATATATTCTGCAAAATAAGTGAACACCAATATAATAATATCAGATGGTGTGGCCTATGAGCTATAAGATATGTCTCTGATTATATCTAACTACTTTCTGTAGTATTTATGTTTGTTTGCTTTGTTTTAATGTAACATCTTTGCTATCAACATTTAATGTAGAATCTTTATATAGTCACACTCTTACTCTGTAGCAGCCAATGGCAGCATATTTGATGTTTTACTATTCTTATATACCAAGTGCCTATATACCGCAATGAGTGGTTTGGTTATATAATAACTTTTCTTTCATGAAAAGCTGCTATTATGATTTTAATTATGTTAATACATTTTTTTAATTACCTTACCTTAATTTAATAATTTAAGATTCTTTACAAACTAATGAAAACTAACCATGTACACATTAATAAATGTATTAATGCTGCAGTACCCCACTTTTACCTCAGAGCGTCACTGTTTACCAAGAAGGAAATGAAATTGGCTCTCTAGAAAAGCTCTGCTAGAGAAATACAGTGCATAATTGTGCAGAGGAATACAAGCAATTTCTACATAGGATGTGCCAGATGCTGGTTTTATAAATAGAAAGCTTGAGATTTTTTTACAACTGGATTCAATATACAAAACAGGATTTCAATAGCTGACAGTACAAGAATGAAAATGCAACCAAAGCAGAGGCAACAAGGACTCAAATGGCAAGTAATAATTCCCTTCTTATTTTCCTGGCTTTGTCATTCAGTCTCTGGTCAGATTCATTATTCCATTAATGAAGAATTAAGAAAAGGTTCAATTGTTGGAAATTTAGCAAAGGATCTTCAATTAAATGTTAATGATCTCTCCAGAAGGAAATTACGCATAGTTTCTCGTGTTTCTGAGAAATTTTTCAGTTTAAACCCAGATAATGGAAACCTATACCTTGCAGATAGGATAGACAGGGAGGCATTGTGTGGAGCTACTGCTGATTGTGTCCTTATATTTGATGCTGTAGTGGAAAATCCGCTAAATGTCTTCAATGTTAATATTCATATTCAGGATATAAATGACAATCCTCCTAAATTTATTCTTGATCAAATGAATATAGAAATGGGTGAATCATCCTCCCCAGGAAGAAGGTTTGTTTTACAAAAAGCAGAAGATTTAGATGTGGGTAGTAATTCTCTGATAAGTTACAGACTGAGAGAAAATGAGCATTTTAGGTTGAAAGAAGAATTAGGTATTGATGGCAGTATATTTCCAGAACTAGTTCTAGAAAAGTCCTTAGATCGGGAGAAAGTGAGCATATATGAACTCACTTTAACTGCTTCTGATAGTGGAGATCCTATTCAAACAGGGACAACAATAATAAAGGTGGTTGTTACAGATTTTAATGATAATGCTCCGATATTCACTCAAAATGTGTACAAAATATCATTGAAGGAAAATATCCCAGTGAACTCTACAGTTCTGCAAGTCAGTGCAAGTGATGAAGACGAAGGAATCAATGCACAGATCACATACTCATTTAGTACCACATCAAATAATATTCTTCAAACTTTTATTATAAATCCAAAGAATGGAGAGATAAAAACAAGAAGACAGTTAGATTATGAAGTGACAAAGAATTATGAAGTTTCGGTGCATGCAAAAGATGGAGGTGGCCTGGCTGCTTATGCCAAGGTTTTAATAGAAGTAGTAGATGAAAATGACAATGCTCCAGAGATATCCATTACCTCAATATCAACCCCTCTTGCTGAGAACTCTGCAGTGGGGACAGTGGTAGCACTGCTTGAAATTCGTGATCAAGACTCAGGAGAAAATGGAGAAGTTCAATGCCTTATTACGAGTAGTGTGCCATTTCAAGTAGAGTCATCAGCAACTAATTTCTATAAAATCATAACGAAAAGTAGTCTTGATAGAGAAAAGATATCATCCTATAACATCACAGTACAAGCTTCAGACAAAGGTTCTCCAGAAATGACTTCTAGAAAAATCATCCAACTGGATGTATCAGATGTAAATGACAATGAACCAGTGTTTGAGAAAGTGATTTACACTGCATTTGTACAAGAAAATAATGCACAAGGAGCTTCAATATTCAGTATTCAAGCAAAAGATATGGATAGTGGGGATAATGCTAAAGTAATGTATTCAATATTCAGTAATAATAATGAGGATGCTCCATTGTCTAACTATATATCTATTAATCCAATAACTGGAGTGATTTATGCACAACAGTCATTTGATTATGAGCAGCATAAGGAATTTAACATCCAAATCATTGCCAGAGACAATGGATATCCATTGTTAAATGGTAGTACCACGCTGAAAATTTCTATTGTTGACCAGAATGATAATTCACCAGTTATTTTGTACCCATCACTTGAGGTTGATAGCTCAATATTTGAGATGGTCCCTTGGACTACTAAACATGGATCTTTAGTATCTAAAGTGGTGGCAGTGGATGCTGATTCTGGACATAATGCTTGGTTATCTTATTTTTTACAATCTTCTGAACCATCAATCTTTAACATTGATCAGCACACGGGGGAGATCAGGACCGTGAGAGTTTTTCAAGAGAAAGATGCAACAAAACATGGAATTGTAGTTACAGTAAAAGACAATGGAATTCCATCACGCTCAGCTTCAGTTTCTTTCAATCTTGTGGTTGCTCTTAATTTTCAACAAATTATTCCTGAATTGAACAGTCAACTAAGTAAAACAGAACCACAGTCAAATATACATTTTTACTTGATAATAGCCTTGGCATTGATTTCCTTCCTCTTCATGTTGACTGTGATTATTGCAGTTATTTCCAAATATAAAGAGTCTAAATCATCTTCATTTGGATCCATGAGTACAAGTCAATATCCACAGGTTGATCCCAGATTCATTTCACAATTCAACACTGGCACATTACCTCTAACATATTCCTATGATGTTTGTGTAACTCTGGATCCAAGCAACCCAGAATTTGCTTTTCTTAAATCGAAACATAATGTTCCTGTGGACAGTCTAATAGATGCTGATGACTCGGGGATTGGAAGTGAAACTTTAAAGGACTCCTCACCTGCAGAAGATCACATGCCACAGGTATGTTTTATAGTCTTTTATAGATTTTTCTGCACTAACACAAAATATTTTATCATCCTACAGATACTGTTTCTTTTGTTCATTATTGTTCATCATATATTTACAAATGCCATATATCTAGAGAATCCCCAAAATATAGTCAGTTTTTTAGTGGTCGACAGCTATGCTACCTGCTAGGCAGCTCATGTCAATGAAACGATGTTATCATGTTGTAATTTCTAGCATAGGCTTCAGTTGTGGCCTAGTGGAAACCAATATTCTCTAAAATGGCAGCATTTGGCTTTGTATAACATTTGGAAGATGTAGAGTTCCATGGGACTGGCCTGAAGCTTATTATTTATGTTCTGAGCTAAGGTCATACTTTATTCATGTTAAAATCTGATAACTGTTTTTTACCTGCATTGTTCAAAACACAACACATTATAATTTGGGTTTCTAAAAAGTAAATGATCAGGTAAATTTAAAATAAGGACACTTTACCAAGGAATTATGTGACCTTTTTGTAACATGAACAACTATAAATGAGCGTAACTGCTCCTTTCACATAGATCAATTTCCATTGTTATTGGCAACACATTTGTTCTAGATGACCTATGTGGTGCCAAACCCACTAACAAACATAAAAATTTGCCATGTCGCTGATAGTAACTAATCAGCAATTTCTTCAATTGTAATAAAGGAAGAAACTGCAATTGTAATTGGTTGCTATGAACAACAGTATCTACATACTTTGCTGTTGGCTTGTTTAGGAAAATGAGGACCATTGGAGCTTTTGGCAATGTACATTTTAGAATTGTAGTAACAAAATGTTTATATCTGTATAAAACCAGCCTTGAATGCCAAGAGAGCTTGTTCTATACCTGGTAGATAACTAATGATGGCTTAGATAAAAAAAAAAAAACACTTAAATCTAGAAATGCTTTTACACAGCATTAAAAGTTTGTTAATGCTGTTTTCATGTTGAGTTTGTTCCATCTGTTTCCTTATATTATTGAAAAAGCTTCAGTCATTCTGAAGTCAAAGACACTTAGCAACCCCAATGCCATAACTGTGTCACTTTGCTAATATTGGTACACAAGGATGATGTCATTAGAAATACTGCTTTTAAGTATAATTAACGTATTATATTAATTTAAGGCTTGGTAATGTAAAGTAGTCTTCTTTCATCAGATACTATCTACAAAATTAGGATAAAAACATATTAACATAGACGACCTACAAAATGCTTACCTGGTAGGAGACCTTCTGGGACCCCCACCAATTAGCACAGTCTATGAGTCGCGGTGATCCTATGATCAAATCGTTCACCTTTGTTGTTTATACAGGCACAGCAGCTTTTTCATATAACTGCTGGGTCTGTAATGTATCTACACAGTTACAATATCCACTGTATATGGACTCTTTATTATCCTATTTTAACATTTTTTAAGTGAACAGAATTGTCAGGGATGCTGGGTGTTAGGCTCCCACTCCCAAACTCAGAACACTGATGTTTTGAAGATTTGACCATTTATGTCTGCATAGAAAACTAGTTGTGTAAGCTAAATAGATTTTAAACTGTTCATGACCTCTGGTGTATTTACCATACTATGCAGTTACTGTTTGCATGGGCAGACATATTTAAGGATATAATAAGTGGTTAAGGTCCTTGCCTCTGATGTAGAAGGTTGTAAATTCATATCCCGCAGAAACTTTTCAGAAATAGAGGCTAAATTAGATTTAAATACACTGGGTGTCCCTAAGCACTGACTCCATATATGGACATAGCTATATATGGAGTCAGAGCAGGGACTCCTAAGCCACGGACTGACACTAGGGGTTTCCATCACTGTACAGTGGTCTTCTGCATAGACCTCAGTGGGACCCTGCACCCTCCCCTCTTCAGTACAGGGGGTGCCTGGTTTAATGCTTGGGTTCTTCCATTGTGCTTAGGTGCTCTGTAGAGCACCTGAGCATCCCAAAGTATTCTACTCGAGTACCAGAGCACGCAAGCACTTTGGTGCTCGATAAACACTAGTCAATACCATTTTATATATCATATTATTTACTAATTATTGGTGAAATAGAGAGAACATTACATGATATAGGATGTAGCAGCTTGTCTTTCAGAAACCCTGTAAATTGATAATAACCATGTGGCGTTTACCTCATCAACTTCTGACCAGGTCCTCAGTTTTTGGGGATCATTTATCAAGCTGAAATACGCCAGATCTAAAAAAAAATACAGCAGGTCTAAAAAAAAAGTGGGCTTGCTATGGGTAGGGGATGGGCCAGAAGGCATAGAAAAAGGTCTAAATGTAAGACATCTTGGTAGCTGTCTTAAATTTAGAAGGCGCGCTGGATATAGAGAAGTTATGAAGACACCTGCACCTCTTCATAACTTTATCAATCCACCGCCAGCTAAAACGCCGGTCTAAATAAATGTGTCCCTTTGTTCCTATGTAGAACTATGTAAAACCTTCTGTAATTCATTTTTGCATACTTTGTATACTTGGTAAATTTCTCACCCTATACTTTTGTCAGAATTGATTTTTAAAAAAAGTTTAATTTTAGCGTTATCATATACAGTAAGTCATGAATTGAATAATAACTTGAACTCATCCAACTTGAATTAAAATGTAGAGTAACTTGCACATACTGTAAATATGGAAGTTATACATATTAGCCAGATATAGGGTATGGGGTATTTAAATAGACTAACTTGAATGTATTTTTATTGTTATATTATTTTTATTTATATTAAACTTATTAGACATATAGTTTTAGAATAGCTCTATATAAACTCATTTTAACTAAATAACAGTTTATTGCTGGCATACATTGTGCATTCATTTATTATATTTCTACCATGTAGTCATAATTGTATTGTATAAATTTTGTACTGACAGGATATAGCTATCTGAACTAGTGTTGAGCAAAGCGAAGCATTCAAAGCGGAATTTGGTCTGAAGTTTAGGAAAACTTCAATTTGAATCTGGATTTACTTGCACTTCAAAGTAACAAATAAGTTTTTCCGAAAATGGCGGCTGCACGTGTTGCAAAGTGAAAGTAAGAAACCCAGGAATGGGAGATTACCTATAATGCCATCTAGCCAGCAAATCTGTAGATATCCATCTCCTGTGAGGTTGCAGTGCTACAAAACCCTCAACCCATGTGGGTTCTGTCAATGTTCTAGGAGCTGAGCATAGGAAGAGAAGTCGCGAGCGCTCATATGCTAGGGACAGAGATGCTGAAAATGATTAATAGAAGAATATTGGAGAGGGAGAGTGCAGGGAGAGTGCAGGGAGACTTATTCTATGTCAGCTTTATTTATTTATTGCTACATTTAATTATTCCTACATCAGACATAAACTAAGATACAGGGGATATACAAAGTCTACACACCCCTGTTAAAATGTCAGGTTTCTGTGCTGTAAAAAAATGAGACAAAGATAAATCATTTCAGAACTTTTTCCACCTTTAATGTGACCTATAAACTGTACAACTCAATTGAAAAACAAACTGAAATCTTTTAGATAGACGGAAGAAAAAATATAAAAATAAAATAATATGGTTGCATTAGTGTACACATACTTTGTTGAAGCACCTTTTGATTTTATTACAACACTCAGTCTTTTTGGGTATGAGTCTATCAGCATGGCACATTTTGACTTGGCAAGATTTGCCCACTCTTTGCAAAAACACTCTAAATCTATCAGATTGGGAGGGCATTTCCTGTGCACAGCCCTCTTCAGATCACTCCACAGATTTTCAATCAGATTCAAGTCTGGGCTCTGGCTGGGATATTCCAAAACTTTAATCTTTTTCTGGTGAAGCCATTCCTTTGTTGATTTGGATGTATTTATTGGGTCGTTGTCATGCTGAAAGATGAAGTTCCTTTTCATGTTCAGCTTTCTAGCAGAAGCCTGAATATTTTGTGTCAATATTGACTGGTATTTGGAACTGTTCATAATTCCCTCTATCTCAATTAAGGCCCCAGTTCTAGCTGAAGAAAAACAGCCCCAAAGCATGATGCTGCCAACACCATGCTTCACTGTGCGGATGGTGTTCTTTTGGTGATGTGCAGTGTTGTTTTTGCGCCATAATTTGAAATTATGGTCAAAAAGTTCTACCTTGGTTTTATCAGACCATAAAACCTTTTCCCACATGCTTTTGGGAGACTTCAGATGTGTCTTTGCAAAATGTAGCCTGGCTTGGATGTTTTTCTTCGTAAGAAAAGGCTTTTGTATTGCCACTCTACCCCATAGCCCAGACATATATAGAATACAGGCGATTGTTGTCACATGTACCACACAGCCAGTACTTGCCAGATATTCCTGCAGCTACTTTAATGTTGCTGTAGGCCTCATGGTAGCCTTCTAGACCAGTTTTCTTCTCGTCTTTTTATCAATTTTGGAGGGACGTCCAGTTCTTGGTGATGTCACTATTGTGCCATATTTTCTCCACTTGATGATGACTGTCTTCACTGTGTTCCATGGTATATCTAATGCCTAGGAAATTATTTTGTCCCCTTCTCCTGACTGATACCTTCAAACAATGAGATCCCTCTGATGCTTTGGAAGCTCTCTGTGGACCATGGCTTTTGCTGTGGGATGCGACTAAGAAAATTTCAGGAAAGATCAACTAGAGTAGCTAAACTTTATTTGGGGTTAATCAGAGGCACTGTAAATGATGGCAGGTGTATGCTGACTCCTATTTAACATGATTTTGAATGTGATTGCTTAATTCTGAACACAGCTACATCCCGAGTTATAAGAGGGTGTGCACACTTATGCAACCACATTATTTTAGTTTTTTTGTTTTCTTCCCTCCATCTAAAAGATTTCAGTTTGTTTTTCAATTGAGTGGTGCCGTTTATAGGTCACATTAAAGGTGGAAAAAGTTCTGAAATGATTTATCTTTGTCTCATTTTTTACAGCACAGAAACCTGATATTTTAACAGGGGTGTGTAGACTTTTTATATCTACTGTATGCAATTCAATACTAATAGGATGGTAGCCTTTATTATTATAGTGCCAGCGTCCCATCCAATATCATCCAGTCTGCACCTCTTAGGGGGCCCATGTGGCCATGTCTTAGTAATGGCCATCCTCATTTCTTGATATCTTTATTCTTCCAAATCATCGTTCAAAGTCTCTATGTCCTAGAAAAATCAGCAAGATGCAGAGAGAGGGGGAGCTAGATGTTTTTATCGATAATAAATGATGTGGAAAGGAGGAAAAGCAAATGGCAGAAGAAGGGCTCCCAGGTGTAAGTCAGGAGAGCGCTGGGGTTGGGTATGCCAAAGCTGATTAATATTATGTGTTCTGCTGTTCTTCCCTGCAATAACCTGCAGGATATTGCAGGCAAGAACAGCAATAATACTCTTATTGCCCCCCCCCCCCCTCCCCAATTCCATTCCTTGGCTGACTTCACAGAATTTGCCAAATCAAATTTTTCAATGCTTTGCTCATCTCGAATTTGAACCTTCACAAATATATACTTAAATGAGTTTTCCAAGATTTTAATTCTGTTGACCTAGGATAGGTCAGGTCATTAGGATAGGTCATCAGAATCTGGTCGGTGGGGGTTTGACATCTGGGACCCCCGCTGATTAGCTGTTTAGGAAGGCAGCAGCACTTGCAGTAGGCCAGTGACGACATGTTCAAGTGAATGGGGCTGAGCACAATACCAAGCACAACCGATATACAATGTACAGCGTTGTGCTTGGTAAGCTGCGAGAAGGCCATGGCACCCACAAGAGCCCCCCGTGCTTTCTCAAACAGCTAATTGGTTGGGGTCTCTGTTGTTAGAAAACAACAGATCAGATTCTAATGACCTATGTAGAATATAGATAATCAGTATTAAAATCCCAGAAAACCCTTTTATTCTACATTTCATGTGGGATTTCCTTTCCCATCCTTTTCAACCATTCCCTCACTATCTTTTTTTTTATTCCTTGTTCATATACTTATATCTATAGAAACACATCTAAATGTTCCTATGGTTATGTTTAAAACCTGTCATATATACATATTTAACTTAACATAAATATCAATCTAACTACAGCATATGCATTTTTTATTATTTGATAAGTCCTGGTACTCAACACTGGGCAACACTACAAATGATATCTAAATAAAATTTGACAATGAGAAGGCTCAACACATAATTTTATAATTAAATTATTGTGACTATTATTTACTATGAGCTCACAGTTTTCTAACATTAGATATTATATACATTAAATCACTTCATTTAACCATCAAGTGTGCAATAATTACAGCTCCAAGTAGTAAAGATTTACTCTATTATGTATCATTTCTATATGTAAAATTATATTTTAAGCAATACTAGATAGAAATAAATTAGAATATTCTGATGCTGCAGTTCCTTACTTGTGCCTCAGAGCGCCGCTGTTGACCTATAAGGAAATCCAGAATCATGTCCATGATACATAGTATGTTCAACTGTGGGAAGAAACACACAGCATTTCGCACTAGGATGTGCAAGGTATAGGAGGGACTATTTTGTGCTGTTAATTCTGCTGGATTATATATCTAACAAATCCATAATAATATATCTGATGAGAAGAAGGATGGCTGGATTAAAACTGCTGCAAGGACAATCAAAGCAAGGACTAAGATGGCAAGTAACATTCACCTTCCTATTTTACTGGCTGTGTCATTCAATCTCTGGTGGTCAGATTCATTATTCTATTAATGAAGAATTAAGAAAAGGCTCAATTGTTGGAAATTTGGCAAAGGACCTGCAATTAAATGTTAAGGATCTCTCTAGAAGGAAATTACGGATTGTGTCTGATTGGTCTGAAAAATATTTCAGCATAAATCTGGATAATGGAAACCTATACATTGCTGATAGGATAGACAGGGAGACATTGTGTAAATCTATAGCTGATTGCGTTCTTACATTTGATGCTTTAGTAGAAAATCCACTAAATTTCTTCAGTGTTAAGATTAATATCCAGGATATAAATGACAATCTACCTACATTTGTCCATGAAACATTGACTTTGGAAATTAGTGAATCTACCTCCCCAGGAGCAAGATTTGTACTACAAAAAGCAGAGGATATAGATGTTGGTGTTAATAAGCTGAAAGGCTATATACTCAGTGCAAACCAAAATTTTGCTCTTGGAGAGAAGATCAGCTCTGATGGCAGTGTATTTCCAGAGCTCATACTAGAAAAACCTCTAGATCGTGAGACACAAAACAAGCATGAACTCATCCTAACAGCTTCTGATGGTGGAAATCCTGTACAGACAGGCACTGCCTTAATTACTATCATTATCACTGACTTCAATGATAATTCCCCAGTATTTACACAGGATGTATATAAAGTAAGTGTTAGGGAAAATATACCAGTGAATTCAACAATTCTGGATGTCAGTGCAAATGATGAAGATGAAGGTATCAATGCACAGATCACTTACTCATTTAGTACAAATGAAAAGCATATTATTCAGACTTTTGCTATTAATCCCAGAAATGGAGAAATTAAACTAAAAAAATATTTGGATTATGAAGAAAATCAATATTTTGAAATTTCTGTCCAAGCCAAAGATGGTGGAGGCCTAGCTGCTCATGCTAAAGTTTTAATAGAAGTATCAGATGAAAATGACAATGCACCTGACATAACCATAACCTCATCATCAGATTTAATTCCTGAGAATTCAGCCCCTAGAACTGTGGTGGCACTAATTAAAATTCAAGACCGAGACTCAGGAGAAAATGGTGAAGTTCAATGCACAATAAAAGATGACTTACCATTTGAACTAATATCATCAGCAAGCAATTTTTACAAAATTGTTACAAAAAATAGTCTAGACAGAGAAAAAGCATCATCGTATAACATCACCATACAAGCTTCTGACAAAGGGTCTCCTGAAATGACTTCTAGAAAAGTTTTTAGACTTGACATATCAGATGTCAATGACAATGCACCACTGTTTGAGAAATTAAGCTATACTGCCTTTATACCAGAAAATAACTTTCCAGGAGCTTCAATATTTAGTATTCAAGCAAGAGACATGGACATCGAAGAAAATTCTAAAATAGCATATTCTATCATGTCTAGAAATAATGAAGATCCCATGTCTTCCTATATATCTATGAATCCAGTAACTGGGGTCATATATGCTCAAAAGTCATTTGATTATGAGAAACATAAAGAATTGAACATCCATATAATTGCTAAAGACAATGGATCTCCATCTCTGAACAGCAGTGCAATACTAAAAATATATATAGTAGACCAGAATGATAATTCACCCATCATTCTGTACCCATCCCCAGAGGCTGATAGCTCAACATTTGAGATTGTTCCTTGGACCTCTGAACAAGGATCTTTAGTATCTAAAGTGGTAGCAGTGGACGCAGACTCTGGACACAATGCCTGGTTGTCTTACTTTTTACAGTCTACAGAACCATCACTCTTCACCATTGACCAGCACACTGGAGAGATCAGGACAACACGTGTATTTCAAGAAAGAGACATCATGAAATATGGAATTGTGGTTCTAGTAAAGGATAATGGGATTCCATCCTGTTCAGCTTCCGTCATTATAAACATGGTGATTGCTGATCATTTTCATCAGGTCCTTCCTGACCTGAGCAGTCGGTCTAACAATGAAGAATCTCAGTCCAGCCTACAATTCTACCTGGTAATAGCCTTGGCTTTGATTTCATTTCTCTTCCTGTTAACTTTAATTCTTGCAGTTGTCTCTAAGTGTAAGGAGTCCAAATCGTCTACTTCATTTGGATCCATGGGTACAAGTGTATATCCACCAGTTGATCCCAGAGTTATTTCACAATTCAATGGAACATTACCTCTGCCATATTCATATGATGTTTGTGTAACTCTGGATCCAAGTGAGCGGGAATTTGCTTTTCTCAGACCTCAGCACAATGTTCCTGTGGATAGTTTAATAGATACTGATGACTCAGGGATTGGAAATGAAATAAAGTACCCTTCACCTTCAGAGAACCTCATATCACAGGTACATTTTTCTGTTTCTAAATACTACTCTTAAAGTAAATATATCAAAGAATATCATATCTATATGTTGCACATATGCTGAAAGTATGGTCAATAATTCCAAAGTGCGAAGGGAGTGGGCTATGTGAAACCAGAAGTGCTTTTATTAAAAATTTTCTACAAATGACAAATACATGACCTTCAGTGTGAGAGACAGGATAGTGACAAGATATTCTGTCCCTACATATTAATACACATCTATCTATTCAATACTGACATTCACATAAACAGATATAACATTCTTAGAAGAGATAACCCATAACTATGTGCAACTCTGTCATTACTGAACCTGCATCACAGTAAGCAAATAGTGCAGTTGAATCATATATATTAACATCAGCTCCTATAGCAATCGCATTCACTATACACTAGTACCATATGACACACTAGTGTACTTCACTAACATTTGTACAGTGTTTATATACTCATCACCATCAGCTTTAGCTGATTACAGGGGTGTGTTACATCTTTTTACCCTGTTTATTGCCCTTAATGTGTGTTTTCTTACCTGCAAATGACAAATACATGACCTTCAGTCTGAAAGACAGGATAGTAACAAGATATTCTGTCCTCTAGGAACTAAAAGTTTGTGTTTTAAGTTCCCCCCTGATATTAGGAGTGCTATGTCATTCAGGATTTAAGCACTTTGCTGACATCTACTGGCGATTTTGTAGAATTACAATGAGTTTGGCTTTTCAATTTATTACAGCCATACTCTTGGATTGTTGAAACTGTGAATGTAATAGGTATTAGCTAAATTTTATGAGATGCCTATTTTTGACATACTTTACACTCTCCCCCACAAAATTTAATGTCTTATGCAGACTTTAGTATGAGAACCACATTCTCGTACTTATCTTCCAAAACCACAGGGAGCCAAGGTTAAGTAGTAATACCATTACTTGAGGAACTGTCCTCCCTGTAACATCTACTCCCAGTTATGTCACAGCTTCTCACCTGGCCCACAGCACTATGAAGCCTGGTGGGATATTGTGGCCTATAGCCAACTATTAAGAAACCCCTTTAACACAGGTTTGTGTATGTTATTGTGGAGACAAGAGTTGATGGAAAACTAGGGGACACCTTATTACTTCTGTCCTTTTTTTTTTTTTTAATAAGGTGGAATACCCATGGTATGTTATATATTATAGCATAACCACCTATTGTTCTCTACTTTTTGTTGTTGTCAGCCAACTTTCCCTTCTACCTAGTTTTCATTTTTTACAGCTATTTTACCTGGAATGTCTGCAATAAGAGTGCAAGAAATTTCCTTTTTGTTAACCACAGAACATAACATTTAACATTTTCAACATACGTAGATATTAATAAACCATAGCATTATAGACATGGATACGGTTACCAACTTTTAGA
The DNA here is from genome assembly GCA_033119425.1 of Bufotes viridis. Classification (NCBI taxonomy): domain Eukaryota; kingdom Metazoa; phylum Chordata; class Amphibia; order Anura; family Bufonidae; genus Bufotes; species Bufotes viridis. The sequence continues at coordinate 387,250,922 of CM065590.1, forward strand.
GTCCTTAACAAAACATTCTGGGCTTTGGTACCAGCTAGGGTAAATATGTGGTGTATGAACACAGTCTATGACCTGTACTGCTGCTTTCCTGGCAACACTACTGGGTTGACCCAAATTGTCTTACAGTAAGTCAGAACTTGTGGCTGTCTCCTGTTCCTGTTGGGTTGTATCCTTCATAGTGGTAAGGCATATCGTGTTTTCAGGTTGAATTATAGGTTCGTCCTCGGGAGTTTTCACTGTAGTTTCCTCTGTAACTTCCTTTGTACTTTCCTCACTTGTTTCAAACTGGCAAGGATAGAACTCCGCTGCTTCAGGATTCAGTTCTATGCCTTCCTTTTTGTGGTCTCTCTCAGTTACTGGAATGATCGATCTCCACTGTTCTTGTTCAAGATCCGAGTCTTCTGATATTCCCTCTGATATCTGTCTCGCTGGTTGAAGAATCTTTGAAACTTGGCCTAGTCTTCTAGTACTGGGTCTGTCAGGTTTCTGCTGACCTTGTTCGACGGGTAAGTAATTGAAAGGCAATAACAAATTGCAGTGTAGGATTCTTATTCAGCCATTTCCAGTTTCTGGCTTTAACTCATACACTGGGCTATCTTCACACTTTTTCCTCAGAATGACATGTACAGTGTCTTCCCAGAATGATCTCAATTTTCCTGGTCCCCCTCTTTCAGTAAGGTTTTTTACCAGGACTCTACTGCCTGGTGAGAGTTCTACTCCATGAATTTTTATGTCATAGTGCTCTTTTTCTCTTTGCGCAGCTTGGATAGCGACCTTTGAATCAACCAGATTGGCGTCTGTCATCATATCTGTCCATGTTTTTACATACTCAGAGTGATTCTTATATTTTTCAGTTACTGGGGTGTCAAACATGCTGTCTATTGGTAGTCTTGGAGATCTCCCACACAGTAAGAAAAATGGAGAATACCCCGTGGCTTCACTTTTGGTGCAGTTGCATGCGTGCATTACCTGGGCAAGTGAGTTCTTCCAGTCTTTCTTAGAATCTGGTGACAGGGTCCAAAGTAAAGACAACAGAGTATGATTGAATCTTTTGCATTGTCCGTTACCTCCTCGATGATATGGAGTTGTATGGGAGTTCTGAATATGGCAGTCGTTTCCTAATGCCAAGAATAACTGGTTTTCAAATTCTTTTCCCATGGTGAATTATGGTAGGAATCCAAATTTCAAGACAAAGTCACTGAATATCTCATCGGCAACAATCTTTGCTGACTTGTTTTTGGTTGCGTAGGCCTGAGCAAACCTGGTAAAGTGGTCTATTACTACTAGTATGTACTCATAACCTCCTTTGCAGGTTTCCGAATTGAGAAAGTCGATGGAGACCATCTCAAAGGGATAAGTGGTGACAATATTGTTCATTGGAGCTCTGGGGTGGCTTATTAGGACATTTGTCTTTCAGACAGGTGCACTGGTGGTTAATGTATTGCTCGGTGTCTTTCTGCATGTGTGGCCAAAAGAATCTTTCTCTGATCAAGTTTACAGTCCTTTCAACTCCTAGGTGACCCATTTCTTCATGCAATTCTTTCAACACCAATGAATGATACAGCTTGGGTAACACTCAAACAATAGTTGAAGTGGCTGCAGCTCTCACCTCCACCTTCAATCCAAGAAGCATGGAAAGGAGACCAGAACTGGGCCTTATGGAGCATCCAATAGAAAAATGGGATCCAGCTTCTTGTGGAGTAAAAAAAGTTCTTTATTGGCTCATCATATAGAATCCACCAAAGTCACAGAAAATGACATCAACAGTGACGTGTTTAGGGCTACAAAATCCAGTCTTGATGAAGGGCTGGATTTTGTAGCCTGAAACGCGTCACTGTTGATGTAATTTTCTATGACTTTGGTGGATTTTATATGATGAGCCAATAAAGAACTTTTTTTATTCCACAAGAAGCTGGATCCCATTTTCCATTGAAAGCTTGGGTAACACTAATTGAGAACTTGAGGGTGTTTTCCGCCTCAAGATTCCGTCTTCATCGAGGTATAATTTGGTCCACTGCTTCATTAGTATTAAGAGATCAAGATGTCCACTTTGTCATTCCTGCTTTGATGGGAACCTGTTTTGGTCTTTCTACTTCCACACTGGACCGATCACTGAGTCTTCTTTTTGTGCTGTCCGTATAGTCCCTTTAGGTATTTGAGCTACCTTCTTTTGTGTGCCATCTATTGTTGATGTTGTATTTGCAATGGCTATTGGACACTGCCAAGGCGTTTCTTCTTTCTGTCGTACTTGAAGTGCTTGGGTTATGAAACTGATGACTGTTGCATATATTGTTCAGGACTTAGTGACATACGAGAGAGTACATCTGCATCCGTATTTCTCTTCAATGGACGATACTTGATAGTGAAATTAAAGTCAGCTAGTTCTGCAACCCATCGGTGGCCTGTTGCGTTTAGTTTAGCAGTATTTGAGAAATAAGTTAGTAGATTGTTGTCAGTATAGACTACAAAGGATGAACAGTAGTATAGGTAGTTTCGGAATCTTTGACATATGGCCCACTTCATCGCAAGGAATTCTAGTTTTCCTGAATGTAGGTGATAGTTCTTCTTGGCAGGTGTGAGAGTCCTGGACCTGTAAGCAATTACTTTAAATTTTTCCTCCCGTTCTTGGTACAACACAGCTCCTAGTCCTTCTTGCGAGGCATCACAGTACAGAACAAAGGATTTGCTGTAGTCAGGGTGACCCATAACTGGAGGATGTGTTAAGACCTTAGTGAGTTGTTTCAGCACTACCTGGTGGCAGTCAGTCCAGACTATAGACTGATGAGAAGGCAGTTGACCTTTTAGTTTTGGTGATGGCTTCTTCCTCTCCTTAGGTTGGTGAGTCGGTACTGACATAATGGTAGGTGGTGTATCCGCTGATAGCAATTCATACAGGGGTTTTGCAATCCTGGAAAAGTTTTGGATATAAGGATGATAGTAGTAAATGAATCCTAATAACTTACTGAGTTCTCCAATGGTCTTTGGCTGGTTGTTCCTCAAGGCCAGCACAGGCGCAATGCCTGCTGGATCCATGGAATCGCCATGTTTGGACACAATATTGCCCAAGAATCTGACTTTGTTTCGGAAAAGTTCACATTTTCTTGCTGTTAACTTGATTCAATGTTTCTGATACCGTTGCAGTACCAACCAGACATGTTCCACATGCTCTTGGAATGATCTGCTGTAAACCAAGTTGTCATCTAGGTATGGCAGGCAGACCTCATCTCTCAGTCCCATTAGACAAGTTTCCATGCTGCATTGGAATTCAGCTGGTGCAGAGCTAAGGCCAAATGGTATTCTGATCCACTCATATAGACCCCAAGGTGTGATGAAGGCAGTCAGTGGTCGTCTGGATTCTTCCACAAATCCTTGATGGTAGGCTTTTCCTTGGTCTAGCACCAAAAACCATGAACTTCCTCCTAAGCTGTCCAGCATGTCTTGGATCCTAGGGATTGGATGGCGGTCAGGGATGGACTTCTGGTTCAATTCCTTGTAATCACAACAAAGTCTTAAACTACCATCCTTCTTTCTTACACACACAATGGGTGAAGAGTATGATGATTTTGACTCTTTAATCCATCCATGGTTCAACAGATCGTGCAGATATTCTTTCACCTCCTGGTGTAGTGGCTTAGCACTAACATGTAAGTTCCTCTAACCGGTGTATTGTCTTTGAGGCGCAGTTGCAAATGTAAGGAAGGGATGCATCCAACGTCAGAATCATTTTTAGCAAAGGCATGGCATTCTTCCCTTAGCATTGTCTTGACTATCTGTTGCTCTTCCTCTGGCAGGTGTCCTATAGGTATTGGTGGATCCCAGTGTTTTCGATGAGCAGAGCTTACTGGTGACTGACTCGTGTTTAAATTGTCCATTCGACCTTCCGGCCCTGATCTGGATGACTGTAGACTCACAGAGTGAGTGGTCATACTTACTGATTCCATTGGTTTCACCTGATCTGGGAATGTTGTCTTGATGAGCTCGAGGCACCCAATCCTAGTCTGACTTGGTAAGATAATGTCTCACTTGGTGGTGTTCCAAAACGGGAATGATATTTTTGGAATAATTGTCTTATTTTTGAGTGACACTAACGTCTCCCCAATATATAGTGCATCTGGCACATCATGAGTCTCATCAGGTGTAAACAATACCAGCTGATCTTTCAAGGCTGGTTTGGCATGAGCCCTAAATCTGAGATATGTCACAGTTTTTGCCAGAATCCTTTGGCTCTTGGTATCAGTCTTTAGTGCAGTACCACCAGTTTCTCTCAGGCCGACTTGTAGTAGACTCACCAGGATTTCTGCTTTGGGGGTCGGCAATTCCCTGTAATGGTTCTCCTTTCTTTGACAGCTGTCTCCTTGAAGAGTTCTTTTATGACCTTGTACTTGGGACAAAGGGTTGGCTTTAGGGCAAGTTACTGTCTGTCCCTTGACAGCAACCCTCTCCTGTTTAAATGGTTTGGTCTGGGTGTTTGGCAATATCTTGCTCTATGTCCAGATCATACACAGTTGAAGCAATGATTGCAGGCACTTCTCTGACCTGTCCTTTTACAGGATTGACAACATCCATTACTCGTACCCACTGTTACCCGAGGCCCTCGGAATTCATAGTCTTGTTTGGTTCTCGAACCTTGGAGAAGTGTCTTAATCTCTAGCATCTCTATTTGCATGTGTAGTATCAGCTTTTCCAGTTCAGAGTTGCTCTTAGATAGCTATTGAACTGTTGGGCTACTTGCCTGTGGTGGAGATCAAGGTTTTGTGTCGGCAGTTGTTGCCAGAACACTTGGTTCCTGAGGACACTGTAAGGCGTTAGACTCACATTCTTTTCTTTTGGGTGAACTGCTATGCTGAGCTTTCTTTTGCTTCTGTTCCCTTTCCATCTCCATGTTAGCAGCTTTTTTTGTTTTCTCTATGAGCACCTCATCTGGAATGGAAGGGTCTTCTAAATACTGCTTTAATTAGAATTTGATGTGGTCATTTCTTATTCCAGTACCCACTAATCTCAGAAATTTCTTCTGTATCAGCTCAGTCTCGAAATGTTCTTCAGAGCCTTCCCCTTGAGAGACAAATAGCAAACGATCTTTCAATTCAATCGCTCTAAATAGGAAAGTCTGTGTAGCCTTATCACTTTTCTGGGAAATATTGAGGAAATGCTGGTACAGTTCGGAGGCATTCTCCTCCTTGTAGTGGCTTTTCAGGATTCATCTAAGTAGCACTACAGTCAGTCCATTTTTCATCTCCAGCATCCCTCTGAGGCTTAGGCCAGGGCTAATAGCTTTGACCACTGCTTCAACAATCTCAGTCTCTGATTATCCTTTCTGTAGTCCCAGGTTGATTTGGTGCATTAGATTAGTGTAGGACAGCTTATCCTTCAGCTCTTTTTCTCCAATCTGGCCTGTGGTCTTGAAATCTTTTCTGATTGTCACCTCTGGAAAGCTACCATGGTGTAGTCTCTGAGTAAGCGGAACTGGTTGTGATTTTTGCTGACTGTTACTTGAGTCTTTACTTTTGGTACTCAATTATTTTGTCTGTTTCCTGTAACTTCTTCTGCATAGTGTGATACTGCTGCCTCAAGTCAGCTAATTGCTAAGTTCTGATTAGGGGTCTTTCTTACTGAAGCTTGGGACTTCTGCATTGTCCCTCTTCTTCTCTAGCTCACTAATGAATCTGTTTGTAGCTTGCAGAAAGTGTGTCACAATCTTCTCACTTTCAGCTTCGACCAGTTAATCTATTACCTCATTAATGATCCACATAAAATGGCGTCGGGTTCTTCCTTTTGCAATGCTGGCATAGGGGTTTTTGATGAATTGTCAAATCTCGATAAGATCACCCACTAACAAATGGACCAGGTGTTCACTGATTTCATCATGCAGTCTCTCTAGATCCTTTGGTGTTCACTGGTGGTGCTGCAAGGGTTAATTTCTCCTCTAAGCTTCACGTAACCAGTTTTTTCACTTCTGGGACCGCGTCTAATTCACCCGCTTCCCGTATGGGCCACCAATTTTGTTGCACATATGCTGAAAGTATGGTCAATAATTCCAAAGTGTGAAGGGAGCAGGTTGGGTGAAACCGGAAATGTGCATTTATTGAAAATACATGACCTTCGGTCTGAAAGACAGGATAGTGACAAGATATTCTGAGCCTACATATTAATACACATCTATCTATTCAATGCTAACATTCACATAAACAGTTATAACATTTTTAGAAGAGATAACCCATTATCATGTGCAGCTCTGTTATTACTGAACCTGCATCACAGTAAGCAAAATAGTGCAGTAGAATCATATATATTAACATCAGCTCCTATAGTAATCACATTCATTATACACTAGTACCATATGACACACTAGTGTACTTCACTAACATTTATGCAGTGTTTATCTACTCACATTGCATCACCAGCAGCTTTAGCTGATTACAGGGGTGTGTATTAAATCATTTTACCCTGTTTATTGCCCTTAATGTGTGTACTCTTACCTGCAATTGACAAATACATGACCTTCAGTCTGAGAGACAGGATAGTAACAAGATATTCTGTCCTCCAGGAACTAAAGGTCTGTGTTTTAAGTTCCCCCCTGCTATTAGGAATGCTATGTCATTCAGGGTTTAAGCACTTTGCTGACATCTACTGGCGATTTTGTAGAATTACCATGAGTGTGGCTTTTCTATTTATTACAGCCATACTCTTGGATTGTTGAAACTGTAAATGTAATAGGTTTTAGTTTATTTTTATGTGGTGCATATGTTTGACATACCTTACATATATTCTGTGCAATGTTGATTTTTTTTTTTATCATAAATATATTCATATTAGTTCTGTAGTGTGCTTATACTCTGGCACAATAGAGGCTTTGAAATGTCCATCAGAGGATAATGGCATTAGGATCTCACATGCAAATCATTTGCCATCTATTTTGTTATAATTTGAAAATACAATAATGTATTGGATCTTACTAAAATAATTAAAGCTTATAATTGTCAGGGTGAATAAATGTTTGGTATTGTTTTAATATGTTTTTCCTTTAAAAAATGTTTATGCCAAATGGTTCCTTTGGCTAGGATATGTGACCATGTGATGTTAATTAATTATGGCCTCAATTGTTATGGAGAGGGTATGGATCAGCTATTCGCCAGCATCATCTTTTTGGATAGATAAACCTTGTGTTTTTCTGCCATGGGCAAGTTTTGTTTCTGTGACTTTGTGGGGGATTTGCCATCAGTGCATGCTCTAGCTAAGTCACTGTTGGGTCAATAGAAAGCAGATGTTCATCCCACCTCCAGAACTGTAGAGTTTAGTGCTGGCAGAGGAGAGCTTCAGTATCACAAATGTACCTATGGCAATGAACGGGTGTTACACTGCCACCTGAATTGATCAGTGGATTTTGAAGTATATGGTATGTCCCCTGAATGTATGTGTGAAAGAGACAATTGAGGTCACAGTAAAATTTTGTTGTTCACTGGCTCTAGTCATCCATTATGTGTATCTTGTCTATTGAGACAATATAAAATGAAAATCATGCACTTAGAAGTAGTGTTAAGTGAATCGAAGTTGATTAGGTGGACTTCGATCCAAATTTCAGGAAAAATCTGATTTGTCATGAAGTCGAATTCCCTCGCTCTTTGTGGTAGCAAGTCAATGTTCCTGAAATTGCGGTAATAAAAAAACAACACATCTCATCCATTTGCTTGCGGAAAGGCAGTTGCAGGCACATTGATTGAAGAAAATGTGCCAAATCTCTCGCACACTGACATTTGACATCACCACATGATCAAGCTGACCAGGAGTCACTGATGACGTCACCGCGCCCGGCCAGCATGATGATGAGGTGATGTGATCACATTAGAGCACTCAAGCTTTAACACGTTTTCTTCAATCACGATGGCTGCTACGGCCTCTCCGCAAGCAAATAGATAAGATGAGCATGTATTTTTTTGTTTTTTGCCACCATTTCAGAAAAAATGTATTGAAAAGTCTCAATATGACTGTCAGATGACTTTCAATCAGGGTTGAACGCGGCAACTGAGGGGTTAATTGGTGGAAGGAAATGCGAACACTATTCCCCATGATTGCACCCGCTACATATACATTGGAATGCGATTCATGACACAAAACAAATTTCTTTGTCAACTTCAGTGAACTTTGCTCATTTATACTGAAAGGTATAGAAGGTGTCTGTTTATGTTTAAAGAGCTATTATATGTTGTATGTACATTGCCGGTGCTTTACTATTACTGTATATTTTATTTAGTTAGCCCGCTCTTTAAGATAGTAGATTGTAACTACAATCTTATTTCCAAAACAATATCTAATACTGCAGGATTTTAATAGATGTCTATGCCTTTTTCTTAAACCAGTGGAAGGCTTACTTTCATTGCCTCATCTCTTGAAATTTATATTTTAGAGTACAGATATACCATTGGCTTTCAGGCCTAAGAAAATTAATTGTATTACAGTCTTAGGCCTAGTACTTCTAGAGTTTATCCACTGATAGCACCAGACAGCAAAACTGAGCATTCATTATTTTTGTCAGGCATTATTTGGAATCTGGCATTGCAACTGATGTGCAAGATAAATGAGAACAATGCCATAGAAAACTATGCTATCAGTTCTGACTTCAATTCCTCTTCAGCATTTTCTACTTCACACCAGAGGGTAACTGTACCTGGATCACTAGACATATGTGAAGGGGTCTTTAGGTTACAACATTAGTTCACACATAGTTTATGCTTTGTCCATTTAGTTTCTATAGTTTCTGTTAGTTACAAAAGAGTAGCATCCTGAATTGTTTTGCAAAAAAACAAACATCTTAACTGAACTGAATGTATTGATGATATGCATTAATATGGACACATAATATGTAATCTTTTATATTCATCATAAACCTTATAAAAAGAAAAGACACAATACCGATGCAAACAGAAACCAAGAAACTTTTAGCGCCATGTCAGGGAAAATTGATTTGTCACCACAAAACACAAGAAAATTTGGCTTCACGGTGAATCAAATTTTTCCAGAAATTCGAAGCAAATTGCTTATCTTGTATAACTTTACCCATTATAGGATATTCAGGAAAAATCATTGTTATAAATAAAACAGTTTATTTTACTAGTAAAATGTCCTTAAAATAACACTCAGTTTTAAAATATGTTTAAAATGATGTCCATGCACTAATTATATTAAAAAAAAGTTTTGATATAAAACTATGCTACACTGATTATATAAGAAACTTTATTTGGTATAGTACGTATGTATAGTAAAACTGCTTAAGCCACTAATGCTGCAGTTCCCCATAAACGCCTCAGAGCGCCGCTGTTCATCAATAATGAAACTGCAAATCCAGAATCAACTCCATGATACAGAACGTTCATCTGCAAAAAGAAAAACATAGCATTTCAGATTAGAATGTGCTGAGCATAGGACTCAAAGAAGAGGAATTCTTTTCTTATGATTAATCTGCTGGATTGTACATACAACAAGGAATTTAGCACATAATATTTCTGATTAGAAGAAGAATGGCTGGATTGCAACTGCAGAAAGGACAATCATTGCAAGGACTCAGATGGCAAGTAATATTCCACTTCCTATTTTCCTGGCTGTGTCATTCAGTCTATGGTCAGATTCATTATTCAATTCTTGAAGAATTAAGAAAAGGCTCAATTGTTGGAAATTTAGCAAATGATTTGGAATTAAGTGTTAAGGATCTTTCAAGAAGGAAATTACGCATTGTGTCTGGGGTCTCTGAAAAATATTTCAGTATAAATCTGGATAATGGAAACCTATTCATTGCTGATAGGATAGACAGGGAGATATTGTGTAGAGCTGTAGTTGATTGTGTCCTTACATTTGATACTGTGGTGGAAAATCCACTAAATGTTTTTAGTATAAAGATTGATATCCAGGATATAAATGACAATTCTCCTAAATTTGCCCGTAATGTATTGACATTAGAAATGAGTGAATCTACATTACCAGGAACAAAATTTATATTGCAAAAAGCAGAAGATTTGGATATAGGGATTCATTCTCTGATAAGCTATAGAATCAGTGCTAATCAGTATTTTGCTCTTGGAGAGAAGGTCGGCTCTGACGGCAGTGTATTTCCAGAGCTCATACTAGAGAAACCTCTAGACCGAGAGATACAAGACAAGTATGAGCTCCTTTTAACAGCTTCTGATGGTGGAAATCCTGTACAGACAGGCACTGCTTTTATTTATATAATTGTCAGTGATATCAATGATAATTCTCCAATATTTACACAAGATATATATAAAGTAAGTGTTAGGGAAAATATACTGGTGAATTCAACAATTCTGCAGGTCAGTGCAAGTGATAAAGATGAAGGTGCCAATGCACAGATCACATATTCATTTAGCACAACTGGAAAGCATATTCTTCAGACTTTCGCAATCAATCCAAGAAAAGGAGAGATTACAACAAAAGAATATTTGGATTATGAAGAAAATAAATATTATGAAATCTCTGTGCAAGCAGAAGATGGTGGAGGCCTAGCTGCCCATGCTAAGGTTTTAATAGAAATCCTAGATATCAATGACAATGCTCCTGAGATATCCATAAGTTCATCATTAGATCTTATTCCTGAGGACTCGCCACCTGAAACTGTGGTGGCACTGATTAATGTTCATGACCGTGACTCAGGAGAAAATGGGGAGGTTCAATGTGTAATACAAGGTGATATTCCATTTGAACTAACATCATCGGCCAGTAACTTTTATAAAATTGTTACAAAAGGTAATCTGGATAGAGAAAAAATATCCTCCTACAATATCATAATACAAGCTTCAGACAAAGGATCTCCTGAATCAACTTCAAGAAAAGTCATCCAACTTGACATTTCAGATGTTAATGACAGCACACCAGTGTTTGAGAAACCTGGATACACTGCTTTTCTTCCAGAAAATAATTTGCCAGGAGCTCCTATATTTAGTATTCAAGCAAGAGATATAGACATTGAAAACAATGCCAAGATAACATATACTATAATAACTAATAGTAATAATGAAGAACCTGTCTCCATAAATCCAGTAACTGGTGTCATATATGCTCAACAGTCATTTGATTATGAGACACATAGAGAATTTAAAATCCAAATCAATGCTAGAGATAATGGTTCTCCATCTTTGAACAGCACTACAACAATAACAATATATATAGTAGACCAGAATGATAATTCACCCGTTATTCTGTACCCATCCCCTGAAGCTGATAGCTCAACATTTGAAATGGTTCCTTGGACCTCTGAACAAGGATCTTTAGTATCTAAAGTCGTGGCAGTGGACGCTGACTCTGGACACAATGCCTGGTTGTCTTATTTTTTACAATCTTCAGAAACATCACTCTTCACCATTGACCAGCAAACAGGGGAGATCAGAACATCACGTACATTTCAAGAAAGAGATATCATGAAACATGGAATTGTGGTTCTAGTAAAAGACAATGGGATTCCATCCCGCTCAGCTTCAGTCAATATAAACATGATGATTGCAGGTAATTTCCATCAGGTCCTCCCTGAGCTGAGCAGTCAGTCAAACAAGGATGAATCTCAGTCCAACTTACAATTCTACTTAGTCATAGCCTTGGCCTTGATTTCCTTTCTCTTCATATTGACTATTATTATTGCAGTTGTCTCCAAGTATAAAGAGTCCAAATCTTATTTGTTTGGATCCATGAGTGCAAATCTATACCCATCAGTGGATCCCAGATTTATTTCACAGCTTAAAGATGGAACATTACCTCTGCCATATTCTTATGATGTTTGTGTAACATTGGATCCAAGTGAGCAAGAATTTGCTTTCCTTAAACCCCAGCACAATGTTCCAGTGGATAGTCTTATAGATGCTAATGATTCTTTGATGGGAAATGAAACTTTGAAGAACTCTTCACCTGCAGAAAATCTCAAGCCACAGGTACATTTCATATGTTACTAAACTACTATTTTTTAAAGAAAATATCAAAAAGAAAAAAAATATGATTAATTGGATATGTTATGATCATTTTATTATTGTTACTAACAATAACAGGGTAATGAAGAAAGCTTTTTACTTTTATTTTTCCCCCATTTTCTTTACAATTAGCCTCTATAAGCATGGTAATGCTAGCTGATCAGAATATAGGATTCTCTAGTGGACTTAGGGTCACGCACAATATTGAGCTCCAAAATTCTAGCTAAAGACAATGAGAGTCAATTGTTTAGCAACTTTTTAGCAACTTTATGAACACTACTGCACCTAAATTTAGGTGAATGAGGTGTTTCTATGCTGCCTTCACCCCTAGGAAGTAGTGTGAGTGATGAAGGGTGTGAAATAGGGGAATTATTCATGCAGTTAATTCGGTTTCCACTTATCCTTCATGACGGCACCAAAATGGAGGATGCTCCCCTTGTCGCTCTAGGGACAGGAAACAGAGAGGGTTAAAAGGATAGAATAGACAGAGACTGTAGAAGGTCTTCTTCCTGACTGAGGATGAACCACTCAGGATCCATGCTGTGAGATGGAGTCTCCCTACCTCGGGAAACTAAAGAGGACCCTGCTGGAGAAGATCTGGTCTGGATGGAAGCAGAAGAGGGGGAGCTATCGCTAGTGATTCTAACAGAGGGTACCAATTCCTCTTGGGCCAAGGTGGGGCTACCAGAATTACTTTCCCTTTCCCCTCCTTTATCTTCTTGATAACTGCTGGGATAAGGGGAAATGGGGGAAAGGCATAGGCCAGGTTCCAATGCCAGTCCTGCCCTAGGGCATCCAGACCTGTGGGAAAATCTCCCCTGTTCAGGGAAAAGAACAAAGGAACCTTTCTGCTTTCCCTGGTAGCAAACAGGTACACCTGAGGACGACCCCAGCTCTTGGCTATCATTTCGAACGCAGCCTTGTGGCGCTCCCACTCCCCTGGGTCCACTCTCCTCCTGCTCAAGAAGTCTGCCTGGAAATTGTCCACTCTTTTCAGGTGTACAGCTGTGATGGAAAGGACTGTCTTCTCCGCCAAGGAAAAGATCTCCTTGGAGGGATTCTGAAGATGAGGGTGACACGTCCCACCCCGATGCCTTATGAAAGAGACCGCTGTTATATTGTTGGAGTAAATCCTGAGATGTTTCCCGACTACCTGAAGGGACCTTAATGCTTCCAAAACAGCTCTGAGTTCCCTGTAGTTGGAAGACCTCCGACTTATCCCTGGTGTCCAGACACCCTGAACAGAGCCCCTTTGGGACACTGCTCCCCAACCTGTCCCACTTGCATCTGTAGTAACTGTCACTACGGGAGAATGGGACCAGAAGATTCCTACAGAGAGATTCTTGTCCTGCCACCAATTCAGTGATCTTTTGGTGACTAAGGAAATTGGATTTTTTTTTGTCTAGGGATGATTGACTTCGGTCCCAGTGGTAGAGAAGATTGGACTGGAGGGGTCTGGAGTGGGCCTGACTCCAAGCTACTGCTTGTATGCAGGAGGTCAGGAGGCCTATAATCCTCATGAAATCCCGAATAGGAGCCAGAGACTTCCTTTGTAGGGAAGGCACCTTGAGGACAAGATTGTCTTTTTTTGTGTCTGGAAGAAAAGACATCTGTGCTTCTGAGTCTAACAATGTCCCTAGGAAAAAAAATTTGAGTGGAGGGATTTAGGCTGGATTTTCCCCAATTCACCTTCCACCCCAGGAAGTGAAAAAGATGCAGAGATAGGGATAGGTGTGACTGGATTTCCTCCTTGGAATTTGCTACAATAAGAAAATCATCCAGATAAGGAAATATCTGGACGCCCTGTTGTCTCAGGTGGGCCACCATCTCCGCCACAAGTTTGGGAAAAACTCAGGGAGCAGAGGAGATTCCGAAGACACTGAAACTAAGACTGACAAATTTTCCCCTTTATGGGCACAGCAAACCAAAGGAACTGCTGGTACCAGGGGTAGATAGGGACATGAAAATACACATCCTTTAAATCTACCAAACACATCAAGGCATTTCAATGGATAGGAGGCACTATGGAGTTCAGGGACTCCATCTTGAAGCATCTGTAGCGTATCCACTGATTGAGGCGTTTTAGATTTATGATAGTCCGGTATGATCCATTTGGCTTCTGGAAAAATGCCCCTGTCCCTCCTGGTCTAAGGGTACCGGGACTATGGCTCCCAGAGACAACAAGTCCAAGACCCCCTTTTTTAAATGGGCTGACTCTGCCGGGAAGGAGAAGGTTGTGATCTGAAAATTGGTGGGGGGAAGACTTAGAAACTCTATTTTTAACCCCTGCCATACTATTTGCAGAGCCCTAGGGTTTGAGGTCACACTGGTCCATTGGTCTGCAAATTTGAGGAGTCTCCCCCCAACCTGATTGCTGTCATTTTTTTGCAGGGGCAGAATTGAAGTTGGAGTTGAGGATAAAGTTTTTCCCTTTACCCCCTTTTGGGTAACTCCAACGTCCTGCTTTTCCTCCCGCAGAATTTTTGGAAGGACGTTTGTTGCCACGAAAGGACTGGGAGGTCTCTCAACAGAAAAGGCCTTCTTTTTATCTGCAGCATCTTCCAAAATCTTGTCCAACTCTGACCCACCCAACTCTGAGCAAAGTCTATTTTTTGATAAGGTATCCCCCGACCAAGGCTTAGGCAAGATTGCACGGCGGACAGAGTTATACAAGGCTGAGGATCTGGCGGCAAATCTCACAGATTCTGCGGAGGCATCCACCAGAAAACCTATGGCCATTTTAAGGAGGGGAAAGGACTTTAAGATTTTATCTCTAGGATTACCCTTTCTGAGATGGTCTTCAACTCTGTTAAGCCAAATAAACATTGACCTTGCAACACAGGTGGCTGCCACATTAGTTTTAATGGAAATGGCCCCATTCTCCCATAGTTTCTTAAGTAAGCCCTCCGACCTACGGTCCATGGGGTCCTTAAGTTGTGAGGCATCTTCAAAGGGAATGAATGTACGTTTGCCTACTTTAGTGACCTGTACGTCAATTTTAGGGATTTCATCCAAGACTTTTGCATCTTCAGGACAGAATGGAAGTCTATTCCTGAATTCTCTAGGGACCAACAATCTTTTATTAACGCTCGCCCACTCATCCATAATGAGTTCCTTCAGATTTAGATTTACAGGAAAAACTTTATGCTTCCTGGCTCTCAAACCCCCAAACATCTGGTCCTGAATTGAGTGAGGTTGTACCTCCTCTTCAATGTCCATGGTATTACGGACGGCGGACACAAAGGAGTCTATATTAACAGAATTAAAGTAGTATTCCACTACTGTTTCTGTGTCAGAGTCTTCCCTTTCCCCTTTCTCACATCCTACGTCTGAGGAACCATCAACAGCCATAGGGGCGCCATCAGCGTCAGAGGAGGATTCAGTGTAGATTCTAGGGCGCTTAACCGGAGCAGCGCTCTGGGGCGGATCAGCAAGGGAATGTTTTTCAGTCATAGAAGAGCGAATCTCTTCCCTAGTCATGGACCTAATGTCCTGCATCATAGCTGTCCGCTGCTCTCTAACTACAGTCCCCATACAAGTATTACAGATAGGGTGCCTATATGAATTAGGTAAGGAAATACAGCACATAGCACAAACTTTGGGCTGCCTCCTATCTCCTTCCTCCCCCCCGAAGGATCCTTGACCCCCTGAAAAAAAAATAAAGAAGGGACAGTGGGAACCTTATAAGAAACAGTGATGGGAAGGGGAATAAGTGGATATACCACCTTACTCACTGTTAAAGATGTCTTCCGTGCTTCTGCAGGGTCGGCACGGTCCGCTTCCATTGTGCCTGTAGTCTGAGCCAGCATGGAAGAAACACAGACTGGAGAGCATTCCACATGTGAGAGGATTTCTCTATCACAGCATTGCCCTCTGCTGTAATTGTGTCCACCTGCCTAATTAACCAACCTGCAGTGGGGGATGTGGTGCATGAGCAAACAGTGGCAGCTTGCTCAGAGTCCCGCAAAGCCCCCCGAGCAGCCAAACTGGTTTAGGGACGTCAGACCCAGGAAAGGGGACTCGCAAACTGTGAGAGTACTGGCCTGGGGGTTAGTGCCCAGAGGAAGGAGACCCCAGGAGGCCCTGATCAACTGGCCCCCTTCATCCGTGTATCCATGCATCCTCTCGTCCTGTAGGGACAGGAAAAAACCCTGGGGTGTGTAAGGGGAGGGGCCCTTTTAACCCTCTCTGTTTCCTGTCCCTAGAGCGACAAGGGGAGTATCCTACATTTTGGTGCCATCATGAAGGGGGATGCAGTGGAAAAGCAAGGTCATTTTCCTAGCACATTCACTTGATTTGTGCCAGTTTTGTGGTGTAAAAACAATTGAAATTTACTCCATCCAAGATGCACAGACTGCTGGAGGCCATACCTTATTAATGATATTATAAATTTAGTGCATTCTCTGGAGGATCAGGGAATATATGGAAAATATTGGTCTTTCACTAATGACCCCCAATGCTATTAGGAGCTGATATTGAGGAGAAATTGTTTGCAATTTATTTTCCTATGATTTATAATTAATTTATTGAATCTTACTGATGATTTTTTTTAGTTTGCAATCATAACAAAAACCAGGATTGTGCAGATTTAACGAATTGCGTCTTAATAATACCTGAATAAGGTAATATGTATGTATGATTATGGATATGTAATGAGGGCATATTTGCTGCTAATTACTTGAAAAGACTTATTTATCAGACTCATTTTAAAGTTTTGTGGCGATGTATACAGTATATCCCACCCAGACACCACAGCTGGGTGAGATAACTAAAATCCAGAAAGCTGCAGTGATTTTAGCAAAGTGTAGTTTGCTGAGACAGTTTTGTCTAGATGTTGTTCTGTGCTGGATTTCATGTGGACTGGGGGATAGGTTTTGTAGTGGGATCTGCCAGTTCACACCCTTCCACTACATGTATTGTCTTTTGCCGGAGGTGATCGCAGGTGATGCCTGCTGCTATAATCAAGGAGGGATAAAACAACCCTTTGTGTATGACTTGGAGGAAGAAAGGCTGAGGAAACCTGAGAAAGAGGAGAGCATGAGAGGCTCTTTGTGGTCTCAGCCAGGAGGGCTGAGGGGCCACAAGGCTTTGTAAAGCCTAAAGTTTGGGGGGCCCAGCAACGCCTACGGAAAGAGGGTCACACTGTAGGGAGTAGGGAGGACTTCTGCACCATCTCCCTCTAAGGGTGCTGGTGTGGTCACTGCCTGGAGGCTGCTGGACCATATATGGCTGAGGAAGCCGGATCTAATCCCGTGTGTGAACTGCGCCCTATAGGTGAGGTAGAGACAACATGTGTATTAGGTAGTGCCTAGACGAGCAGCTGTTTATTTTCGATGTTTATGTGTGTGATGGTGCTGAAGTGCCAAAATAAAGCACCTTTTGGACTTGAACCCCATTGTCAGAGGAGAAGTCTGTGATTGCGACCCCCTGTGAGAGAGTAATAACCAAAGTAAGATGGAGGAGCTAGAGATCATGTAACCCAAAGTACTTGGTATGTCCTCTGCCCAAAAATGTCACTAATAGTGATGAGAAAATTATTCAAAAGCTTGATTTGGCTGCTATGCCGAATTTTACAAAACAATTTGCTTTGTGACACAATACTTCGTCACGAAGTGCATTTCTTTGTAAGTAGTGGAAACAATCACAGGGGGGAGAATACGCCACTCTCCGTCATTGTACCTCTCAGATGCCAAGTTCAAACATGATCACAGTATCTGATATAAATAACATAGAGTGTAATTTTTTAAAAACAAAATCATACTTACCTGATCCATTTACTCTCGATGGGCTGGCAGCTGCCATCTTGCTTGAAGATCTGGACCGAAGACACGGGATTTTGGACGAGATCTTCAAGCAAAATGGTGGCGGCCAGCCCATTGTGAGCATATAGATCAGGTAAGTATGATTTTATTTATTTTTTTACAATATTTCAGGTTAAATTGATTTGCTACCACAAAGCACAAGGAAAATTCAGCTTCATGGCTAATCAAATTTATCCTAAAATTCATATCAAAGTCGATTTGCTCAACATTAATCATTAAAGGGGTTATCCAAGTTATATTTATTGATGACCTATCCTCAGGATAGGTCATCAATATCAGCTCGGCGGGGGTCCGACACCCGGCACCCCCGCCGATCAGCTGTTTGAAGAGAAGGCGAGCGCCGTGCCAGCGCTGCCTCCTCGTCATGTTTACATGCTGGCGTTGCATCTGCAGCGGTGAGCAGTGTAATGTACACCCAAGCCGTTCCATTCATTTCAATGGGACGGCTCTGTATGCTACAGAGCCGTCCCATTGAAATGAATGGAAGGCTAGGTGTATCCCGCTGCTCGCTGCATCGTTGCAACGTCAGCATGATCATGGCAGGCAGCGCTGCACGGCTCGCTTCTCAGACAGCTGATCGGCGGTGCCGCGAGTGTCTGATTGATACCTGATCCTGAGGATCGTCATCAATAAATATAGCTAGATAACCACTAACTAATCCGATTTTTACTAGGTAATTTCTAAAATGAATTGTCTGTGTATGAGCATTTACATAAATGATGACTTAAAGTTACAAATATGTCTCTGATAACATTGAAGTAGACAGTGTCCTTAACCATCCCTATGAAAACGATATATAGAGTTGTAAGACAATTTTAGTAAAGCATGTAATTTATACTTTTAAACCTCTGTTTTTTTCTGAACTTATATCCACTCTCCTATATAGCTATTAGTGACTGACAGCTACCTATCTATGCTCACAGAGAATGTTATATATCACTGATAACACATTCTCCATGTACAACTGAGATTAAAAAAGTAAACATAAATGTATACATTCCAAATTTTACTGAATCTTTTCGCACAAAATGAAATCAATCTGCTTAGCTCCTCCTGCTTAATATCTTGCTGCCTCCATATTACACTACATTTCATGGGGAAGGCTAAGTTTATATGTTTGTATTATGTATCAAGAAAGTTCTTTGTTCATATGTTAATCATACATATCTATTGGCCCTTTAACTGTCTTATTCCAAAAAAGTGTCCTTTTGATATATGGTAGGGACATGTTCATCAGCACACCCTTTAACTATAATAAATAGCATAGTCCACTATGCTTTACTATAAGGTTAACCCACTAAAAAGGATATCATGAGGTGACATGTGCCACGCTATACCTGAACTGTGGCATACATCGGAAATACCTTTTAGAGGTCTAAATCAGGAATATTTTTTGTCACATATAGAACCTCCTATATACACTGGAAATGCAGTTTGAGCAGTGTCTAAAGGTGGTTATAATACCTTAGATGTTCACCTAACAGACATTTGGCCAACAGAAGAGATGAGCGGATTGATTAATTTAAATAGAAATTTGACTCCAATTTTTTATTTGATTTATTAGAAGAGAGGAAAATAATTTTCGAGGCATTTAAAGTACGGTATGTTCTATTCAGGTAGAAGACTATTCTGACCTGAAATAATTTTGGAGAAATTCACTCATCTTTAGTCAACAGCTATACCCTATTATCACCAAGTCAGAAAATTGTACATGGAGAAGGGAATAAACCACTGTCAGACATCTGTGGTTTTAGCTTACCTGTCTTAGAATTAAAAAGATTAGGAATGCTGAAATCCAAAATGCCTGACCTTTTGCCTGACATCTGCCATTGAAAAAGATTCGGTGTCTATGGCCACATTAAGGCTGTTTTCACATATGCGCTAAGAATTCCGGCAGTCTGTTCCAGTGGAGGAACAGACTGCCAGGTACCACCATGCATTGCCAGGGTCCCCATTCACTGTAATTGGATCTGTCGGGGATCCGGTCTCTTTCTAACATATATGCCAGCTTTCAGCTGGAAAAAAAATGCTTCATGTAGCATTTTTAGTCCGGCCAAAAGCCAGTATGTACTGTATGCTGGAAACAATGAATTCTGGCAGTCTGTTCCTCCGCCGGTTAACAAGAGATTATGTAGTCAAGAGATTAACATAGTCTAGCAGCTATAAAAAAAATTTGGTCTATAACTTTTAGCACTGATAACAGTACACTGTGAAGAAATTTAGACGTCTGTTTAAAGAGCTTTTATATGTTGGGTGTACATTACAGGTGCTTTAATAGTATATGTAATTTGGTAAGCAGCCCCCATCTAAGATTCTAAAGTAAAGTGGACCTCAATGTATCAATATAACTGGATTGAATACATGTCTAGGCCTGTCTTTGTAGACCAGTAGAGTGCTTACTTCGAATACTTTATCCTTTGACCATTGTATTTCAGGTTAGACACACCACTGACTAAGAAAATACAATTTTTGTCAACATAGCATTTTTTTCTAGTAATAGATTTTCTTGGCAGACTTAGCATAAGAATTGAAGTATAAATCCAATATCAAAATATGTAGTAGCTGTTTTCTATGCCTGTTACAAGAAAAGCAAAAAACTTTATGCAATGTAATGATTGGTTCACACATGGGTTATGTTTCTTGTTTTTATCCTCTAAGTTCTTCAGCTTTTTTGTAGTCAGAGTAGTTTAGCATAGGAAGGAACTGTATACAGTAAAAAATAAAAAACCGGTTGGACTTATTGTGCAAAAAGTGTATGTCTTTACTGAACCTAATGGATCCATGAAATGAATTAAAACATGTGGGTTATTTCAAATTTATCATGAAGACCTCAAAGCAATTACTTGATCACATTTCTAATAAGATATAAATTGGATAATCATATCATTTCAAATGGATTCTTAATGCATATCATGTGACTTGGCACACAGCATTTTCATTGGCTATATCATTATAACTATACTTTTAATATTGTACCACCAAGCATAAGTAAGGACCATGGCACAGAGCTCAAAACAGATTAGCCTGAAATGTTTTACTTATACTGGATATTGGACCATATATGAATATGATACTTGTTCCTTGGCCTCTTTGTGCATCTTAACAGAACTCAGGCTAGCTAGACTGTTATATCTCTGTACATTTAGTCTGTCCTTCTAGTATGTAATTTTAAATGTTGTCTTAGGATAGATAGATTTGTTTTCCAAAGCATGCTTAAATTCCATTACTGTAGATTTTAGCATATCTGCTAGACCTTTGTATTTAATTTCTTATAAAAACACCTTTCTCCTGAATATTATATAAACTTTTAACAAATCGTATATAAATGATTGATCATGTTGCCCCTCTCCTTTCTGTCTTCAAGGCTACACAAATTACTCTAAGTCTTTCTTGATAAGTTATAGTTACACAAAAAAAAATACATTTGCTTCACAATAATAGATAATACTTCATATTAATTTTTGTATTTATATGAAGTTAAAATGATGTCTGTGCAGAATGTAAATTTCCTAATGATACTAATCTTAACATAAACAATGCTAAATTTCTTGCATAGAAACTTCATTTTGTATACTCTATACAGTAAAAATACTTATGACTGATGCTGCAGTTCCCCATATACGCCTCAGAGCGCCGCTGTTCACCAATAAGGAAAATATTCTACAAATCCAGAATCACCTCCATGATGCAGACAGTGTTCAACTGCAAAAAGAAACTCCAGCATTTTACACTAGGATGTGGCAAGCTGAGGGATTATTTTCTGCTGCTAAATCTACTGGATTATAATTGGAATAAGGAGTTTTACCTATAAATTTCTGGTAAGAAGAAAGATGGCTGAATTACAACTGCAGGAAGGACAATCAATGCAAGGACTCAGATGGCAAGTAATATTTCTCTTCTTTTTTTCCTGGCTGTATCATTCAGTCTCTGGTCAGATTCATTATTCTATTAATGAAGAATTAAGAAAAGGCTCAATTATTGGGAATTTAGCAAACAATCTTGGATTGGATGTTAAGGATCTCTCCAGAAGAAAATTACGGATTGTGTCGGATGTGTCTGAAAAATATTTCAGTATAAATCCGGATAATGGAAATCTATACATTCATGATAGGATAGACAGGGAGACAGTGTGTAGAGCTGCAGCTGATTGTGTCCTTACATTTGATGCTGTGGTAGAAAGTCCTCTAAATGTCTTCAATGTTAAGATTGATATTCAGGATATAAATGACAATTTTCCTACATTTCTTCATAACACATTGACATTAGAAATCAGTGAATCTACTACACCAGGAGCAACATTTGCATTACAAAATGCAGAAGATCTAGATTTGGGTATCAATTCACTGTTAAGCTACAAACTCAGTGAAAACCAGTATTTTGCTCTTGGAGAGAAGGTCAGCTCTGATGGCAGTGTATTTCCAGAGCTCATACTAGAGAAACCTCTAGACCGAGAGACACAAGACAAGCATGAACTCATACTAACAGCTTCTGATGGTGGAAATCCTCTACAGACAGGCATGGCCTTAATAAATATCATTATCACTGACTTCAATGATAATTCCCCAGTATTTACACAGGATGTATATAAAGTAAGTGTCAGGGAAAATATACCAGTGAATTCAACAATTCTGCAAGTCAGTGCAAGTGATAAAGATGAAGGTGTCAATGCTAAGATCACTTACTCTATTAGAACCACAGCTAATGATATTCCACAGATATTTAATATAAACTCTAATAATGGAGACATTGTAATAAGGGGATATTTAGATTATGAAAGCATTAAATATTATGACATGTCTGTGCAAGCCAAGGATGGAGGAGGCCTAGCTGCTCATGCTAAAATTTTAGTAGAAATAATAGATGAAAATGACAATGCTCCTGAGATATCCATGACTTCATCATCTGGTCTTATTCCTGAGGATTCTGCCCCTGGAACCGTGGTAGCACTGGTTAAGGTTTATGACCCTGACTCAGGAGAAAATGGTGAGGTTCAATGTATATTAAAAGGTGATTTACCATTTGAACTAATATCATCAGCAAGTAATTTTTATAAAATCATTACAAAAGGTAATCTAGATAGGGAAAGAATATCATCCTACAACATCACAATACAAGCCTCAGACAAAGGGTATCCTGAAAAGGCATCAAGAAAAGTTATTAGCCTTCACATATCAGACATCAATGACAATGCACCGGTCTTTGAGAAATTGATTTACACTGCATTTATCCTAGAAAATAATACACCAGGAGCTTCAATATTTTATATTCAAGCACGAGATACGGATACTGAAGAAAATGCTAAGATAACCTATTCAATAATGAGTAGAACTAAAGAAGATCCACTGCCTTCCTATATCTCCATGAATCCAGTAACTGGGGTTATCTATTCCCAATGGTCATTTGATTACGAGAAGCATAAAGAATTTTACATCCATATAATTGCCAAAGATAATGGATCTCCATCTCTGAACAGCAGTACAACATTAAGAATTTGTATAGTAGACCAAAATGATAATGCACCAGTCATTCTCTATCCATCATCACCAGATATTTATAGCTCAACATTTGAGATGGTTCCTTGGACTTCTGAACAAGGATCTTTAGTATCTAAAGTTGTGGCAGTGGATGCTGACTCTGGACACAATGCCTGGCTGTCTTACTTTTTACAATCTTCAGAACCATCACTCTTCACCATTGACCAGCACACAGGGGAGATCAGAACATCACGTCCATTTCAAGAAAGGGACATAATGAAACATGCAATTGTTGTTCTAGTAAAAGACAATGGGATTCCATCCTGTTCAGTTTCAGTCACTATAAACATGGTGATTGCTGATCATTTTCATCAGGTCCTTCCCGAGCTAAGCAGTCAATCTAACAAAGAAGAATCTCAGTCCAACCTCCAATTCTACTTGGTAATAGCCTTGGCATTGATTTCATTTCTCTTTATGTTAACTGTGATTATTGCAGTTATTTCCAAGTACAAAGAGTCCAAATCTACTTCATTTGGATCCATGAGTACAAGTTTATATCCATCGATTGATCCCAGATTCATTTCACAGTTCAAAAATGGAACATTACCTCTGCCATATTCATATGATGTTTGTGTGACTCTGGACCCAAATGAGCAGGAATTTGCTTTCCTTAAACCTCAACACAATGTTCCTGTGGACAGTCTTATAGATGCTGATGATTCTGGCATTGAAAATGAAACTTTAAAAAACTCTTCACCTGCAGAAAATCCCATATTTCAGGTATGATTTATAAAGGGTTAAGTTTTACTATATAAGAAAGTTAAATGGTAAGCATAATAAAGCAAGTGAAGCTTAACCCCTTCCCGACCAGCGCCGTAATAGTATGGCGCTGGCCGAGTCTTCAAAAATGGCACCCGCTCCTGCCCACTACGGGTGCCGTATCCTTGGCTCATGTCCGCAACTGGCAGTAATGCCAATCACGGATATTTAAACCCTCAGATGCCGTGGGCAATCCTGTGAAACTTTTCAGTGGTGATTTGGTTCCCCCGGGTAGCGATCGGAGGAGCCAGAGCATGTATGCAGCAGCCCGTGTCTTTATGAATGACAGGAGGCTGCTGCATAGTATTTCCTATGGAGCCCTTGCCTGTAATAGGGTTCCATAGGAAACTAGCAAAATTATCATAAATTCCATTGCAAGTGCATTGGAGTCTATGAGAATAGCAATCTAATGATTGCATGTTATAGTTCCCAAAAGTGTAAAAAAAAATATTTTTAAAAAATAAATTAAAAAAAACATAAAAATTCAAATCACCCCCCCATTTCCCAAAATAAAAATAAAAGAACTAAAAAAAAATACATATCATGGGTTTTACAATGTGCGAAAAAGCCCATAGGATAAAAATGTGTACTTCAGCTGAAAATGCTTCTTTCAGGCTTTGATCGTCTCTGTTCATGACCGAGGAGATCAGAGCCTTGCGAAAGGTACCCCCCGAGGCCCTCAGTAAACGTCTGTGCCCCCATTGTACTTCTATTGTGCCCCCTGCTTGCTCCAGGGATCAGTCAGCCTGATTACTGAATGGTGATGGCGGCGGCTTACTACAAAAAAGCCATCAGCCCCAGTGGATCTTCAAGATTTAAGAAGAAATTGATTTTTTTTAAAAAGTGTTAAAAAAGGAAAAAATATAAAAATAAAAATTTTAATGAAAAAATCTTGTTTTTTTTCGCATATCCCCCCTTTATAATCGAGTAACAAATGAAAAAATAAAATAAACTACATATAATTGGTATCGTCACTTCAAAGGAATTTGATCTAAAAAAGGATCATGTTATTTATCCCGCTTGGTGAACGCCATAAACATTTTTAAAGATAATGATGCAATTGATGTTACCTCATCTCCCCAAAAAATGGTATAAAAAGCAATCAAAAATCATAGGTGCCCCAAAATAGTACCAATAAAAAATATAGCTCGTCACGCAAAGAAAACAAGCCCTTACACAGATATGTTGATAAAAAAAAGTTATGGGTCTTAGACATAAGGTTTCCAAAACAAAGTATTTTTTAATAAAAAGTGATTTTATAATATAATAGTGGTAAAATATGAAAAAAAAACTAATTTGGTATCACCATAATCATATCAACCCACAGAAAACAATTATTATATAAAATATACCACATGGAGAACCCTATAAAAATTTAAATTAAACACCACGAGAATTGTAAAATGGAAAAAATGGAATAAAAAGCGATAAAAAAATCATATGTACCACAAAATGTTACTGATAAAAACTGCAGCCTATCCCGTAAAAAAAAGCCCTCACACAGCTACATTGATGGAAGGAAAAAAAAGTTATGTGTTAGGTGTTAGATTTTTAATTAAAAGTGATTTTGTGATGTAAAAGAGCATAGGAGGAAAAAAAAACAATACAAATTTGGTATTGTCATAAATCATAAAAATAAAAAATGCTTACGGATTTTCAGTTTTTGCCCACTTTAGATCCTAAAAAGATAAATAAAAAGCAATGAAAAAGTCATTCATATTTAAAAATAGTTCAAATAAAAGCTATAGCATGTCTAGCAAAGAATTAGCCCTCATACTGCACAGTCAACAGAAAAATTAAAAGTAATGGCCCTTAAAATCAATTTCAGCAAATTCTATGTAAGAAAACACAGATTTCGCTCATTTCTTTTTGAAATTTGCTATCTACCCATAGAGCAGTTTATGATCATATATGAGGTGTTTTGCCATATTCAGGAGAAAATAAGTAACACATGGGTGCATTTTCTCCTGTTACCACTTGTGAAAATGAAAGATTTAGGGCTTAAGCGACATTTTCTTGTAAAAATAGAAATTTTTATATTCATAGTTAACTGTTTCTAAATTCTATAACATACTTGTTGGGTAAGAATGCTCACTGCACCCCTCATTCATTTACTTGAGAGGTGTAGTTTCTAAAATGGGGTTACTTTTTGTGGGTTTCCTTTCTAGGGATCCTTTGAAATTTGACATGGTACCCAAAATCATTCCAGCAAAATATGCCCTCCAAAAACCATATGCCGCTCCTTCCCTTCTAAACCCTGCCATCTTCCCATGTAGAGGTTTACAATCATAGGGGTGTTTCTGTAAACTGTAAAAAATAGTGAGGTTTGTTTTGTTATTGACCCTTGTGTTATAGGAAAATATGGATCAAAGTCAAAATCTGCACAAAAAAGTAAACTTTTTAAATTTCACCTCCATTTTCGTTTAATGTTTGTGAAATACCTAAAGGATTAACAACATTTTTTAAATCAGTTTTGAATAATTTCTGGGGTATATTCTCTCCAACGGGATCACTTATGGGTGATTTTTATTATGTAAGGCCCTCAAAGTGACTTCAGAATTGAATTGGTTCTTTAAAAGTTGGTTTTGAAAATTTCATAGAAATTCCTAAAAAATTAATTGACATATGCAAAACAATAGCAACACAAAGACATATGTTGAATGTTAATTCAAAACTATTTTATGAGTTATCACTATTTATGTTTAATGCATAGATATTCAAATTTAGAAAATTGCTATATATTTCAAATTTTCTGTTCATTTTGGATTTTTTAAATATAATTGCTTGGTCCTGAAGGGGATAACTATACCCAGCTATTTAATCATATAATCATTTTATTAACAACTATACATATAGTTATTTTATGCATTATTTTTGCTGGTTTTGTAAGGTTTGTTCAATATAACCATAAATATAAAAAATATATATATTTCGCATTTAGAAGCAGTCTCTACAGCGACTTCAGCTGCTAAAGTGGTAGCTATGCTAATTGGTCTGATTGCAGAAATGAATGTGTGTATGCAGTGGCTTATACAAGGTCATGCTACTGGTCAACAACAGGATATTTAGTATAGTGTTGCTTGAAAGTGAAACGCCTAGAAGATCCATAAGAAGTAAGAAAAAAGGGGGGGGTGTCATGAGGTTTTGAGGGGTCTGGTCTGTGGTCTGAATACATTTTGGGGCCTAGTCTGGTGTCTGAATTAATTTAGGGACCTGAGATATAAATTATCGTGTGGTTATAATCTAGGAGGCTTGGTGGTAGGTGGTAGGCTTTCCTAAAGAGGTGGGGTTTCAGATGTTGGAGAGAGTCAGGTGTGCTGGGGTAGTAAGTTCTAGAATAAGGGAGGTGCAAATGAGAAATTGTGTAGACAATTGTGCAAGGAATAGACAAGAGAGGCAAAGAAGAAGGTCTTGTGAGGATCAGAAATTATGTGTGGGTATATATTAGGAAAGCAGGCTATAGATATCAGGATGGATCAGATTGTGGATGGCTTTATATGTAGTTGTGAGACTGGAGAAAGCATGGTGCTGTTCAGTGCAAAGGGTAGGTCTGGTAGTGGGACTGAGTGATATAAGGGGAAAATTATAAATTATGTTTTCTTCATGTTGAGTTTTAAGAAGTGGAAGGACAAAAATGAAGATATGAAAGATAAGAAAGACATGCTGACAGAAACGAAGCGATATCTAGACCAGAGAGGTAGATCTGAGTGTCATCAGCTTAGAGGTGGTATTGATAGCCATGGGAATCTATGAGTTGTTAAATGTTCTTTAATGTTCTGTATAAGTATCATATAAATTCCTAATTATCATTTGCTTCAAAAACTCCTTGCCTGGTTTAATGAATTAAATGGTACCTGTAGGGACATGAAACAGAGTAAAAGGATAGAATATTCAATGTCTATCAACTTCTATAGAGAGAAGTGTTGGATAAAATGACACAATTTTTTTTTTATTATTACTCAAGCGGCATATAAGTACAAAAATGCATCCTTGCAAACACATGGTGTAACATTAAGGTATGTAACATTATGGTGTAACATTAAACCTTCTTAGGATCACGTTATTGTACCAGTTGAGCTACAATATAGTTTTGTACATGAACCCTTAGGCAATTTGTTGAGGATTACTCTCCTTGATCCTGTGCAATATTCAAGCAAGGTTTTCTTGGAGATCTTTGCTCAGAAGCCTAATTGTAAATATAGCTTTGGTGTATTATACAAGCAGTGTGAAATGCAAATGATAAAATATGGTTATATATTTTTAACGAGTTTTATATACAAGAATGTACCTATAGGACCTACATTTTTCCCACAGAAAAATATGTTTCTAAATATGTATTATTAAATAAATAAAAAATATATATATATATATATATATATATATATATATATATATTAGAGATAAGCAAAGTTTTAAAAAATTTGATTCGCCCGATTCGCCGAAGTTTGCCAAGAAATCATTTTCGATCTGAATTAATTTGCCACAAATTTCTATAAATCTGGTATTCCCAGGCTACTCTGCGTAATCATATTCTTCCCATATTGTGGCCCAATATAAAGGCTTGGAAGTTAACCCTTTCCCTCAAGTTACAAGATTAATTGGTTCCAGGATGACCATTGTATGTTGAAACCATTGTAAGTCGAGTAAACAATTCCAAAGCCCCAAAATGTCATCCAACATAACAGAAAATGAAGATTTAAGAAAAATAACTTAATTCCTATGAGAGCCTGTCCAAAGTATATATGTATACTGTGAGAAGGTAGTTTTCTTTCAGGGGATCATCCTCACAGTTACGGCTTCACTACACCAGGTGTAAGGTCCAAACAGTGCACTTATTGAGGCACACCAGCAAGCAAACAGCAAAACAATAAACACTTGCGTCAGGCTCTAACTAATACATAACATATCCCTCACTCACCTAGTGGGTACAGTTCACACCCTGTGAACCAATGAAGCTTTCCCAGACTAAATGTCCACCAGCCTCCTGGCTGTTCAGAGCACCGTTCGCACACGGTCTCAGTTCCAATGTCCCTTGGGGGATTCGGGCTCACTAGTCTGCCTGACTAGGACCCATCAACCCACTGCCAGGCGTCACTTCGTCCCCTAAGTCCAGGCTTTAACTAAGCCTTGTGGATCCTTAGCCTTGCCCAGCTGGGACCACAGTCACAGAGCCATCTCAGGCCTCTGCTTCAAACTCTCCCAGAGCCTTCCAGACTCTCCTTCAAAGCATCTCCCCTGACTGACACACACAAGGAGGTACTTTATCCCAGCCTGATACTTCCAGCTGGTCTCACCTGTGGTGGAATATCCACCCCTTCCTTACCAGTACCCTGTGTAAGACCTGTCACTGTCTCACAATATATATATATATATATATATATATATATACTTTGACCAGACTCTCACAGGAGTTGGGTCCAAACTTCTATTGAAGGTTCAGTGATTCCTGACATGCTCAACAGCTTCTTCTTATGAAAGCTTCACCCACCATGGTAGCAAATGGAGTCAGCAAGCTATCACTGGTCATTATGAGGTGTTGGGGCTCTGGTTAAACAAGCCATGTCTAAGGCATTAACAAAGAAGTATTCAATCGGTAACTTTAATACAGTACTTACTGAATGCAGACAGAGCTCATTCATTGGAATTGTGATAATCAGCAAGATCTCAAAGTCTGACTATGCTGTTGCGAGGGATTGTCGTAAGATACTATGCATGTCTAGAATCACCTAACCTGGAAGTATAGACCAGAATCCTGGGTGGGGTTTGGTAATTTGCATATAGGTGTATACTAAGGGTATGCATTTTTTTGTTAATACATATAAAGTATGTAGAAAATAATGAATTTCCTGTGGAACAATTAAGTTCTTAAATAAATTAAAAAAACTTGACTCTGACTGGTAATAGATCATCTTTATTTTGTTATGGAAATTGTATGCTGTCCACTGTTTACTATGTTCTTTTTTGAGCAAGGCAAATGACTATTATTATTCATTTTTATAATTTTTATTATTATTGTCATTACTTTTATAATAGATACAGTTGGATTTAGTTGGACTTCCATGAATTAGTAGAAATTGTTTTGTTGACATTAGCAACTAATCAATCTGTTGAAGAAACTGTAAATGATGATACTCATGTCATGAGAAATTCAATTGATATATTATTCAATACGATTTTGGGCTAATTATTATAATGACATACTTGCTAATAACTGTCAGTGTCAAGGAAGTAATTCAATAAATATCACGTTTACTCCTATAGCTATATCCTTATTTTGCCTATTCTGGAGTTTAACTTATTGTAGTGAATGTTCATTAATAGATATCATAGCCTTCTATTTTTTTGTGTGGCTAAAACTAGTGATGAACGAACAGTGTTGGACCGGCTTTGTACAAACCTTGTTCTCAATAACTCTATTACCGTACAATGTGCACAAGGTGTTATATTGTATGTGCTCTGCTGAAACTAAATTAAGGCAGCAACTATAAGTAACAGCTCATGCATAAATGTATTTCATAATTAATCCAAATCCGGATTCCTTAATGACTGTGGCGCACGCAACGAATCCTGGTTCAGTAATTGCACATTCATGAGAAAATGGTCTAAATGTAAGACAGCTCGGAAACTGTCTGACATTTAGAACTGGCGCTGGATGCACCGAAGTTATGCAGAGGGCTGCGCCTTTTCATAGCTTCAGCAGATCCTCCGCCAGCTATGGGGCTTTATTAAGACAGGAGTCTAAAGCGCCGGTCCTAATGTATGTGCCCCATATTTTATAGCTTCTCTACATAGAGCAGCTATAAATGGTGCTACAGAATGTCCTAATAAACATCCTTATGCATTATTTAAAACTGGAGATTTTTTTTATAACGGACAACTCGATTAATACAGTTTGAGGAACATTTATTATGTTATTTATGGTACAACAGTGACATTAAACAGCTGCTGTTTTTGTTGCTGCCAATCTGTGACTTTTCTCCTTTCATGCCACTATTCAGAAGTGGCAAAAAAAGGGGCAAGGGCGGGTAGGAGCAGGTCTGCCACATTTATCTTTATTTATATTATTATATATATTATTTGTAGCATGAATAAAGAAAAAAATCTATCGCAGCTCAGAGGCTGCCATATATTTTTGGCTGTCGCATGGCCAGCAGGAAAATGCTCCAAATCTATGAGGGGAGTGAATCTCTGCATAAATTTGGCACCTTCTTCAGCAGCACAAGACCGGCAAAGAAAACATGGGTCTTGATAAATATCCCCCTTTAAGTATATATATATTTTTAAAGGCTATGGTTTTCTCTTTTAAAAAATAAATAAAACAAACTAACAAATATTTTACTCTAAGCTTTACAAAGGATTTATAGGGAATGTGACAGATTGTTTAAATCATGTTTTAGTGCAGTGGTGATGCCACTGTCTATGTTATAAAAGAAATTAAATCCTAAAATTGTACAGTTTTCACACTGACAACTGACCTAAAATATGTCAAGATTTTCTGACTGTTGAGAGCATTCACATAGACCATAGAGAAAATGGACAGGCAGGGAGCCCACTGACTTCTATAAGAGAGTTTTCTAGGCTAAGGTCAGGAGTGAGCAGAAGCTATGATTTGGTATATTGTTAATGGTGGATCCTATGTTATCTATACAGAGTGTTAATTGTCAATGGAATTCTGCCTATGCTGATTATGAAATACCTCCTTAAATGTTACCTGTTCAGAAAGAATATCATAGCCTATTGTTGAAGTCACAAATACATTAGATTGTAAGATGTATATATATATATATATATATATATATATATATATATATACATATATACACACATTTTCATTCTTAGATCATATACATATATTCGTTTTTACAGCACTTTAGATAGCAATGTTAAAATGTTATAGCACATTTTTAACATTTAAAAACTACAGTAGTATGTGTTACCATTTAAAAAATAATCCTAATTACATCAAGGCTTGTATCTTTTAAAATTAAATTAAAGCTCAGAATATATTTCTTCAAAATAATCTTTAAAAAATCATGTCAATTGCTTATACACAAAACTTTATTTGGAATAGTGTATGTAGTAAAATTATTCAAGTGACTGATGCTGCAGTTCCCCATATACGCCTCAGAGCGCCGCTATTCACCAATAAGGAAAATATTCTGCAAATCCAAAATCACCTCCATGTTGCAGGCAGTGTTCAACAGAAAGAAGAAATACATAGCATTTCAGACTAGGATGAGTTGGGTATAGCACTCATAAAGAAAGATTAATTTGTTTTTCCTGGATTATAAATATAACAATTTGCCATTATTTTGTCTGGTAAGAAGAAGGATGGCTGGATTACAACTACAGGAAGGACAAGCAATGCAAGGACTCAAATGGCAAGTAATATTTCCCTTCCTTTTTTCCTGGATGTGTCATTCAGTCTCTGGTCAGATTCATTACTCTGTTAATGAAGAATTAAGAAAAGGTTCAATTGTTGGGAATTTAGCAAAGGATCTTGGATTAGATGTAAAGGATCTCTCCACAAGGAAATTACACATTGTGTCTGATATGTTAGAGAAATATTTCAGTATAAATCTGGATAATGGAGATCTATACATTGCTGATAGGATAGACAGGGAGATATTGTGTAGAGCTTTAGCTAATTGTGTCCTTATATTTGATGCTATGGTGGAAAATCCATTAAACTTCTTCAGTGTTAACATTGATATTCAGGATATAAATGACAATTTTCCTAAATTTGCCCATGAAAAGATTAGAATACAAATGAGTGAATCAACCTCTCCAGGAAGAAGATTTATTTTACAAAATGCAGAAGATTTGGATTTGGGTGTTAATTCTCTGTTAAGCTACAAACTCAGTACAAATCAGTATTTTGCTCTTGGAGAGAAGGTCAGCTCTGATGGCAGTGTATTTCCAGAGCTCATACTAGAGAAACCTTTAGACCGAGAGACACAAGACAAGCATGAACTCATTCTAACAGCTTCTGATGGTGGAAATCCTATTCAGACAGGCACTGCCTTAATCAATATCATTATTAGTGATATCAATGATAATTCTCCGATATTTACACAGGATGTATATAAAGTAAGTGTTAAGGAAAATATACCAGTGAATTCAACAATTATGCAGGTCAGTGCAAGTGATAAAGATGAAGGTGTCAATGCACAAGTTACCTACTCATTTAGCACAACAGCAGGTCACATTCTTGATGCCTTTTCTATCAATCCTAGAAGTGGAGAAATTAAAACAAAAGGATATTTAGATTATGAAACAACAAAATCCTTTGAGATTTTGGTGCAAGCAGAGGATGGAGGTGGGCTTCCAACCAAAGCCAAGGTTCTAATAGAAATAATAGACGAAAATGACAATGCTCCTGAGATATTCATAATGTCAATGTTGACTAAGATTACTGAGGAATCAGCCCTTGGAACAGTCGTGGCTTTAATTAAAGTAAATGACCGTGACTCAGGAGAAAATGGTGAGGTTCAATGTTTAATAAAAGAGGATTTGCCATTTGAGTTGATATCTTCCGCCAATAATTTTTATAAAATTGTTACAAAAAGTAGCCTAGATAGAGAAAACTTATCATCTTACAACATAACAATACAAGCTGCAGACAAAGGGTTTCCTGAAATGACTTCTAGAAAAGTTATTTGTCTTGATATATCAGATATAAATGACAACGCACCAATGTTTGAGAAATTAGGTTACACTGCATTTATACCAGAAAATAATTTACCAGGAGCTTCAATTTTTAGTGTTCATGCAACAGATATAGACAGCGAAGATAATGCTAAGATAACCTATTCTATAATGAGCAAAGGTAATTATGAAGAATCCCTGTCTTCACATATCTCCGTGAATCCAATAACTGGCATAATCTATGCTCAACAGTCATTTGATTATGAAAAGCATAAAGAATTTAATATCCAAATCTTTGCTAATGACAATGGATCTCCATCTCTAAACAGCAGTACAACACTAAGAATATATGTAGTAGACCAGAATGATAATTCACCAATTATTCTATACCCATCAACAGAGGTTGACAGCTCAACATTTGAGATGGTTCCTTGGACCTCTGAACAAGGATCTTTAGTATCTAAAGTGGTGGCAGTGGATGCTGACTCTGGGCACAATGCCTGGTTGTCCTACTATTTTCAGTCTTCTGAACCGCCACTCTTCACCATTGACCAGCACACAGGGGAGATTAGAACATCACGTGTATTTCAAGAAAGAGACATGATGAAACATGGAATTGTGGTTATAGTAAAAGACAATGGTATTCCAACTCGTTCATCTTCAGTGACTATAAACATGGTGATTGCTGATCATTTCCATCAGGTCCTTCCTGAACTAAGCAGTCAGTCTGAAAAGGAGGAATCTCAGTCCAACCTACAATTCTACTTGGTACTAGCCTTGGCATTAATTTCATTTCTCTTTATGTTGACTGTGAGTATTGCAGTTATTTCCAAGTACAAAGAGTCCAAAACTACTTCATTTGGATCCCTGAGTACAAGTCTATATCCACAAGTTGACTCTAGATATTGTTCACAGTTCAATGGAACATTACCTCTGCCATATTCTTATGATGTTTGTGTAACTCTGGACCCAAATAATCAGGAATTTGCTTTCCTTAAGTCTGAACACAATGTTCCTGTGGATAATCTAATTGATGCTGATGATTCAGGAATGGAAAGTGAAAGCTTAAGAAATGCTTCAATTACAGAAACACAGGTATGTATTAAAACCTGCCTTGTTTTCAATACTTTCATAGTCCCTGTTTGTTATACTGCATCTCTGCGAAAATTATCTCTCAATGTATAATTTATTTTATGGTCATTAAGAGATTCTGATACATATTTTTATTTCTATTCTGTTTTTACTTTGGTCTTTTGGTTTCTATATATGATTATGAGTGTGCCCACACGAGGGTGATCATAGCAACATACATCCTAAGAGTCTATAGTCTAGAGACAACTCTATGATATCTGTATGAGAGTGTTATAGGCAAGCTCTGTGATTATGCAGATGCCATTGTACATGGAGGTGCAAGCAAGTGAGCTGTGGCCATAACCTATTATAAATGGTGTAATCTAGTAATATCCACAATTCTATATACCGATGATAACTTTTTTTTATGAGCTTGCCTGTGATGGTAATGAATAAATGCTGAGAATTGAGCTCAGAATAGAAAGTACCAGATTATTATGAAGCACTATGTAAAATAAAAAAAAAAAATTGTTATAAAATATGTTTAACATAAAAGCCATATTTAAGCAATAGTTATTTACTAATGACACATTACCTTCCAGATGGCAATTTTACATATTTGAGCAGTTGTCTCATAGAGACTGTACATATTTTATTTAAAAAAAAAGTCCTAAAATGTGAGAAAGTTTGTGTTGGTGTGCATATAGTTACACATGGTTATATAAGCTATCCTGATATGGATTCGGCTGGTCAAAATTTGCTGTATGCAACCTTTTTTGTCTGGCCAAATCCCGCCATTTCTGCTGAGGAGTGGCTGGATCCCCACCAGTTCCTATTATAGTCAATGGGGAAATCAAATAAACAAGGATAGCATAGAATCTGATATGTGGCTCAAAACAAGTCAAAAGTAGTCCTAGTGAAACAGACCACATACTGAACACAATTAAAACAACATAGCCTTGACCTGGAGCAGATTTCTTACATCGCACAGTAGATTTGTTAGCCATCAAAAAGGAGGATTCTTGCAAAGTCCAGATCTCAGCAGATCAGTCACTGTGGCGCTGTTAGATGTTCCCAGTAAGCCAGTTTGAAGCCAATGCAGTCAACTATTAGGTGCAGTAGCGTCCCTCTTTCTTTCTCCAAGCTAGTTCAGTTGCAGACGCTGCAGTTACACATCACTGTGGCTGTTCTTTTGCTTTATGGAGTCCGGGAGTTTACTGCACAGAATTGGAAACAAAAAGCGCACCCTGGGTGGGATTTGATATAGTTTATTTGACACACTTAATATCAAAATATTGTGGTTATGCATATAAAACATCTTAAAACCCAACCAGTTCCTCCAGGATGGCTTTCTCAAGGGCCTATGGGGCTGCTTCATCCCCAGAGGTTTTCAAAAGTTTCACCCCACACACAGAAACTGACATCACATAATCTTAGCAGTTAACCCTTTGCAGTTAACCCTGTGACTTTAGGTAAACAGTTCAGGTGGAATTCTACATTTAAACCAATGGGTGTTTGTGTGTTTAATAAATACATTCAGTTTCCTTCTACAATATAGTATTTGTTTTATCATATCTCCTCCCCTGCACTCTATTTCACATTGTGCTATTCCCCATGCTTTTTGGCCATTAGGATTTTTATTATGGGGCACATTTATTAAGACCAGTGTTTTAGAAACCAGTCTTAATAAGGCCCTCACTGGCGGTCAATTTGCCGAAGTTATGAAGTGGTGCCAGCATCTACATAACTTCGGTGGATCCACCACCTCTTCTAAATATAAGCCAGCTTCCTAGCTATCTTACAGTTAGACCATTTTCTATGCCTTCTGTGACTTTTCCATGCTCAAGCAAGGTCTAAAAAAGTGGATGTGGCATGGGCAGGGAAAAGTCACAGATTGCGGAGCAAAAGACCTTTGTGTCGCAATCTGCACCAGAAATATGCTCCTATGTTTTTCTGCAAAATATGAATGAAATATTGTGGGTTTTTAAACCATTTTTAATGTTTCTCAGATGTTCTCCCAAGCAAGCTTTTAATTTGCATACTATATTGCCAACATATTGGTCACCACATAGGCGCTAATAAATAAATAAATAAATAATATTTCTACTGTCATATGTTATGCTTTATTTTATTTCATAGATTTTTCTTCCCTTGGAAAAAAAAACTTGTTGATTTTGATTTTAATATCTTGCACACAATGCACTTGCTAAACAGAAAAAAGCCTTTCATATTTTGTTTAAACTTTGTGGCTATGTCCTGTCCTATTACCGATGTGGCTTTGTCCTATTTTGTGTTTGATAGTGGTACCTCACATAAATATCACTTTGGGTTGTGGAGGTAAACATTTTTTATAAAATCTGGTCCGAACATGCCAGTTCTTCTGTTTTTCTCATCCATCTAGCATGCCTCTACATGATGGGGATTGCTTCAGATTTTCTTCAAATTTATTGCTGCATAGGTAAAAGTCTTTTCATTCACAAGTCGTAGTAATGGAGTCAGGCTCTCAAAGAGATTCAGTGGCAGACATTTCCTAATTTGTAGAAAAGAAGACAGAAGGAATGGGTAAAAATGACAATGGAAATATAGTGTGTTTACGAACTTGACAGGAATCAACTCATATCCTTTAATTATGTTTTTTGACAAAGTGGACACATTCTCTAATGACTTTATGGCTGCCAAGCTGCCATATCTTTCAAGGTACACAGACTGCTGGAGGATACATCTAATTTATGATAAGACCTGTGATTCATTAGAAATTGAATAAATACTACAGTGCAAGGGGATATTAAAGACCAAGTAAGTGGTGCCAGCATTTCAGTCCAGTCAATAACTAAAGAGATCAAATATGTTTGGAACCGATAAGAAAAAATAGAGTCTGGCTTTGTGTTAGAGAACTAATAAATTGTCACTATGAAATATCTATTAAAATATATATGATAGTATAGATTCAACAATGAAATTAGTTATACCCAAAAACAGACCCCCAAAGTGCCTTAAAGGGGTTAACTCATGACTAATGTAAAAAATAAACATCAGACGTCATATAATATATGACAATCTCTTTTTAATAAAGATAGAAATAGCCCTGTACCTCGGATGGATCCAGAGATCTCCCCATTGATTGCTCTCCTAGATTTATATAAAGCTAACAACTCAAGGGGAGTGTCGTTTTGGGCATGTCGATTCTGCTGCAGCTCTCTCCCTATCACAACAGAGGATGCAGTTAAAGAATGGAAATGGGAATGAGTTAAAAAAAAAAACAACCAGAAGGTGGCACTATAGAGATACTTTTTTTTTACTCAGTGTCTAAGCTAAATTTTTAATTATATGCAATTACAAAAGTATTCAGATCAACGTGCTGGTTTGAAAACTGTAGAAAAAAAATTATGGGACAACCCCTCTAAAAAAAGGATTTCCTTATTAAAAACCTAAATTTCTCATGAAACAAATTCAATATAGGCTAGCAAAACCCTTGCTTCAATCTAAAACATCACCAATGGATGGCTACACACATTTATATATATTATGTATATATATAATTATAATGGAGAGGGTATTGCAAAATCTTGTTTCTTCAAAAAGGCACATGATATTTTTGAATATCTGTTGACTGTTGAGCCATTTTATGTACTTTGGGTTAAAGGTTTCTATAGTCTTTTTTTTTATTTATTGTATGTTAATATTTGGAGACTTATAAAGCTAAAGATATAATTTATCAGACCAGGGTTGTTTTAGAGATACTCTGCTGTCCTATACTAAGCCACAATTGAATAGTAACAGAGTGCTATAGTTCTGTCATGAGCATAAGCCACTTAGGAGTCAGCATAAGAAATATTGCAACAATATGAGATCAAAGCATTGCCACCAAAGATTTGCATGAGCAATATTTCTCACTGCTGCCACCAGTAACCAGAAACGTTTATGTACCCCTACTATAGGCAGTGTATTAGCAAATACAAAAAGTTATCTAAAATCTGTATAATGAAATATCAGGACAGGAGGATCAGAGGGGTAAATACAAAGCACAAGATAGCAAAGGATTGTTATAATATTATATTTGAGTGGTTTTGTAGGTGTTATTTGTCTTTCATTGTATCATATTTATCGCAAAATGTGCTATATTTATCATTTTTATATAACATTTAATATAGATCCAATAATTAAAGACCTGCACTATGATTAGTTACCATGAGCAAAAGGCTAGTCTTTATTTTAGTCAATTTTAATAAAATCTAAATATTCTTATTTATGGTAAATGGTATATGTTACTATTGACAGCTTAGCTACAGTATAAAGTTGGATAAATGGATAACCAGTAAACTTAGATCAGTTTCTCAAAAATGACAGTTGCAGTTCCAAATTCATCTGAATTGAGCTCAACGTTGATATGCGTGTAGAGTGTATATAACCAATTGATAAAATTACCAAATGAACGACAATGCAATTATTCATTATTTAAAATGATAAAACTAAGAATATTCAGTACTTTGAACTTAAAAAATATAGGTTTTCACTATAAAAGACTTCATAAAATAAATACTGTATATGTATTTTAAGAATACATACAAAAACTTATCATCTATTAGCAAAGAACCTGAAAAGTCACTTATGCTGTATTTCCCCATATTCACCTCAGAGCGCCGCTGTTCACAATAAAGAAAATATTTAGCAAATCTAGAATCACTTCCATGATGCAGACAGTGTCCAACACCAAGAAGAGATACATGGCATTCCATACCAAGTTATACTGGGTATAGGACTCATAAAAAAAGTTTTCATATCTTGTTTTTTATTGGATTAAAAATATTACAAGGAACTTTACCATTATATTTCTGCTGAGAAGAAGGATGGCTGGATTACAACTGAATAATGGACAATCAATGCAAGGAATTAGATGGCAAGTAATATTTCCTTCTTTTTTCCTGGCTTTTTCATTCAGTCACTGCTCAGACTTATTACTATATTAATGAGGAATTAAGAAAAGGCTCACTTGTAGGGAGTTTAGCAAAAGATCTTCAGTTCAATGTTAAGGATCTATCCAGAAGAAAATTACGCATTGTGTCTAAAATCTCTGAGAAATATTTCAGTATAAATCTGGATAATGGAAACCTATACATTGCTCATAGGATAGAGAGGAAGACATTGTGTAGAGCTGCAGCTGATTGTGTTCTTACATTTGATGCTGTGGTAGAAAATCCACTAAATGTATTCAATGATCTGTATTCAGATTGATATTCAAGATATAAATGACAATTAGAAATGTCCCGAACTGTTCAACAGTGAACAGTTCCTGCGAACATTGCTTGTTCGCCTGCTTCTGCCAGCGAACATTATGCTATGTTCGATTCGCCCTGCATTCTTACATTCAGCTTACCTTCCTACCAAAGCCAGACATAGTGAATTCAATTTAAAGCTGCAGTGTTAGAGCAGGGAGAGTATAAACTAGTGTCCTCTGTCCACCCCAACTCTCAAACCAAGAAAAGCCCTTTCTAAAAATGAAATATCATCAATAATCATTTCCTATCACATTCAAAATAAACCACTCAGATCATGCCCAAAGCCAGGTATGTGCAGGCTGACTATCTATCCATAAGACAGAGCATCAGCATACCTCACAATGACAATCATGAGTTTTAACCCATACAAACATAAGTTCTCAATCCAAGCAGAAAGAAATTGCTTAGCATTGGTTGGCTATCTAGAGGGGCCTGGACCCTAGACCATTATCATTAGGGCGACAAAAATTGTAATTGTTTTTTTTTATATGCCAGCCTAACTCCTCTCTCACTGCCTAAGAGAGCTGAATAAACATTTTCCAACATTTAAAACTCATTTGCATACACATGGCCAAGAAATGCTAATGAGCAATATAGCAGTATCTGCCTTGTTTGTAAACTGAAACACGATTTGCATGGCTTTCCCATAGTCCCATATTATGCAAATGAGTTTATATGACAAAACAGAATAGACCTGGTGCTTGGCGGCCATAAGGGAGAACTGTTCTGTGTTGTCAATTGAATGTTTTATGTAATAATACAAACAACAATAATAATAAGATTTTATGATAGGCAGGCTAGGGTAAATGTCTGTAAGTCTGTCTTTGTGTTTGTCTGTTTTATAAAATACAAAGATTACCGTATGTTTGATTGAGTAATACACCTTAAAGGGACGTGGACAGGCTGTTTTACCTTATAGACCTATATATATATATATATTTCCTGTATTAGGCATCTTGATCTCAGTAAAACTATGCTATTTTCATCCTAACACTGCCTTTGCATAATGTCTATAAAACAGTTTTTGATTTTGTGGAGGAGTTTCAAAGGGTCTCTCTGATTAATAATCAATTCTTAAAAAGAAAATCTTTAGCCATAATATTAATGTTTGAGAAATTGCTTGGCTATCTAAAGGGCCTGTTCCCTAGACCATTATCATTAGGGCGACAAAAATTGTAATTGTTTTTTTATATGCCAGCCTAACTCTCTCTCACTGCCTAAGAGAGCTGCATAAACATTTTCCAACATTTAAAACTCATTTGCATACACATGGCCAAGAAATGCTAATGAGCAATATAGCAGTATCTGCCTTGTTTGTAAGATGAAACACGATTTGCATGGCTTTCCCATAGTCCCATATTATGCAAATGAGTTTATATGACAAAACAGAATAGAAAGATTATAAAATTAGTCTTTGGACAATTGCAAAACAAAAAAAAAACTATGCAGCCTTCCTAATCATTGAGATGAGAGCTAGGTGGCATATTAAAAAAATATATATTTTTTGTCACCCTAGTGATAATCATCTATGTGCACAGGTTCCCCTAGATACCTAACACGAAACAGACAATTTTCCTTTTGGAAAAACTGGTTAAAACCCAGGCTGCCTTGCTAAGATATGCTGATGGTCTGTCTGATGGATGGATTGTTGGCCCTGCATATACCTGGTGCTTGGCAGCCATAAGGGAGAACTGTTCTGTGTTGTCAATTGAATGTTTTATGTAATATTACAAACAATAATAATAATAAGATTTAATCAAGTGGGCATTGAGCATGTGAGTGGACGTGACGTGTGCCTACCTCCTCCCCCTACCCGATGGGTTCCGTCTGTGAACTCCCGACATGCTATGCCAGGACCTGATGGTTGTGCGCTGGATATGTGGACGCAATGTGAGGGACGAGATTTCCGGAGTCTGTACCCCGATTCCTTACCTGGTGGTGGTGAGAGCCGTGGCGCATTGCTGATTACTGCTGGTGGGCGGCTGGTTTAAATCAGTGGCAGCATCACTTGCAAAAACTCTGGGCCGCTGAAGTTTAATATCTCTGAGTGCTCTGGTTTAAAAAAAAAAAAAATTGCTGAACAGCGCTTTCAATCGGGGGGAAGTTTCCTGCCAGGGGCAAGCGGGCTGTACAGAGAGTGGCCCTGTGAGCATTGCGGGCAAGAGTGATAAAGCTGCCGGTCGAGATAGATGGGTCCTGGACCTTTAGATAAATCTATAATTCCTTAGCATAAGTCTAAGGAGGCCCTGGTGAGAGGATACGTGCCCACCCATCGCTGCTCGCAATATATGGGACTTAAGGACATAATATACAGTTAATAAGAAGTATATCCTTAAAAAGTCTCAGATAAGGATATAAATCCTCCCAAAAATTTATAAAGGACTCCGGCGTGGAGGTTTTTTCAAGACTGCCATTTCCCCCTTTTTTTTTTTTTTTTTTTTTGTATCTGGGTTCTCTTAACAGATATTCAATAGATATTGTTGGACATTGGACATTGGAGGACTTTGGAGGTCATTCGTGATACTACTGGATATTTGTGGAAATTTTTTTTTTGTATATCACTTTAATTTTTCAATATGGCTAAACAGGGGGTGGTAGGAAGGGAAAATGGTCAGTACCTCGCTGATACAGACCTCACCGCAGGTGGTAAAGGGGACCGATCTAAGCAATTATTGATTACAGGTCTTACGAAAATGAGTTCTCCCAAAGGTTTGCAGCAAGATAATGTAAAGTTAAGTGAAGGGAAGGTCTGTACCTCTTTTCGTAGTGATGAATCAGCGGGGGGGGGGACCCTCCGGGGGAGATCTCGGGAAATTTGTTTATATCTGAAATCAATAACCAGCAGGGGTTGAATACCCAGACACCCAGTTTAAGTGATATTTTTCTGGAGGTAAAAAAATGTAACAACTCAATATCAGATCTGTCATTTCAGTTTGGTGCATTAAAGGAGTCTGTTGGCCTTTTAAGGGCTGACTTACATAAACATAAAGAGAGGATGGAAGAGGTTGAGAAAAGAGTGTCCACTATGGAAGATCAAATCCAAAAAATAATAAAAGAAAATACACAACTGAAGAATAAGAACAAGGAAATGCAGGGAAAGTTACTGGATTTAGAAAACAGGTCAAGAAGGTTGAATTTGAGATTAGTGGGGATACCAGAAGGAGTAGAGGGGAAAGATCCAGTGAATTATATGCAAGATCTTTTGAGAGACAAGCTAGGACAGGATATTTCTACTTAAAAGGAATTTATCCAGAGGGCCCATCGAGTCCCCTATAGGCCTCCTCTCCGGGGAAAGACCTAGAGTTTTTCTAATATCTGTTTTATTGGCTAGAGACAGAGAAGAAATAAGAAGGAGAAGTAGGTTGAAAGGGAATATAGAGGTGAATGGGTAGAAGATACGTATTTACCCCGATTATGCCAAAGAAACTGTGAAAGATCGTAGTCAATTTAATGATATTAAGAAGGAGTTACGTGAAAAAGGTGTGAAATATGCAGTTCTGTTCCCGGCCATACTGCGTGTGGAATGGGAAAATAAGACCTGGTTTTGTTATACCCCAGAAGAAGCAAGGGAGTGGATGAACAGGAATATAAAGAGATAATGTATATTG
The DNA here is from genome assembly GCA_033119425.1 of Bufotes viridis. Taxonomy (NCBI): domain Eukaryota; kingdom Metazoa; phylum Chordata; class Amphibia; order Anura; family Bufonidae; genus Bufotes; species Bufotes viridis. The sequence continues at coordinate 387,294,600 of CM065590.1, forward strand.
TTAAAATTTAGGGATAGGGAGAGGTAGGTAATAGCTCAGAGTGAATTCTGGTTCCTTTTTTTTGAGGACCGGTATAAGTGGAGGAGGGTGGGAAGGGGGAGGGGGGTTTTTTTTTTTTTTCTCTCACTCTTCTTTTCTTGCTCCTCTTCCTATTTCTCTCTCTTTCTTTTTTCTCTTAAATAGGGCTGAATGAAGTTAGTCTCATGGAATATTAGGGGAGCTGGGAGAGCTGTTAAAAGATTGGCGATATTTAATGTTATTAACAGAGTACTCCCAGCGATAGTGTGTTTACAAGAGACGCACCTCCAAAAAGAAAACTGTAAATTAATTGAGAGGCCTTGGATTCAAAAAGCGTACCATGCTACTTACTCCTCCTATGCAAGAGGAGTTAGTATCCTGATACATAGAGCAATTAATATTAAGGTATATGAAGCTCTCATTGACCCGGAAGGGTGTTACTTGATTTTAGACTGTCTATGGGAGGATAAGCCCTGGTTAATTGCAGCAGTTTACATACCGCCTCCATCTTCCTTAAAGGTGTTATTGAAAATATATGATTGTTTTATTGGGAAGGGTAAGAGAGAGTTGTTGATAATCGGGGATTTTAATATGGTAATGGATGAAACACTAGATAGAAGCCACAGGGTAGGATCTAAGCTAAAGAACTTTACACAAGAGGTGGGGTGGATTGATGCTTGGCGGAGTTTATACTCTGGGAAACGGATATTTTCCTGTTTTTCTAAAACTCACAAAGTATTTTCACGTATCGATTTAGCACTCACAGATATAAACACATTGAATTGTATTGAGAATGTGAAATACACTCATAGAGGTGTTTCGGACCACAGATTATTGGTAGTAGAAATCAAAAAAGGGGAGGCACATAGGTTTAATAAGATGCACATAAACTTAGAGGAGATTCAGAAGAAAGAGGTGTACGATCAAGTGCACAAGGAATTAAAAGAATACTTTTTGAAGAATACAGGTTCAGCACCGGTTGATATTATATGGGAAGCAGGGAAGGCTTTTTTCAGAGGTATAGTCTTAAAATTTAATGTAAGGCAGAAGAGAGAGAGAAGAAAAGTATCTAAAAGAAATGGAGGATATTGTGTTAAAGAAAGAACAGAAATTTACCCAAGACCCTAGTTCTGATAATTATGAGAGCTGGTTGAAAGATCAGAATAAATTAGAACAGGACCGTTGGACACAGGCTGAGAAACAAAGGGTAAGAAATAAGATTAGTAATTATGTGTCGGGTGATATGCCTGGCAAAAGGCTAGCTGCAATTGTGAAAGCACAAAGGGTACAGAATTTTATTTTCTCTGTGAAAGATTCACAGGGAATAAAGTTATTGAAGGAGGTAGATAAGTTAAACTGTATAAAGGCCTTTTTTGAACAGATATATAGATCTGAAAATGTAGTAGCGGCTGGGGACATACATAGTTTTCTGAATCAAGTCTCAATGAGGGGCTTAGAAGGGGAGCAAAGGGAGGCATTGGAAGCTCCAATCCAGATACAGGAGATAAAAATGGCCCTGAATCAAGTAGCACGGAATAAATCCCCGGGATCGGATGGAATAAAATATGAGGCATATGATATGTTTCAAGATGTTTTTTTGACGAGAATGTTGGAGATGTAGTACTTCTCAAGGGATAGAGGATCCCTGCCCGAATCTTTGAAAGAGGCTCTTATTATATTGATTTTGAAAGAGGGTAGAGACCCTAAGTTACCGGATTCATATCGCCCAATCTCTTTGTTAAATTCGGATTGTAAACTACTAGCAAAGATTTTGGCGGACCGGTTAAGATCGGTAATATCGACTATTATACATGAAGATCAGACTGGGTTTATCCCTGGGAAGTCCACATCATTCAATATTCGGAGATGCTACTTGAATATGCAATTAGAACCCGATAATAAGGGTCAAAGGTTTCTGGTCTCGATTGATGCCTCCAAGGCCTTCGACACTATTGAGTGGCCCTTTCTATTTGAGACTTTGATTAAGTTGGGATTTGGACCACAATTTATTTCTTGGATTAGGCTTTTGTACTCAGATAATAAAGCTAGAATTAATGTGAATGGGAAACTATCCTCCCCATTTGGAATATATAGAGGGGTAAGACAAGGATGCCCACTATCTCCCCTGTTATTCGCAATTGCAATAGAACCTTTAGCGGCTGGAATAAGACAGGACGATAAGATTATTGGGTTTAAATTTGGTGACTGTGAGGAAAAGATAGCTTTGTATGCAGACGATTTGTTATTATTTGTTGGCTCACATGGCTCCTTGGAGAGGATTTTAGACCTATTTGAAAAGTCTAGTGCAGTCCGGACTTAAAATAAATTGGGAAAAATCAGCTTGTTTGCCCATTGATCCCTTGGGTAGTTTCATTCCTGGCCCGTTAAAGATTCAAGAGAGGGGACTGAAATTTTTAGGCGTAACCCTAACATCTAAGACAGAAGAATATCTGAAATTAAATGTAGATCCGATATATAAAAAGGTTAGGGTAAAGATTATGTTATGGACAAAAATTACCTCTCTCTATGGTGGGGCGTATTGCCCTTATAAGGATGTGTATTCTCCCTATTATTAACTATACGTTTTGGAATGCGCCAGTCTTAATCCCGTCTAAGATATTTGGACGTTTTGAAAGTCTGATGTCGGATTTGATATGGAGGGGCCGAAAGCCTAGAATGAAATACTTGCAACTGAAATACCCTGTAGACAAAGGGGGACTGAAAATCCCAGATTTGAGAAATTATTGGCTAGCAGGGCAATTAAAGAACTGCTTAGATTGGGGAAACTCGAGATTGTTCAAAACTATACTGGGTACCAAAAATTCGAGTTTATTGGAGGTGGGAATTTGTTTGTACCTAGAAGCAGGATTACATCAGCAGGATCGTTGTAAGGACTCCCCGACTATGAAAATGATGTTTAAGATATGGTCTGAGGTGAAAAAAATCTGTAAGGCCCCGAGATTCATAAAGATACCCTAATTTGGAGAAATTTAGCAATAAAAGAGTTAGCAGGATTAGATAATATGGTATGGGCAAATAAGGGTATCATTAAAGTAGGGCAGATCTGGGAAGGCACCTCGCTCTTAGACTTTCAAACTGAATCTAGTCGGTATGATCTCCCCCAGATCTACTCTTTTTATTATTTACAGAAAAAATATTCATTGACTAAAGCCCTTAAGGGCAGGGAGACTAAAATGGAGTTGCCAATATATGTGAAAAAAATGATGGGTTTAACCCAGGGGAAAAATAGGATCTCTGTGGTTTATAAACTCCTGATGGAACAGACGTATGGTAATTTGGGATATGACACTAATTTTTATAAGTGGCAGAGGGAGGAAAATTTAGTATCACAAAGGAACTGGCCAGAAATTCTGGCCAGTCCGGGTAAGATATCAATAAATAGGACACCTCAATTGATAAGATTCTTTATTGTACATCGTTTGTATTATGCCCCAGCTAAACTACAGAGATTCTATAAAAATAAATCTTTTAAGTGTCTTAAATGTGGGGAAGAGGGAGTGGATGATATACATATTCTTTGGTCCTGTAGAGGTATAATGAAATTCTGGAAAGAGGTTTTGCATAAGATTGAAAGTATTAATAATATTCTTATCCCCTGTGATTTCTGAAATATGTGTTTTGGGGGCTATGTCTATGTGTTGAGTTAACTAAAGAACGGATAATAGCTTCCAAACTTCTGTTCCATGCAACTAGAGTTATAGTGAAAATGTGGATGGCGAATCATACTCCTACATTGAAAATATGGAGTGACTCAGTAATAATGGATTTGATCTCTGAAAAAGTTGCATGGAGGGGGAGTAAAGAATGCATTATTTCAAAGAAATTTGGAAAGATTGGTTGGTGAATGTAGAAGGCGTTTAAGGGGAGTGTTGGGAGAAGAGGAGGAAAATATTCCTTTTTTTTTTTTTCTCTTCTTTTCCTATCCGACACTTATTTGGGGGGGAGGGTGGAAAAAGGGGTAAAAAAAATTAGAATACTACTGTTTCATGATTCGATGGACACAAATATGATGGCTTTGTACTGTATAAATGTATTTTTATATGAATTTGTTAAATCTTTCAAATAATAAAAAAAAGAAATAAGAAAAAAAAAATAATAAGATTTAATGATAGGTAGGTTAGGGTAAATATCTGTAAGTCTGTCTTTGTGTTTGTTTGTTTTATAAAATACCAAGATTAGTTTTTTAAATCAACTATTGTACCATGTTTGATTGAGTATTACACCTTAAAGCAGTGTTCCTCAATTCCAGTCCTCAGAGCCCACCTGCGGGTCATGTTTTCAGGATTTCCTTAGTATTTAGCAGGTGATATAATTAGTGTCAGTGCATCAGGACTCACCTCAGGTACTCATTCTGTGGGATATTCTCAAATCATGACCTGTAGGTGGGCCCTGAGGACTGGAGTTGAGAAACACTGCCTTAAAGGGACATGGACAGGCTGTTTTACCCTATAGACCTATATATATATATATATATATATATATATATATATATATATATGTATATTTTCCTGTATTAGGCTCCTTGATCTCAGAAAAACTATGCTATTATCATCCAACACTGTCTTTGTATAATGTCTATAAAACGTTTTTATTCATAATTTTCCTCTGTCAGGGATTCCGCTGGCCGTGCTTGACTCATTTTCTCCTGTCTGTACCATGTGCTGTCCTGAACGTGCATGCACTATGGTGACTTATTCCTAGTGAAGAATAAACTTCCTAGGCGCATGCGCAGCACGTCAGAATTATACGCTTCAATCAAACAAAACTAAGCCCGCCACCAGGAAATGGATGGCACAGCAGGAACAGGTAGTCAGTAACCCTTTAAGATGTAATAATCAAATATATGGTACAATAGTTAATGAAGCCCTAATTTTTGTCCTTTATAAAACAGACAAAGACAAAATTATTATTACTGTTGTTTGTATTATTACATAAAACATCCAATTAACAACACAGCACAGTCCTCCCTTATAGCTGCAGAGCACCAGGTATATGCAGGGCCAACAACCCATTCACCCAACAGATCATCAGCATACCTTGGCAAGGCAGCCTGGGATTTAACCAGTTTTTCCAAAAGGAAAGAAATTGCTCAGTGTTAAGTATCTAAGGGGACCTGTGCACATAGATGAATATCATTAGGGTGACAAAAAATGCAATTTTTTTTAATATACTACCTAGCTCTCTCGTCTCAAAGGCTGCATAGTTTTTTTTTTGTTTTGTAATTGTACCAAGATTAATTTAATATTCTTTCTATACTGTTTTGTCATATAAACTCATTTGCATAATATGGGACTATGGGAAAGCCATGCAAATCGTGTTTCATCTTACAAACAAGGCAGATACTTCTATATTGCTCATTAGAATTTCTTGGCCATGTGTATGCAAATGAGTTTATATGACAATCCAAGACTTATTAAACTTATTAAGTTAACCTTAGGACAGTTAAATTTTTGGAAAAATTTTATGCAGCTCTCTTAGGCAGTAAGAAAGGAGTTAGACTGGCATATAAAAAAAAATTAACATTTTTGTCGCCCTAATGATAATGGTCTAGGGACCAGGTCCCTCTAGATAGCCAACCAATGCTAACCAATTTCTCTCCTTTTGGATTGAGAACTTATGTTTGTTTGTCTAAATTGCGCAAACCTGTCATTGTAAGGTATGCTGACACCCTGTCTTATGGATAGATAGTCAGCCTGCACATACCTGGCTTTTGACATGGTGTAGTGATTTTTTTTTATTTTACAAATAATAAGAGAATGTTAAAAAATAAATTAGCATTTAAAAGTAGGTTATAAAATGTCAGAGTAGATTTAGATGTTATAAACTAGGTTATTTTAAACCATTTAAAAATATTAGGTGATTTATGCCTTTTAAGGATTAAAATTTGCCTTTGCATCATTTAAATTTTTTCATGGGACTTTTGCCATGGATCCCACTCTGGCATACTACAGTCCAGGTGTTAGTCAACTTAAAACAACTTTTCTATCACTATTGTAGCTAGAAAGAGTCACTGTGGGTTTTAATATTCGCCTGCCAATTGAAGTCTATTGAGGTTCGCCCTGTTCTCCTGTTCGCGAACATTTGAGTAAGTTCGGGTTCGCTGTTCGCGAACAGAAAATTTTATGTTCGCGACATCTCTAATGACAATCCACCTACATTTATTCTTGGCACAATTAGGATAGAAATGAGCGAATCTAACTCTCCAGGAAGAAGATTTATTCTTCAAAATGCAGAAGATATGGATTGTGGTATCAATTCTCTGATAAGTTACAAACTCAGTGCAAATCAGTATTTTGCTCTTGGAGAGAAGGTTAGCTTTGATGGCAGTGTATTTCCAGAGCTCATACTAGAGAAACTTCTAGACCGAGAGACACAAGACAAGCATGAACTCATTCTACCAGCTTCTGATGGTATAAATCCTGTATAGAAAGGCACTGCCTTAATTATTATAATTATCAGTGATATCAATGATAATTCTCCAGTATTTACACAGGATGTATATAAAGTAAGTGTTAGAGAAAATATACCAGTGAATTCAACAATTCTGCAGGTCAGTGCAAGTGACGAAGATGAAAGTATCAATGCAAAGATCATTTACTATATTAGAACTACATCAAATGATATTCTTCAGACTTTTACCATCAACCTCAAAAATGGAAAGATAAACAATAAGGGATATTTAGATTATGAAGTGTTACGCTTTTATGAAATTTCAGTGCAAGCCGAAGATGGAGGAAGTTTAGCAGCAAAAGCCAAGGTTTTAATAGAAGTCATAGATATAAATGACAATGTTCTGAGATATCCATAACTTCATCAATACATATAATTTCTGAGGATTCAGCCCCTGGAACTGTGGTGTCATTAATTAATGTTCATGATCCTGCTTCAGAAGAAAATGGTGAAGTTCAATGTAAAATTATAGGTGATATTCCATTTGAACTGTTATCATCAGAAGGTCGTTTTTATAAAATAGTTACAAAAAGTAGTCTAGATAGAGAAAAGTCATCATCCTTCAACATCACAGTAAAGGCCTCGGACAAAGGATTTCCTGAAATGACTTTTAGAAAGGTTATTAGGCTTGATGTATCAGATATGAAGGACAATGCCCCTGTGTTTGAGAAATTGGCTTATTTCACATGTATACCAGAAAATAATTTACCAGGAGCTTCAATTTTCAGTATTTAAGCAAGAGATATGGACAATGATGCCAATGGCTTATTTCACATGTATACCAGAAAATAATTTACCAGGAGCTTTTCAGTATTTAAGCAAGAGATATGGACAGTGATGCCAATGGAAAGATAACATATTTTATAATGAGTAGAGGTGATGAACATGATCCTCTATCCACCTACATCTCCATGAATCCAGTCACTGGAGTTATTTATGCTCAACAGTCATTTGATTATGAGAAACATAAAGAAATTTACATCCAGATCATTGCCAAAGACAATGGTTCTCCATCTCTGAACAATAGTATAACATTAGGAATTTGTATATTAGATCTGAATGATAATTTACCCATTACTCTTTATCCATCACCAGAGGGTGATAGCTCAATATTTGAGATGGTTCCTTGGACTTCTGAGCAAGGATCTTTAGTATCTAAAGTGGTGGCAGTGGATGCTGACTCTGGACACAATGTCTGGTTGTCATACTTTTTACAATCTTCAGAACCGTCACTCTTTACTATTGACCAGCACACAGGGGAGATCAGGACATCACGTTTATTTCAAGAACAGGACATCGTGAAACATGGAATTGTGGTTCTTGTAAAAGACAATGGGATTCCATCCCGCTCAGTTTCAGTCACACTAAACATATCAGGTCCTTCCTAAGCTGAGCAGTCAGTCCAACATGGAGAAATCTCAGTCCAATCTACAATTCTACTTGGTAATAGCTTTGGCACTGATTTCCTTTCTCTTCATGTTGACTGTGATTATTGCAGTCGTCTCCAAATATAGAGACTCAAAATCTTCTACCTCATTTGGATCCTTGAGTACAAGTCTATATCCACAGGCTGAGCCCAGATTTATTCCACAGTTCAATGCTGGGACTTTACCTCTGCCATATTCTTATGATGTCTGTGTAACATTGGATCCAAACGAGCAGGAATTTGCTCTCTTTAAACCCCAACATAATGTTCCTTTGGATAGTTTAATAGATGCTGATAACTCAGGGATTGGAAGTGAAAGTTTAAAGAACTGTCACCCTGCGGAAACTGTTATAACAAAGGTATGTATTTTATATGTTCATAGGATAGTTTCTTATATGTGTTACTAAATTTGATTTATTGTAATATGGTGTTTATAGTAACCATTAAAAAGTATATTTTTGCTGTTATCATTAATTGCTTACAAAACCTTTGTCCACTGGATTTTTGTACAGTTAATTGGGTTTTCTGAGACTTTTTAACCAATGACCTATCCTCTAGATTGTACAAACAGACAGATGACGGCAGCATCTCCAGTGACTTCCTTACTGGACGGACTTCACAGAAAGTATGCCATAAAAACAGACAGCAACCTTTTTTCTAATACATAGCCTATGTATTTGCCGAAACTCTGCTGTCTGTTTTTATGGCATACTTTCTGTGAAGTCCGTCCAATAAAGAAGTCACTGGAGATGCTGCTGTCATCTGTCTGTTCGTACTACTTAGTGGGCTGCCGAGGATCTGCGACCTTGGTATGGCTGATGCATTCCAGTGTGGTCGTTTGAAGGTCCGTGGGTGCTGCTCTACATCTACTATTTCCACTATCCTCTAGATAGGTCATCAGTATCTGATCAGTGGGTGTCTGACACCTACTGTAGGACCCCCACCGATCAGCTGTTTGAGAAAGATGCCAGTGCTCCTATGAGCACCGCTGCCTTCTCTCAGCTTTCCCTATGCCAGTGACGACATGTTTCTCGGTCACATGGCCTAGGAGCAGCTCAGGCCCATAGAAGTGAAGGAGATGAGTGCGATACCAAGCACAGCTGCTATATTATGTATGGTGCTGTGCTTGGTATGCATGGAGAAGACCGCAGCAATCTCAGGAGCTCTGGTGTATTCTCAAACAGTTAGATCAGTGGGGGTCCCAGGTGTTGACCACCCTACAATCAGATACTGATGACCTACCCTTTTTGCGCCATTCTGCCATGACCAGCAATGACATTTAATGTTAAAGCGAGTCAGTCATGGTGAATATGCATGTGATCTGCAGGCAGCATGACACATAGAATCAGAAGCATAGCAGATTTATATACAGTTTTGTCAAAAAAAGATTCAGGATAATTAGCAAATTTGTGTTTGTATAGAACAAACTATGTGTACTATGTAAATTATCATAATATTTTGGTTAAAGAAATGATAAATTGGCCACAATGAAATTAATTAGATGTTATAAAGTTTTCCATAGACAAAGAGATATATTAGTGAGCAAGAGTGTAGATGGATTAGCTGCAATACCACGTTTTTAAAATTGACTGGGTTTCTTTGTGTTTTGGACACTTTGTTGTGTAAGACTTGTTAACTATGTCTTTTGAGGTTTTTTTTACCAGACTCTTTAACCAACCAAGTGAATATATAATATGCAATTATATGCTATTAAAAAATTATTGCATGTTATGAAGTATAATTAAAAATTCTGCAACAGAGTTATTCAATATAGTGTATCTGTAAAGCGCCACCTGCTCTTTGATCCTGTTCTTATTGCTTTGTCTGGTTCACTAAGAAGGCCACACATTTTCAAGTTTCATCTTTGAACTTCCTCCTCAGCTGTGATAGGGAGAGATAATGGATATACTTCCTTAGATGGAGCAGAGAGGAGCCTCCCCTTGACCTGACACCTTGATATAAATGTAGTAGAGCAATGAATAAGATCTCTGGATCCATATGAGGTACAGAGCTGGTTCTAGCTTTGTTAGAAAGAGATTGTCCTGTACTTTACAATGTCTGATATTCATTTTTATATTATTCATAGGGTATCCCATATTTAGTTTTAACATTTAATTATTTTTTATTTTAATTTCCATGTAGCTTTTGGCAATGTTGTTATTAAATATTTAGTAAACTCATAGCATGGTCATAAATCTGAAGATAATTTTTCCAAGGCAGCAGTCATCCAATAAAGCTTTATTTCATTTAAAGAGCATATTTAGGCCATAGGAAGCCTTCTTCAAGGCCATTGGTTGATTCACTATGATATCACTGGAATCTTTTAACCTCTTAGGGGCACATGACGTACTGGTACGTCCTGATGCCCTGGTACGTCCTGATGCCCTGGTACTTAAGGACACATGACATACCGGTACGTCATGTGTATTTACAATCACCGCAGCATGGCCGGCGGTGATCGGAACAGAGTGCCTGCCGAAATCATTCACTATGTGACAATTCCGAGGGGGGTCCTGTGACCCCCTGTATTGGTGATCGCTGAAAACTGCAGGTCAATTCAGACCTGCGGTTTGCAGCGCTTTCGGTAGTTTCCGATCCGATCAGAAACTTCAAAATGCCTAAAATCGTAATTTTTAACCCCCCCCCCACAGCTCTGAATGATATTGTGCTGGCGAGCGGTTACGGGCAGTGTGGGAGGCGGGCGGTGGGTATAGCACATTGTTGACACTCTGCTATATCAGACTTCTGATAAAGGTAGAAGACTGATCAGACTGTGTAAAGTAAAAAATACAGTACAGTACACTATATAGTGTACTGTACTGTATTATACAGACATCAGACCCACTGGATCTTCAAGAACCAAGTGGGTCTGGGTCAAAAAACTTTAAAAAGTGAAAAGAAAGTAAAAATAAAAATATTTATCACTGAATAAAAATTAAAAAAATAAAATATGCTACACATATTAGGTACTGCCGCATCCGTAAAAACCTGCTCTATAAAAATATCACCTGACCTTAGCCATCAGGTGAATACCTTTAAAAAATTGTGTAAAACAAGCCATTTTTTATCACCTTACATCACAAAAAGCGTAATACCCAGCGATGAAAAAGGTATATGCCTCCCAAAATAGTACCAATCAAACCGCCATCTTATCCCGCAAAAAAATGAGTCCCTACATAGCATAATCGCCCAAAACAATTTAAAAATATGTCTCTCAGACTATGGGCATACCCACAAATCTCATCTACCAGGTATTAGGGAAGAGATTGCGCCCCCTAGAGAAGAGGGGGCGCAATCTCTTCCCTAATAGCTGGTGAACGAGATTTGTGGGTATGTGATTAACATTTTTTCCCTAACTATATATTGCGGTGGTTATTCAGCATGTTTTAAGGGCATCGTGGCTACCTTGCTACATGTTAGTAAAGGTATATTGGATGGCGTCTTCAGCACCAGGTTATCTCATTATAGGGAGTTCATAGCTTTGCCCAGTGTCAGTATTTATAAACCAGGCAGCATTGCATTGGGAGCTTGTTAACCTGTATAATATTTAAATATCTTATATACACCAGTTGTTATGGAAATTGTATAGCGCATCTATTTGTTTCCCCAATTTATGGTAATGAATTATCTTATATTGTAATTTAAATAAAAGCTATATTTTAAGGGAATTTTGTGTACCTATTTTTTGGTAGTTGAAATTGATTGAGTGGGGTACACCCCATCATGCTAAAAAAAAGTATTGACAGCGTTTTGAGTTGAGTTATGTATTATAGAAGTAGAGAAATTGAAACCTGGAAATCTGGAAATTTGAAAAAATTTCAAAATTTTTGGTAAATTTGGTATTTTTTTAAAAATATAAATGAACTTTTTTGACTCAATTTTACCAGTGTCATGAAGTACAATATGTGATGAAAAAACAATCTCAGAATGGCCTAGATAAGTAAAAGCATTTTAAAGTTATTCACACATAAAGTGACACTGGTCAGATTTGCAAAAAATGGCCTGGTCCTTAAGTTGAAATGTGTCTGTGTCATTAAGGGGTTAAGATATAGGCAAAGAGGACCATAACTATGAGTACACGGCACTCGTTTTAGACTTACTAAGGGTTTGATGTAATAGAATCATTGAAAATCAGAGGAAAAGGGAATAAGCATGAAGCAGAGGAAGTTGATTTAATTGAACATTCTTATGGGATTTAAAATATACAACTGTTTTTATTTATATTATTTTTAGTATAGAGTTTTGTTTAACAAATGATTGTATATGGCACACCTTTGTTAAAAAATATAAATCAGTTCTCTATATTTTGTAAGTATTCTACTTTTCTATAATAAATAGGTTTATGTGCAGAATACTTTAAATCTAAGTCACTGGTGCTGTAGTTCCGCATATACGCCTCAGAGCGCCGCTGTTCACCAATAAGGAAAATATTCTGCAAATCAAGAATTACCTCCATGATACAGACAGTGTTCAACTACAAGAGGAAACACACAGCATTTCAGATTAGGATTTGCCAGGTATAGGATTCACAAAAAAAGGATTCATAGATTTTTGTTCTAATCCAGTGGAATTTACATATACAACAAAGGATTTCACCATTATATTTCTGGTAAAGAAGGATGGCTGGTTTTCAACTACAGGAAGAACAACCAATAAAAGGACTCAGATGGCAAGTAATATTTTCCTTCTTATTTTCCTGGCTGTGTCATTCAGTCTCTGGTCAGATTCATTACTCTATTAATGAAGAACTAAGAAAAGATTCTGTTGTGGGAAATTTAGCAAAGGATCTTCAATTAAATGTTGAGGATCTCTACAAAAGGAAATTCCGCATTGTATCTAAAATCTCCGAGAAATATTTCAATATAAATATGGATAATGGAAATCTATACATTGCTGAAAGGATAGACAGGGAGACATTGTGTGGTGCTGCAGTTGATTGTGTCCTGACATTCGATGCTGTGGTAGAAAATCCCTTATACATTTTTAGTGTTAAGATTGATATCAAGGATATAAATGACAATCCTCCTAAATTTCATCATGACACACTGACATTAGAAATCAGTGAATTAAGCTCCCCAGGAGCAAAATTTGTATTACAAAATGCAGAAGATTTGGATTTAGGTATTAGTTCTCTGATAAGCTACAAACTCAGTACAAATCAGTATTTTGGTCTTGGAGAGAAGATCAGCTCTGATGGCAGTGTATTTCCAGAGCTTATACTAGAGAAACCTCTAGATCGAGAGACACAAGACAAGCATGAACTCATTCTAACAGCTTCTGATGGTGGAAATCCTGTACAGACAGGTACTGCTTTAATTAATATCATTATCACTGACTTCAATGATAATTCTCCAGTATTTACACAGGATGTATATAAACTAAGTGTCAGGAAAATATACCAGTGAATTCAACAATTCTGCAGCTCAGTGCATGTGATGAAGATGAAGGTGTCAATGCACAGATCACATATTCACTTAGAAGCACAGCAAACATAATTTTTGAAACATTTGCTATAAATCCTAATAATGGTGAAGTTAAAATAAAAGGACAACTTGATCATGAAGTCAATAAATTCTATGACCTATCTGTGCAAGCAAAGGATGGTGGAGGCCTAGCAGCCCATGCTAAGGTCTTAATAGAAATAACAGATGAAAATGATAATGCTCCTGAAATATCCATAACTTCATCATCAGATATAATTTCTGAGGATTCAGCCCTTGGATCTATGGTGGCCCTAATTCAAGTTCATGATGCAGACTCAGGAGAAAATGGTGAGGTTCAATGTATAATAACAGATGATTTGCCATTTGAGTTAATAACAACAACAGGAAATTTTTATAAAATTATTACAAAACGTAGTCTAGATAGAGAAAAGATATCGTCATACAACATCACAATACAAGCCTCAGACAAAGGATTTCCTGAAATGAGTTCTAGAAAAGTTCTTAGCCTTCATATATCAGATGTGAATGACAATGCACCAATATTTGAGAAATTAGGTTACACTGCATTCATCACAGAAAATAATTCACCAGGAGCATCAATTTTTATTATTCAAGCAAAAGATATGGACAGTGAAGACAATGCTAAGATAACATATTCTATAATGAGCAGAGATAATGAAGAAGAGCTCCTGTCTTCTTATATCTCCATGAATCCAGTTTCTGGAGTAATTTATGCTCAGCGGTCATTTGATTTTGAGAAGGATAGAGAATTTAATATCCAAATCATTGCCAGAGACAATGGATCTCCATCTCTGAACAGTAGTGCAACACTAAGAATTTGTATAGTAGACCAAAATGATAATTCACCCATCATTCTGTACCCATCATCAGAGGTTGACAGCTCAACATTTGAGATAGTTCCTTGGACCTCTGAACAAGGCTCTTTAGTATGTAAAGTGGTGGCAGTGGACGCTGACTCTGGACACAATGCCTGGTTGTCTTACTTTTACAGTCTTCAGAACCATCATTCTTTACCATTGATCAACACACAGGGGAGATCAGAACATCACATGCATTTCAAGAAAGAGACATCATGAAACATGGCATTGTGGTTCTAGTAAAAGACAATGGGACTCCATCCCGCTCAGCTTCAGTCACTATAAACATGGTGATTGCAGGTCATTTTCATCAGGTCCTTCCTAAGCTGATTAGTCACACTGAAAAGGAGGAATCTCAGTCCAACCTACAATTCTACTTGGTAATAGCCTTGGCATTGATTTCCTTTCTCTTCATGTTGACTGTGATTATCATAGTTATCTCAAAATATAAAGAGTCCAAGTCTTCTACCTCTTTTCAATCCATGAGTACAAGTCTATATCCACAGGTTGATCCCAGATTCATTTCACAGTTCAACAATGGCACATTACCCTTGCCATATTCATATGATCTTTGTGTAACTCTGGATACCAGTGACCAGGAATTTGCAGTTTTTAAACCTCAACACAATGTTCCTGTGGACAGTCTAATAGATGCTGATGACTCAGGGATTGGAAGTGAACATTTAAAGAATTCTTCATCTACAGAAACACAGGTATTTATTTAAGACCAGCTCTGATCCTTATATGAGTGGCCATCTCAAAGAGATCTGAAACTCCAATTTCAATAATAAAATGTATGTACTAACAATTTATTTAATCTGAAGCAAATATTTTTCATCAATGGGAGATAATGATTGTGTTTAAAATCGGGATCAGGAATTAATATACAGATGTGTACATTTATTCCAGTAGTATTTTCTTGTACGATTTAGCCATGATTATCTATTTATACATTTTACATGTTTTATATGTTCTTGAGCTCAGTTCACTGCAAAGGTTTGTAAGCCATTTGGGACCTATACTTTGTATTGAAGCTGTTAATTTAATAATACTATGGACATTTTACTACTGAAACAAGGAGAAGTTCTGATTATGGATACTTCCATTGCTGTCATAGCAAAATGTTTTTCAATGCCCTCTGTTGAAGAAGTCTGGCTTTCTTTTATGCCAGAGTTTCTTATGTGGCTCTTGATAGCCTGCATTGCATTCAAGTCCCCAATGGGAAAGCAGCAGGTTAATGATTGGGATAGAGTTCTCCTATACTTTGAGAAATAAAAATATGCCATATGGTCATTGGCACCACAGAGCTTCAGGTGTATGGTTTGAGTTTGAATAGTGACATTACCTGTGGTACCTCTCCAATATATCGATTCCTCATCCCAAATATCTGTGACATTCCCTGTAATTTTTATTAGCCGCTGGTGACAGAATTGACATTATCTGCAGGTTATCTCCAGTGCAAAGTGTGCATTTAAAAACGTATCTGTGACATACAGTGTATTTTTCAATTGATGGTGTCCGCTTCTTAGATTGACATTACCAGGGCCACATCTACCACATCTAAAGTGTAACATGTGCTTTTAAAAATGTATCTGTGACATACAGTGTACTTTTTCCGTAGACGCTGTGAACAGTGACATTACCTGTGGTACCTGTCCTGTATAATAATTATATAATATAATAATATAATATAATTTTTATGTGCATACACATCCAAATCCTACAGTACTGTACGTGTGACATACTTCCAAGCATATATAACATTTAAAATGAAGATGGCGAGTAGTAAGGGACGGGGAAGTGGCCGTGATGCTGATGGTGAACGCAGAGGCCGTGGCCCTTGGTCCGTTGAAACTGTGCCTGCTGCCAGAGCACAAGAAAAACAATCATCCACTATACCTAGCTTCCTGTCCCAGTTTGCAGGGTGGCGCAGTACACCACTCTTGAAGTCAGACTATTGCAACTAGGTGGTCGGTTGGATTGCAGCAGATAATGCTTCCAGTTGGTTACGCACCACCCTGTCTTCCACCAAGTCCAGTATCACAATTGAAGAGGGACAGATATTGTGCCCTAATTCCCAACCTCTTGAGCATCCACAGTCACAAGTAGATGACGGTGGGGAACGGCAATTACTGGTGGATGATAATGAGATACAGTTGCCAATAAGTCAACAGCAATTGCTGTCTCAAGAGGTTGATAAAGAAGATGAGACACAGTTGTCAATCACTGAGTTTGCGGTTAGGTCAACAAGTCAGGAGGATCAGAAGAGTAATGAAGTGGAAGAGGAGGTGGTGGATGATGAAGTCACTGACACAACCTAGGAAGGTGGAAAGCCGAGCGAGGACAGCAGTACAGAGATGGAGGGATCTGCAGCACCGCAACAGGCTGGAAGAGGCAGTGAGGTGTCAAAAGGGAGAAGGTGGGCCACACCAAACAGGCCCGCAACTGTTCCACGGAGCACCCCCCTGCGGAAATTGCCAAGGGGTATTTGTTCCGCAGTATGGCGCTTTTTTGAGGAAAGTGCGGAAGACAAAAAATAGTAGTTTGCAACCTGAGTCATACCAAAATGAGCAGGGGTGTGAACACTCACAAACTCACCACCACCAGCATGATCCGCCACATGGCATCCAAGCACCCTAATAAGTGGGACTAACGCCTGGGTCCACAATCAGTGTCTGCGGGTCACACCACTGCCTCCTCTTCCCCTATGTTATGTGCTGCTGGCCAATCCCCTGTCCAGATGCCTCCCGCCCTGCACCTGGATCATTGCAAGCACCATCAGCAACCACATCCACTTCCCTGGCCATGCACAGAATCCAAATGTACTTACCCCAGGCATTTTAACGCAAGCGCAAATACCCAGCCACCCACCCACAGGCCATATCACTAAATGTGCAGCTTTCCAAATTACTGGCCCTGGAAATGTTGCCATTTAGGCTTGTGGACACCAAGGCCTTCCACAGTCTGATGTCGGCAGCAGTCCCACGTTACATAGTCCCCTGCCACCACTATTTTTCATGGTGTGCCATGCCCGCGTTACACGAATATCTGTCCCATAACATCACACGTGCCTTGACCAATGCAGTTAAAGGATTTAATAGGGCATTCATTCCAATGACAGGGCCTCTTAAAAGTCCTGTATTGTTATTTATCGTCACTACCTCCCCGAATCGGGAGTGGGTAATTGGCACGCCTGCTGCCTTCCTTGGATGTGCTAGCCATTTCTCAGGCTCCCTCTCGGGAATCAAACCCTGATTCCCCGTTACCCGTGGTCACCATGGTAGGCGCAGAAAGTTGATAGGGCAGACATCGAAATGGATCGTCAATGTCATGGGGACGTGCGATAAGCCAGAAGTTATCTAGAGTCAACAAAATGACAGCAGGCCCTCGCCCACAATGTTTTCGATGGTCAGCTCACCTGCAGGCCCTCGCATATAATGTTTAACAGGGTCAGCTCACCTGCAGGCCTTCACCTACAAACTTTTACAGGGTTATCTCACCTCCTGATAATGACAGCGAAGTCTTGCGTGTTGGTACTCTGGCACACATGGCTGACTTCATGTTAGGCTGCCTTTCCCGTGACCCACACGTTATACGCATTTTAGACAACACGGACTACTGGTTGTTCACCCCTCTCGACCCCCGCTACAAAGGGAACTTCTCTTCTCTCATTCCTCTGGTGGAGAGGACAAGCAAAACGGTGCTATACCAGAAGGTCCTTGTTGAAAAATTGCTCCAAAGTTGATGGGGCAGACATCCAAATGGATCGTCGACGTCACGGGGACGTGCAAACAGCCAGAAGTTATCTAGAGTCAACAAAGCGGCAGCAAGCCCTCGCCCATAATGTTTTCGAAGGTCAGCTCACCTGCAGGTTCCTTGTCATTTTTGGCATCCCTTTCACTTAGTGAATATGCATTATGAGTGTAGGAGTCCCACTACATGAACAATTGTACCACAATGTGAATGAGGCTCTCCTTGATGTGATATACAGGTTGTATCGGAGTGCCTCTTTTTTGTAATTTTGGCAGCACTTGCAATTTATATACAAGTAAATATACAGGAAAGAATGTTTCCTAACAATTTTTCTCTAAAATCGATTTTATCTTCGGTTTTGTGCGTATTATTGTCAGTCTGTAAAAGTGTCGTACTACTCGGACAACATTGTTCCCAGCAGCGACATGGGAGTCCAAGATACATGCAGATATCCTCCCCATGCTGTTCCCGAACCATTTTGGTGGTGTTTCCATTAATTTCTGACCTTTTCCTATGAACCAAGCACCCTCCCCTCTTCAGAGCTGTGGGTGCTTGGTTTAATGCTTTTGTTCTCCCATTGACTTCCATTATACTCAGGTGCTCGGTAGAGCACCCGAGCATCCCGATGTGTTCGGCCCGAGCACCCAAACACTTTGGTGCTCGATCAACACTAGTGTCTATGACTGATATAGTCTACTGATTTGAATAGAAAAAAAATTGTAATCAGTAATATATATTTATTTAGCTTTCATGAAAAAAAACCCACAAAGTATTATACTTAGGAATGCTGGATGTATTTACACTACACTTTTTTTATACACTTTTGATGTTTTTGATAAAATATTGCAGAATGATTTATTATTTTTAAATTATTTCTGTGGATTTCATTCTATAGTCTTTTTTATGTCAAAGTTTGAGAGGTTAAGGATAAAAAAGGTTGCACTGAATTTTTCCTCTATTAAGCCATAGGCCCTAATTGATTAAAGCAGGAAAAAAGCTCTGTTTGAGTTACTTGAGAGTCAGACAATGCTACAACAATATGACAAATGAACACTAGTACTATGAGCTATACAGGAATTTTTATGGGAAAAGCATCAACTGTGACTACTGGTTATCAGGGAAATTAGGCCTATTCTGTGTGTATAGAGCGTGGTCACGAAACAGGAAGTCATTAAGGAGGTTGTGGCTGGTAACATGTGTTTAAATAGCGCCAAAATGGTGTATAATTAAAGCACTGTGATTGGTACCGTAGCTACCGGCAATATGTTATCATATCATATTGACATATAAATACCCAAGATGTAAAGAATTGGAGGTAGGACTTAGGGATAACAGAGCAAGGACTAAGGCTAAGGGACTAAGGAGTTTGCTTTCCATCCAGGGATGCTGAGTAAGACGGATCCGTCATGACCCACAATGTACAATTCTCTGACACAATCTGACACAATAGAAAATGGATCTGTCCCCCATTAACTTTCAATGGAGTTCATGACGGATCCTTTTTGGGTATGTTAAGGATAATACAACCAGTTCCGTTCATAATGGATGCAGATGGTTGTATTATCAGTAACGGAAGCATTTTTGCTGAACCCTGCAAAAATGCTAGTGTGAAAGTAGCCTAACAGGAGTGCCAATCTGGGCTGTTTATCCTCTTACATGCCGCGGGTAATGGCATCTGCCGCATGTAAGCAGTGACAAAAGGAGCAGACTGCCGATGTGTGTATAAGCAGGCTGGGACCTGGTATACGCCCCAGATCTGTCTTGAGTGTTCAACAGCAGGGTGCAACTCTCTGGCACAGCCTTCTGCTCAATGTCAGTATAACACTGACATTAAAGTGCAATGCACTATAGGGATTTTGCATTGCATTATAGAAGCAATCAAAAGATTTCATGTTATAGTCCCCTTGATGGACTATTAAAGAGTATATCCAATATGTAAATATCTCCCCCCCCCCCAATGCCCAAGCCTTGTATAGAGTATACTTACTGGC
Source organism: Bufotes viridis (assembly GCA_033119425.1). Taxonomy (NCBI): domain Eukaryota; kingdom Metazoa; phylum Chordata; class Amphibia; order Anura; family Bufonidae; genus Bufotes; species Bufotes viridis. The sequence continues at coordinate 387,314,581 of CM065590.1, forward strand.
TCCCCGGCACCCACGTTACTCCAGATCCCTTTATAGCCGCTGCTGCTTCTCCCCATGATTTGGATCAGAACATCCGGCCACAGGAGAAGCCAATAGCAGGCCGCGACAGTGACCAGCCTTAAGGTGGCTTGTCCCCTTTGTAGAAGTGGCCATATGTTGTAGGAGGAGCCAAACAAGGAGAAGGTGTGGCGGGTTTTCCAGACAATCGGTATTTTTATTGATACCATTTTGGAACACACTGTGACCAGCTAGTACGATTTTTCTGACTATCACCAAAATATATGTAGATACTTTTATTTTATATACATATGTATGTATGTTATTGTGTGTATGGGCCCACTGCATGGGAAATACAGTAGGTCCAAAGGTAAAATTCAGGTAAGGTACATTGCCAATACGCCCTGGTATTCCCTAACAGCTAGGGCTAAGCTTTGTTCATATCATATCTGAGCATGTTCTCAGACACAAAGGAGGAAGATTTATGAAACTTTCTGGAAAAAAAAACTTGTTGTTCATAGCAACCAATCATAGCATAGCTTTTATTTTTCAAGAGCATAGTACAAAATTAAAGCTATGCTATGAATGATTTCTACAAAGACAGGTTTTCTTTTGGATGGTTTTCATAAATTAGCCCGGTATAAGTGAGGACTCAGGAGTATTCCCTGTAATATAGCTTTGACACCAACCTATAACATATCCCATTAGTCTCCTGGTTAAAAACACATATACCACACATACTGTTTTACACAGTAAGTTATTTAAAAAAATTAAAACCTTTTACTATAAATGATATAAATAACCTACATAAATAATATGATTGACACTAATAACAAAAACATATTTATATGTAATATATGTTAGCAATGGATATAAGTCACTGAAGCTGCAGTTCCCTATATACGCCTCAGAGCGCCGCTGTTCACCAATAAGGAAAATATTCTGCAAATCCAGAATCACCTCCATGATGCAGACAGTGTTCAACAGCAAGAAGAAACACCCAGCATTTTACACTAGGATGTACTGGGTATACAACTCATTTAGCAGAGGGATTATTTTCTGCTGGTAATTCTGCTGGATTATATATATTACAAGGAGTTGCACTATTATATTTCTAGTAAAAAGAATGGCTGGATTAAAACTGCAGGAAGGACAATCAATCCAAGGATTCAGATGGCAAGTAAAATTTTCCTTCTTATTTTCCTGGCTGTGTCATTCAGTCTCTGGTCAGATTCATTATTATATTAATGAAGAATTAAGAAAAGGTTCAATTATTGGAAATTTAGCAAAAGATCTTGGATTAGATGTTAAAGATCTCGTAAGAAGGAAATTACAGATTGTGTCTGGGGTCTCTGAGAAATATTTCAGTATAAATCTGGATAATGGGAACCTATACATTGCTGATAGGATAGACAGGGAGAAATTGTGTAGAGCTGCAGCTGATTGTGCCCTTACATTTGAGGCTGTGGTAGAAAATCCACTAAATGTTTTTAATGTTAAGATAGATATTCTGGATATAAATGACAATTCGCCCACATTTATTCTTGCCACAATTAGAATAGAAATGAGTGAACTCACCTCTCCAGGAAGAAGATTTCTTTTACAAAATGCAGAAGATTTAGATGTGGGTATTAATTCTCTGTTAAGCTACACACTCAGTGGAAACCAGTATTTTGTTCTTGGAGAGAAGGTCAGCTCTGATGGCAGTGTATTTCCAGAGCTTATACTAGAGAAACCTCTAGACCGGGAGACACAAGACAAGCATGAACTCATTCTAACAGCTTCTGATGGTGGAAATCCTGTACAGACAGGCACTGCCTTAATTACAATCACTATTAATGATATCAATGATAATTCTCCAGTATTTACACAGGATGTATATAAAGTAATTGTTAGGGAAAATATACCAGTGAATTCAACAATTCTACAGGTCAGTGCAAGTGATGAAGACAAAGGAATCAATGCAGACATTACTTACACTATTAGTACCACAGCAAATGACATTCTTCAGACTTTTACTATCAATCCAAAAAATGGAGAGATAAAAAGCAGAGGACATTTAGATTATGAAATATCAAGGTTTTATGAAATTTCAGTGCAAGCAGAAGATGGAGGAAGCTTAGCAGCCAAAGCCAAAGTTTTAATAGAAATCCTAGATGTCAATGACAATGCCCCTGACATATCCATAACTTCATTGTCAGATGTTATTCCTGAGGATTCATACCCTGGAACTGTGGTTGCACTAATCAAAGTTCATGATCGTGACTCTGAAGAAAATGGTGAAGTTAATTGTCTAGTAAAAGATGATATGCCATTTGAAATTAAATCATCAGGGAGTATTTTTACAAAATTGTTACAAAAAGTATTCTAGATAGAGAAGAAGTATCATCCTACAACATCACTATACAGGTCTCAGACAAGGGGTCTCCTGAAATGACTTCTAGAATAGTTATTAGCCTTCATATATCAGACATCAATGACAATGCACCAGTGTTTGAGAAGTTAGGATATACTGCCTTTGTGTCAGAAAATAACTCACCAGGGGCTTCACTATTTAGTATTCAAGCAAGAGATTTGGACAGTGAAGATAATTCTAAGATAACATATTCTATAATAAATAGAAACAATGAAGATCCCCTGCATTCCTACATTTCCATGAATCCAGTAACCGGGGTCATCTATGCTCAACGTTCATTTGATTATGAGAAGCATCAAGAAGTTAATATCCAAGTCATTGCCAAAGACAATGGATCTCCATCTTTGAACAGCAGTACAATATTAAGAATATGTATAGTAGACCAGAATGATAATTCCCCATCATTCTCTACCCATCACCAAAGGTTGATAGTTCAACATTTGAGATGGTCCTTGGACTTCTGTAAAAGGATCTTTAGTATCTAAAGTGGTGGCAGTGGACGCTGACTCTGGACACAATGCCTGGTTGTCTTACTTTTTACAGTCTTCTGAACCATCATTCTTCACCATTGACCAGCACACAGGGGAGATCAGGACAACACATCTATTTCAGGAACAAGACATCGTGAAACATGGAATTGTGGTTCTAGTAAAAGACAATGGGATTCCATCCCGCTCCGCTTCAGTCACTATAAACATGGTGATTGCTGATCATTTCAATCAGGTTCTTCCTGAAATAAGCAGTCAGTCTGAAAAGGATAAATCTCAGTCCAACCTACAATTCTACTTGGTAATAGCCTTGGCATTGATTTCCTTTCTCTTCATGTTGACTGTGCTTATTGCAGTCATCTCAAGGTACAGAGAGTCAAAGTCTTTCACCACATTTGGATCCATGACTTCAAGTCTATATCCACAGTTTGATCCCACATGTATTCCTCAATTTAAAAATGGCACTTTACCTCTGCCGTATTCATATGATGTTTGTGTAACATTGGATCCAAGTGACCAGGAATTTGCCTTCCTTAAACCTCAGCACAATGTGCCTGTGGACAGTCTTATAGATGCTGATGATTCTGGTATCGAAAGTGAAAATTTAAAGACTTACTCAGCAGTAGAAACACAGGTATGTATTTGAATATATCTATAAATATTTTTAGTGTGAGTATCTTTCTTGTTTTTTTTTATAACTAGATTTTAACATTATCTAATTTCATAAATAAAAATCATGAATGATTATTTTATTAATTCTAATATGGAGGTAAATAGTTAGTTTATATGATGTCAATGACTTAATACAGCTTTGTTTACATTTTCTAACCAATTTTCAGATCCGGAGCTAACAGAACAGATAAGAAGAGATAATTCATACTTATAGACAGGAGGTTCCTGTGATGTTCAGAAACAGTGCAGAAGCAGTTGTTTTATCAGGCTCAGAATCTTAGCTAGCTCTGACACATTCCCACTTCCTGTGAGCCGTCTTCTGACTCTTTGTTACCAGAGATGGCTCTTGCCCAAAAACAGACAGTGGACTGCAAGTTACTTGGAATTGAGACCTCTAGTGGCATTTTTTTTAATGAAGTGATATAGAAATTTGTTAGAAACACCATTCTCTAAAGTGCAGTGACTAGTTTAGATGTACAGCAAAATTCTGGTATTCTGTTCCAGCAGAGGACCAAAATAACTGAATTGCAAGATTCGGCATATGCTGCACACTGATTGCACCTGATAGATCCAGTTCATGATGATAGGATTCATCAGGTTTCAGGCGTGAATACTGATATTCTGCCAGGCAAAATTGCACTGCATGCAGCAGTGTTTCAACTTTTTTGCCAGAACCTGCAACAGAGACTCCTGCCTGAAACTGTACCACAGACATGAACCTAGCTGAACCTGTAAAAATTACACTGCATGTTTTTCATGTAAAACTGTTTTTATTGCTTGTTTAATTGCATTAAGGGAGCTTTTGAGTATAAAAATGTACTGTAATCTGTAGACAGCATGTCAAGGGGCTGAGCAGATTAATATATGGCTTACTGGAAATATTCAACATAACTTAGAATTTTAATTGAAATCTCTGTTCTTCTGAGATCAGCGTGTGGTCCTACCAGTTATTTCAGCTATCTCTATACAGTATATGCACAAGCTGTCACTCTATGCTTGTAGAAGAGGGGATAGAGATACAAGACCTAGGTAGTATAAGCTATAGCTAACAATTGCTAGACCACAAATGTTTTAATAGTTAGCTCAGCTTGATATCAGTGCTCATGCTACATCATACTACAGACAGGGACATAGGGGGACATTTATTAACCCCTTCCCAACCTATGACGTGTATACCCATCATGGAGCAGTGTATTTTAGTGCTCCATGACGAGTATACATGTCATGGCATTAAACTGTCACCATATCTGCATACATGGTACAGCGCTCAGACCCCGGCTGTTACACACAGCCAGGGATCTCAGCTAACCAGCCCGGGAGCAATGAGGGCGGTCCCGGGCCAGTGATCACTCTGATTGGCCAGTCTGTACAGACTAGCCAATCAGAGGATTCTAATGCCAGGTGAAAGGTTCTGATCCCCGTAGTCCGTGAATGCGGAGATCATAACCTTCTAAAATGTTTGTAGCATACCCCCCACAACTGCAGACCTCAATGTGCCCACTTCATATAGATTGCCGAGCGGGCGGGAGCGCGAAACCCCGCGCACGATCCCCTCCATCCTCCGTTCATTTTCAGGATGGCCGAGCAGTTAGCAGAGTGTCAGCACATAGCTGACACTCTGCTTGAAATGGCAAACATCTGTGCTGGCACAGATATCAGCCGTTTAACCCCTTCCATGCCGTGGTCCATAGGGACCGATATATGGAAGGGATTAACAGGAGGGAGCTCCCTCCCTCTCCCATTGGGGGCTGCTGTGCTGTTGCAGCCACCGATACTTGAAGGTATCTCAGAGGGAGGGGGCCTCACAGGCTTTCGGCTTGCCATGGTATAGCAGATCAGGCTTCTGCTAAAGACAGCAGCAGCAATACATTACAGTACACTATATAGTGTACTGTAGCGGATTATATAGACATCAGACCCTATGAATTCTATGAATTTCTTCTTATAGCCACACATTTATCACTGATTAAAAAAATAAAATAAATACACTACACATGTTTGATATCACCACGTACGTAAAGACCTGATCTATAAAACGGTCATGTTACTTTCCCCGCAAGTTGAACGCCATAGAAAAAAAAAGAAAAACTATGATGAAATTGAAATTTTGCCCAAATCAATTCCCATAAAAGGTAATAAAAGTGATCAAAAAAGTCGTATATACGCCAAAATTTTACCAATCAAATCGTCACCACATCCCGCAAAAAATAAGCCCCTACATGAGATAATCGCCCAAAAAAAAAAAAAATATGGCTCTCAGTCTAAAACATGTTTTGTTTTTTCTAAAATGCTTATATTGTGTTAAAGTAAAATAAATTAAAAAGTATACATATTAAGTATTGCCACATCCAAAAGAACCTGCTTTATAAAAATATCACATGACCTAACCCCTCAGGTAAACACCGTAAAAAAAAAAATTTTTTTAAATGGTGTAAAAAAGCTATTTTTTTCACCTTACATCACAATTGTAATACCAAGCGATCAAAAAGGCGTATGCCCCGCAAAATAGTGCCAATCAAACCGCCATCTCATCTGGCAAATAAATCATACACTACCTAAGGCAATCAGTAAAAAAATAAAAAAAACTATCACTCTGAGACAATGGAAACACTAAAATATGATTTTTTTTTGCTTCAAAACTGCTATTATTGTACTAAAGTGAAATAAATAAAAAATAGTATACATATTAGGAATTGTCACGTCCGTAAGAACCTGCTCTATAAAAATTTCACATGACCTCACCCCTCAGATGAACACCGTAAAAAAAAAGGTGTAAAAAAGCCATTTTTTGTCACCTTACATCACAAAAATTGTAATACCAAGCGATCAAAAAGGTATATGCCCCCCAAAATAGTGCCAATCAAACCGCCATCTCATCTCACAAACAATGAGGCCCTACGTATGACAGTTGCCAAAAAAAAAAATATATGGCTTTCAGAATAAGGAGCAACAAAAATTTTTTTTTTTAAATGCTTTATTATGTAAAACTGAAATAAACAACAAAAAAAGTTGTTATATTTGGTATTGTCGCATCCTGCTCTATAAAATTACTACATGATCTAACCTAGGGATGCTCAACCTGCGGCCCTCCAGCTGTTGTAAAACTACAACTCCCACGATGCCCTTCTGTAGGATGATAGCTGTAAGCTGTCAGGGAATGATGGGAGTTGCAGTTTTGCAACAGCTGGAGGGCCGCAGGTTGAGCATGCCTGATCTAACCTGTCAGATGAACGTTGTAAATAACATAAAATAAAAACGGTGCCTAAACAGCTATTTTTTGTTACCTGGCCTCACAAAAAGTGTAATATAGAGCAACCAAAAATCATATATACCCTAAAATAGTACCAATAAAACTGCCACCTTATCCCGTACTTTCCAAAATGGGGTCATTTTTTTGAATTTCAACTCTAGGGGTGCATCAGGGGGTTTTCAAATGTGATATGGCAGCTTAAAATGACCCCAATGAAATCTACCCTCCAAAAACCATATGGTGTTCCTTTCCTTCTGCTCCCTGCCGTGTGCCCGTACAACAGTTTATAACCACATATGGGGTGTCTTTGTAAACTACAGAATCGGGGCAATAATTATTGAGTTTTGTTTGGCTGTTAACCCTTGCTTTGTTAGCTTAAAAAATGATTAAAATGGAAAATTTGCCAAAAAAGGGAAATTCTGAAATTTCATCTCCATTTTCCATTAATTCTTGTGGAACACCTAAAGGGTTAACAAAGTTTGTAAAATCAGTTTTAAATACCTTGAGGGGTCTAGTTTCTAAAATGGGGTCATTTATGGGAGGTTTCCACTATGTAAGACCCACAAAGCGACTTCAGACCTGAACTGGTCCTTAAAAAGTGGGTTTTGGAAATGTTCTTTACAAATGTAAGATTTGCTTCTAAGCTTCTAAGCCTTCTAACATCCCAAAAAAAGAAAATGTCATTTACAAAATGACCCAAACATGAAGTAGACATATTGGAAATGTAAAGTAATAGTTATTTTAGGAGTTATCACTCTCTGGTTTAAAAGTAGAAAAATTGAAATTTTGAAAATTGCTAATTTTTCCAAATTTTTTGTAATTTTGTAATTTTTTTATAAATAAAAATGAAATATTTTAACTCAAATTTACCTTTGTCTTGAAATAATATATGTGACGAGAAAACAATCTCAGAATGGCTTGGATAAATAAAAGCATTTTAAAGTTGTCACTACATAAATGTCACATGTCAGATTTGCAAAAGATGGCCTGGTCCTTAAGGTGAAAAATGGCCTGGTCCTGAAGGGGTTAATACCGGCGAATTATATGCTGGGCTTAATTCCTCTGTGCTGCCGGGGGATGTGTAAAAGTTATATAGAGGGACAGGCCTCTACATACCTTTGTTCTTGCTGCCACCGGCCATGCTTTAAACTACATCAGCTACCTTGCTGACGTAGTTTAAGGCCATTTTAAAAAACTGGTGTGGAAAATGATGAATGAGATGGGCCAGCTGGCCTGCCCTCTTCACCTCCAATGCATTGCGCCCTTTTTACGCCACTTCGCAAAAGTGGCGTGAGTGGGATAAAGTCACAGACTTTGTTGTAAAACACCCTTACAACAAAATCGGCAACCTAATTATGCCAAAAACTGGCGTAAATCAGATAATAAATGACTGTCATAATGTTTTGGTTGACATATTGAACACTTAATGTGAGCTCAACATTGAAATGAATGGGGTATAGATTGTGATAGCTTTTTATCTCTTTATTATTTGGTCATGTTCTATAACGACTTCATAGAAAGTCATATAAAACACTGCTATTTAATATGTATCAGATATGCCTGTATCAGATATTTTGCATAGGAAATCAATATTATATACCATCTCATTTCATAGGTTCCTTGTTTGAAGGGAATGTATCACTTGAAAAAATTTGCTACTTTAGACTATATATGTGGAAGTACATTGTTTTAATCTTTTTTATTTTGTAATTGCAGTTTTTTTTTTCTGTACATAATTTAAGCTAGGCCATCTTATGTGGGCTGCTGCTCTTCTTAGGGAAATGCAGTTGAGAGATTTTCTCATATCTGTCACATAGACATAGAAACAGGTGTCTAAAGATGTCTCTATGAAAGAGTCTTCTAGGCATGCTCTGTGACCTACTGTATGTAGAGGTCATTGTGCAGGAAGGAGTTGGAGATTAATTATATCCTATTGTCAGTGGTGGGATCTTCCTCCAACTTTATAATAGAGGTGTTAGCTTCCTCCTCTGATGCTAATGAAAAGAGTGTTGAGAAGTTATCCCCATAAAACAGGAAGTATCAGCCTATTATGAGTTATGGTGAATAATTTTGATCAGTGTAAAAATTGCTAAATTTCACAAAGTGGTTTGTAAGAAATTCTATTGCATATGGTAAAATGGAGTAGTGATTTGATTTAGGAAGACCCTACAGAGAACAAGCTTTTATAACATTTTAAAATAATGTTATTATAGGTTATTACAGGGCTTAATCCATTTAAAATGGCTAGTAAGGAGGCTAAAAAAGCAAAGTTGTTAACTGATCGTTGTCAGTGCTTCTGAGAGGTATTAACATATGTATTATACAGTATTATTTGTGACTCCAATGCAAGTAGCATACTGCATGATACACTTTTGTTAATCAGTAGCACCAACGTAATAGAGGTGATTTATATCTATGGTTTTAAATGGATCTCTTGTACGGTATAGTAAACGTTATCAGCTTTGTGGTGAACTATGAAGCAGGAAATAAGCCCTGGTCCTAAGCTTTCTTTTTATGTGTCTCATGTTGTAGCATTTTTTATCCTCTTTTCATCTGTGTCTTCCATCTATGAAGAGGTATGAAGGCTTGTTTTTAACAGGAAAAGTTGTAGATTTTAATGGTGTCATTTTTGGGTACACATAACTTTCTGATTAACTTTTATTAACTCTTTCTGGGAGGGAGATAGGAAAATACAGAAATACTGCCACCAATTTTTTACATTATAAATTTTACAACGTTCATTTTTCGGTATAGATAACATAATATCTTTATTCTCTGGGTCAGTATGATTAAAGTGATACCAAATACATGTAGTTTTTTTATGTTTTACTACTTTTGTGCAATAAAACCCCTTTTTGCATTGCCGCTTCCCAAGTCCCATAACTTTTTATTTTTCTTTCTATGCAGTTATGTAAGGCTTGATTTTTGCGGGACGACTTGTAGTTTTCATTGATATCCTTTTGGGGTAAATTAGAATTTTTTATCTCTTGTTATTAAGTTTTTTCAGTGGTGAATTAAGAAAAAATTAGCAATTCTAATATAATTTACAAGATATATGTGTAGTGCAGGTGATTACGGATGTGGCTATACATATGGATATTTCATTTTTGCAATTTTTTTCATTGAAAAGTGTGTTTTCAATAAAAAAAATTATTGGAATTTTTTAAAATTTAATAAATGTTTATTTATTTATTTTTTAACCACTTAATAGTTCCACAAGGGGATTACAACAGACAATATTCTGATTTCTTTTAAAATGTAATGCACTATTCCTATTGTGCATTGCATTTTAATGTCAGTGATATACTGACATTGACCAGCAGGCTGTGCCTCTCTGAAAAAAACACTCAAGGCAGGCTTGGGGCCTATATCAGGTCCCAGCCAGCATTTTCACACCTCAGCATCTCATGATCGCATTTGCAGGGTGCCGATGGGAGACATCATTGCCTGCTCCATGGAAGGGGTTAAACAGCCCAGATTTGTACTTCTAAAAGTCTGGGACCTGTGCAGAGCTTAGACTGGGCCATCGTGAAAAGGAGGCGTCCCCTTAGTGATCACCGTAAAATGGCATATAGGCGGTCAATAAGGGGTTAACAAAAAACCTAGCTAAAATGCTCATAGCGACCAATCACAGAGTTACATGTGCCATTTCTCTGACTCTGGATTAAAAAATAAAATCTGCATTGTGATTGTTGCCAAGCGGAAGCAATGCCAGATTTAGGTAGACATTTTCGGTAAATAAAAACTATATGCGGCACTTTGGAACCAAACCCTGTTCTGGAAATGTTTTTTTGCAGTACAAATTAATTTATTAAGCTATTGTGGAGCCAATACATTCTAATACTGTACGGAGATCCTGCGTATCGACTTCAGATGTTTTATCTGAAGTTTATTCTCTCATCCCTAGTTTTGATAACAAAAATCTGGGGTAAAATTTGACTGGTGATAAATTACTAGGTGATTTGAGTTGACAAACTCAGTGCCCTATGCTAAGAGATGATTAAGGCTAAATATAAGCCATATAATATTACAAAATGGAGCAATAAAACTAGTTTTATGCCTTATATCATTCTTGTATCTAACCAAAGACTTATCTAGACAACGGTTTGCAGATGATTATTGGTGTTTGATGTTACCTCAAAAGAAAGCAGAATGTTCATTAAGGAAGTTGCCATTGATTCCATGGAACCGTGATGGCATTTTTGTGTGCATGTGGAATACCTGTATGTTACTACTTTTTTATAAACTCTCTTTTTATTGAAAAAAGACATTGTACAAAATGCAAAATACTAAAACTTAAATAACATAAAAAGTTATTTCATTTGTGATTGACTCAGCCAGTCCCAAATCTCTGAATCAAAATCAAAAGGATGCTTACACACTACTAAGATTGTTAAAAATGGGTATCTGTCATACTACTCGTTAGGCTAGTCTGCAGCCAACAATGATTCTGATATCTACCTTTATGACTAATATTAGAGGGAAATTACACATATATCTGATGTGCCCTCTATGGTTTACTGTCTTCTTAAATGATATTATTAGTGTGGTACATATTATTTGCCTACAGTGTTAGTAATGGTACTTTATTTACCTGTTATTGTTTTCTTATATAAAGCAGTTTCAGATCAAAAAGTTACATAAACGCCAGTAAATTCAGTTACAAACGTGCCCTGTAGAATAGTTTGATTTTAAACATCAATCATGTATAGAAGAATTAAGTATTGTTAAACCTAGACCAACATACATTTTCTCATGCTTTTGCAATAGTAATAGATTATCAAACTGCTACTATTAGTAGAATGGGGTTTTCAATCAAATACTCATGATCAGAGATTTTTGTTATAGAATATTAATATAATAATATAAACAAATAAATAATTTCAGCCTACCCTTAGATGCCATGGCCGTGCTCGTAAACCCCGAAGAACCAAAGAACCATCCAGCGAAAGTGCAAAAATGCTAAAATTCCAGCAATCAGGCCACTGTTAAAATTCTGGCGTTTATTGCAACATTTAAAGATCCATTAGCCGACCAGAGAGCAAAGCAGTCTATGCGTTTCAACATAAAGTCTTAATCATGACCATAGTACGTTTACAGACTGACTGGTTTAACCCCTTAAAGACCACCCATATGCCTTTTTATGGATAGTCACTAAGGGGCCTTAGGCTGGGGCGCGCTTTTTATGGCAGCTCAGTCTAGCGCTGCACGGGTCCCCTGTGCAGCGGGAAGCGGGACCCTGCTCTCACATGAGAGCCGTGGCCCTGCTCTAACAGCCTGGACCAGCAGGAGTGCCGATCTGGGCTGTTTAACACTTAACATGCCACAGGCAATGGCGCCCGCCACATTTAAAGTGCTGACAGAGGGAGCACACTCCCTCTGTCTCCCATCAGCATCCCACAAATGTGATTGTGTGGTGCTGATGTCACTGTCAAAATGTACAAACCTTGATTGTGATAGCTTTTATCTCTTTATTATTTGGTCATGTTCTATAACGACTTCATAGAAAGTCATATAAAACACTGCTATTTAATATGTATCAGATATGCCTGTATCAGATATTTTGCATAGGAAATCGATATTATATACCATCTCATTTCATAGGTTCCTTGTTTGAAGGGAATGTATCACTTGGAAAAAATTTGCTACTTTAGACTATATATGTGTGGAAGTACATTGTTTTAATCTTTTATTTTGTAATTGCAGTTTTTTTTTTTTTCTGTACATAATTTATAGCTAGGCCATCTTATGTGGCTGCTGCTCTTCTTAGAGAAATGCAGTTGAGAGATTTTCTCATATCTGTCACATAGACATAGAAACAGGTGTCTAAAGATGTCTCCATGAAAGAGTCTTCTAGGGCATTCTCTGTGACCTATTGTATGTAGAGGTCATTGTGCAGGAAGGAGTTGGAGATTAATTATATCCTGTTGTCAGTGGTGGGATCTTCCTCCAACTTTATAATAGAGGTGTTAGCTTCCTCTTCTGATGCTAATGAAAGAGTGTTGAGAAGTTATCCCCATAAAACAGGAAGTATCAGCCTATTATGAGTTATGGTGAATAATTTTGATCAGTGTAAAAGAATTGCTAAATTTCACAAAGTGGTTTGTAAGAAATTCTATTGCATATGGTAAAATGGAGTAGTGATTTGATTTAGAAAGACCCTACAGAGAACAAGCTTTATAACATTTTAAAATAATGTTATTATAGGTTATTACAGGGCTTAATCCATTTAAAATGGCTAGTAAGGAGGCTAAAAAGCAAAGTTGTTAACTGATGCGTTGTCAGTGCTTCTGAGAGAGTATTAACGTATGTATTATACAGTATTATTTGTGACTCAATGCAAGTAGCATACTGCATGATACACTTTTGTTAATCAGTAGCACCAACGTAATAGAGGTGATTTATATCTATGGTTTTAAATGGATCTCTTGTACGGTATAGTAAACGTTATCAGCTTTGTGGTGAACTATGAAGCAGGAAATAAGCCCTGGTCCTAAGCTTCCTTTTATGTGTCTCATGTTGTAGCATTTTTTATCCTCTTTTCATCTGTGTCTTCCATCTATGAAGAGGTATGAAGGCTTGTTTTTAACAGGAAAAGTTGTAGATTTTAATGGTGTCATTTTTGGGTACACATAACTTTCTGATTAACTTTTATTAACTCTTTCTGTGAGGGAGATAGGAAAATACAGAAATACTGCCACCAATTTTTTACATTATAAATTTTACAACGTTCATTTTTTGGTATAGATAACATAATATCTTTATTCTCTGGGTCAGTATGATTAAAGTGATACCAAATACATGTAGTTTTTTTATGTTTTACTACTTTTGTGCAATAAAACCCCTTTTTGCATGGCCGCTTTCCAAGTCCCATAACTTTTTATTTTTCTTTCTATGCAGTTATGTAAGGCTTGATTTTTGCGGGACGACTTGTAGTTTTCATTGGTATCCTTTTGGGGTAAATTAGAATTTTTTATCTCTTGTTATTAAGTTTTTTCAGTGGTGAATTAAGAAAAAATTAGCAATTCTAATATAATTTACAAGATATATGTGTAGTGCAGGTGATTACGGATGTGGCTATACATATGGATATTTCATTTTTGCAATTTTTTTCATTGAAAAGTGCGTTTTCAATAAAAAAAATTATTGGAATTTTTTAAAATTTAATAAATGTTTATTTATTTATTTTTTAACCACTTAATAGTTCCACAAGGGGATTACAACAGACAATATTCTGATTTCTTTTAAAATGTAATGCACTATTCCTATTGTGCATTGCATTTTAATGTCAGTGATATACTGACATTGACCAGCAGGCTGTGCCTCTCTGAAAAAAACACTCAAGGCAGGCTTGGGGCCTATATCAGGTCCCAGCCAGCCTTTTCACACCTCAGCATCTCATGATCGCATTTGCAGGGTGCCGATGGGAGACATGATTGCCTGCTCCATGGAAGGGGTTAAACAGCCCAGATTTGTACTTCTAAAAGTCTGAGACCTGTGCAGAGCTTAGACTGGGCCATCGTGAAAAGGAGGCGTCCCCTTAGTGACCACCGTAAAATGGCATATAGGCGGTCAATAAGGGGTTAACAAAAAACCTAGCTAAAATGCTCATAGCGACCAATCACAGAGTTACATGTGCCATTTCTCTGACTCTGGATTAAAAACTAAAATCTGCATTGTGATTGTTGCCAAGCGGAAGCAATGCCAGATTTAGGTAGACATTTTCGGTAAATAAAAACTATATGCGGCACTTTGGAACCAAACCCTGTTCTGGAAATGTTTTTTTGCAGTACAAATTAATTTATTAAGTTATTGTGGAGCCAATACATTCTAATACTGTACGGAGATCCTGCGTATCGACTTCGGATGTTTCATCTGAAGTTTATTCTCTCATCCCTAGTTTTGATAACAAAAATTTGGGGTAAAATTTGACTGGTGATAAATTACTAGGTGATTTGAATTGACAAACTCAGTGCCCTATGCAAAGAGATGATTAAGGCTAAATATAAGCCATATAATATTACAAAATGGAGCAATAAAACTAGTTTTATGCCTTATATCATTCTTGTATCTAACCAAAGACTTATCTAGACAACGGTTTGCAGATGATTATTGGTGTTTGATGTTACCTCAAAAGAAAGCAGAATGTTCATTAAGGAAGTTGCCATTGATTCCATGGAACCATGATGGCATTTTTGTGTGCATGTGGAATACCTGTATGTTACTACTTTTTTATAAACTCTCTTTTTATTGAAAAAAGACATTGTACAAAATGCTAAATACTAAAACTTAAATAACATAAAAAGTTATTTCATTTGTGATTGCCTCAGCCAGTCCCAAATCTCTGAATCAAAATCAAAAGGATGCTTACACACTACTAAGATTGTTAAAAATGGGTATCTGTCATACTACTCGTTAGGCTAGTCTGCAGCCAACAATGATTCTGATATCTACCTTTATGATTAATATTAGAGGGAAATTACACATGTACCTGATGTGCCCTCTATGGTTTACTGTCTTCTTAAATGATATTATTAGTGTGGTACATATTATTTGCCTACAGTGTTAGTAATGGTACTTTATTTACCTGTTATTGTTTTCTTATATAAAGCAGTTTCAGATCAAAAAGTTACATAAACGCCACTAAATTCAGTTACAAACGTGCCCTGTAGAATAGTTTGATTTTAAACATCAATCATGTATAGAAGAGTTAAGTATTGTTGAACCTAGACCAACATACATTTTCTCATGCTTTTGCAATAGTAATAGATTATCGAACTGCTACTATTAGTAGAATGGGGTTTTCAATCAAATACTCATGATCAGAGATTTTTGTTATAGAATATTAATATAATAATATAAACAAAGAAATAATTTCAGCCTACCCTTAGATGCCATGGCCGTGCTCGTAAACCCCGAAGAACCAAAGAACCATCCAGCGAAAGTGCAAAAATGCTAAAATTCCAGCAATCAGGCCACTGTTAAAATTCCGGCGTTTATTGCAACATTTTAAGATCCATTAGCCGACCAGAGAGCAAAGCAGTCTATGCGTTTCAACATAAAGTCTTAATCATGACCATAGTACGTTTACAGACTGACTGGTTTAACCCCTTAAAGACCACCCATATGCCTTTTTATGGTAGTCACTAAGGGGCCTTAGGCTGGGACGCCGCTTTTTTATGGCAGCCCAGTCTAAGCGCTGCACGGGTCCCCTGTGCAGCGGGGAGCGGGGACCCTGCTCTCACATGAGAGCCGTGGCCCTGCTCTAACAGCCTGGACCAGAAGGAGTGCCGATCTGGGTTGTTTAACACTTAACATGCCACAGGCAATGGCGCCCGCCACATTTAAAGTGCTGACAGAGGGAGCACACTCCCTCTGTCTCCCATCAGCATCCCACAAATGTGATTGTGTGGTGCTGATGTATGTGAAGGCTGCTTAGGGTCTGATGTAGGCTCCAGACTAGTCTTGAGTAATTTCCAGCAGGCTGCGCCTCTCTGGCACAGCCTGATGGTCAATGTCAGAATAGCATTGCCATTAAAATGCAATGAAGTATAGGTTTAGTGCATTGCATTTAAAAAGCAATTAAAAAGGTGTCTGCTATAGTCCCCTTGTAAGACTGTTAAGTGGTAAAAAAGTAATAAAAATTAATTTATTCAATATAAAAAATCCCATTAAAAAATTGCACTTTTTTCCCATTGAAAATGCGCTTTTCAATCAAAAAAATTGAAAAAAAAAAACTTCCCAATATGTTTGGTTTTGCCACATCTGTAATGACCCGGACTACATAAATATCATGTAAATTATGCCCTACTGTGAAAGCTATAAAAATATTTAAAAAAATGGACAGAATTGCTAATTTATTATTAGTTGCCACCGAAAAAACTTAATAACAAGCAATCAAAAAGCACCATTTACTCCAAAATGATACCAATAAAAAATACAAGTTGTCCCCCAAAAGTCAAGCTCTCACATAACTCCATATAAAGGAAAATAAAAAAGTTGCAATGCAAAAATATTTTTTTCTTTAAAAAAAAGGGGTTTTATTGCAAAAAAGTATTAAAACGTAAAAAAGACAATGTGTCTTTGGTATCACTGTAATCTTACTGACCCAAATAATAAAGATATTGTGTTATTTATACCGAAAAATGAACGCCGTAAAATTTATAACATAAAAACGCAGTGGCAGTATCAATGTTTTTCCCATCTCCCTCCCAGAAAGAGTTAATAAAAGTTAATCAGAAAGTTATGTGTACCCCAAAATGGCGACACTAAAAACTACAATTTGTCCCGCAAAAAACAGGCCCACATAAAGCTATATAGACAGAAAAATACTAAAGTTATAGCTCTTGGAACGCGACGATTAAAAAGGAAGAAAAACTCTTGGTCAGCAAGGCCCAAAACAGGCTTGTCACTAAGGGGTTAAAACCCCTTCTCCACAATCACCCCTCCCCTCAACAAGTTTTGCTAATTAATCACAACATGGGAGTGAGTATTGCGGAGAAGTGGGAACACAAAATTCTTTTGTACAAACAATAAAATAAATCAAATTTAACATAACCCAGCATTGCAGGAAGAATATTAATATTCAAAAATTAAATCATATCTACTGTTCATACCATTTGGGACATCCAGATCAGTAACGTCCCCCTTATGGACATCTCTGAAATGTCTGGATAACATGGAAATATTTACCAACTGGTGTTTGAGACATCAGAGAGATGTTTCCTTACTCTCATCTTGAGGCTATTTGAAGTACACCCTTCATATTACCACATTTTTTATATGTAGCTAAATAAATATTACTGGTATTGCAATTAATGTAGGATTTTATCTTATAGGTTTCACCTATCTTACCCACTGTCAAAAATGTACAAACCTTGCATTTATTATGTCCACATTTAAAACAACCTGTAAGGTCCAACCAAGTAGCTTTAGTAGCTTGTGGCTTCTCTAAAAATAAGCTAGGAGATAACATAGAAGCTAGGGTGGGGGCTTTTTGACTGACAATGTTAATCCCTGAAGTTAGAATAATCCACAAACTATCATCGTGATACAAGATAGGGAGATATTTTTTAACAATACCTTGCACTTTCTCAAACTACTGACTATATGTTGTCACGACTCTCGTTTGATTTTGTTTTATTATATTTTTTCATTATTGTTGTTTTTATTATGTTTGACATTTTCATTAACATTTGCTTTGGCATTATAATTATAATTTATCATAGTTTGCCTGTCGATTCGTCTGGCTTTCTTTCTAGCCTGTTTGAGAATATGTTCACTATTACCCCTAGATCTAAATCTACTGTTCAGTGCAAGACTTTCTTGTTCAAAAACCAAATCTTAAGAACAGTTTCGCCGGATTCTAATGGTCTCCCCAAAAGGAATCCCGTTAATCACATGTTTGGGATGACAAGAAGCTAGCCGCATGGTATTGCTGCTAGTATCCTTCCTATAATTGCTGCTAGTCACTTTTTTACCTTGATTAGAGAGTTTAATGTCAAAAAAAGGGATGTCCTTGGCAGAAAAGGAATATGTAAACCGCAAATTCATGTCATTCTTATTCATGTACCTGACTAAATCCCCAAAAATCCTTTATGTAGAGTTCCAAACGATAGAGGACAAAAAAATATTGTCCTCACTCATAAGGTAAAATTCCTCCCAATGGGCCATATAAATATTTGCAAACGACATTTTGCACCTATACATGAGCCCCTTGTCTGCAAATAAAATCCACCATTAAAGGAGAAACGTTAACTTCTGGATCTTCTCTTTAAATAGCAGAGTCCCTAATGGTATGAATAGTAGATATGATTTAACTTTTGAATGTTAATATTGTTACTGCAATGCTGGGTTATGTTAATTTTGATTTATTTTATTGTTTGTACAAAAGAATCGTGTGTTCCCACTCCTCCACAATACTCACTCCTATGTTGAGATTAATTAGCAACACTTGTTCATGGGAGCGGTGATTGTGGAGTAGGGGTTTTAAACCAGTCAGTCTGTAAACATACTATGAAACCAAAGCAGCCGGCACTCGT
Organism: Bufotes viridis; assembly: GCA_033119425.1. NCBI lineage: Eukaryota > Metazoa > Chordata > Amphibia > Anura > Bufonidae > Bufotes > Bufotes viridis. The sequence goes on from CM065590.1 coordinate 387,333,445, forward strand.
TCTTGTTGGCGTTGCAGCGGGAAGGAGCGGTGCTCCACGTTCAGTCAATATGAATAAATCCCAGCAACCGGAAAGTTGTTTGCAGGTAAATGAAGTTCTTCTTTATTGAATAATCTTATTCAAATAACGCGTTTCGGCACACTTGCGTTATTTGATTAAGATTATTCAATAAAGAAGAACTTCATTTACCTGCAAACACCTTTGCGGTTGCTGGGATTTATTCATATTGTGTAAACATACTATGGTCATGATTAAGATTTTATGTTTAAACGCGTAGACCACTTTGTTCTCTGGTCAGCTAATGGATTTTAAAATGATGCAATAAATGCTGGAATTTTTACAGTGGCCTGATTGCTGGAATTTTTCATTTTTGCACTTTGGCCGAATATAATAATATATAACATAATATAATAGTCTTGAAAAAGTTTGTAGTTATAAAATAGCAAAGCTTTCTACTATTACAGTACACAAAACTTTAAGTTATATCTACTAGGAATGAACCTAAGTAACTGATGCTGCAGTTCCCCATATAAGCCTCAGAGCGCCGCTGTTTACCAATAAGGAACTATTCTGCAAATCCAGAATCACCTCCATGATACAGTGTTCAACCACAAGAAGAAATATCCAGCATTTTACTCTAGGATGTGCCATGTATAGGACTCATAAAGAAAAGGGATCACCTTCTGCTACTAATTCTATTATTCGATTATAAATGTAACAAGGAGTTTTAGCAATATACAGTATTTCTGCTGAGAAGAAACATGGATGGATTACAACTGCATAAAGAACAATCAATGCAAGGACTCAGAGGGCAAGTAATATTTCCTTTATTAATATTCTGGCTGTGTCATTCAGTCTCTGGTCAGATTCATTACTCTATTAATGAAGAATTAAGAAAAGGTTCAATTATTGGAAATTTAGCAAATGATCTTGAGATAAATATTAATGATCTCTCCAGAAGAAAATTGCGCATTGTGTCTGATATGTCTGAGAAATATTTCAATATAAATGTGGATAATGGAAACCTAGTCATTGCTGATAGGATAGATAGGGAGACATTATGTGGAGCTTCAGCTGATTGTGTCCTTACATTCGATGCTGTGGTAGAAAATCCACTAAATGTCTTCAGTATAAAGATTGATATTAAGGATATAAATGACAATCCTCCTACATTTGTCCATGAAAATATAAAAATAGAAATGAGTGAATCTACCTCTCCAGGAAGAAGATTTCTTTTACAAAATGCAGAAGACCTGGATATAGGTATTAATTCTCTGATAAGCTACAGGTTCAGTACAAACCAATATTTTGCTCTTGGAGAGAAGATCAGCTCTGATGGCAGTGTACTTCCAGAGCTCATACTAGAGAAACCTCTAGACCGAGAAGCACAAGACAAGCATGAATTCATTCTAACAGCTTCTGATGGTGGAAATCCTGTACAGACAGGCAGTGCCTTAATAAATATCATTATCACTGACTTCAATGATAATTCTCCAGTATTTACACAGGATGTATATAAAGTAAGTGTTAGGGAAAATATACCGGTGAATTCAACAATTCTGCAAGTCAGTGCAAGTGACGAAGATGAAGGTGTCAATGCTAAGATCACTTACTCTATTAGAACCAAAGCAAAAAATATTCTTCAGACTTTTACTATCAATCCCAGAAATGGAGTGATTACAACAAAAGGATATATAGATTATGAAGTGTCAAGATTTTATGAAATTTCAGTACAAGCAGAAGATGGTGGAAGTCTTGCAGCCAAAGCCAAGGTTTTAATAGAAATAACAGATGAAAATGACAATGCCCCAGATATATCCATTACTTCATCATCAGATATTATTCCTGAGGATTCAGCACCTGGAATGGTGGTGGCACTTATTAAAGTTCATGACCGTGACTCTGGAGAAAATGGCGAGCTTCAATGCAAAATAAAAGGTGATTTACCATTTGAGTTAATATCATCAGAAAGTAATTTTTATAAAATTGTTACAAAAGGTAGTCTAGATAGAGAAAAAGTATCATCCTACAACATTATCATACAAGCCTCAGACAAAGGGTCTCCTGAAATGACATCAAGAAAAGTTATTCAAGTGAACATAACAGATGTTAATGACAATGCCCCAGTGTTTGAGAAAATGCTTTACACTGCATTTGTCACTGAAAATAATTTACCAGGAGCTTCAATATTTAGTATTAAAGCAAAAGACATGGACAGTGATGACAATGCTAAGATAACATATTCTATAAAAACTGGAGGTAAAGAAGAAGATTCGCTGTCTTCTTATATCTCTTTAAATCCAGTAACAGGGGTCATATATGCGCAAAGGTCATTTGACTATGAGAAACACAGAGAATTTAATATTGAAATCATTGCCAGAGATAATGGATCACCATCTCTGAACAGCAGTACAACACTAAAAATATATATAGTCGACCAGAATGATAATTCACCCATTATTCTATACCCATCACCAGAGGTTGATATTTCAACATATGAGATGGTTCCTTGGACCTCTGAACAAGGATCTTTAGTATCTAAAGTGGTGGCAGTGGATGCTGACTCTGGACACAATGCCTGGTTGTCTTACTTTTTACAATCTTCAGAACCGTCACTCTTTACTATTGACCAGCACACAGGGGAGATCAGGACTTCACGTATATTTCAAGAAAGAGACATCATGAAACATGGAATTGTGGTCCTAGTAAAAGACAATGGGATTCCATCCCGCTCAGCTTCAGTCACTATAAACATGGTGATTGCAGGTCATTTTCATCAGGTCCTTCCTGAGCTGAGCAGTCAATCTAACAAAGAAGAATCTCAGTCCAACCTACAATTCTACTTGGTAATAGCCTTGGCATTGATTTCATTTCTATTCATGTTGACTGTGGTTATTGCAGTCGTCTCCAAATATAGAGAGTCAAAGTCTTCTACCACATTTGGATCTATGAGTACAAGTCTATATCCACAGGTTGATCCCAGATTTATTTCACAGTTTAACAATGGAACATTACCTCTGCCATATTCCTATGATGTTTGTGTGACTCTGGATCCAAGCGAGAGGGATTTTGCTTTTCTTAAACCTCAGCACAATGTTCCAGTTGATAGTCTAATAGATGCTGATGATTCTGGCATTGGAAATGAAATGTTAAAGAACTGTCCACCTATAGAAAATGTCATTTCACAGGTATGTTTTTAGGACCTTTGTATATCAGCATTTTTTTTTTTTTTATACTTAAAGGGAATCTGTTATGTTGAAATGGTGTCTGAGCAGAAGGAAGCATGCTATAGAGCAGGAGATGCAGAGCAAATTATTAAATAGTTTTGTAGTAAAAGATTCAATATAACTCATATTTCATTCATTTAAATTTTTTGTTCATTCTTAGCTTTAAAGTCGAGGAGGCGGTCCTATCAGGGATTGACAGCCTTCCTTCTAATAGCTGTCAATTACTAACAGGACCTCTTCTTTGACTTCAAAGAAAATAATGAGCATAAAATTAGAATGAAATGTAACTTATACTGAATCTTTAACCACAAAACTATGCATTAATCTACTTATCTCCTCCTGCTCTATAACATGCTGCTTTCAAATTAATCTGGATTTTCATGGTGACAGGTTCCTTTTAAAAGATTTCTATAGAAGTTTAGTATTGATGGGCTATCATCAGAATAAGTCAATAATATTTTATTGGTGGGGTAAAACTCCAAGCACCCGTGTTAATTGGCCATTTGAAGAGGCCGTATATAGGCCTCTAACTAAGCCATTGTGTCCTAAGTCACATGATCTAGGAGTAGCTCAGTCACATTCATGTGTGTCTATGCTGCAATACCAAGCACAGACGCTACATAATGAAGTCTCAGTCTCTTCAATCAGCTGATCAGTGGCTGCGATAGGTGTTGAGACCCAATGAATCAGATATTAATGACCTATCCTGAGAATGCTGTCAATATTTTTTCCCAGAAAGCCACTTAAATTCTAAAAAAATATGCCTGCATTTGTATATTTTTGCAGAAAAAAAACTCTTGCTATCCTAACTATATCTAAAACGAATACCTAGATTTAAAAAAAATTTAAGAAAGCAAAAGGAAAAAATGTGCATTTGTTTATATTTTACACACACAAATTCCACTATACTATTGCTAAAATTAATATATGTATATTTTTATTTTACTTTTTTATGAACGAAAAGGGGGGGTGTATGTGTGTACGCAGTCTTCTTTACTATTGCTAAATTTTTTATTTTCTGTATTTCACTTTTTATAAATGTTTATGATTTTTTAAATTAATTTATTTACTTATTGTAATTTTTATTTATTTATTTATGAAAAAAGGGAATTAACCCATTCCTACCATAGTCAGGGCAGGAAGGGATTAATTCACAGCTGGCAGGCTTACAGTTAATTTTACAGCCAGCAGGGGGTGCTCTCACATGAAGAAGAGCGCTCCTGTCGACTTTACATTTTACACTGAGACGGTTCCTTGTCACAGGGTGCTACAAGGATGCCACACAGCGAAACCACTTCTGCTGTTCTCAGCACTCCTCACTGTGACTGCAGCTGTCTAATGACAGTGCGGTTACACCAATCAGCAGTGCCACAGGGCACCAGCAAATTGCAATGTAATTTGACACTTTTATACAGTATGTTGGGTTCACAGCGATACCTCTATTTGCTAACCAGAATAATTAAACAGAGGTCCCTTCATGGTGTGAAAGCTTACAAAGTTAATTTTCCTGGTTAGCTAATAGATATATCAATGAAATAATAATTTAATATTTTTTAACACAAAAGTATTTAACATTGTATCGTTTTTTTGGGCTAACACAGGATTTTGCTATGCATCTTGGGGTTTGTTAACCTAGGATTGAAAACATCAAATTAAGAGATACATAGGCTTATCTACAGTATCTTGTTGTAGTTGACAGTGGAATATATAAAGCCCTGCATTCTAGAATTCTGGCTTCAAAAAGTCAACAAAAAAAGGGCATTGTGACTTTTTAAGCTTAAGGCCTCATGCACACGACTGTATTTTGTTTCATTGTCCGTTCCGTTTTTTTTGCTGATAGGATGCAGACCCATTAATTTCAATGGGTCCACAAAAATGCGGACAGCATCAGTATGTCCTTTCCGTAGCCCCGCAAAAAAATAGTTTGTTTGCGGACAAGGATAGGCATTATTACAATGGATCTGTAAAATAACGGATCCGCAAAAAACAGATGCCATACGGAACATCATTCATTTTATTTGCAGATCAATTTGCGGACCGCAAAACACATACGGTCGTGTGCATGCAGCCTAAGTATATTTTGCACCACTCACTTCAGTTTTGCAAGGTGGGGGGGCAACTGCATGTAGTTAGCTCTGTTAATTATTTTCACTCCAGAGTTATCAACTGAGGCCTTTTAATAAGACATAATATGTGTCGCAATTTTATTCCAGTAAAGGGGTAGCATATAAAGTGGAGTAATGTCTCAAGACAAAAGTGAAACATTTAAAGATTTATCAAAACTGTAAAATTTATCAAACGTGTAAAATTAGATACACTCCTGCATTGCTGACTTTAAATTTCCCATGATAAATCCCCCCATAACCCAGACATCTGATGCTCGTTATAAACATCTGCTTTGACATTGCTGTGGCCAGTCACTGGCGGCAGTGATGTCAAACCAGATGTTTAAAGCAAGGGAGCATAAAGAAGGAGGTAAGTAAGCTTCCGTTTAGGGGAAGATAGGCCATAGACCCTACAAGGAAATTTCCCAATGGGTCGATGGCCAGGGGGCCACCTGAGTCCTCTTCACAGATGTCAGCCAGATACATGACAATCTGATCCTCTTAGCTATAATTAATGCTAGATTCATTAGGTACTTATGCACTTTTCCGCTGCCCACAGGTGCTCTCCTGAATTAAACTGTATTGGTATCCTCAGGACAGTGATACAGTTAAATACTCTGCCGTTTGGCAGTATATTGTGCTGCACTGTGGTATTTGGTTCTGTTAGGGTGGTATTTTGTGGTGCACTAAAGTATTACTGGCCCTGCCTACTTCTGTTGTCTCTGTCTTTATAAGCTGCTACACCTTCTGTCAATTTGAACCTACTGTACCTTTAACATGGGGCCTCTTTTTATTAGTTCCCAATCTGCCCTGCTTCCCTTTAAGAGTACGTTCACACGACGACATTTGACGCACGCCATTTTGTCGCACCAATGTCGCGCAAATTTTTTTATAATGGGAGTCTATGGTGTTGCATTGCGACACGCGACATGCTGCGACTGCGAAGCGACAGTCGCAGAAAAATCCATCTTGAAAGGATTTTTTGTGACTGTCGCGTCGCATTTGCAGCATGTCGCATATCACAATGCGACACCATAGACTTCCATTATAAAAATTGTCGTGCGACAATAGTACTACGTATTGTAGCGCGACAAATGTCGTTGTGTGAACTTACCCTAAGGCTGGGAACACACCTAGGCGTTTCTGCATCGCGCGTACGACGCGCGTTTTACGCGCGCTTTTGGATGCGCGTTTTTGTAACTAAGAAACGCGCGTCATACGCGCGATTCAGTGAATCTCCCCTATGGCATCATTGTCCATAGGCGCGTTAAAACGCCCCAAAGAAGCTCATGTACTTGTTTGGGCGTGGGGCGTTTTACAGCGCGTTCAAACACGCTGTAAAACGCCCAAATGTGAACCATGCCCATAGAGATGCATGGCTTTTCACTTGTTGAGCGTTTTTCAGCGCGTATGAACGCGCTGAAAAACGCCCAGGTGTGTTCCCAGGGTGAAGGTCTGACTAAGTGGAGGAGTTTGCAAACTTGAAACGAGATGTTAATGTTCCTATAAATAGAACATTGGGAAACATGTATGACAACTGTCTAAAACACAAACTGTAATAATGCAGTTTTCATTTTGTATAATGCTTTTAAACATGAAAGCTGCATTGTGATTGGTTGCTATGGGCAACAAAGACAGTTTTATTTTAGGCAGTTTTCTCCCTCACTAAGCTGCTTTTTTATGTGAATCATCTGTCTGCAACTAAGTCTCAAAAAGGAAAAAAATGGAAAGGCAGAAATGCGCAAATTACTTTACTGTTCCTATAGAACGAGATCTACAAGAAAGGTTTCTGTACAAGTGTTGCCTTAATCAATTTGGGTAAGATATTAGTGGGGTTTTCTGTCAAGTTCACTTACCTCCAATCCTGAGAATGGCTTCCCTGTACCCTTCTCTGTACTCATGGAGCATTAATGTAGGAGTCTACTCTGATCAATTCAGGGTACCCTGTGGGGTACAGGTTCACCATTCTCATGATTTGTGTGGGTCCCAGCAATAGATACCCCACTAATTTAGGGGATAACTTCAAATTGCTCCTTTAAGAATAAGCATTATCAATGCTGAATACGATTTCTATGTGATTAAGTTTAGTGTCAGATTTTGACTTAATAACTCAATAACAGTGACATACAGTACTGGGAAAGTTGAAGAGGTTGTCCTTCTTTACTAATTGATGGTCTATCCTATCCAACACCCCCACCCCTGCCAATCAGCTTTTTGGGTGAAGCTCTGGTGCTGGAGGTCAGTGCTTGAACTATATAGCTTAATCAACTGTGCACTGGATTGAGCTTGTAACTGCAGTGCTGCTCCCATTGCCTTCAAAGGGAGCAGCATTGTAGTAATGAGCTTCCTCCACTACACAAACAGAGCTGAGCAGTACTGGTGCCGACTTCCAGCTTATTAATGAGGGTATAGGGTATCAGATCCACACCGATCAGCTCTTGCTGGCAGGGTTCTCTCCCCCTTTATACCAGTCTGTTAATAATGTCTTGTTTATTGTATTTTTATATTATGCCCCCATCCTCATTGAATCCCCCAGATGCCGCATTCTTTACTGGTTGCATCATCTGAGATCAATATTAAACCTTTCAGGGGTTGATTAAAGAAAAAAAATAAAAAAAAATAACTTGTACTTACCTCATCCATTTAAGTGCGAAGAGACATCACGGCTATCTTGTTTGAATATTTCCTTTGCAATTGTTGTAGAAATAACTTAACTTTGACATTTATTTAATAAGTTTACCAATATTAAATTCCAGCACTTCTTAAAATTCTTTCAATGAATATCCATAAAAACAGGAAATACAATCCCAACTCCAAATCATTGTAACCTAAAGGGTTCTTGCTCAAAAGTCGTTATCAAGAACACCTCTAGTTTTTAAACTGCGTAGATTTTGAACTGTATCAACCGTTTTATGGATATTAAAATATTGAGTCATTTATCAAACTGGTGTAAAGTAGAACTGAGCTTAGTTGCCCATAGCAAACAATCAGATTCCATCTTTCATTTTCCAAAGGAGCTGTCAAAAATGAAAGCTGGAATCTGGCTGCTATGGGCAACTAGGTCAGTTCTACTTTACATCCATTTGATAAATAACTCAATCAGAATTTAGGAGACTTTGGAATTTTTCACATTTTAGATTTGTGCTGGTGTGTGGGCCAAGGACTTTTACTGCAGATTTTGATTAGATTTAGTGGAACTGAGATGGTGAGCATTCTATTTATTTATGCTTGTTATATTAAGGTTTATTTTATAATTATATCTTGCCTGTGGGCCAATTATATTTTGATATTATTGCATATATGCTATTACTTTTGAACTACAAATACTTAAGTAGACTCTGATGGCAATGAACTTAAGTAACTGATGCTGCAGTTCCTATATACGCCTCAGAGCGCCGCTGTTCACCAATAAGGAAAATATTCTACAAATCCAGAATCACCTCCAAGATGCAGACAATGTTCAACAGAAAGAAGAAATACACAGCATTTCATACTAGGATGTGACATGATTCAGACTCCTAAGAAGAAGGACCTCTATCTGATTATAACAAGAAACTCCACTGTTATATTTCTGGTAGGAAGAAGGATGTCTCGATTAAAACTGCAGGAAGGACAATTAATGAAAGGACTCAGATGGCAAGTAATATTTACCTTATTTTCCTGGCTGTGTCATTCAATCTCTGGTCAGATTCATTACTCTATTAATGAAGAATTAAGAAAAGGTTCAATTGTTGGAAATTTAGCAAACGATCTTCAATTAAATGTTAAGGATCTCTCCAGAAGGAAATTACACATTGTATCTGATCAGTCAGAGAAATATTTCAGTATAAATCTGGATAATGGAAACCTCTGCATTGCTGATAGGATAGACAGGGAGACATTGTGTAGAGCTGCAGCTGATTGTGTCCTTATATTTGATGCTGTGGTAGAAAATCCACTAAATGTCTTCACTGTTAAGATTGATATTCAGGACATAAATGACAATCCTCCTAAATTTCTTCATAACATATTAACATTAGAAATGAGTGAATCGTCCTCTCCAGGAAGAAGCTTTGTTTTACAAAAAGCTGAAGATTTGGATATAGGTATTAATTCTCTGATAAGCTACAAACTCAGTGCTAACCAGTATTTTGCTCTTGGAGAGAAGGTCAGCTCTGATGGCAGTGTATTTCCAGAGCTTATACTAGAGAAACCTCTAGACCGGGAGACACAAGACAAGCATGAACTCATTCTAACAGCTTCTGATGGTGGAAATCCTGTACAGACAGGCACAGCCTTAATTACAATCACTATCAATGATATCAATGATAATTCTCCAGTATTTACACAGGATGTATATAAAGTAAGTGTTAGGGAAAATATACCGGTGAATTCAACAATTCTGCAGGTCAGTGCAAGTGATGATGATGAAGGCATCAATGCACAGATAACTTACTCTATCAGTACCACAGTAGATAATGTTCTTGTTGATTCCCAAAATGGAGAAATTAGAACATGGGGAAACTTAGATTATGAAGAAAGAAATTATTATGAAATTTCAGTGCAAGCGCAAGATGGAGGAGGCCTAGCTGCTCATGCTAAAGTTTTAATAGAAATAACAGATGAAAATGACAATGCTCCTGAGATTTCCATAACCTCATCATCAGATCATATTCCTGAGAATTCCGACCCTGGAACTGTAGTGGCTCTGATTAAAGTTCATGACCGTGACTCAGGAGAAAATGGTGAAGTTCAATGTGCAATAAAAGGTGATTTACCATTTGAGTTAATATCGTCAACTGGAAAGTTCTATAAAATTATTACAAAGAGTACTCTAGATAGGGAAAAAACATCATCCTACAACATCACAATACAAGCCTCAGACAAAGGTTCTCCTGAAATGAGTTCTAGAAAAGTTATCCAACTGGGTATATCAGATATCAATGACAATGCACCAGTGTTCGAAAAGTTAATTTACTCTGCATTTGTGACAGAAAATAATTTACCAGGAGCTTCAATATTTAGTATTCAAGCAAGAGATATGGACAGTGAAGACAATTCCAAGATAACATATTCTATAATGACCAAAGCCAATAAACAAGATCCCCTGTATTACTATATCTCTATGAATCCCATAACTGGAGTCATTTATGCTCAACAGTCATTTGATTATGAGAAACATAGAGAATTTAATATCCAAATCCTTGCCAGAGACAGTGGATCTCCATCTCTGAACAGCAGTACAATACTAAAAATATATATAGTCGACCAGAATGATAATTCACCCATTATTCTGTACCCATCACCAGAGGTTGATATTTTAACATATGAGATGGTTCCTTGGACCTCTGAACAAGGATCTTTAGTATCTAAAGTGGTGGCAGTGGATGCTGACTCTGGACACAATGCCTGGTTGTCTTACTTTTTACAATCTTCAGAACCGTCACTCTTTACTATTGACCAGCACACAGGGGAGATCAGGACTTCACGTATATTTCAAGAAAGAGACATCATGAAACATGGAATTGTGGTTCTAGTAAAAGACAATGGGATTCCATCCCACTCAGCTTCAGTCACTATAAACATGGTCATTGCAGGTAATTTTCATCAGATCCTTCCTGAGCTGAGCAGTCAGTCTAACAAAGAAGAATCTCAGTCCAACCTACAATTCTACTTGGTAATAGCCTTGGCATTGATTTCTTTTCTCTTCATGTTGACTGTGATTATTGCAGTTGTCTCCAAATATAAAGAATCAAAGTCTTCTACCACATTTGGATCTATGGGTACAAATCTATATCCACCAGTTGATCCCAGATTCATTTCACAGTTCAACAATGGAACATTACCTCTGCCATATTCCTATGATGTTTGTGTAACTCTCGATCCACATGACCAGGAATTTGCATTTCTTAAACCTCAGCACAATGTTCCAGTTGACAGTCTAATAGATGCTGATGATTCTGGTATTGAAAATGAAACTATAAAGAACTGTTCACCTGTAGAAAATGTAATTCCACAGGTATGTTGTATGATATAAGTTATAATTTTCTAAATTGGAGTTAAAATATTAAATGGGATATGTCAGCATTTTTGTATAGATAATTGATTTTTCACATTGTTTTGCTCCTTTATATTGAAAACATGAAACCTTTAAACTTTTATCATTTCCAATTATAGTTCACATAGTTATGTAGCCCTTTTTTGATTTCTAAAATGCAGATATTATTGTAAGTAAAGATATTATTTATAAGCCTCAGAATTGGCATATTGTTTAAAGATTCTTGCATATCCTCATAGATATTTCTTACTGCTAATAGCTGCCTAGCATTATTTTCTAATGTTTCTAATGTATAGCTTAGAACTGTAGTGTTAAAAAGGACAAATACACTGCCCTGCCAAAGTATTCACCCCCTTGACATTTTTCGTGTTTTGTTACATTACAACCTTAAGATCAATGTTTTGTTAATCTGACTTTTATGTGATGGATCAGAACACAGTAGTCTAAGTTGGTGAAGTGAAATGAGAAAAATATAGAAATAAAACTATTGTTTAGAAATAGAAAACAGAAAATTGGCATGTGCATATATATTCACGCTCTGGTGCAACCAATTGCCTTCAGAAGTCACATAATTAGTGAAATGATGTCTACCTGTGTGCAATCTAAGTGTCACTTGATCTGTCATTACATATATACACCTTTTTGGAAAGGCTCCAGAGGCTGCAACACCTAAGTAAGAGGCATCACTAACCAAAGCCTGCCATGAAGACCAAGGAACTCTCCAAACAAATAAGGGACAATGTTGTTTAGAAGTATAAGTCAGGGTTAGGTTATAAAAAAGTATCCAAATCTTTGATGATCCCCAGGAGCACCATCAAATCTATCATTACCAAATGGAAAGAACATGGCACAACAGCAAATCTGCCAAAAGATGGCCTCCCACCAAAACTCACGGACCGGGCAGGGAGGGAAATAATCAGAGAGGCAGCACAGAGACCTAAGGTAACCCTGGAGTAGCTGCAGAGTTCCACAGCAGAGACTGGAGTATCTGTATATTGGACTAGGGTTGAGCGAATTGACTTCGGAAGAAACTTCTGAAGTCGATTCACATAAAACTTAATTTCAATACTGTACGGAGTGAGCACTCCGTACAGTATTACAATGTATTGGCTCAGATGAGCCAAGGTTATTACTTCGCGAAGTCTAGCCAGACTTCGCATAATAACTTTATAAATTGATTTAGACTGTAAAACAAAATTCCTGAACTCTGGTTCGGTTACAAGGTACCACTTGGAACCGAACCTGAGTTTAGGAAATGGCTTTTTACAGTCTAAATAAATTTCTGAAGTTATTATTTGAAGTCTTGCGAGACTTCGCAAAGTAATAACTTTTGCTCATCGGAGGCAATACATTCTAATACTGTACGGAGTGCTCGCTCCATACAGTATTGAAACAAAGTTTTATGCAAATCGACTTCGTATGTTTCGATTTGCTCATCTATCTATACATACGCTCCATAGAGTTGGGCTTTATGGCAGAGTGGCCAGAAGAAAGCCATTACTTTCAGCAAAAAACAAAAAGGCACGTTGTGAGTTTGCGAAAAGGCATGTGGGAGACTCCCAAAATGTATGGAGGAAGGTGCTCTGGTCTGATGAGACTAAAATTGAACTTTTTGGCCATCAAAGAAAACGCTATGTCTGGCACAAACCCAACACATCACATCACCAAAGAACACCATCCCCACAGTAAAACATGGTGGTGGCAGCACCATGCAGTTGGGATGTTTTTTAGCAGCCAGGACTGGGAAACTGGTCAGAGTTGAGGGAAAGATAGATAGTGCTAAATACAGGGATATTCTTGTGGTTAGACTTAAAGAGGACCTTTTATCATGTTAGCTCTAGTCTAATTAGTATCCTTACTTATAGGGCGGCCCCCACTGATGGCTTGGCACTTTTATTTTTTCTAAAGAACCTTCTGTTCGTCCGCTCTTGGCACCGTACCTTTTCCCGCCTCATATTATAATGAGGCGACTCAGTTATACTAGACAGAGTCTAGTATTTCTACTGGGAGTGGTTATCTTCTCCCTGGCTGCGAGTGCATCCAATCACTGCGCCCCGCTCTTAGCCAGGGAGAATGAGCTCAAGTTCTTGCGAGAACTTGTGTGTGTAGACATCTAGAGAGTTATCCCTGGCTTAGAGCGTGGCCAAGAGTGGACGAACGGGGGGTTCTTTAGAAAAAAAAAGTGCCAAGCCATCAGTGGGGGGCACCCTATAAGGTACGATACTAATTAGACTAGAGCTAAGATGATAAAAGGTCCTCTGTAAAGATTGTTGTTCAGAAGCGCAAACCATCCAAATTGAAGGAGCTGAAGCAGTTTTGCCAGGAGGAATGGGCAAAAATCCCAGTGGTAAGATGTGGCAAGCTCATAGAGACTTATTCAAAGCGACTTGGAGCTGTGATTGCTGCAAAAGGTGGCTCTACAAAGTATTAACTTTATGGAGGTGAATAGTTATGCACATTGACTTTTTCTGTTATTTTCTCCTATTTGTTGTTTGCTTCACAATAAAAAAAAAAAATCTTCAGTTGTGGGCATGTTCTGTAAATTAAATGATGCAAATCCTCAAACAACCAATGTTAATTCCAGGTTGTGAGGCACCAAAACACAAAAAAAAGTTAAGGGGGAGGGGGTGTGAATACTTTTGCAAGGCACTGCATATCATAACAGTGATACCTCTATTGGCTAGCCAGATTAAATATAATTGTTATAGCAACAGATTGGCTATAATTTCATAGCAACCCTTTAATGGTCCAAAAACTTGGGAGGTTTGTTTGTTAGACACAAATCACTGCTATAATACGTTTATATGTTTTAACATAAAAGTATTCAACATCACATACTATAGATTTTTTTGTCTAACACAGTACCACACTATCTTTACTATATATTGGTAAGTTTGTTAACAAAGGATTGAAAATCTTAAAGGGGTTTCTGTTAAAATTATTTATAAAGGTAGCTACAATAATGGAATATACTTTTTACCATTATTACTTTTACCTTCTATTCATGGCTGTGGTCTGACAACCATTTCCATTCATCTGTTTTTATTTATTGTGATGTTATGTCCATGGGTGTGTCAAGGCATTGTTATGGGCAGTGATAGTGGAGTGTCTATGTGACTAGCTTAATGGGAGGAGGTATAAACTAGCTGGGCATTGTTAGGGTCAGTGATAGGGGAGTGTCCATGTGACTAGCTGGATGGTAGGAGCTATAAACCAGCTGGATGTGGTAAGGGCAGTGCTGTAGCTGTGGCAGGGAAAGAAGTACATCATGGGTTTGGTTGGATACAGCAACAGGAAGTTCTACATATAGGATGTACACAAAGCAGAGTGATGTGTTTATATAATGAAAGTGGGTCAGGAGAGTTCAATTAAAAAGAAAGCATGGGGAAGATTTAAATGAGACAAGCAACAACATGAAGGTATCTGCTAAAAACCAGAGTAATCCCAGAAAACCACCATTAAATTAAGTGATATACAGGCTACTCTTCTTATTACAGCCTGTCTCAATGGGACCTACCAGAAATAGCTGATTACTGTAGTCATATATCCCCAGTGGTCCTTGGAGTGTTATTACATAAGCTCTGCCTGCAGCTCCATTCCTTTAATGATTAGTTGGGGTCCCAACTGTGTGACCCTCACCAATCTAATAGTAATCCTCTATCCTGTGAATCGGAGATAATATCACATTACAGGTTACCCTTTCAAATATAAGACGTATATTTGCTGAGAATAGTTCCTATCTGATTTGATTTAGCATCAGATTTTGAAATAATAAATTCTTAATGATAGTGACATATTGGTAACATTAAGGATGTACTGATGAAACCTATGGCTAGCCTAGAGGGTATGACCTCTGGACAATTACACTGTGGTGAATAGTATTTTTGTTGTTATTACCTTATGTATAGAGCTGTTATCTGATTACTATGTTGGTATTTTTTGATCACTGTATGGTGGCCTTTACTTATGGTACTAACCAGAACAGTAGTTACAGCATTGAACACTAACAAACAATAAGAAGGACCCTATAAAACAAATATAAGATAATTAGAGATGCCGAATCTTAACAAGAAATTCGATTTGCTAATAATTAATTTAGCACAAATCTCTATATTAAAACCCTATTCAGCCGATCAATCAATGGGACCGGTTTTAACGCTCAGACAGAAGTGCACCCATCTAATGGCCATTGAAAACGGTAATACGCTAGTGCAATATGGCCTCTTCGGTTTAAAAAAAATTAACTCACCTCATTTACTTCCTCATACAGACGTAGCCCGCTCCTCTTTTGAGTGGAAAAGACCTGCCGAAGAACCTGCGCTGAGCATGATGACATCACCGTGTGCTCCCAGCATTATCACTGATGATGTCACCACGTGATCACGTGTTTTCCACTCAAGAGGAGTGGATTGCCTCTGTGCGAGCAAATGGATCAGGTGAGTATTTACTTTTCTGTTCTTTCTAAGACAACTCTAGCCTCCATTTTAAGGAAAATGATTTGTTACCACGAAGCTCAAGAAAATTCGCCTTTGCAGTGAATAACATTTTTCCTAAACTTCGGAATGAATTTGGATGCTTTGATTCACTCAACAATAGATATTGTAGTTGGAATAAGATAGTGATATAGATACATAGGGGGACATTTTTCAAGGCCGGTGTTTTCCATATCAGTCTTGAGCCCCCCTGCACCACAGTAAGATGAGACAAATGTATGCAAAGGGACGAGCCTCTCATATATTTGGCGCACCATTCCACTGGCCGTCTAACGGTTTAAGATCTATGGCAGCCTCTTAGCTGCTGTAGGTTTCTGTTTTTTATCTTGTAAGAAAACTGGAGTAAATAAAGATAAATGTGGTGGATCTGCAGTGATGTCCCCTCTCAGCCCTCACCATGCTGCATTTTCTCACCACTGCAAACCAGTGGCATGAAGGTTACAGATTGTGCCACAATTATCTACTAGTATAATACAATATATGAGAAACAATGAAGAACACTGTCTCGTGGCTTTAAAAAATTATCAAAAATATAAAACTAATGGTGAAAAATAGTAAAACAGTGAAAGCACCAAGTTTATGTGTATTTATAAATTTAATAAAGTTCAAAGCAGACCTGTCAGTATAGTATATAGCAGCACAACAAAGGCTCTCTCCAATTAGCTCAGATAACCCAGAAAAATATTGTGCCATTTGACTTATAGTGACTATTAGAGAATAAGGCAGGCTAATAGTAAATATCCCACTTTATTAAAGGCTACAGATGTAGCCAAGCTAAAATTTACTCTGATAACATGTGGCACAGTGTTATTTTGGTTATCTTGTGACAAAAGCCATTTAAATCCATTGAAACATTTTCTTGCTATTCTTTACTTAACACGTTCACCATCGAGTTTAGCTTAGGTTACATCTGTATATATATCTTCAGGGCATTTTTTATTATTGCATTTTTTATTATTGAGATAAAATTCATTGTTTTGAATTGTTCTTTATTTAAAAATGTTGAGCCCTTTTCCCTGCACAGCTTTGAGTTTATCAAGTAGCAGAATCTGAATTTTCACTCTGTTCTATCAGGCAGCTGAACTGATGGGCTCCCTATCTCTACCTTCTGAAAATATAAACACTTATTATAGCTCAGCTCTTATCTTACTGATAAGAATGTGGCTTAACCTCTTAAGGACACAGGACGTACCCGTACGTCCTGTGTCCTGTCTCTAAAGATGGCGCCCGCTCCTGCTACATGTGGGCGCCTTAGCCGCCGGTGTCTGCATGGTTCCTGTAGCAGACACCCGCGGCTAATGTCCGAGACCGGCAGAGATCCTGACCACGGCATCTGAGTGCGCACAAACCGAAAGTTTTACTTTCGGTTTGCGCTCCGGCTCCCCCGTGTGGCGATCGGAGGAGCCAGAGCATGCCTGTAGTAGCCTGGTTTTCTATGAATGAAACCCAGGCTGCTCTGTAGTATTTGTAGCCTTGCCTGTAAATAAATAAAAAAACATAAAAATTCAAATCACCCCCCTTTTGCTAAAATAAAAATTTAAAAACTTAAAAATTTTTTAAATGCACATCATGGGTGTCGCAATGTGCAAAAACGCCCATAGTATAAAAATATAAAAAAATATTCCCCATAAGTCAAACAGCAAAACGGAAAAAAGCGGTGGTGTTGAAAAGGTGGCGTTGAAAAGTAAAACTTGTCCCGCAAAAAACAAGCCCTCATATGGCTATGTGAATCGAAAAATAAAAAAGTTATGGCTCTGGGAAAACGAAAACTCAAAAAATAAAAAAACCTCCGGTCCTTAAAGGGTTAAATGACCTTTTAGTAATTTAGATATAGGGTTATTAGATGACTGACACAATGTAAACATCCACAGAGCTTGACAAACACATAACCCTTTCTGACAGAACAGCTAAAAAAAAAAAAATTGCCCCTGAAAGTGTACATAGCATTTAACAATTACTGACAGTCCGCTATATATCTGCATGTATATGCAGTCTATCAATCAGATCTGTCACTGATGACAGGTGTAGGAGGAATGAGGAGTTAATTTGCCTTAATACAGTGGGCTCTCAATCTGCTGAATTTCTTCCTATTTTTGTGTCATTTAGGCTAATAGGAGAGGAGGACCTGATCCCATACTATGCTGTCTTTAATAAAAATTTTATGAGACCTCCAGGTTCAGCAACATTTTAGCAGCAATCAGCAGTCATGGCCTACCATACATGGCCATCAGTGTCCTCACCATAACTCCCATAAAGTGTCCTTAGAGCACACTGAATTGTCTATAAGATAAAGATGTAGCAATAGAAAACATTTTAGAAAATGTGGCTCCATCTTTCACAATATTGTTTATTAAAATAAATAGTTTTTGTTAAATGGAATCCGTCAGCTCCAAAAACCCCTCAAACTAAAGAAAAGATTATGAAGATTATGTCATTTTTATCTTCATACTCACTTGTATTCTGTCACTGTGCTCCAACAAGCCAGCAGTAAAATGGATTGAGAGGACTCATCTTTGAGTTCTCTCCAGTATGTGTATTAGCATGGGAGTTCTCTCAATGCATTTTACTGCTGGGTTATCACAGCACATCATTAGAATGCAAGATGAAAATGACATACCCGGACTTGGCATCACTTACACTATACACTGCTTACTCTAGTTTGGGGGTGTTTCTGAGCTGACAGATTCACTATAACATTTGGGTGAGGTAATAAGCATAAATATCTATACCTGTTATCCTAACTAAATTTTCTCTTTGCATTTGAACTAAGTGTTTTCCGTAAAGTTCTGTGCAATAACACTTCTGAGAGAGTCTAAGAATCAGTCTTAGTATTTGACTGGAGGTCAGCCATGTCCAGCACAAATATCTCCTTTGCTATTGTGCTAGAAGTAACTTTACTTTCAAATATTTGAAAGCTTATTTTACAATTATATTTTTATATTATTGCATGTTTTCTATTACATTTGAAATATGTACAAAGTTTTAAACAGATTCTGATAGGAAATAAGCTGTCACTAATGCTGCAGTTCCCCATATACACCTCAGAGCGCCGCTATTCACCAATAAGGAAATATTCAGCAAATCTAGAATCACCTCCATGATGCAAGCAGTGTTCAACTGAAAGAAGAAACACACAGCATTTCAGATTAGGATGTGCCATGTATAGCAGTCATAAAGGAGAAGCATTATTTTTCTGTTGTTAATTCTGCTGGATTATAACTGCAAGAAGAAATTTCACTGTTATATTTCTGCTTCAAAGAAAGATGGCTGGATTACAACTACAGAAAGGACAATCAATGAAAGTGCTTAGATGGCAAGTAATATTTCCAATTTTATTTTACAGTCTATGTCAATCAGTCTCTGGTCAGATTCATTATTCCATTAATGAAGAAGTAAGAAAAGGTTCAATTGTTGGAAATTTAGCAAACGATCTTCAATTAGATGTAAATGATCTTTCTGGAAGGAAATTACGCATTGAGTCGGATGTGTTAGATAAATTTTTCACCATAAATCTGGATAATGGAAACCTATATATTGTTGATAGGATAGACAGGGAGACATTGTGTGGAGCTGTAGCTGAATGTGTTCTTACATTTGATGCTGTGGTAGAAAATCCACTAAATGTCTTCACTGTTAAGATTGATATTCAGGACATAAATGACAATCCTCCTAAATTTCTTCATAACATAATGACATTAGAAATCAGTGAATTGTCCTCTCCAGGAAGAAGCTTTGTTTTACAAAAAGCTGAAGATTTGGATATAGGTATTAATTCTCTGAGAAGCTACAGACTCAGTGCTAACCAGTATTTTGCTCTTGGAGAGAAGGTCAGCTCTGATGGCAGTGTATTTCCAGAGCTTATACTAGAGAAACCTCTAGACCGGGAGACACAAGACAAGTATGAACTCATTCTAACAGCTTCTGATGGTGGAAATCCTGTACAGACAGGCACTGCCTTAATTAATATCATTATCAATGATATTAATGATAATTCTCCAGTATTTACACAGGATGTATATAAAGTAAGTGTTAGGGAAAATATACCGGTGAATTCAACAATTCTGCAGGTCAGTGCAAGTGATAATGATAAAGGAGTCAATGCAAAAATAACCTACTCTATTAGTACCACAGTAGATAACATTCTTTTGGCTTTCCAAATTGATTCCCAAAGTGGAGAGATCAGAACAAAGGGAAACTTAGATTATGAAGTAAGAAAATATTATGAAATTTCTGTGCAAGCACAAGATGGTGGAGGCCTAGCTGCTCATGCTAAAGTTTTAATAGAAATAACAGATGAAAATGACAATGCTCCTGAGATTTCCATAACCTCATCATCAAATAATATTCCTGAGAATTCTGACCCTGGAACTATGGTGGCTCTGATTAAAGTTCATGACCGTGACTCAGGAGAAAATGGTGAAGTTCAATGTGCAATAAAAGGTGATTTACCATTTGAGTTAATATCGTCAACTGGAAAGTTTTATAAAATTATTACAAAGAGTACTCTAGATAGGGAAAAAACATCATCCTACAACATCACAATACAAGCCTCAGACAAAGGTTCTCCTGAAATGAGTTCTAGAAAAGTTATCCAACTCAGTATATCAGATGTTAATGACAATGCACCAGTGTTTGATAAACTGATTTACTCTGTGTTTGTGACAGAAAATAATTTGCTAGGATCGTCAATATTTAGTATTCAAGCAAAAGATATGGACAGTGAAGACAATTCTAAGATAACATATTCTATAATGACCAGAGGTAATGAAGAAGATCTCCTATCTTCCTATATCTCCATGAATCCAGTAACTGGGGTCATTTATGCTCAACAATCATTTGATTATGAGAAGCATACAGAATTTAATATCCAAATAATTGCCAGAGACAATGGATCTCCATCTCTGAATAGCAGTACAACTTTAAGAATATGTATAATTGACCAGAATGATAATTCACCAATTATTCTGTACCCATCACCAGAGGTTGATAGATCAGTGTTTGAGATAGTTCCATGGACCACTGAACAAGGATCTTTAGTATCTAAAGTGGTTGCAGTGGATGCTGACTCTGGACACAATGCATGGTTGTCTTACTTTTTACAATCTTCAGAACCATCACTCTTTACCATTGACCAGCAAACAGGGGAGATCAGAACATCACGTGTGTTTCAAGAAAGAGACATCATAAAACATGGAATTTGGATTCTAGTAAAAGACAATGGCATTCCATCCCGCTCAGCCTCAGTCACTATAAACATGGTGATTGCTGATGGTTTTCATCAGGTACTTCCTGAGCTTAGCAGTCAGTCAAACAAAGAAGAATCTCAGTCCAATCTACAATTCTATTTGGTAATAGCCTTGGCTTTGATTTCTTTTCTCTTCATGGTGACTGTAATTATTGCAATTGTCTCCAAATATAAAGAATCAAAGTCTTCTACCACATTTGGATCTATGAGTACAAATCTATATCCACCCATTGATCCCAGATTAATTTCACAGTTTAACAATGAAACATTACCTCTGCCATATTCCTATGATGTTTGTGTGACTTTGGATCCAAGTGAGCAGGAATTTTCTTTTCTTAAACCTCAACACAATGTTCCTGTGGATAGTCTTATAGATGCTGATGATTCTGGCATTGGAAATGAAAAGGTCGGAGATTATTTATCTGAGGACAATCATAAGATTCAGGTTCGTAGTTACTGTATTATGAATGGTAATTTCTTCAGTATAACTTGCAGTGCACTAGTATTCAAAATGTATGTAAATATAAAATGTAAAAAATCATTTTGTTTTGTAATATATTGTAATTTATTACTTCTATACATTTTATCTGACATGATAACATGATAACGTAATAATGACTTTAAAAAAAAAAAACATAGCAGTGGAATATTTACTTTAATTCTTTTCATCTATTACAATGGCAGATTTATTAAAATAAGGACATTAGTATGACAAATGAACAGAGTTATTAATATATTAGGTACGGTTATACAAAATAACAGCCTTTATAGTGTCAAATAGGAGGCTGAAATTATAGAATTTCCTGGTCCTATGAAATAACAAGATCATTCACTGGCTCAGAAGGATCATGTGATAGATCACATGACTCAACTTTCTTTTTGACCCCCAAGTTGCCACTTATGGATTGTGGCTTTAGTTACAGTAAGTAATTAGAGTGAACAGTGAACAATGTATGAGTTGTCTCTCATAATGACTGGTTCTCTTTAAAGATAGAATGTATGGATTTTATTACTGTAAGTTAATTGATTGATTTTTGTTTGGCTACAAGGAAACTTGTTAAGGCGTGGGATGCCTTTATGCTATTGTTGTTCGCTGTCTTCTTGTTAATTGCCTCATGATGAAGACTGACAAAATGCACTTTGGGGATATATTTTGTGGCATCAGTGTACATTTTCCTGTAAATAGTTTTGTTACAATATAGCAGGCACTTCATTAGTGTTTTCCTTGTGAAACATAGAAAGATCTTACTTTTAAACCTTTGCCCCTCTAATTTAAAACTATGTCCTCTTGTAGCAGTTTTTCTTCTTTTAAATATTCTCTCCTCTTTTACCGTGATGATTCCCTTTATGTATTTAAAAGTTTCTATCATATCCCCTCTGTCTCTTCTTACTTCCAAGCTATACATGTTAAGGTCCTTTAACCTTTCCTGGTAAGTTTTGTCCTGCAATCCATGTACTAGTTTAGTAGCTCTTCTCTGAACTCTCTCCAAAGTTTCAATATCCTTCTGCAGATATGGTCTCCAGTACTGCACACAATACTCCAAATTAGGTCTCACTAGTGCTCTGTAGAGCGGCACGAGCACCTCCCTCTTTCTACTGTTGATGCCTCTCCCTTGTGTGAGAGGATTATACCAATGCTGCAGGTTACATGTGTAATTTCTTTTATTTGACCAAATAAACCCATTAATTACTTTGTGTAAGCAGGGAAGCGGGATTCAGCATGAACCTATGAAGGTTTATAATATCCTTAGAGACAACTTGATTTGAAACTTCTTTTTTTCCCACAGCAACTTCCTTGATCAACCCAATGAAATGTACCCTCTTGAATATTGGAATATCCAAAGGGTTGTCATGTTTTTTTCCATCACATTTCATATCTACTAAATTTATTTATATTATTTATTTCATGTCAGCATATTCCGTAGCGCTTTGCCGACATTATCGTCACTCACTATCCCTAGTGGAGCTTACAATTCCTATCAGTCTTTGGAGGTGGGAGGAAACCAGAGTACCTGGAAGAAAAACCAATGCAAACATATGGAGAACATACAGTACAAACTCCATGCAGATGTTGTCCTTGGTTGGATTCAAACCTAGGACCCCAGTTCTGCAAGGAAAAAGTGCTTACTAGTGTTGATCGAGGATGCTCAGCAGATGGTACTTGGCCGAGTACCACATGTGCTCGAGCGCAATGCTCAAGTCTCCTCCCTTCACGTTTCTTGGCTGCTATGCAGCCTATAAACGTACAGGGAGGTACTGGCACGCGCTGTAATGCCGTAGCCATGTTCGCTACTGCCCTTACAGTGATTGGCTGGCCGGAACGTGTCATCGGGTGCTATATAGCACCCAATGACATGTGTTCGGTCAGTATTAGTCAGGGAGAGCTGAGCATAGGAAGGGACAGTGTAGGGAGTGTTATTGGAAGATTTTTATTAGAAAAACTTTTCAGAGACCCAAAAGTTCTTTTAAGGACTATTGTGTGTCACAGCAGCAATATATATTTTTTGCGCATTCTGCGCTAAATAGCATCTAATAGGCAGCTGCGGACAGTTAAATTATCCGCGCCACATCTGTGTAAAGTGTGCACATCCCTAAAATATTAGGGACATGCAGTGTACTTTTTCCGTAGACAGTGTCCGCTAAAGACGGTTAAATTATCCGCGCCACATCTCCTGTGTAAAGTGTGCTCATGCCTAAAATATCAGTGACAACCAGTGTACTTTTTCCGTAGACGGTGTCCGCTGAATATACCCGCACACATCTCCTGTGTAAAGTGTGCGCATCCCTAAAATATCAGTGACATCTATTGTACTTTTTCCGTAGACGGTGTCTGCTGCAGACAGTTAAATTATACGCACCAAATCTCCTGTTTAAAGTGTGCGCATCCCTAAAATATCAGTGACATCCAGTGTACTTTTTCCGTAGGCAGTGTCCACTGCAGACACTTAAATTATTCACACACATCTCCTGTGTAAAGTGTGCGCATCCCTAAAATATCAGTGACATCCAGTGTACTTTTTCCGTAGGCAGTGTCCACTGCAGACACTTAAATTATTCACACACATCTCCTGTGTAGAGTGTGCACATCCAAAAAGTATCTGTGACATGCAGTGTACTGTTTCCATAGACTGTGTCCGCTGCAGACAGTTAAATTATCTGTGCCACATCTCCTGTGTAAAGTGTGCGCATCCCTAAAATATCAGTGACATCCAGTGTACTTTTTCCGTACACAGTGTCCCCTGCGGCTAGTTAAATTATCCGTGCCACATCTCTTGTGTAAAGTGTGCTCATCCCTAAAATATCAGTGACATCCAGTGAACTTTTTCAATAGTAGACAGTGTACGCTTCTTACAGTGACATTACCAGGGGACATCTCCAGTGTAACGCGTACGCATAAAATTTTATCTGTGACATACAGTGTACTTTTTCCGTAGACGCAGCGAACAGTGAAATTACCTGTGATGCCTCTCCAATATATCGTTTCCTCATCACAAATATATGTGACATTCCCTATAAGTTTTTTATTAGCTGCTGGTAACAGCATTGACATTATCTGTGGGATATCTCCAGTGTAACATGTGCGTTTAAAAAATGTATCTGTGACTAGTGTTGAGCGCGAATATTCGAATATCGAATTTTTTTAGCGAATATCAGCACTTCGCTAATTCGCAAATATTTTGAATATAGTGCTATAAATTTGCTATTTCAAATATTCCTTTTTTTTTTTGTTATTGTTATATTATTTTCTTTCCCACTTCCCAAAAGTAGTTCTTACCTGTCCTTAGGATTCCTGGCTTCCTGGCTGCTCCAGTCAGTGCCTGTTGCCACTTCTGCCGACTTCTGTGCCCGTGGAGCGTCCCCATCACCATGGTAACGTCTTCATACTAGAATGTACTGTCGGATTTGAGAATTACGTTGAAATCGCAATGCGATTAATATAACTTGAAGTCATCGTATTGCGATTTCAACTTAGACCTGGTTTACTATGGTTGGCTTGGTAGAATTAGCGAAGATGACGAATGTATTCGTCATATTCCTCAAAAAGAAGATAACGAAGTATTCCTTATCTTCGTTTTTGCTCCATATACGTCAACTTCGATAATTCTATCAATCAAATAGGAAGGTTGACTATAGAGACAGCTGTGTTTAATTCGCTATGTGATTTTATTACTTTGCTTTTTTTTTTAATAAATAGAATATTTATTAAAATAAAAAAAAATAATAATAATAATAATATAATCACAAAGCGAATTAAACACAGCTGTTTCTATAGTCAACTTTCCTATTTGATTGCTAGAATTAGCAAAGTTGACGAATAGGTAGCTAAAACGAAGATGGAGAATACTTCGTTATCTTCGTTTTAAGGAATATGACGAATACATTCGTCATATTCGCTAATTCTAGATATCAAACCAATAGGAAAGTAGCCTTAAGTTACAATCACAATACGTGATTATTTAATTCGCATATTAATAGCGATAACTAGAATAATGACGAATATTCGATTTCGACGAATATGAAACGAATATTCTATTGAATATTCGCGAATTTCATCAAAATCGAATATGGCACCTGCCGCTCATCACTATCTGTGACATACAGTGTATTTTTTAAATAGATGGTGTCCACTTCTGACAGTGACATTCCAGGGGCACATCTCCAGTGTACCGTGTGCGTTTAAAAAATGTATTAGTGTCATACAGTGTACTTTTTTAATAGACGGTGTCCACTTCTTAGATTGACATTACCAGGGCCACATCTAAAGTGTAACATGTGCGTTTAAAAAATGTATCTGTGACATACAGTGTACTTTTTCCGTAGACGTTGCGAACAGTGACATTACCTGTGGTACCTGTCCTGTATAACATTTCCTCATCCCAAATACCTGTGACATTCCCTGTAAATTTTTATTAGCCGCTGGTGACAGCATTGACATTATCTGCGCGATATCTCATGTGTGACATTTCCACATCCCAAATACCTTTTTACTTTTTTTGCACATACACTTCAAAATCCTACTTTATTGTATGTGTGACATACTTTCAAGCATATATAACATTTTAAATGAAGAAGGTGAGCAGTAAGGGACGGGGGGGTGGTCATGATGCTGATGGTGCACGCAGAGGCCGTGGCCCTGGGCGCGTTAAAACTGTGCCTGCTGCTAGGGCACAAGAAAAACAATAATTCACGATACCTAGCTTCATGTCCCAGTTTGCAGGGCAGCGTGGGACACTCTTGAAGTCAGACCAGTGCGACCAGGTGGTCGGTTGGATTGCAGCAGATAATGCTTCCATTCCGTTAAGCACCACCCTGTCTTCCATCAAGTAAAGTCTCAGTAGCCAGGAGTCTGGTCAACACAATTCTCACCCTGATCCTCCTTCCTCCCACCATGGAGAGTCTGGCCAAACAAGTGATCCCACACTCGGATATCCAAGGGCCTCTTTTCGTCGCCATTCCTTCATTTGGGATAATGGAATATAGACGGCTCTACTGGTTCCTCAGAGTGGTAGAGGTGCAGAGGCTGCTAAGTTCTGACTCACCCAGTCAGTTTTCAAAAAGTATGGAAAGTGAAAAAGTAAGCAGGCACACTCTTATTTGGGGTCCAAGACTTGTCTTTATTAATTGGGGATACTTAAGCAATAAATAGATTAAAATATATAGGTATATGAAGTATAGGGTGGTGTAAGAAACAAAGTATTGGTGAAAAATTGGGGGGGGGGGTGTTGACCCTTTAAAAAGTGGTAGGTGTTGGGTAGGTATATTAGATGGCTTGTACGTAGAGTGAATAAGGAAAAAAAATATGATAATAGAGTGTTCATAAAAATAGAAATAGGAAAAAAAGGTCAAGTGTTCATAAAAATAAAAAGAGTCATTCAGTTTCCATAAAAAATTGCATGCGTAATAATCTGGGAAATGTACTTCTAATGAGGTATATTGTAAATTGCAATTCAGGTTTGTCAACGTGACCAGTTTTGTATTTTTACAAAAAGAGTGGGGTGCTCTTTGGCCTCGGCACGGCGTCCCGCACTGTCTCTGGCTTAGAGTTCACTTACCCACCGCTCTGGGATATTGCCTGGATGGGTCCTCCGTCTGTGCGTCTCGCGGTCTTTTGGTGTGCTGGATGGCGTCCCTCGTGGCTCTTGTGTTTCGTGCGCGCGCTTTTTCCGTGACGTTCTATAGAGGTTTCGTGGTCACGTGATCGCGATCTTTCGTCTTGCCGCTGATATCATGTTCAAATGGAGGGCTTCGTAGGGAATTAATTCTTCCGATTTAAAGTAGATTTCGCTTGGAAAATAGTATCCTCCACAGGCTTAAACGCGTTTCGGGACTTTGCCCTTCATCAGTAAGCAGAGGATTACTACTGTTTGGGGGTGTTTTATTGTGTGATGGTAATTGACTAATTGATTAATTGTTAATTGGTTGAAGTTAACTCTTTAGAGTAGGAGACGATGTAGGAGAAGACAATCTTCTGGTATATATATGGTGTAAATAGATGTAAAGGCTCAATAGTTAAGAGACCTCTCTAATATTTTTGGTATAGTTTCATTTTATGAATACTATATATAAGGTGTATATTGGAATATTATCTTTGTAGAGAGATCCTGCAACAAGTAGAAATGTGACATTGGCAGAGAGATTTTCAAATATATGCACCGGTCCGTAAATCAAAAGTGGATATGGAATCTCTCCAAAGTATCCGGTGACATGCTTGTCCTTGTTCCTTCATTTGGCCCTCTCGCCAAGCACGCTTGAAGAGGGACACATCTTGTGCCCTGATTCCCAGTCACAAGAATCTTATGGTGGGGAATGGCAATTACTGAGGTGGATGATGAAGAGACTCAGTTGCCAATAAGTCAATGGCAATTACTGTCTCAAGAGGTTAATGAAGAGGATGAGACACAGTTGTCAATCACTGAGGTTGTGGTTAGGTCGACAAGTCGGGAGGATGAGCAGAGTGAGGAAGAGGAGGTGGTGGATGATGAAGTCACTGACTCAACCTGGGAAGGTGGCAAGCTGAGCGAGGACAGCAGTACTGAGGGGGAGAGATCTGCAGCACCGCAACAGGCTGGAAGAGGCAGTGGGGTGGCAAGACGGGAGAAGGCGGGCCACACCAAACAGGCCTGCAACTGTTCCACGGAGCACCCCCTTGCGATATATACTCTTGCCAAGGGATAGGTGTTCCGCAGTATGGTGCTTTTTTGAGGAAAGTGGGGACGACAAAAGAATAGTAGTTTGCAACCTGTGCTGTACCAAAATGAGCCAGGGCGGGAACATTAGCAACCTCACCACCACCTGCATTATCCACCACATGGCATCCAAACACCCTTATAAGTGAGATGAATGCCTGGGTCCACAATCTGTGTCTGCAGGTCACACCAGTGCCTCCTCTTCCCCTATGTTACTTGCTGCTGGCCAATCCCTTGTCGAAGGCGCAGGCCCGGATGACTCCTGCCCTGCACCTGGATCTTCTCAAGCACCATCAGTGACCACATCCACTTCCCTGTCCCAGCACAGCATCCAAATGTCCTTACCCTAGGCATTTAAAGGCAAGCGCAAATACTCAGCCACCCACCCACAGGCCATAGCACTAAATGCGCAGCGTTCCATATAACTGGCCCTGGAAATGTTGCCATTTAGGCTTGTGGACACTGAGGCCTTCCGCAGCCTGATGTCGGCAGCCTTCCCACGTTACGCAGTCCCCTTCCGCCACTATTTTTCACGGTGTGCAGTGCCCGCCTTACACCAACATCTGTCCCGTAACATAATATGTGCCCTGACCAACGCAGTTAAAGGATTTAATAGGGTACTCATTACAATAACAGGGCCTTTAAAGAGTCCTGTATTGTTATTTATTGTCACTACCTCCCTGAGTCAGGAGTGGGTAATTGGTGCACCTGCTGCCTTCCTTGTATGTGGTAGCCCTTTGTCAGGCCCCCTCTCCAGAATAAAACCCTGATTCCCTGCTACCTGTGAACACCATGGTAGGCGCAGAAAGTACCATCGAAAGTTTTTAGGGAAAACATCCAAATGGATTGTGAACGTCACGGGGACGTGCGATCAGCCAGAAGTTATCTAGAGTCAACAAAGCAGCAGCATGCCCTCCCCCACAATGTTTTTGATGGTCAGCTCACCTGCAGGCCCTCACCTACAATCTTTTACAGTGTCAGCTCACCTCCTGATGATGACAGCGAAGTCTTGCCTGTTGGTACTCTGGCACACATGGCTGACTTCATTTTAGGCTGCCTTTCCCGCAACCCGCGCGTTATACGCATTTTTGACACCACAGATTACTGGTTGTTCACCCTTCTCGACTTCTGCTACAAAGAGAACTTCTCATCTCTCATTCCTCTGGTGGAGAGGACAAGCAAAACGGTGCTATATCAGAAGGTCCTTGTTGAAAAATTGCTCCAAACTTGATAGGGCAGACATCCAAATGAATCGTCGACGTCAAAGGGACGTGCAATCAGCCAGAAGTTATCTAGAGTCCACAAAGAAGCAACAGGCCCTCGCCCATATTGTTTTCGATGGTCAGCTCACCTGCAGGCCCTTGCATATAATGTTTTACAGGGTCAGCTCACCTACAGGTCCTCACATACAATCTTTTACAGGGTCAGCTCACCTGCAGGCTCTCGCATATAATGTTTTACATGGTCAGCTCACCAGCAGGACCTCACATATAATGTTTTAGAAGGTCAGCTCACCTGCAGGCCCTCACCTACAATCTTTTACAGGGTCAGCTCACCTACAGGCCCTCGCATATAATGCTTTAGATGGTTAGCTCACCTGCAGGCCCTCACCTACAACCTTTTAGAGGGTGAGCTCAACAGCAGGCCTTCAACCATAATGTTTTATAGGGTCAGCTCAGCAGCAGGCCCTCAACCATAATTTGTTCGATGGTCAGATAATCAGCAGGCACTCTATCATTTTTTAAAAAGTCAGCTCATTAGCAGCCCCTCAACAATAATTTTTTCGATGGTGAGCTAAGCAGCAGGCACTCTCCCAAAAATTTTTAAATGGTCATCTCAGCAGCAGGCCCTCACCCCTAATGTTTTAGATGGTCAGATCAGCAGGCCCTTACTCCAAATGTTTTTGAGGGTCACCAGTAAGCCATCAATCATCATTTTTCAAGGGTGTGTATGATGCCCCATACCATGTAGATTGTAAGCCCTCACGGACAGGGCCCTCTATCCTTCTGTACCAGTCTGTAACTTGTCTCGTTCATGCTTAAGGCTATTGTCTTATTATGTATGTGCACCGCTTATGATATGTACAGCGCTATGGAATGAATGGCGCTCTAAAAATAAATAATAATAATAATAATAATAATAATGTGTGATAATTAGAGATAATTTGATTCGCCGGTTCGCCAAATTTTTCGGGAAAATTTTGATTCGATCAGATATATTCCCGGTGAATTGCGTCTAAAAACGGCTATTTCTTGGCTGCTGAGAGCCTTTATAGTGGTGTAGAACACTGTGATTGCAGTAACATGCATAGGGAGTCTGTTTGGTAGTGAAATAATACTGTCCGTATGACATGCAGATGACAGGCGTCGCTCTTAGAATCACTGCATACTTCACTTTTTTGGGCAGTCACGGGCCAAAACTGACCAAATAACTCAAGTATCAACTCAGCCTTATAGGTAGTTGTTACCGTCAAGAAGAAGCACACCCACTTTTACACCCTCGTCAGCTGATTCCACATAGATGTCTACAGAACCTATTCTATTAAACGCTTATACAAGTAGAGCCCCCTTGACAGAGTGGAGGAGGTGTCAGCAGTAAGTTTGTGTTGACGTCACCGATTATTTTGGCCTTCCTCTAAACCGTCAGAACAATAACCCACAAAAAACAGATCCTGCCTGTCAGCATTTGCTCAATAATTCATTAGTATTGCTAAAGGCAAAAAAAAGATAGAGTGGATCTAAAACAGAGATGACACGTGAATGGAATATTTGCATGTCTTCTGTGTTTTTTACCCACTCCCGCTTTTGGCTACAAATTCATAAGTCATTCTAATAGGACCATATTTCTGCTACATAGACAGGATCCATTGTGCATCTTGTTTTTCCTTCCTTCTGACAGATCCGAAGAAGTGTCAAATAAATGATTATGTCAGTCAAGCCAAAAGCCAAAATAGTGGAGCAGTCATGAAGTGGAGAGTCATGAAGTACAGAGTCTTTAGGTGGTGGTAGTATGAGGAGGTTACCGAGTGGCACAATGACAGAGTGTGGAGGTGGCAGCAGCATAAGTAGGCCAGAGAGTGGCACAATGACCGAGTCTGCAGGTGGCGGCAGCATGAGGAGACCAAAGAGCGGCACAATGACAGAGTGTGGAGGTGGCAGCAGCATAAGTAGGCCAGAGAGTGGCACAGTGACCGAGTCTGCAGGTGGCGGCAGCATGAGGAGACCAAAGAGCGGCACAATGACATAGTTTGGAGGTGGCAGCAGCATGAGTAGGCCACAAAGTTGCACAATGACAGAGTCTGGAGGTCAAATTGTTGGTGTGGCACCATGGATGATCTAGTCTGATGCATCAGACATTGGTGTGTGGAAATCCTGGCTGATCCACGCCTGCACTTTAAACTCTTGCTAAATGTCCTATCAAATGTATTGTGGTATCATGCTGTAATTCCCTTTAACAGGCTGGCAGTGTCATTTACCTTTATTTGCTCCTTATATATATAGCTGGGGGGGTTGTAAAGTTAGTGTGCCCGATGATAATGAAGAGATGAGGAAGTTAATGGAGGAGGTGGAAATAATTCCACAGAAATAATTCAACCGAACTAATTCAAAAAAGATTTTACCACATATAAGTGCTGCGCTTAATGCAGAATACAAGTTTTTTCTCCACTGAGATAATTCAAACATGATTTTATCGCATATAACTGCAGCATTGAACGCCGAATATCTTTTTCTACTAATATACACCACTAAAGGCTTTACCACATATAACAGGAACAGTGAACGCCGAATATATTTTTCTTTTTCCATGTATATACAGGCTTTTAAAGGCTTTTCAACAGAGGGTTATAGGCTGTCAGTTTCAAAAAAACAACGCCGTCTGAGGCGGAGTGATCAGAAGTGAATAGGACTTAGCGGAGGAATTAGGTCCGTGCTGGAAGAGCCAGACACTGTCCTCGTGCGGTTTCTGTGCTGCAGAAAAGTCCCCGTAGCGTCCAGTAAGCAATACCGCAGATAGATTTTGGGCTGGTGTTAATTAGTTCGCATTTTTGTGCAGGGTTAGTGCATTGTGTATTCACCTGCATTGGTGCGCCGCTCTTATGGACATCGTCACATCATCGTGCAGTGTGTGAAACGTAAATACAAAATTTCAACACTATGTTATTCAGTCTATACCTCAAAAGGACTTTCCCACATATAACTGCAGCACTGAATGCTGAATATATCTTGATTTTTGTACAGAAATACGCCACTAAAGGCTTTACCGCATATAACTGCAACAGTGAACACTGAATATATTTTTATTTTTGTATTGATATATGTCAATAAAGGTTTTTTAGAGATATTAGTGCAGGAGCGAATGTATATTTCTTTTTCTACTGCTATACGTGAATAAAGGTTTTTCAAGATATAAGTGCAGCAGCGAATGGCGAATGTATATTTCTTTTTCTACTGATATACATCACTAAAGGTTTTTCAAGATATAAGTGCATCAGCAAATGGTGAATGTATATTTCTTTTTCTACTGCTAGTGTTGAGCGAGAATATTCGAACTGTGAATTTCTATCGCGAATACCGGCACTTTTAGAACCCATTACCTAGTATGCCTACCTGCTTCTTGCTTGTGGGCCAATGTGAGAAAGCTGCAATATCGTAGTCTGTAGTGAATTAGAATATTCTTAATTATTTAATTAAATTTATCTTATGTGAAAAATTGGCAATGTAATATTCGCGTATGCGAATATTCTAAAACACGAATATATAGCACTATAGAATATAGTGCTCTATATTAGTTTTTTTCGAATATTCATCATTTTTTTCCATCTGAAGTCACGATTCCTCCCTGCTTAAGTTGCTTTTGGGCCAATGACTGTTCACATTAAATTGGAAAAAATGACGAATATTCTAAAAAACAAATATATAGCACTATATTCTAAAGTGCGATATATTCGTGCTTTAGAATATTCGCATACGCGAATATTACATTGCCGATTTTTCATAATCAATAACATAATCTCTGAATACGGATATTCAAGAATATATGACAAATATTCTAACTAATATTTACGAAATATTATGAATATTGCCCCTGCTGCTCATCACTACTGCTATATGTCACTAAAGGTTTTTCAAGATATAAGTGCATCAGCGAATAGCGATTGTATTTTTCTTTTTCTACTGAAATACGTCAATAAAACTTTTTCAAGATATGAGTGCATCAGCGAATGGCAAATGTATATTGCTTTTTCTACTGATATACATCAATAAAGGTTTTTCAAGATATAAGTGCACCGGTGATTGGCAAATGTATATTTTTTCTACTGCAATACATAAGTAAAGGCTTTACCAGATATAAGTGCAACAGTGAACTGAGAATATATATTTCTTGTTGGACTGAAATAGGCCACTATACGCTTTCACCAGAAATAACAGCAACATTGCCGTGCATATATATTTTTCTTTTTATTACTGAAATACGCCTCTATACGCTTTCACCAAAATTAAGTGCAGAAGTGACCTGAGAATATATATTTCTTGTTGGACTGAAATAGGTCACTATTCGCTTTCACAAGAAATAACTACTACAGTGCAGTGCATATATATTTTTCTTTTTTTACTGTAATAGGCCCCTATACTCTTTCACCATAAATAACTGCAGAAGTGACCCAAGAATATATGTTTCTTGTTGGACAGAAAAAGGCCACTATACTCTTTAACCATAAAACAATTAAAGATTGAAGTGCATATATATTTTTCTTGTAGTACTGTAATATGCCCCTATACGCTTTCAACAGAAATACTGTAACAGTAAAATGCGTATATATTTTTCTTTTTTGACTAAAAGAGGACCCGATACGTTTTCAACAGAAATAACTGCAAAAGTGAAATGCGGATATATATATTTTTTTACTGTAATATGGCCCTATACACTTTCACCAGAAATAACTGCAGAAGTGAACCGAGAATATATATTTTTTTGTTGGACAGAAAAAGGCCACTAAACGCTTTCACCAGAAATGACTACAAATTATTTTAGCGTGAATTACAACAAAAGTGACCTGCATATATATTTATCTTTTTCCACAGAAAAAAGCCACTAAAGGCTTTTAAACATAGCACTTGCAACCCAATAACTAATTGCTGGAATGACAGAGGTGTATTATGAGACTATCTGGATCCCAAGTAATGTTTCTCTGCACTTGTAAATCGTGTTTTTTCACAATGAGGATTTTCCTATGACTCTCCCTAGCATCTGCACATGTCTCTCCCTGCCTGTGAAATGATTCCTCTCACTATCCTTTCCATTCACTTGCAAATCACTTTTTTTCACAATAAGGATTTTTCTATCACTCTCCCTAGCATCTGCACACGTCTCTCCCTGTCTGTGAAATGATTCCTCTCACTATCCTTTCCCTGCACTAGCAAATCGCTTCTTTCCTTTTTTTTTTTAACAATTAGTTTTTCTTTCACTTTCCCTAGCACCTGCTTACATGTATGTCCCTGAACAAAGTATGATACTGAATGTCTGAATCTAAAATGGCCGCCGTATTTATAGGGCTGTCACATCTCCAGGCTGGCTGGCTGCTGATTGGCTGTATGCATGGCATTATGGATCATCCCGCCTTCCCAGAGTTCCTTGCTCCATGTCCTTGTAGCCGCCATTTTAGCTGCCATTGTAGTCGCCACGTTAGGAAAAATTACGATTCGCATTCGTTGCAAATCAAATTTTTCCTTAAATTCTAAACGAATTCCACTTCTTCAGCTTCGATTCGCTCATCTCTAGTAACAATGGGTGTATCGGACTGCCGGTTCCTTGTAATTTTTGGCAGCCCTTTCACTTAGTGCATAGGCTTTATGAGTATAGGAGTCCCCACTACATTAACAGCACACTGTGAACGAGGCCCTCCTTTATGTGATATACAGTTTGTATCGGAGTGCCTCTTGCTTGTAATTTTTGGCAGCACTTGCACTTTATATAAAAGTAAATATACAGGAAAGAATGTTAGCTAACAAGTTTTCCTCTAAAATCGATTTTATCTTCGGTTTTGTGTGTATTATTGTCAGACTGTAAAAGTGTCGTACTACTCGGACAACATCGTTCCCAGCAGCGACCTGGGAGTCCAAGATGCATGCAGACATCCTCCCCATTTTGGTGGTGTTTCCATCAATTTCTGTCCTTTTCCTATGAACCAGGCACACTCACTTTGGTGCTCAATCAACACAAATGCGTCACCATGGTTCTTAAATACAATCTTGCATTGTATATGGGCATTTTAGTATCATTAGTAAATAGTAAGTGATTTATTGGTGGAGAACAGTTTCTTAGAATTGTGTACCGAGTTCTTCATGTTGTATACTGACAACTAGTGAAGTATAGCATTTTCACCTGTTCTTTTAGTGCCCTAAAAAAATCAATAACTATTTATAATGATCAAATATTTATTATTTTTATTTGCTAAAGTTCTTAAATGTCAAGTAGATAAGAATTTTGAAAGGGTAAATAGGTCCCTCACTGCTTTAACTTCCACCTCTTCGTTGTTCATCTATCTCTCCAGCGCATTAAAGCAATTCCCAAGCAGGTATATATAAAAGGTATATAGATCTCTCAAGTATTATATAATAGACAATATAAATACTTGGATAGAACAAACATAACTTACTTTACCCATCTCCAGTACAGCTACCCATGCCCAATAAAATACAGTGCTGCTACTCTTCACTATTTATGTGCAGATGCAGCCAAGCTAAA
Source organism: Bufotes viridis (assembly GCA_033119425.1). Lineage (NCBI taxonomy): Eukaryota > Metazoa > Chordata > Amphibia > Anura > Bufonidae > Bufotes > Bufotes viridis. The sequence goes on from CM065590.1 coordinate 387,369,485, forward strand.
CTTGATGGTTAACGTGTTAAGTAAAAAATTGCACAAAAAGGTTAGCTTACTCTTTCAAAGTATTTCAATGGCTTTTGTGACATGTTGTTATCAGAGTCAATTTTAGCTCAGCTACATCAGTACAGTTGTGGCCAAAAGTTTTGAGAATAACACAAATATTAGTTTTGACAAAGTTTGCTGCTAAACTGCTTTTAGATCTTTGTTTCAGTTGTTTCTGTGATGTAGTGAAATATAATTACACACACTTCATACGTTTCAAAGGCTTTTATCGACAATTACATGACATTTATGCAAAGAGTCAGTATTTGCAGTGTTGGCCCTTCTTTTTCAGGACTTCTGCAATTCGACTGGGCATGCTCTCAATCAACTTCTGGGCCAATTCCTAACTAATAGCAACCCATTCTTTCATAATCACTTCTTGGAGTTTGTCAGAATTATTGGGTTTTTGTTTGTCCACCCGCCTCTTGAGGATTGACCACAAGTTCTCAATGGGATTCAGATCTGGGGAGTTTCCAGGCCATGGACCCAAAATGTCAACGTTTTGGTCCCTGAGCCACTAAGTTATCACTTTTGCCTTATGGCACGGTGCTCCATCGTGCTGGAAAATGCATTGTTCTTCCAACTGTTGTTGGTCTCAGGATGCTTTACTGTTGGCATGACACAGGACTGATGGTAGCTCTCACCTTTTATTCTCCGGACAAGCCTTTTTCCTGATGCACCAAACAATCGGAAAGAGGCTTCATCGGAGAATATGACTTTGCCCCAGTCCTCAGCAGTCCATTCACCATACTTTCTGCAGAAGATCAATCTGTCCCTGATGTTTTCTTTGGAGAGAAGTGGCTTCTTTTCTGCCCTTATTGACACCAGGTCCTCTTCCAAAAGTCTTCGCCTCACTGTGCGTGCAGATGCGCTCACACCTGCCTGCTGCCATTCCTGAGCAAGCTCTGCACTGGTGGCACTCCGATCCCGCAGCTGAATCCTCTTTAGGAGTCGATCCTGGTGCTTGCTGGACTTTCTTGGATGCCCTGAAGCCTTCTTAACAAGAATTGAACCTCTTTCCTTGAAGTTCTTGATTATCCTATACATTTTTATGCAACGCAATGAAGGCTGCACGCGTTTCTTTGCAGGTCACCATGGTTAACAATGGAAGAACAATGATTTCAAGCATCACCCTCCTTTTAACATGTCAAGTCTGCCATTTTAACCCAATCAGCCTGACATAATTATCTCCAGCCTTGTGCTTGTCAACATTCTCACCTGAGTTAACAAGACGATTTCTGAAATGATCTCAGCAGGTCCTTTAATGACAGCAATGAAATGCAATGAAAAGTTTTTTTGGGGATTAAGTTAATTTTCATGGCAAAGAAGGACTATGCAATTCATTTGATCACACTTCATAACATTCTGGAGTATATTGCTATTATAAAAACTTAAGCAGCAACTTTTCCAATTTCCAATATTTATGTAATTCTCAAAACTTTTGGCCACGACTGTACAGTGGTCTAGTATAGTAGATTAGAACATCAATGAAACATTGTACATTATAGTCATTGTTGACCATTCTTATACAGATGAATGTGAAGGGATTGTCTGAATATTCTCAGGATAGGGTATGACTTCTGGTACTCCCACCAGCTGTTTGAAGAGGTTGTGATGCTCCAGTGAGCACTGCTCGGTTGTTGCAGCTTACCAAGCACAGTGTCATCCATAGGATATTTCCTGTGCTTGGCATTGCAGAGCAGCTGCATACACTTAAATAGGACTGAGTTTTGTCTAAGCCTTATGACTGATGAACGTGACATGACAGACCTAGGAAGAGGCCGTGGAACTCGCCGGAGCCCGACTGTCATTTCAACCCGATGATCAGCAGGGGTGCCAGGAATTAGACTCTCACCAATCAGATAATGATGACCTATTCTGATTATAAGTCATCAGTATTAAAGGAGTTATGCAGGCTATATATACTTATGATCTATTTTTAAGGTTATCAATATCTGATTTTAACTCCCGCTAATCAGATTTTTGAAGAGGAGGCAGCCCACTGTGCGAGTGTTGCTTCCTGTTCATCACACTGCCCTTCATTTTTGAAGAATGGTGTAATTACAACTGATTGCTCCATTCACTTGAATGGTGCTCTTGCATGGAACCTCTTAAATTGCGGATCCGCAACACACCTTCCGCCAGCCATAGAGATGCCACACTCCAGGGAGTGTGGGAGTGGGCCCACACTCCCTGGATTTTATGTGGCTGTCATAGAAACATAGAAACATAGAATATGTCGGCAGATAAGAACCATTTGGCCCATCTAGTCTGCCCAATATGCTGAATACTATAAATAGCCCCAGGCCCTATCTTATATGAAGGATGGCCTTATGCCTATCCCATGCATGCTTAAACTCCTTCACTGTATTTGCAGCTACCACTTCTGCAGGAAGGCTATTCCATGCGTCCACTACTCTCTCAGTAAAGTAATTCTTCCTAATATTACTTTTAACCCTTTGCCCCTCTAATTTAAAACTATGTCCTCTTGTAGCAGTTTTTCTTCTTTTAAATATTCTCTCCTCTTTTTCCGTGATGATTCCCTTTATGTATTTAAAAGTTTCTATCATATCCCCTCTGTCTCTTCTTACTTCCAAGCTATACATGTTAAGGTCCTTTAACCTTTCCTGGTAAGTTTTGTCCTGCAATCCATGTACTAGTTTAGTAGCTCTTCTCTGAACTCTCTCCAAAGTTTCAATATCCTTCTGCAGATATGGTCTCCTGTACTGCACACAATACTCCAAATGAGGTCTCACTAGTGCTCTGTAGAGCGGCACGAGCACCTCCCTCTTTCTACTGTTAATGCCTCTCCCTATACACCCAAGCATTCTGCTGGCATTACCTGCTGCTCTATGACATTGTCTGCCCACCTTTAGGTCGTCTGATATAATGACCCCTAAATCCCTTTCCTCAGATACTGAGGTTAGTACTGTATCACTGATTTTATATTGTGCTCTTGGGTTTTTACGCCCCAGGTGCATTATCTTGCACTTATCGACATTAAATTTTAGTTGCCAGATTTTTGACCATTCCTCTAGTTTTCCTAAATCCTTTTCCATTTGGTGTATCCCTCCAGGAACATCAACCCTGTTACAAATCTTTGTGTCATCAGCAAAAGACACACCTTACCATTGAGGCCTTCTGCAATTTCGCTGATAAAGATATTAAACAATATGGGTCCCAGAACAGATCCCTGAGGTACCCCACTGGTAACAATACCATGGTCTGAATATACTCCATTGACTACAACCCTCTGTTTTCTGTCCTTCAGCCACTGCCTAATCCATTCAACAATATGTGAGCTCAAGCTCAAAGACTGCAGTTTATTGATAAGCCTTCTATGTGGGACAGTATCAAAAGCCTTACTAAAGTCCAGATAAGCGATGTCTACTGCACCTCCGCCATCTATTATTTTAGTCACCCAATCAAAAAGTCAATAAGATTAGTTTGACATGATCTCCTGAAGTAAACCCATGCTGTTTTTTATCAATCAACCCATGGGTTTTTAGATGTTCCACAATCCTCTCCTTGAGTATGGTTTCCATTAATTTCCCACTATTGATGTCAGGCTTACTGGCCTATAGTTGCCCGATTCCTCTCTACTACCTTTCTTGTGAATTGGCACAACGCTTGCTAATTTCCAATCTTCTGGGACGACACCTGTTACCAGTGATTGGTTAAATAAATCTGTTAATGGTTTTGCTAGTACACCTCTAAGCTCTTTTAATAGCTTTGGGTGTATCCCATCAGGCCCCTGTGATTTATTTGTATTAATTTTAGACAGCTGACTTAGAACCTCTTCCTCTGTAAAGACACATGCATCAAAGGATTCATTAGTCTTCCTCCCTAACTGAGGTCCTTCTCCTTCATTTTCCTTTGTAAAACTGAACAGAAGTATTCATTGAGGCAGTCAGCTAGTTCTTTATCCTCTTCCATATACCTTCCTTCTTTTGTTTTTAATTTGGTAATTCCTTTTTTAATTTCCTTTTTTCATTTATGTATCTGAAGAATGTCTTATCACCTTTTTCACTGACTGAGCTAATTTCTCTTCTGCCTGAGCTTTAGAAGCTCTTATAACTTGCTTGGCCTCTCTCTGCCTCATCTTATAGATTTCCGGTCATCCTCGTTTTGGGTGTTTTTATACTTGCTAAATGCCATCTTTTTGTTTTTAATGATTTTGGCCACTTCTGCTGAGTACCACAGTGGTCTCTTCCTTTTTTGCCTTTACTGACAAGCCTAATGCACTTTTCTGTTGCCTTCAGTAGTGCCAATTTTAAGTAGTCCCATTTCTCTTGGACTCCATTGAAATTGTTCCAGTCTGATAGGGACTCGTATACCACTGATCTCATTTTAGAAAAGTCTGTTTTCCGAAAATCTAAAACTTTTGTTTTTGTGTGGAGTGACTCAGTCACTGTACTTATAGTAAACCTCACTGACTGGTGATCACTGGATCCTAAGCTTTCCCTACAGTAATATCAGATACCAAATTGCCATTTGTGAATACCAAATCTAAAATGGCCTCCTTCCGGGTTGGCTCCTCAACTACTTGCTGTAGAGATAATCCCAGTAGGGAATTTAGAATGTCTGTACTCCTGGCAGAACTAGCTATTTTGGTTTTCCAGTTTATATCAGGAAGATTAAAGTCTCCCATAATGACAACTTCCCTTTCAATGTCATTTTAGCCATTTCCTCAACTAGTAGATCATCCAATTCTTTGACTTGGCTTGGTGGTCTGTATATGACACCTACACGAGTTACCTTATGATTACCAAGCTGCAACGTAACCCAAACTGACTCTAAATTGGTTTCGCTGGCTTGTATTAGATTAGATTTTATGCTATCTTTCACATATAGGGCCACTCCACCCCCTTTCTTGCCTTCTCTGTCTTTCCTATATATAGAGAACCCAGGTATTGTTATATCCCAGTCATTACTCTCATTGAACCATGTCTCAGTAACAGCCACTAAATCTATATTTTCAGAAGCCATTACAGCCTCAAGTTCGTTGATCTTATTCCCTAAACTGCGAGCATTTGTAGACAAGACTCTCAGCTTGTCATTTCTTATCCTATCAGCTCCTGGCATCTTCTGGCATTGTTTTTTCGGGGGGCAGCCGAACTGATGGATTGTCTCTTTTGTGCCCCACTTTCCTAGTTTAAATGTTCCTTAGCAAAAACTTTGAACTGTTCACTGAGGACATTTGTTCCCTTGAGAGAAAGATGCAAACCATCTTTCTTGTACAGTTCTTTTCCATTCCAGCTAGAGTCAACATGAGACACAAAGCCAAATCCCTGGTTCAAACACCATTCACCAAGCCATACATTGAATTCATGGCCTATAACAGGTAAGATTCAGCGTTAGGAGGATTTTATGTGGCTGTCATGGCCCATAACAGGTCAGATTTAGCGTTAGGACCACTCACGGGACAGTCTTGGTGTGGAGAGTGGCTTATTACCTTTTGATCAAAACGTACACTAATGTCCTCTTATAGCTTCTATCTTGGGCAGAGTTCTGGTTGCAGAGTGCTGTTGCATTTTTTTGTTTGTATGTATAATTGCCATAGCTACGTGCACCTGCATACAGGGACGTGCTGACTGACCCCCCCTTGTGTTCCCATTCAAAATGAATGGGTCCGCACCCATTCTGCAGACTTGTGGTACGGGTGCGGACAAACATTGCGGACACGTGAATGGGGCCTTAAACAGCTGATCGACGGGGGTGCCTGTTGTTGAACACCCGCCAATCAGATATTGATGAACTATCCTGAGGATAGTTCATCAATATATACAGCCTGAATAACCCCTTTTAAAGAGAATCTGTCACCAGTTTTATACTGCCCTAACGTCCAAATCCTAACAACTCCAGAGCATGCCAATGAGTCCCCATATTCATAAGCTCATGGCTTTCTCCTCCCACCTGCCTCTGATTTGACAGTTCTTTTTTTCCTACTAAATCAGCAGTAAGTGGGTGGGGAAAACCAAGAGCTCATAAATATTTGGGATTGATCATTATGCGCTGGAGCTTTTAGTACACGATTTTGGTAACACAGATGGGTCAACTAAAGAAAGTGACCCAGCATTTTGCTAAAGGGATCTGTCAGTAGTTTATGTTGCCCTTGGTTAGGACACCATAAAACTGGTGACAGATTCCCTTTATACACTCTGAAAACCCCTGTAAGTATTGTTAGGTAAATACTGAGTTATTATTCAGTTACACTTTTGATTTTTGTTCAGACTACAAGTAGCTTCAGGCTCACATGTATATGGTAACATTTCCATGGATTACATTTGGATTCCACAGCAAAATCCACTGGGACTCTATAAGGACTCTGTGCATCCTGCTGTTTAAAGTGCATGCTATATGATGACAGTAGCATTGCTTCTCCAGATGCTGCTGCTACACATTGAATTTAGCGATAATTATAAAGAGCGCTGGTGGTTTGTGCTGATATATCTAGAGTTGTGAGAAACAGGGGTTTTAAAATCTTATCTAGCGGTGGTTAATTAGTAGAATTGTAGTAGAGTGTTATTAATAGTACAGGTATTCGGCGGTAAGATAAGGAGTTAAAGTCAGTAATGTAATTCCCTCTGACTCCGTTTATCGTTACCTTTTCTCTTGCCAGTACTTCCTTGAGTGTCGTTTGCCGTTGTGCAAAAATTTCTCCAATCTTCAGGTGTTGCGCTTTCAGGTTTTCTTCTGTTCACCTACCAGCACAAACGCTGCTCCGGCCGGCAGCACGCGCTGTGCCAGGGAACGTGAAGTAGTATTAGAGCGTTGTCCTGGAGATTCCTGTGGGTGACGTCACCACGGGTACTACGGTAGCCTCCAAGGTCCACAATTCTTCCTACGCGTTTCAAAGCCTTGCGGGCTTCTTCATCAGGGATGGTAAGTCTAGGACTGTACTTGTACTATTACTGACTTTAACTCCTTATCTTATCGCCGAATACCTGTACTAGTAATAACACTCTACTACAATTCTACTAATTAACCACCGTAAGATAAGATTTTAAAACCCCTGTTTCTCACAACTCTAGATATATCAGCACAAAACACCAGTGCTCTTTATCATTATCGCTACTCGCGATTCTTTCCTATAAACTTAATCACACGAGGGCAGCAACAGAGCCCGGTCTTGATAAAGAAGCAGCGGAGTCTACCTATAATAGGTGGACTGTTTTGTACTGACTATACGGCAGCGCAGACAGACCACAAAAATCTTTTTAGACTACACATTGAATTTAGTTTGTGTTAGTATTTGATACTGATGACATTACATTACTCTGATATTTTTTATGTTGCCTGCCATTCTAAGTGGGAAGTAATAAATAAATAGGAAGTAAATACAGTAAATAAATAATTTGTGTACTTGAAACATATATAGGCATTATTCTATTCAATAGCGCATGTGTGGTCACCTAGTATAATTACAGTACAATACTACAAGGTAGCAAATGTTAAATTGACACTTGCTATGTTTAATATATTTTTGCAGCAAGCAGCAAACTTTAAATTGACACTTTACATCACAAAAGCAATTGGAAAAGTCAGCTTAAAGCTTGCTGCAATTGTGTATTTAAAGTTTTTAAACTTGTATATAGGTATTTTATGTGTATATCTAATAAACATATGTATTAGATATATAATAACATCAAAAATGTAATCTCTATAATAGCAGTAGCAGTAATAGCAGTAAACCTGCAATTCCTATCTGAGACACTGCGTGTCGCTGTTGCCCAGTATGGTGACATTGTTAGATGAGGAGGTCCGTTGGAGATTTCATTAAATAGACAGTGCAGGCTAAGGAAAGGCATCCTCTTCCGATACACTGGAGTGTAAGGTTCACAAAGACAGTGGATTGTACAGTATATCCTGACCATACTATATATCTACTATAACCAGTGGATGTGGAAGATATTTCTGTACATAAGAGATATATTAACTTCTTACAGTGGTTCTCCAGGAAATCAAAAGCAGCAGAAGTTGGAGTACAATGGAATGGCAAGTACTATGCTTTGTATTACTCTGTTCTAGACTTCAGGCTATTTCTGGTCAGCTTCGTTATTCAATTCCTGAAGAGACAAAGAAAGGCTTCTTGGTAGGGACAATTGCTAAGGACTTGAGTTTGAATATTAAGCAGTTGACAATGAGAAAATTTCGCATTTCATCTGTAAATGTGGAGAATTTCTTTCATGTGAACCTAGAAGATGGCAACCTCTATGTCTCAGAAAGAATAGACAGAGAGACTATTTGTGAGACAGCATCCAGTTGTATACTAAGCCTTGAAGCTGTGGCAGAAAATCCTTTGTCTGTGTTTCCAGTGAGGGTTGAAATTCAGGATATTAATGATAATCCTCCTGTGTTTTCCAAGAGCATCATTCATTTAGAAATCAGTGAATTGACTCAACCTGGGACAAAATTTGTACTTGTAAATGCAGTGGACCCAGATGTTGGAATTAATTCTTTGCAAACCTACACAATTTCTGAAAATAATTATTTTAATCTGCGTGAAAAAATTAGCAATGATGGTAGAAGATACCCAGAACTAGTGTTACAGAAGATGCTGGACAGAGAGCAGCAGTCATCTTATGAAATTATTTTAACAGCTTTGGATGGAGGTCAGCCTGTAAAGACTGGAACAGCTGTCATTAAAATAAGTGTCAGCGACATTAATGATAATCCTCCTTTATTCAAAAAAGAGCTGTACCAAGTAAGCATGGCTGAAAATTTGCCAGTCAATTCACTGGTGTTACAGTTAGATGCCACTGATGAAGATGAAGGTATAAATGGACAAGTTACCTATTCATTCAGCCACATCAACAAAATAGCCCAGCAGATTTTCTCAATGGATCCCAAGACTGGAGAAATTAGAACAAAAGGTCATCTGGATTTTGAGACCACTAAGAACTATGACATGATCGTTGAAGCTGAGGATGGAGGAGGCCTAGTTTCACATTCCAAGGTGGTTGTGAAGATTATTGATGCAAATGACAATGCACCTGAGATAGTTCTATCATCTGTTTCCAACACAATTCCTGAAGATGTCTTACCAGGGACACTGATTGCACTTATCAATATACGTGATGTAGACTCAGAAGCAAATGGAGATATCTCATGTAAAATCACAGGCTCATTGCCGTTTGAAATATTGACATCATCTAGCAACTACTACAGACTCCAAACATCAAATACCTTGGACAGAGAAGATAATGATGTCTATAACATCACAATTACAGCTACAGATAAAGGATCTCCTCCTCTGTCAACCACTAAAACCATTCAGCTGGAAGTGACAGATGTTAATGATAATTCACCTGTTTTTGACCAAACAAGATATGACATATATGTCCCAGAGAATAAAGTAGCAGGTTCCTCACTCTTTACTGTTCAGGCGTCTGATCTGGACCTTAATGATAATGGTAAAATTAGGTATTCTATCATTAATAGCAATATAGGTGATGTGCCAGTATTGTCATACATTTCAATTAACGCTGAAACTGGAGACCTTTATGCTCAAAGATTATTTGATTATGAGCAGTTGCGGGAGATTGAATTTAAAATAATGGCTGAAGATAACGGAACTCCTCAACTGACCAGCAATGTCTCTGTACGAATTTATGTCATAGACCAAAATGATAATCATCCCAAGATCCTGTATCCTTCAAATGGAAGAGGTGGGTCAACACAGTTTGAGACAGTCCCTCGTTCTTCAAATAAAGGATATTTAGTAACTAAAGTAGTAGCAGTAGATGCTGATTCTGGTCACAACGCCTGGCTATCCTATGAGTTTCTCAGTATTTCAGAACCCTCGTCCTTTACTATTGGTCGATACAGTGGTGAGATCAGAACATCCAAAACGTTTGAAGAGAAAGAAACATTGAAACATACGGTAGTTGTGCTTGTGAAGGACCACGGTATGCCACCTCTTTCTGCTACTGGAACCCTAAATCTTGTCATCGCTGAAAATTTTCAGGAAGATATTTCAAAGATAAATACCCAGTCACAGAACTCAGACTTCTTATCCAATATGAATATGTATTTAGTAATAGCTTTGGCAGCAATATCTTTTCTGTTTACTATAACTGTTATGGCTGCAATAGTATCCAGGTGTAGAAGGGCAAGGTCCAGTCATCCCAAAACATTTGGATACCTAACAGCAGATATGTATTCTCAGGTTGGACCAAGATTCCCAGTGAATTATGCAGCGTCAACTCTACCCTATTCACATGATATATCTGTAGCATTAGACTCAACAGAAAATGAATTTGCCTTTCTCAAACCAGCACAGACTGCTCTAATAGAGAATCCAATAGAGTCTGATGACTCCGGGATTGGAATTAATGCTTTAAGTGACTCTTCATCCACAGATCTTAATAAACAGGTAACTATATTTACATGAGTATGTGAATACTACTGATTAAGGAATATGTGTATAGATCAATAGATATTGTATATAATGTACAGATACATATAGGCAGATCAATCAATTTTCGAGCATAATTACTTTAAAAATACAGTATGACACCCCTCTACCACTTTTTCTTTTGCACTTTTTCACACATGGTAGGTGCCAGTACACAGTGTAGTTGGTAACAGCATGTGCATTGGCACTAATTGCCATGCTATACATGGTACTTACTTTGGTTCCATTAGTTCTCACCATATTTGCATCCTGCATGTTAAGAACATACTGTCTTCAAGCTTTCCTAATCCAATACCAACTGGTCCAGCATTTCTCTCAAGAGTCGGCCTACAATCAGGTTCAATTAAAAGTAAACAAAAGGTCTATTATTTATAGATTTTAAATTTGGAAGCAAAGCAGACTATAGTCACAACCGTGTGGTTAATCTTTTCTTGCATTCTCATTAGATATTTAAGGTTTATAAAGTAAAAATTGGATTGTGTTAAAATAATTTGCTGCATGCAGTTTTTTGGCTACTTTCACACTTGCGTTGTACTTTATAGTTTTGAGATCTGAATGTGCCAGATCTGGCACCAAAAACCATGTAAGGCCTCTTGCACACGAACGTAAGAGCTCCGTGCCCGTGCTGTGGACCACATATGGCGGTTCTGCAATACTCGGGTCACCAGCCATGTGCATTCCACATCACGGATGCTGACCCACTCACTTGAATGGGTCCGCAAATCCGGAGATGCGGTGCGGAACAAAACAGAAGCACAGAACGGAAACACTACAAAATGCTTCCATGGTGTTCCATTCCTTGCTTTCAGTAAGCAAAAAGATAGAACTTGTTCTATCTTTTTGCGGAACCGAAGGATCGAGGACCCCACTTAAATGAATGGGTCAACGATCCGAATGCGGCTGCCCCACGGTCGGTGCCCGTGCATTGCGGACCGCAATTCACGGTCAACAGCACAGGCATGGAGGCTTATGTCAAGAGTGGACAAGAGGCCTAAGTCAGTGGTCCCAGATCCGTTTTTTTCGGACACATTGACTTACAATAATTTTAATGCCGGATCCGGTTTCTTCATTTTCTATATAATCCAGCCAGATCTGTTCTGAATGGATGCAACTGGCTGTATTATTCGAATGGAAGTGTTTTGCTGTAGTTTTAAGATCCCCTGCCAGTATGTAAAAGTAGCCTCCCCCAGTTTGCATTTCTTACCTTATTCTCTGTTCCGAGCTAACAGCACTGTTGTTAAAGTTTTGTAGATTCAGCAATATTTCCTGGTATGCAACAGATTTCATGGGTTGCACATAAGCAGGTTTATTCAATGGAATAATTTAGCAAGCACAGACAGTCTTGTTGCAAGAATTTCATAATCCATCATGCCATCCAGCGTGCCACTGATGATGCCCTGTGCATTGGAGGAGTGAATTTAAAGGACAGAACCACAATGTGCAGAATATCATCACAAAAGGAAGTAAACACTCAATCAACAATCACCTCACCTATAGCCAACACTAGGCACTGCATTGCAACAGCATTCCAAGTTCAAGTAAATAATAAAAGTACCTTCATTTTACATGTTTAGAACAGGGGGGAGGAGCCATTAGTGTCAGAAAACCCTTTAACAATTTCAATTATTTTCGGAAATTCAAATATTTATGTTTGACACTGGTCTAGTCACTACCACACCAGCAGAACCTTGCTTGGCTTTTATGCAGAGTATGGCCCCTTTCAGACGAGCGGGTTTTCTACGTGGGTACAATGCGTGATGCGAACGCATTGCGCCCACACTGAATCCAGACCCATTTATTTCAATGGATCAGAGTACATGAGCATTGCTTTTCACGCATCACTTGTGAGTTGCGTGAAAATTGCAACATGTTCTATATTCTGTGTTTTTCACGCAACGCTGGCCCCATCTAAATGAATGGGGCTGGGTGAAAATCGAATCGCATCCGCAAGCAAGTGCAGAAGCGATTCATTTTTCACGGATGGTTGCTAAGAGATGTTGTTTGTAAACCTTCAGGTTTTTTTTCACGCGCGTCAAAACGCATCAATGTGCATTGCACCCGCGTGATAAAAACGGAACAACTGAACGCGATCACATACAAAACTGGATGAACTTGCTTGCGAAATCGCGAATCAGTGAATTCATCCGCAACGCATCCTAATCCGCACATGCTCGTCTGCAAGGGGCCTATATGTACTACATATATTAAGATAGGGTTATTTTATGATAGAATAGTGTGTCTGCTTCATTTTCAGCTTGTGTCAAATTTATGGTTTCGATTGTAAAATGTGTCTAAATCTGTGATGTTCTTTTAGAAAGTGTTTAAGGGAGGAGGCGACACAATGCACCACAAAAATCCGTATTTGTGACATAATAAACCATAATATGACACCATTTTTAATCACTGGAGCTAAGACTAAAAACTAAGGCTGCAACAAAACAGGGCACAAAATAGGACTAGACTAAAATTTGGTGCCAAAGCTATCTAAAAATACCTTGGGGGAGATTTATCAAGACTGATGTTTCCAAACCAATCTTTTCCAATGTTGATCCCTTGTGAGATGCTTAATTTGCTAAGAGGTAGGTGCCTCTAAATTAATTAGGTGTCTAATAAAAATATTAATATGAAAAATAATTGATATTAAGAGCATCATTGCCTTCATGCTGGTTACATAAGCTCTGTTCATTTACAATGTTCATCAATTCCACTTCCTTGTTGTTTTCTTCTATAGTGACGTGGGTTGTTTACTGACGGTTCATACTATGTTTGGGTTGCTATATGCTGTATGTGTGCTGTATGTTTTAAAATCATATAAATAGGTGTAATCCATTTAATAGATAATTTTCTTTAATTATAGGACATGTATATTTAACACTTTGCAGCATTCTGCAGTTGGTCAACTCTTTGTTTATGGCTTAAGGTCCATCCTGATTCATTTTGTAATCTGATAATTTAACAAAGACCAAGGAAGCTCTGTTGAGGTTTTGAGAGAGATTAGTACCTTTGTTGCTATGTGAAAAGCATCCTCAGGAGCTGTGTATGTTGTTATTCACTTGCTATTTAGGATTTCACCACTAGATGGCAACATCATTTCTCCTCATGAAAACTCTATTGTTGACAATTCAATGTCTGCGAGCAGCACACTAGTGACAGCACTACAGGAAAGCAGATCTGCAAAGCACATTGGAAAAGACAGAGCTGCTCTCCTCTCTCGCACGTCGTGTTCGATATATTTTGGCATTTCATCGCCTTTCATCTTGAAAAAAAAATACCAATGGAGCAGAAAGGAGTCTGCAGTACCTGGCACTGGCAAGTAATGGGTTTATTTTTTGTCAGTATCTTGAAACTAGCTTCTGCACAGCTGAGATATTCTTTACTTGAAGAATCAGAGCCTGGGACTTTAGTAGGCAACGTTGCTAAGGATCTGGGATTAAACACAGCAGGGATTTCTGAACGAGCTCTGAGGCTGGGGTCTGAACAAAGCCAGCAATACTTTACTCTCAATCTAGAGACTGGAGCAATTGTAGTAAGGAGTAGGATAGACAGAGAAAAAATATGTAGTACAAATATAAACTGTATTCTGCCTGTGGAAATTGTTCTTGAGAAGCCCCTGGAACTTTATCGCTTAGAAATCGAGATTCTGGATACAAATGATAACTCACCTGTTTTTCAGAATGCAGAACGTACTATTAAAATTACAGAGTTGGCTGCAGTTGGTACTAGATTTCCTCTAGAAAGGGCCCAGGATCCTGATTTGGGTATCAACTCCGTGAGCTCCTACAAGTTAAGTCAGAGCAAATATTTTTCTTTAAATGTACAGGCCCGGAAAAATGAAAAACCATCCCCTGTCCTTATTCTAGAAAAAGCTCTAGATAGGGAAGAACAAGAAGAGCACACATTGGTTCTGACTGCCTTTGATAGCGGGAGTCCACTTAGATCTGGAACAAGTTTAATTACAATAAATGTAATAGACATTAATGACAATGCCCCAGTTTTTGATCATGCATTCTATAAAATCAGTTTAAAAGAAAACGCACAGTTAAATACTCTTGTAATAAGACTAAACGCAACAGATAAGGATGAAGGCCCAAATGGTGAGATTCGTTATACCTTTGAGGATATATCATCAGAGGACATAACCAATGTTTTTAGCTTGGGCGGTAATACAGGAGAAATACGACTTAAGGGACAATTGGATTTTGAAAAATATCATTCTTATGAAATATCTGTTAAGGCTTTGGATCATGGGATACCAGAAATGGAAGGACATTGTGTAATTCAAGTAGATATTGAAGATGTCAATGATAATGCTCCTGAAATTCTTATCTCTTCTTTGGTATCATCCATTCCAGAGGATACACCTCCAGGAACCACTGTGGGACTTTTAAGAGTTATTGACCAAGATAGTGGCAAAAATGGGGAAGTACACTTGGAAATTTCTCCAGATCTTCCATTTAGTATCACATCTACCCAAAACCATTATTCCTTAATAACTGATGGATTTCTGGACAGAGAACAGGCAAGTCAATATACAATTGTATTGCAGGTGACAGATTTGGGAGACCCCCAACTGAAAACACAAACAGCCATAAATGTAACTATCACAGATATCAATGATAACCCTCCAAGTTTTGAAAGATCGGTTGTCAATGTTGAAATTAAAGAAAACAATAAGCCAGGAGGGTTACTTTGTACTGTCTCGGCATCTGACAAGGATTTTGGAGAAAATGCACACATTACTTACTCCATTGTTAACAGTCTCATCAATGGATCCCCGGCCATGTCCTTTATTTACATGGACACTCAGAATGGGAACATATATGCTCAGCAATCATTTGATTATGAACAAGCCCAGGTTCTTCAGTTCACAATTAGAGCAGAGGATTCTGGGATTCCAAAGCTATCATCTAACAGTACAGTCTATCTGCACATTGTGGATGAAAATGATAATCACCCATCTATACTTTACCCTGGAAATTCACGCCATGTTCCAGCACAGCAGCCTATTCCAAGGTCCCTTCTGGCTGGTTCTTTGATAACTAAAGTTGTAGCGATTGACGCTGATTCTGGATACAACGCCTGGCTCACCTATAACATTGCTAAAGCAACAGATCTCTCATTATTTAAAGTTGCTCCACACACTGGTGAAGTCCGACTGGCTCGAAGCTTCCAAGAGACAGATTCACCAGTACAAAACCTCTATATTGTAGTAAAAGATAACGGAGCACCCTCATTGTCTTCTACTGCTACCTTACTAATTTCTCTAGAGGATCACTCATCTAAAGAAAGTCGTTATTCTACAGATCTACTTTCTGAGACCAAACAAAACCCCAATGTAACTCTGTATCTTATTATCTCTCTAGTTGCCATTAGTGTAGTGTCATTTGTGACATTAATTATTTTGCTCACAAAATGTCTTAGGAGCAAGCATCAAATGGCAAATTCTGAAATTAATCACTACATGGGACACACCCACAAAACCTTACAGTTGAACCCTACAAGCACACTGAGGTACATGGAGGTTGCTATGATGCCGGGGGGTCAGCAAGGCCAATACCCTAAGACAAGTGGTTCTTCAGACATTAATAGGGACACACTGAACTTGATGAAGTCTTTGAACTTTCCTCAGTTAAAGCAGCTAGTCAATGAAAGTGATGATGCTATTTCTGCCCAGTTTGAATGGAGGGATACAGTACAGGTGAGATAGGGCCTATCTTGGTTTTGTATCTGGCATAGGTTAATGGAAATTTAAAATTTAAGTTGCTGCTGCTTTTACAATTCTAGGCACGCTTTATACAGTGCAATATTTATATATAGATGGACAGAACTATATTTTGTTGCATTTTTAAAAAGTCATATTGTAGAAATGATATTGTTTTTATTCGACATTCAGGCAATTTGTGAAGTAGTCATAGTAATTCAGAATCTAGAGCACATGCTGGTAAAGAGCCTCAGGCAACTTAATTCTAGATTATACATTCTGTGTGCATTGAGTAGATCCAGCAGGGGGCAGCATATTCCCCACTGTTTACATGAACTTTTATACACTGACATCGTTTTTAAGCAATGCCTTGGAAGATGTCAGATTTGCAAGCTGCTATTCGGCAAAAATGCTAAACCGAAAAGAAAAGTATATTTTTTTATGTGGTGGATAATGGAGTAGTAGTGAGTGGTGTTGTACACTGCTTTATGTATACATTCCAAAAGTAATTTATACTTTATTATATGTAACTACTTTTTAATGCTTTCCAAACCATTTCCAATATTTTCTACTACATATGTGAGTTAGTTATCTAAAAGTTTTGCTGCTTTGTAATGTTTGGGAGAGTACTAATAATTATTAAAGTCCTATATAGGTTATGTAATTTTTTCTCCACCCCATACTCCATTTTTGTAATCTCCATGTCCTTATTCTGCAGAACAGAATGCACAGCTGACATTACAGTGTAAACCCTGTACATATTTAAGATACAGGCTGGGGTCATGCCATTGAAAGTGGCTTCAGCAGAACATATAAGTATACAAGGGATGTTATTGAAATAATGGGCCTGGAAATCTCAACAATAGTTTGGAAATGGCAAGTAATTATTCTAATTTTTTCTTGTAACAAAGGTGAATCTTCCGAGAACCTTTACTATTCAGTGTTGGAGGAAGTAGAAGTAGGAACAATAGTTGGCAATATTACAGCTGACTTGGGACTTCCAAAAATGATTATGTCTGAACGTAGGATACGACTAATGTCATCAGGAGGTGGTCAGTATTTTGCTGTAGACCAACAAAGTGGTGCATTTCTTGTAAATAGAACTATAGATAGAGAAAGTGTGTGTGGATCTAGCTTCCAATGTTTTTTGACAGTAGAAGTCGTGCTTGAAAAGCCTTTGGAGTTGTATAGAGTGGAAGTTGAGATTTTAGATATAAATGACAATTCTCCTATGTTCTCAAGCACGGAGCAGGTGATAAAAATAACAGAGATATTTGCATATCCAGGTACCAGGTTACCTTTACAAGAAGCACAAGACCAAGATTCTGGCATCAATGGGGTTAGACAATATAGTTTAAGTCCACACATTTACTTTTCACTCTATACAGAAAGCTCAAATGATAGTGCTCTTTCTCCAGAGCTGGTCATAAATAAGGCTCTGGACAGAGAAGACAGAGAAGACTATCACCTCATTCTCACAGCCTTTGATGGTGGAGATCCTCAAAAATCTGGGACATCACAAATAATGATCATTATAATAGATTTCAATGACAATGCTCCTATGTTTCAACAGACATTTTACAAAACAAGTGTGACAGAAAATTCACCTGTGAACATCACAATAATTCAGATAAATGCCTCTGACTTAGATGAGGGTTTGAATGCTGAAATAGAATACTTTTTGGATGGCCGCACACCCGTCTCTGTCAGACAATTATTTTTCCTAGAACCAGACACAGGCATTATTAAGACAAATGGGATTTTAGATTTTGAAAGTTCTAACTTTTATGAGATAACTGTACATGCAAAAGACAAAGGAATACCACAAATGGAGGGCAGCTGCATTGTTCAGATAGTAATTGAAGATGTCAATGATCACATGCCAGAGATAATGTTAACATCACTGTTGGGTGAGATTCCGGAAGATACCATTTTAGGAACAACTATTGGACTTTTTTCTGTACTTGACATGGATTCAGGAAAAAATGGAGAAATACAACTAGCCCTGTCACCTAATTGACCATTTAAAATAAAGTCATTAAAGGATCACTATGCTTTAATTATAAGTAACCCCCTTGATAGAGAAGATGTTTCTCTATATGAAGTAGTCTTGACTGCCACTGATATGGGGTCTCCATCTCTGTCATCTCAGGTAACAATTACAGTGAACATTTCTGATGTTAATGATAATCCACCACTGTTTCTTAATCAAGATTTCAATGTGTTTATTCATGAGAACAATGAACCTGGACATTTGCTTTATACATTATCTGCTTTGGATCGAGATGAAGGGAATAATGCCAAATTTAACTATTCTATAGCTGAATACCAGCTTGGAGATTTGCCTGTCTCATCTTTCATATCGGTGAACCCAATAAGTGGAGTTATTTATGCCATGTGTTCATTTGACTATGAACAGGTAAATGTTTTAGAAGTCATTGTACAGGTGGAAGATAGTGGAGATCCGAAACTCTTTACCAATGCCACTTTATGGGTCTTTATTTTGGATATGAATGATAATCCTCCGAAAGTATTATACCCAAACTTTTTGGAGAGGTCACCAGCCTTCTAAATATATCTAAGACTGTGCCAGTGGGTCATTTGGTTACTAAACTGACTGCAGTGGACTCAGATTCAGGTCACAATGCGCTGCTATCATATCATTTTGTGGATCCTCCTGATGGTTTCGCTTTCAATATATCCTCTTTTTCGGGGTCAACTGATGAATCTGAGCAGAAACTTGTATTGTCTATCAGTGATGGGGGTAACCCATCTCTATCAATAACTGTTACACTGCTTGTAGCATTAGTGAGCAATGTCGAAAACACCAAAACATTCCTATCTCTTCTGTATTCTGGAAATAGCACAGACATAATAATGTACCTGGTCATTTCATTGGTGGCCATTACCTTGGCATTTATTGTTACTTTATTGCTATTGGTAGTAAAATGTTTTAAAAAAGACATACATGTGTGCCAGTATCCTTGCTGGTTTTTAAATCAGTCCAATCCAGACAGTGATGATGGGACACAACAACCAGGACTTCATTTCAATATGGATGGCACGCTAAAGTATTTGGAGGTTAGAACAGATCCAGCCAACCCAGAAAGCCAGTGCTATAGAAAATATTTTTCACAAGGAGCAGAAAACATCAATCTCAAACTACTAAAGCCTTTTCCATTTCCTACAATGGGAGAAATGTTGAACACAACCAAGCTTAGTAACATGAGAGCTCCTTCCCAGGTAAGAAATGTCTCATACGTCACTGTTTTAACAGTCTACGTTTCATGTGGTCTCGGTCGAGTGGTGATTCATATACAGTAGTACTTTGTTGTCATTTTACACTTAAAATGTAGATTTTACTCATATTATATAGATTTACTCACCCTGGCATTTACTTACCTATAACACCCACTAATGAGAGATCAGATCCTTCCTATTGGGATCAATGTTCCATGCAACTGTACATGAAAAATATTATAGAAAACTGGTTTGCATAATCTTCCCAGGGTGGAATGCTTGATGTCTCTTGAACTTGGCTCATTGTTATATTGTGGTGGTATTTATAGTAGAAATTATTTTTATTAAGGCTATTTTAGATTTTTTTAAACATTATGTTGTGATACATCTGTGTATGTGCACTCCTAATGCAACTTTTTTATGCAGAAATATGAAGTAATATCATTTAGCATTTAAGAAAACACTGAGTGCAGCACTTTTTGCACTCTGCCAAGTGACATCCATGATTATAGTGATATATACATTTAGTGATCCTTATCTTTACTCTTAAAATGTTAGTTTATTTTTTGAATGACTTTCAATGGCTGTGATATCATAGTGAGAAGTGATAACACTTACGTTTAGATCTGCTACATTTGTGTGTATTTGGTGCAAAGCAGAATCCTGTAAAACACAATTGGACATGCCTTCATGCCCATTTCGAAACTTTCTGGATGACAAAAATAAGGAAAACTGTGGAAAAAATCGAGTCAATGTATTTCAGAAATAATAGTAAAAATAAGTAGACATTATACAGACTATGTTCTGGCTTAGTGCTTACCACCACTAGTGCTTGCTTATTCACATGTCCATGTCAAGTCCATCTTTCATCCATAAAGCTTTTCATCAAGGGTCTTTGTTGGATGATATGTACATTTTTTGCCTACCATGCACTGTCTAATAGTGGGATTTCCAGAGTATCTTATAATGATGGTCCATGAAAACCACTGACACAATATGGATGCCATCTGTGTTCTATCAGTGGTTTTCATAGACCCATAGACTTCAATAGGCATGTTTGGTCCACAACATGGACCACAGTAGTGCATGCTTCCATTTTTTTCCACTGACCCATATTTATTGGAAAAACAAGGATGTATGGGATACATTAAAATCAATGGATCTGTGTGCTGCCCAGGGAGAACACAAAAAGAAGTGCGTGAGTCACTGATTTGAGAATAGGCCCAAACCTTGCATCACTGGGTATTTGGTTTGTATCCAACCATGTCGTTTTTATGTTCTTCCTGTGTTAGGTGGGTTTCTTCCACACTGAGAAATACTGAGGTTTATTCTCTTCCTGTAAACATGGCCTGTGTGCGTGTGTGTGTGTGTGTGTGCACATGTGTGTGTGTCTGTGTGTGTGCAGATTATAAGCTCCATTAGGGAAAAGGGCTACTGTAAACGATGGCAATCTCAGGACAGTCCCATTGATATGGAACTACTAATGCATAGCTGTGACTCTCACTCTGTTCTGGCTCTAATGTACTATTACTCAATCTTAGCTTATGATCCTGCATAATAATAGAATAACAAACAGACTGATTAATAGTTCAGTTCCCTCCAACATCTGAGAACAGGTTAGATCACCCCCTCCTACAATTAAGTGTAGGTAGCATTAGGTAATACCCACAGCACGGATAAATCTTCTAAACCTCTTATGCTATATGTATGGTTGGGTAACAAGCCTTCAAGATCATCCACTCTGCTTCTAGCATTCAGGGTGAAGGAATAATACTGCTGTTCATGTATAGAGATCAATATATGATATGTGACAAGAGGCTGTTATTTCATAATAATAAGTATCACGTGATTTATCACTTTAAGCAATGTTACCATGCATCATGATTAAAAGTATCAATTTTTTTAAGGTTAGTTTCACACTAGCGCTTAGGATCCGATAGGCGGATCTCTCTGCATTCTGACATTGCCGGAAGCTTGAATGTCTCCGTCTGGCCCCATTAACTATAATGGGCTTCTTCTGGCCGATTCTCTGCATATTTGCTAGGTTGCGGCTGGATCGCCGCCGGTCCCTATTACAGCTAATGGGGCCGGACGCAGACGTTTAAGCTTCCGGCAATGTTACAATGCAGAGCAATAGTGTGAAACTAGCCTAAAGCAACATATGGTACTCAGTGCGTCGCAATGCTTTTAGGGGTGAAAGCCTCCTTAATGTGGCATCCTTTATAAACCCTGCACATATATTAAATCAGAGACATATGAATTTTCCTTTAGGTCCCATGACTATGGGTGCCCTATAATGGCTCCATAATATTTGGAGATTTACTAAGTCTTAATATACCCATATGCATGATGCCTTGCTTTAGATGTTTTATTTCATTTTCAGAGCATTTATAGCTAAGCATAGCAGGGGGCAGGATATAGTGTTTTCATGTTAGAAATGTATTGCATTTTCTTTTCATTTCCCCATATAAAAAAAATAGGCACCAGAAACCAGCAAAGTCCATGAAAAGTGTTGATAATTTGACACCAATGTTTTTTAGTTACATCTGTTTACAGGAAAGCTGAGTAACAGCCAGTATAGCTACAACTGAAGCTCACGCTTATGTTGTCACCCAGCTTTCCTGCAACCCCAAAGGACAAATATGCCACATTTATTGTATAGATCACCAACTGTTTATCACTTCTTAAATTACGCTCAAAATCCTTCCGGTACTCCCAGTATTCTGGTTACTAGATTGATTGGGAGATTTCTGTACTTGAGGGGGAGATGCTGGCAGTATGTATGTCCTGCGTTTCCAATATAAACCTGTCTAGTTTTAAGACTGTCACAAAATGTAATAAAAAAACACTTAATGCACATATGCTTAGCATAAACCCACACAGAAACTAATATCAATTGTAAATGATAGTTCAGCATGTGACAGTTGTAATCTCACTGCTGGAATGAAATCCCCTAATGATCTGGTTTTCTGTACACTGGAAAAAAGCGTGCAATCATCAGGTTCACATTGGGTCACAGGAAGGAAACAGCAGGAACATACGGTATTTGTAAGGTCTGTATCTAAGCAACGTACAGTGATGATCCAACCCTCCATCTATATCTATCTATCTAGAAAAGCAGAAGAATGGCAGCACTAGAGTAGCAAACAAGTAAAAAACAAAATACCTGCATTCCTGAGGGGACTAGACTATTGCCCAACAAATAAAGTAGCAAAAAGGCAGCACTCTGTAAAATATTGAAAAAATGCAAAAAGTATATTCACCCATGTGTCAATATTTTACAGAGTGCCGCCTTTTTGCTACTCTATCTATCTATCTATCTATCTATCTATCTATCTACGTTTTATCTCATTATTTATTATCTATGTATCTATCTCTCTACCAAATATCTATATTTCTATTATCTATCTATCTATCTATCTATCTATCTATCTATCTATTTTTCCATCCATCCATCCATCTTTCTGTCTGTCCGTCTGTCTGTCTATCTATCTATCTATCTATCTATCCATCCATCCATTTTTCTGTCTGTCCGTCTGTCTATCTATCTATCTATTATCTACATTTCATCTAATTATATCTATCTATATTTCTATTATCTATTTATCTATCTATCTATCCATCCATTCGTCTATCTATCTATCTATCCATCTATCTATCTATCTTTCTGTCCATCCGTCCATCTGTCTGTCTATCTATCTATCTATCTATCTATTATCTACATTTCATCTAAATATATCTATCTATATTTCTATTATCTATTTATCTATCTATCCATCCATTCGTCTGTTATCTATCTATCTATCTATCTATCTATCTATCTATCTACTGTATCTATCTATCTATCTATCTATCTATTTATCTATCTATCTATCTATTATCTACGTTTCATCTAATTATATCTATCTATATTTCTATTATCTATTTATCTATCTATCTATCTATCCATCCATTCGTCTATCTATTTATCTATCTATCTATCTATCTATCTATCTATCTATCTATCTACATTTTATCTAATTATCTAACATCTATCTCTCTATCTGATAGCTATATATATTTCTATTATCTATTTATCTATAGTCATCAACATCAGGATTTTAAATGGTCGTCTTAAAACTACTTTGAAAGCAAAATTCTAGTCAAAACTTGGAAATGGAAGTGACTAACGTCAGCCGCAGTATTTTATTATTCCCATCACTGTGTTTGACTCTCAGGAAGGTGCTCTATGAGGAGTTGCTTGGCAGTATTTCCCTGAAGTTGCAGCTCTGTGGGGTTTTAAGAAATGTGTTTGTGTAATCTTTCAGAGCTGTTATATTCATTGTACATATCAGTGTGAGGACAATGACTCAGCTTCCAGAGTCCTGTGAATGTGATATGAGTCTAGAAGGAGTGTGCAGTTAACACTTTCTCCATACCCTTCCACTTTAGGAAATTGCAAAGAGGGACAATAAGCGCGCCGTGGCAATTTGTGTCATACTAGGCCACCCCTCTAACTCCACCTAAAGCACAACTATACACACCCAGTCCTCGTAATGCCCCCACATAGTAATTATTTCCCCTGTGTGCCAAAACATAGTAGTAATGCCCACACTGTGCCTCTTTCACAGTAGTCATGCCCATGTGTGCCCCTTCACTGTAGTAATGCCCACATTGTGCCCCTCACAGTAGTTATGGCCAGATATGTGTTCTCTTCACCATTGCTATGCCCAGATATGTCCCCTCACAGCAGTTATGCCCAGATGTGCCCTTACAGTAGATTTTTCAGGATGTGCCCCCTCAGAGTAGTTATGCCCACATGTGCCCCCTTCACAGTAGATATACTAAGATGTGCCCCCTTAGAGCAGTTATGCCCAGATATGCCCCATCATAGTAGTTATGCCCAGATGTCCCCCATCAGAGTAGTTATGCCCAGATGTGCCCCCTCAGAATAGTTATGCCCAGATATGCCCCCTCAGAGTAGGTATGCCCAGATGTGCCCCCTCAGAGTAGTTATGCCCAGATATTCCCCCTCAGAGTAGTTATGCCCAGATATTCCCCCTCAGAGTAGTTATGCCCAGATGTGCCCCCTCAGAGTAGTTATGCCCTGTTGTGCCCCCTCAGAATAGTTATGCCCAGATATGCCCCCTCAGAGTAGGTATGCCCAGATGTGCCCCCTCAGAGTAGTTATGCCCACATGTGCCCCTTTCACAGTAGATGTACCAAGATGTTCCCCCTCAGAGTAGTTATGCCCAGATGTGCCGTCTTCACAGGAAGTGAAAAAAAAAAAAAAAAAAGTAAATACTGACCTACGGTAGGTAGTTCCTCTGATGATCACAGCTCAGCTGCCAGCGTTCCCTAGCAGCAGGCAAGATGTAGCATACATGAGAATATAAGTGATATCCTTATTAGTATTAATGACTATAGAACTAGCCTTTCATACTGATAGTATTATATTATTATAAACCTACCAGGATTATGTAAGTATATTTGAATTTATTACTTAAAGGGCAATAGGTTTCATACATTACTGTAAAGTGGAGGCCGGGAATGTGTCCTATTGTATGTGGTTAATAATCTACAGATGCTGCTGCAAAGTTCTGTGTAAGGCTACTTTCACACTCGCGTTTGGTGCACATCCGTCATGGATCTGCACAAACGCATCCGTTCAGATAATACAACCGCATGCCTCCATTCAGAACGGATCGTTTGTATTATGTTTAACATAGCCAAAACGGATCCGTCTTGAATACCATTAAAAGTCAATGGGGGACGGATCCGTTATCTATTGTGCCATATGGTGTCAGTGAAAACGGATCCGTCCCCATTGACTTACATTGTTTTTCAGGACGGATCCGTTTGGCTCAGTTTCGTCAGACAGACAAAGCGGAATGTTGACTGAACGAAGACAAACTGATGCATTCTGAGCGGATCCCTATCCATTCACAATGCATTAAGGGCAAAACTGATCAGTTTTGGACCGCTTGTGAGATCCCTGAACGGATCTCACGAATGGAAACCAATACGCCAGTGTGAAAGTAGCCTAAAAAAGAAAGAGAAACAACCCAAAACTCAAAGATCGGAAGTTCACTTTATAGGCGCTCATAAATGTTTCTAATTAGCTATGATATTTATTAGCACGACTGTTCATAATCATATGATTTTACTTTATATAATATTATTGTGAGTACTATGTGATGATGGCCATTATATATCTCAATTGTCAACCATATGACCAGTGACGTTACCAGTTATACATGAGCAGTAAAATGTGTAATATTGGTGGTAATGCATTTGGAACTTCAGGCTGGAGCACTTGTCGGACCTTGTTTGATAAGATTTTTATTTGCACATACAACTGCTCACTGGTGAAGCACACCTCCCTGTATAAACACAGGATATACATAATATAAAGTGGGAGGGATGAAATATCATATTAGTGATCATTCAGCAACCATATATCATCTGTCAGCTAGTGTGAAGGCTCTTTAAACAAGCATCAACTTATTATATTATTATTCACCCTCACATCAAGACATCTAAATGGTTCCTTGCTTTACTTTATACTTTACATGCTACATTCGCATTGGAAGTCATTCTGAATGTTGTAGATATCTGGCATAGTTTTCATCTACAACCAATTGTTTGTAAGTGCTGGGACATCGCATCGATCAGGTGCAAACTCACATGTGCATGGTCAGTTTTTGGAGGACTCACTCTTAATATGCCTCCTACCTGAAGCTCAGTGATCTTCAAACTGTAGCTCTCTGGCAGTTGCAAATGAAGAGGAGCCACAGGTTGCATATCAATGCTCTAAAGCAGGGATTCCCAACCTGCGGCCCTCTAGTTGTTGCAAAACTACAACTCCCAGCATGCCTGGACAGCCTACAGCTATCAGCCTACAGCAGGGTATGGTGGGAGTTCTAGTTTTACAACAGCTGGAGGACCACAGGTTGAGCATCCCTACTAAAGCAACTTATATGTACAACTAGCAAGAAAAATGGCTGATGTAAAATCTTGATGGCTTCAGGCAGTGGGGCAGATAACTCTGCAAAATACATCAATTTGTTAACTATACACTATACACTACAAGAACTGTACAAATTAAGTGTATTTTGTGAAATGTATTATTCTTCTATAACAAATAACACTTATATACCATGTTACAATAATAAGGGGTTGTTCAGAAATTATAAATTGTTGCTTTAATATGTTTGAAATTAACATACTTTGAGTGCAATAGCTTCTCCAATGTCCGGTCCCACTGGGAATTGGTCCCAACACAGAAAGGGAGAACCCCCCTTTTCTGTGTATTGACACATGACTGGTGACAATTGTGAGGGGGCTGGCAGTGTGGTTCATTGCAATAACTCAGTCACGGAGAAAGGCTTTCTTTCTGTATCCAAACCAACCCAGAATTGCAACAGGACGTTAGTGGGACACCCAGCAGCTATCTTACTGAAAGCAAATTAATAAGTGGAATCAATTACAAACCCATTAAAACTATTTTTATTTGGTTGAACGACTCCTTTAGGGTACTTTCACACTAGCGTTAAACTTTTCCGGCATTGAGTTCCGTCCTCGGGGCTCAATACCGGAAGAAAAATGTTTCAGTTATATCCTAATGCATTCTGAATGGAGAGAAATCCTTTCAGGATGCATCAGGATGTCTTCAGTTCAGTCACTGAATGGCGTTTTGGCCGGAGATAATACCGCAGCATGCTGCGGTATTATCTCCGTCCAAAATTCCGGAAAACTTGCTGGAATGCCGGATCCGGCATTAATTTCCATTGCAATGCATTAGTGCCGGATCCGGCATTAAAAATACCGCAATGACGGATCTGGCAAATACCGGATCCATTTTGCCGGATGACACCGGAAAAACGGATATGGTATTGCAATGCATTTTTCTGACTGATCAGGCATTTTTCAGACCTGATTAGTCTGAAAAATGCTTGATCAGTCAGAAAAAATGACATGCGTTTGCATACAGTTTGCCTGATCAGGCAGGCAGTTCAGGCAATGGAACTGCCTGTCAGAACCAAACAATGCAAGTGAGAAAGTATTCTTAATGATTTATTCACATCATACTCTGAAATTAAGTTATAAATTAGAAGAATAATTATTTTTAAAAGAGTTTCCAGATGATCTATTATATCAGAATAAGGGTTAAATACACTTATCTGTTTCTATTCAGCAGGGGCAACCTAACACGGACTGGCGCTTCACCCAGGCACAGAGACCCGGACCCAGTGGGTAAGTGATCGCCATGTTTCTATATTAAATATTGTATAAAACTTCCAAATGAGGAAGGTAATTGATGCTGTGTATTGCTCTATATAACAATACAGTGTCTCTACAGAGTTAGGCCTCTGGATTTTTGGCTGGTCCAAGACCTTATATTTTATTGAATTCTAGGGTCTGGGTTTTCACATGCTTAATATCTCAGAGACAACCATCAGATATGCAATTTATGTCCAAAATATGAAAAGCTTTTCAAACTAAGGGTTTTTTGGCCACTGGAGGCACAGTCATCTAGGATGTGCATAAAATATAGACTATGGCTTGTATTGGCTATGTATAATTGGCTATGTAGACACTATATTTACCCACCAGACTAGTACCAGGCTAAACCATTCTTTTTGATATTAGGTTATATTGAGTGCCCCTATTCCCCAATATCAATATGAAAGGTTATGTATAGCCTGGTACTAGTCTGCTGCCTGTTTGCCAGTGTGCCACACAAGACCAGCAGGCTTGTAACAGCCACTGTTCATATTAATATTGGGGCACTCAGGGGCAGCAGACTATTGATATTGGGACAAATTGTGTACCCAACTACCCCAATATCAATATGAACAGTTATGTATGGCCTGGTACTAGTCTGCTGCACATGTGCTGCACACAGGTGCAACAGACTAGTACCAGGAACCATTAATATTGACATTGGGGTACCCAGGGCAGCAGACCAGTACCAGTCTGAACTAGTTATAATGATATAAGGGTACATTGTATGCCCGTTCACCCCTAATATCAATGAGAATATTTATGTACATCCCGGTACTAGTCTGCTGCTCGTGTGCGGCACACAAAAGCACCTGGCTGGTACCAGGCACTGTGTATATTAATATTGGCCCACAGGGACAGGTTGCAGCATAGTGCTTTCTGCATTTATATTGATAATTATTGGGGCACAACACAGGGGCAGGTGGTAGAATACTACTACCAGCATTCATAGTAACAATGTGAATGTTGGTGTGCCCCAATAAATATTAATATCAATCACTACTGTCTGGGGCCTGGGCTGATGTGCTGCCTGCAGAAAGCTCCCTAACTCTGCTCCCGCTCCTGACTTCTGTAAAGGGAAAAGCCTGAACGTTATGCATGGTGACATCATGAGCAGTGCATCCAGACCCTAGGGGCCATTTTGAATACCGGCGGTGTTTCCCTAGGTTCCACAACTGTATCTGCATCTTTAGGATGCAAATATAGTTGAAAGATATCCACAAATACAAAGAGTAATGCAACATGTGTGGGATCATACCTTAACCTCAAAAATAGTTTACAAAGCCACACATAAGAATATGAAAATTACATCTTTATTAATCAATATAATATAATTACAATGACAATGAAATGCGATTTAGCGCAGGGCAAAGGAGAGCATCGGAGCATGAACTGCTCCGATGCTCAAGTCAGGGGGGCTTCCTGGGTGAAAATTGAGGTATGTCCGGGTTCAGCTCTGAACCCGGACAATCCATTTAAATATAGACCTATATGGAAAGAACCCACTATTGCCATCATTGAAATAATGCCTGATATATGGAAATCAGATAATGAGGGGAGATCAGATGGTCACAATAGAACAACTATAATCAAACCCCATAGAGTGAATGACTACAAGCCCACACTGGGCCAATTAGTGGCAAAATACAAGTAATGGTGTTGCTGACAATATTAAAAAAAAGGAGCCAGAAACTGACTGTATAGGCAACCAAAGCCAACAAGTGGCACAAAATCAAACAGTAATGTACTGACAAGTTTGGGGAGAGCCAAAAGCCCGACATAGGTTTCGCTGGTGCGCTTCTTCTGGGGGGCATTCCTACTTCTATTTGTGGTGGTATACCTACCTATTGATTTATAACCATTCTCTGTTTGGGGGGAGAGGGCACTTGTTCTACATTTCAACACTTCTCGCATTTTATTGTCATTGTAATTGTCTTTTATATTCATTAAAAAAAGATGTCATTTTCGTATTCTCATGTGTGGCTTTGTAAACTATTTTTGGGGTTTTATAGTTGAAAGATGTGGCCCTCTCTAACCTGCCTGACAGGAAGAGCCCCCACGCAATTGCGTGGTGGTAAAAACTGCCCCTGGTTATGTATAGTCAAAAGGCAACCGGCATCAAAACAGATAATGATGTATATACTGCTCAGTGTCTCTAGTAGCAGTTTGTCTGTCTGCTGCTCTTCTATGGGTTAAAGGTGTTGTCTCACTTCAGCATATGACATCTATCAGAAAGAGAAAATTAATACAAGGCACTTACTAATGTATTGTTATCCATATTGTCTCCTTTGCTGGCTGGATTCATTTTTCCATTACATTATACACTCCTCATTTCCATGGTTAAAACCACCCTAAAATACATCAGTGGTCGTGCTTGTACACTATAGGAAAAAGGATTGGCCTATGTGTGCTCCCAGGGTCCCGGCAAGTTGATGCCATTTCCTATAGTGCGCAAGCACGACCATCGTTGATGGATTACAGGGTGGTCATAACCATGGAAACAGGCGGTGTTTAATGTGATGTAAAAATGAATCATATGGATAATAACAATATAAAACTTTGTCTACATGACAAATGCCACTTACTAAAGTGAGACAACCCATTTTAATGTAAAAACCCATGAAATTTTTTTTTATCAGCAGTTGCAAAGGATAAACAGATTATAAATCATGTCCAACCTGATGCCTCAAGATCACAAATACATGCAGAGATGCAAGGATACATTTATTAAGACCGATGTTTGTTCCAGCGCCAGTTCCAAATGAACTGAAATACACCTAATTTATGCATATTTCAGTATAGTAAATGACCCCCACGGTCTCTAGTGGAACCCTAGACATATACTGGCTATATCCAGTACCATTTCACTTAACTGAGATTATAATCAGTGCCAAAAAACTGGCTACACACTTCAGAATGTTTTGAATGGCAGCAGCTTAGCCCTGAAACGTAAGAATTGGACATCCAACAGTTCTATCCTTCTTTCTCCTGACTTCATCTGTTGAGGAAAAATCATGACAGCCACATACTCATTAGATGGTTGGCCTGTCGTGCTGAAATTGGGAGTTACGAAAAGATCATAGCAGTACAATATCTGTGACTCGCATTTACTTCTAGTGTAGTTACAAAAACACCCTAGCACAGAGAACTCAGCTGTTTCTGTAATCCTTGACTCTTCAGAATTCAGTTACAGCCAGCAGCTGCCACTGAGGTGGGACAGGGTTAGAGGATGTCTGTTTTTGATAGAGTACGGGTCCCAAAGATGAAAACCTTTTCTATCCAGCATTTATAACATATCCTGTTGACATGCTCTTAATGTTTAAAATGAGAGTAGCTCTTTAAATGATCTGGTTAACAGAATATTCCTCTTGAATATTAATAAACCTTTCCAGCTACAGCATAGTAATAAAAATATCCTCTATAGCATAACATTTACATGTATGAACATTCCTCATAAACCATCTGTTAGTGTCACCGCTCAGTGTTCCCTGGCAGCACGGGTAGACACCTGTTACTCCCTCATATTTGGCCTATTTCTTATAGGAAAATATCTTTTCATCTCTCTAGAACACAACCCACAGAAGAAGCTGGAGTGTGGCCAAACAACCAGTTTGAAACAGAAAGACTACAAGCAATGATCCTGGCATCAGCAAATGGTCAGTTTCCATAACACTTAATGTAAAACTTCTTGGTCAGGTCAAAACTTGATATTGTGAATTTATGAAGAGAGGACAATCCTCAATGCCATGAAGCAGCAGAGATGTCAATTGCCAATCCCTTTCTTCCATGACATGACATCATTATGAATTAAACCATTCTTTACAAGCAAGAGGTATCCATAAGACTATTGTAGTTTGCCTCTAACATAATTAATAATACAGCAAAGCTGAGTTTGTTTCCTGGCATATTGTTTTTGTTATCTGTGGCTTTCAGATATCTGGAGGTAAACCTACTTGGTTATCCCAAAATGTTTTTATCTAGTAACCTCATGTAATTACATTTCATTTACATTAAAATTCATCTGCCACGTTCTTGCCCATGCTGCCAGCTTATCTAGTTCTTTCCGTAAAGGTTGACAATTCATCAAATTTTTTAAGAACCCTAGAAAGTTTTGTATCATCAGCAAAAACTGACACTCTACTTTTAATCTCATCCAAAAGATCACTGATAAAGACATTAAAGAGAACTATAGATCATTGTGGTACCTAACTGCTGATTTTAGACCATTGTTAGTATGTACCATTCACAACAACTCCGTTTTCTATCTCATAACCAATTCTTTACCTATGTGCATATATTGCATCTTACTGCCTGGATTTGAAGCTTCAACACAAGGCTTTTGTGTGACACTGTATCAAATGCTTTTGCAAAATCTAAATACATCTCATCTGATGCATGACCAGCATCCAGATTACCACTTACTTCCACATACAAACCCAGTATGACCTGTTTTGAATAAATCCATGCTGGTAATCAGTTAATAATTTATTCACCTCTATATTCTTCTGCAAATCATCTCTTAGAATACCTTCAAATATTTTACATACTACAGATGTCAAACTTACCAGTTGGTAGTTACACAGTTCGACATTTTTACCTGCTTGCTACAACATTTTCCGTCCACCCGTCCTGTGGCACTGACCCTGAAACAAGAAAGTCTAAGAACATGAGATACAACAGTTTATAAATTACTAAGCTCCATTCCCCCAGTACCAGAGGCTGTATGCCATCTGGGCCAGGGGCTTTAGCAATATTTAATTAGCTCAGACACAAAGGTACTTTCTCCTTGTGTTAAGATAATGATATTTGGCAGAAAACCTTGATTACTGCTCTCTGAATGATATCTGGCACTGGCAACAAACTGGTGAAGACAGATGAAAAGTAAAAGTTTAATTCTCTGCCTTCTCTTTGTCCTCAGAAAATTACATTTCTATGGTTATCTTTTTTTTTAACTTTATTTATCAATAAATATTTCACAACATTTTTCATAAAATTAAATTATTTTTACTTCTTCCCAATTAATCCCCCAAGCCAAAAGTACCCCATCCGACCCCCCACCCACCCCTTGTGATGCATCACCTAGTGCCCTCCGTCTATGAGACCGGGGCGAATCACTAATGGAGCGAATCACAATGAAGCAGAGAGTGTTAACCTAAGAGCTTCAGCCACCCCATACCTTCCCCCATCTCTCTTCGCAATTCCTTTGTTTGTACAGAATATTATCATATCTCTTAACTTTGTTAACCAAATGTATCCATAAATAAACAGTGGGAGTATTAGAAGAGAACCATGCTCGTGAAATTAAAAGTCTCGCCAAGAAAACTATTTTAATCAATAAGATTTTTTTGTTCCAATTGCAATTAACCTGCGAGAAAGTGCCTCAAATCATCCAACATTCTAGTATTTATGGCATCACTATTTTTAGTTTTTGGGAAATCAATTTGGCTATTATCTCCCAATATTCTGTTAGTTGTGTGCAGAACCAGAACATGTGTAAGTGATCTGCTCCTAATGAATTACATCTTGGACATTTAGAGCTGCTTCTCAGCCTGCATCTGTTAAGCCAGACTGGTATAACGTATATTCTATGTAAAATATTAAACTGAACCGTAACGGGATTAAAATTATGAGATAGTAACCGAAGATTTGTCATTATATTCCCCCAGTCAAATGGCTGAACCATTGAATCACATTCCCATGCCCTTTGACCGGGGGAAAACAACCTCTAAATACTGTGTCCACAAACAATTTGTAAATATTCGAAATTCTTAAATGTGTGACCCCCGTTTCCCAATAACTCATTTAGAAATGTGTCAGTGTTTATCTGTAATAATACTTTCCGTTTAATACTAGTGAGTGCTGAACGGAGTTGTAGATACCTAAACCAAGATAGATTCAATGTATGTTCTTTTTGTGTAAACTCCAAGAATGGGAGTATTTCTCCATTTTTGCCAAAAATTTTCCCATGCTAAATCCTCCAACTCAGGTAAAAAATGATTGTGCCATAAAGGTGTTAAGTATAGGGATCTTTTTATTCCAAACCATGCTCTAATAGTGCCCCATGATTTAGAAAATAGCCTCCTAGTTTCCCTATAATCCTGTTGGAATCTAATTAGTGACCCAGACTCTAAAAATTTAAAAATATTACAATGTGTAGATCTACTCAATAAATGTCTACAGAAAGGCCTCCCTTCCCAGTGTTTATAAAGCCAGAGCTGTGAGACTATAAAGTAAACCCTTAAATAACAGAAAATTTAGTCCTCCTTGTTCAAACGGTTTATGTAAATAGTTTATTTTAAGCCTTATCCGCTTTCTTCCCCAAAGTAGATCATTTATCACAGTCTCAATTAACTTAAAAAATGTATCCTCCATTCAAACCGGGGAACTTCTGAGAGTATAAAGAAGTTGAGGTAATATCACCATTTTCACTAGGGATACTCTATCAGCCCTAGACAGCGGTAGCTGAAGCCATACCGTAATTTTTGATCTTAGTTTATTAATCAGTGGAATCAAGTTTAAATGTACAAACTCTTCTACTTTGGGAGAAATCGTTAAGCCTAGACATTCAAAAGAGTCAATGACTCTCACCACGGTCAAAGGGCCTATCATAGGATAATCAATTTTTCCAAGCGGCATTAGCTCAGATTCAGACCAGTTAATGTCAAAACCTGACACTGATCCCAAACTATTTAGGGCCAAAGCCCATCCTTCCCAGAACTTTCCAAAGAAATTTCCACTCCACCCTGTTGAACGCTTTAGAAATATCTAACGACAGGATGGAGACTCCCCCCGGTGACTGAATGTTAACAAAAAGATGGTACAACTTATGGTATGTGCCCTTATTTGGAATAAAACCATTTTGATCAAGATGTATCACTGTTGTAACAACTTTAGATAATCTTGTAGCTAAAATTTTAGCGAATAATTTTACATCTTTGTTTATTCAGTAGATTGGTCTACATGACTCTATCTCTAATGGGTCCTTCCCTTTTTTTCGGAAACAATATCATTACCGCTGCTGTCATTGTTTCTGGGAGCTGACCCTCCTCTAATGATCTGAGGAAAACCTTCAATAGGCAGGGAAAAATCACCTCCCGATATATGGGATAAAATTCATATGGGAGACTATGTGGAGGGGGGAGGAACTTCCCACACAGGCCCTCAAGGCAGCTTCCAGCTCCTCTGAGGAGGGATCCAATTCAAGAGCCTCCCTCTGAGAAGCCGTAAGCCCTGAAAAAACAATTGAATCCAAATATTTGTCCATGTCCCCATCTAATATATCGTTATTCGATGTATATAATTAAAAAAAATATTTTTAAAAGGCTTCCTTTATTTCATCTAGTTTTTCTGTTGTACCCTCTTGGGACCGAATTTTACCTAACTCTTTTTTTTTTTGTTCTTAGTTTGAGATCACCCTAGCTAGAAGTTTCCCTGGTCTACCTCCTTCTATAAGTGTTTTTGTCCCATAAAAAAGAGTCTATGTTGGGCCTTCTCTAGAAGAATATCAGCATAAGCCTGACTCTTGTTTTGCATAGTTTCACGATTCTCAGCTGTTTTATACCGAATGTAATCTTCTGTAGCTACTGCTAAGGCTTCTCTTAACTCCTTTTCCTTCTTACCATAGCCCTTTTTTAAAATTACTATATTACTAAACATAATTCCTCTCATAAAAGCTTTAAATGTGTCCCATACTAATTGTAATCTCGCTGTATTGTAGTTCCTATCCCAGAATTCTAGAATCTCGTGCCTCAATGAGTCGTGATTTTCCATTATCAAGATACAGTGGGAATTTAATCTAAATGGGGGCCTATCTTTACAATTATTGCCATGCATGGTTAATTCCAAAACAAGCGGAACATGATCTGATATCGATCAAATCTCATATTTCATCGATTTGATATGTCTGACATAATTTTTATTTATCAGGGCCAGTTTTTTTCCCTTTCCAACCCATCCCCATATGACCACATATCCTAATTCTTGACAGAAACGGGCAAGCGGTGACCCCTGGGCTGTATTGGGAGAATCTCCCCCCATAGATATTCTAGCCACTTCTGGGTTCATGACACAATTAATAATTAATAAAAGGCATTCAGGATATTGGTCCACAAATGTAATATTAAACAATTTAGTACATGTGAGAAAATAAAATAAAATAAAAGCCAGGATACACAACCTTCCATAAAGTTTCCCATGTAGAAAGATAAACCTGCCCTGGTCGTCGATATATATACTGTAAATATATATATATAGTCATTAGCAGTTTGTTTTCCTGAGGATAACTTTGCTAACTTGATTTCATTTTTGCATTTCCTGTTGAGATCTTTGTAAGGCTAGAACGCTTTTTATGACCCTTGACTTTTAAATACCTTTTGTTATTTTCCTATGTTCAGTACATTCTTAGTTAATCATATTGTTTTCCTTTAATTTCAATACATTTGTGTTAATATATGATCCATGTACTGTATCTCTAAGAACTCCAGTTAGTCGAAGTTCTTGCCTTAGTTGACTGGTTTTTGCTTATTCCCGAATTTTGTAAATCCTCATCTTTCTGTTCGTGAAAAGGCAGACAATTGTGTCATGGTACAAACTTCTATGCCTATCTAGCCATGAGCACATCAGATCACACCATTGCTCTACTATTCACTGTGCTCTGAACTGAATTAATTACATTGTAAAGTTTCAGTCCACTGGGCTGTGTTGTCATTAAAGTGATCAGAAAATTCATAATCTACATTGACCTAATTTAGTTAGAAGGCTGGTATAAACTTCACAGGTATTGTGGGTTTCATTTGTAGAATGAGAGTTTTGCATTTTTCTCACTTACTCTTAGGTGAATCAGTCACCCTAAGATATATTACAGCTGATGACAATGTATGCTGTTTTACCCACAGAATGTAGTGTCACAGAACTTGATTGAGTTTTCTGGACAGTACTGTATAAGTGATCTTCCAGGCAAATGTTCTCAGCCTCATAATGGCTCCGCACAATAATAGACTCATATTGATTGGAAACATGAGTGCTACAAATGGTGGACCTTTGCCTTTAGCTGTGTCAGATCACTGGGAATTCTAAGCAATTAACATATATGATCTAATTCCTCTGAGATATTATAGTACATGAATTCGGTTGACTAAAAGATGGAAATACTGTATATCTGTTGTACTTTACAAGGTCTTCTAATGGGATAGTAAATTGTTCCCATCAGTGTGTCTGTGTATTTGCCACTAAACTCCTCCTACTTAATTCCATGCAGTAGGTTGCAGCTTTTTAAATCATTTAAATAATCTCCAGGTTACAGCTGTAGTGCCTAAAATATTAGGGGATTATATAATATTTGATCATAGTTACTCCAATACTCCAATCTGCAAACTTTTTATTGCAGTATTGCAGTATATAAATCTAAAGTGGTTGTAAATGTGATGGACAAATATAATAGCCTGGAGTCTTTAAGTCCATTACAATATGGCAAGCTTTCATAAAACCGCTTACTATTATGGTATTAGGAACTTTTATTCAGTTACTGTATTGTTATTTTCAGCAAAATAGTTTATCCAAAGCAAGATTTGTGCAACCATAGAACTCATGAATGGCTGGGTTTTTTCTGTTACCTGACTGACTTTTCTCTTCACAGTCACTATATAATGGTTTCCAGCATATCCATTTAATCAAAGGTAGATTTGGTGATGAACAGCAGAATAGTACCAGTTCCTTTAAACTGACAACCACTTTTATTATTGTATCTTATTTATATAGCACTGACATATTCCGTAGGTACTTTAAAGAAATTATCATTGCTTGCGGTCTCCAACGTAGCTCACAATCTAAGTTCCCTATCAGTATGTCTTTAAAGTGTGGGTGAAATCAAGACAACGAGGAGGAAACCCAAACAGGGAGAACATACAAACAACATTGTTGCAGATGTTATCCTAGGTCAGATTTAAACCTAGGAGCCCAATGTTGGATTGCACCAGTGCTAACCACTGAGCCACAGTGCTGCCCCACTTTTTTGAAGAACTAATGAATGGCAGGATTTATTCTGACAACCTGACTGAATTTTCTTCAAATTCAATCACTATATGTTGGTTTCCTGCGTAAACCATTTATTCAAAACTACTGTAGATTTGATGATGAACAGCAGTACTGTGGCAATTTTTGCATCCGGTAGACATATGTACTGCTTGGTCTTTTTCATCCTTTTGTTGGACTTTTTCTTTACTCTGGTCTTTTCTTTTTAGCAAATTATTTTTTCTATTAAGCTGATAATTTTAATAATTATGAACAACTCTATAGGCCTTCCTTTCAGTCCTGTTCCTCACTCACTAAAGATTAGCTGTTTCCTTGTCAGATTTCACCTCAGACATCCAGTTGTTTCACCTCAACACAGTATCTTATTATCCTGGCAATTGCCTCCTCTCTCCTAATTGGACAGTTTTCCCCTACAGGGGAGGAGTAGTGAGCAACACTTAACAAGATTCAGTTTCCATCAATTAAGTTAGGTTGGGCTGCACTTAACTAACACTAATTAGCATACCACAAATACAGGGACTTACAAATATGTACACAGAGACAGAATGTACAAGGAAGGGGGGCATAAGATGTGCACAATAAATTAACAAAATGGTTCCAATTAAATAAAAAGACTAATATATTTAGCATTTTTTTTTTTTAAATAGTGATCAAAAAGACAAAAAATATTTCCACTGATTTCCCACTGCTGCTGTTTTGATGCTGCTCTGGTGTTTGCTGCACCATATTTTTTGGTCCCAACTCAACACATTCAAAGACCATAGACAGCAGCGGTGAACAGGAAGAGAGAAGGGAGACGGCATATGTACACTATGTGCACCGTCTCCTCATACAGCTGATTGGCGGGGGTTCCAGTTGTCGGACCCCGATGATTTGATATTAAGGACCTATCCTGAGAATAGGTGATCAATAGTAGAAGCCCCGAGAACCCCTTTAAAGTATCTAGAAAAGGCAGAGTGAATAAATGGATTCTTGAAATAAACCTGATTTATTAATGGCTTGCAACTTTTTTGTAACAAAATAATGGTGTAAAATTAAATCCAGCCTTGAGTTGACATAAGGAAGAGAAACATGTTTAAATTTGTGTACCACAGCATGTGCCACATTTGGTGCATCTCCTGTTTGCCTTGTTTATACTGTCTGAATATTAGACACGATAAGGAAATCTGGACTATATCTTTATAATCTTTTTTAACTGTGCAGATCACAGTTACTTGACCATCCAACTGCCGTCTATTTACTGTGATAGATTTATATGAGGTCACAATGCCTATGAGGATTGATAATTTTTTCAGGTATATAGGAGTGCCATAAAATTTTTTCTCAGACATCTTTAGTAATTTGATGATCCTGATCAAATAGCTAGAGGGCATTGGTACTAGAGATCACTTGTGGTCCCAGCTCATAAACCCCACAAATGAAAGTGTTTGGCATGTCTATGACATCTCAGAAGTTTTACAAACCCTAAGGCACACTTTAACTGTATTCAACAGCAGTCCTGCTCAAACATGAGCCCAAGTCACAAACAGAGTATAATTAAAGAGGTTTTCCAAGATTCTTATATTGATGACATATATTCAAGAGAGTTGCAGTTGAATTTTAATATTAAACATGATAAAGGGTAAATTGATCTTCTAAGGATTTTTCCCATGATCATGTTGCACTCTACAAAGCACTTCCACACTTTATTTTAGGAAAGTCTTGCCTCACAGATCTACACAAATCTAAACACTGTCTATGACTTTTGTCAGCCCTAAACAAACCGAACATTTTTTAAACAACCCCTTCTCTACTGGCAAAGACGAGAGGAAATATTGTAGAGCTTTGGATGCAGCTGGTTGGGAGTGCAGACAACATGATCCTCCATGGATTTTAATGACCATCCTCCTGATAAAATTCATATGTAAAGTCCAAATAGCTCCCTTGATACTAACAGCTGATCACCAGGGAAGAGGCATCTAGCAGTGAGACAAAAATCACCTACATTTTTTCATTGCTCACTGCTTTAAAAAAGATTCTGTAAAGCTATATCAGGGATATAACGTATACAACTAAATCAATACCTGAATGTCCCTCATGATGGAGTTAACTCTATGTATTGTTATAGTTTGGTTATTGCCTGCTGACATTCTATTTTACATTTCCATGAATGTGCTCCAAAATATAGTTAGCTATTTAATATGCTCCAGTTGATCAGTATTCCTTTGGTTTCCAACAGAAGCTGCTGAAGGAACTTCTGCTCTCGGAGGAGGAACAAATACAATGGGTCTTAGTACACGCTATGGACCACAGTTCACACTGCAACATGTCCCAGACTACAGACAAAATATCTACATTCCAGGAACAACATCAACACTCACTAATGCTGCTGGGAAACGAGATGGCAAAGCAGGAGCACCTTCAGGAAACAAGAAGAAATCTGGTAAAAAGGAGAAGAAATGAAAGTATAAATCCCATAAAAACATCCTCAGAAAAAATCTCAGAGTAATGTTCAATGTCTTATCTACAAAGGAAGAGAGTGTCAGAGTGTTTGTTGTATCAGTTATCACCAGAGCTAGTAGCAGGGTGCTCTCTGCTATTAGAGCTTATGATCAGAATAAAAGTATGGACACTGGATATCTGAGCCCTATCAAAATGCGCCAAAATTTTCTATTGGCCAGGTTATTCTATTTTGCAAAATCATTTCTTAACCAATGATATTCGCTTTTTACATAGAAATAGAGTTCATTCTTGCTGGTAGAATTCTGCATCCTTATGGAAATTCTTCCAATGTATATATGTATTGCTGAATAGTTATTTATAATTTATTAGCATCAGAGAAGTATCCTTTAAGCTCTGTTAACCCACATGGCATTTTTTTTGAAGATGAACAATTAAAAAATATACAAGATGATATTTAGTTTTAGAATTTAGGTTACATATTCTTTTAGTAGAGAGATTTCCTTTCTCTAGGTTTTCCTGTAAAGAAATGTATGACACCTGAAATAATGGAAATATACAAATAATATAAACAAAACAATTTATTTGTGGCTTAGAAAAAATTAAGAACCTGATAAAAAATACAGCATGGCTACAAACATTTCGAATGCTGGTGTCCTGTCCATTTTGGTGAGATTAATTAAGCTTTTCAAATTTCTTGGAAATGTTCCAAGAACATGGTAGAATACAGAAGATTTAGACCTGCAATACTGTAAGTCACAATGTGAAAAGTGGACAGGATTATGATTATTCTCAGCTCTTAAAGAGCATTTTTTGGAATTGTTGCACCAAGGAATGCATGTACAATAATAACTTTCAGTCAGCAATTCTACAGGATTGTCTTCCTTCTGCATGTACTGTACGTACCCAGCATGGAGTGTATGCATTCTTTATATAGAATGATAAAAGAGTGAGCCCATTTAATGCAGGCCAGTTGTTTTCAATGAGCCATTTTGACCTAAAATAATTGTAACAAAGATTGACATAAAGGGTTTTCTGACTTTCCATGATTTTTAAAATGATTAATAATGAAAAAGAAAGGACCGAATGTACTGAATTGAAGGGGTTGTCCTACACTTTACAAGTGATGACTTATCCTCATGATAGGTCATCACTATCTGACCAGTGGTGGCCCCACACCCTTCACCCTGCAGTAGCACAATGTCAGAACTCAAAGCCAGAACTGCATAGCTCTATTTATTATGCAGTGGATAGAGTTGGTAACTGCAGCACTGTTTATATTCACTTCCATGGAAGCAGCACTGCGGTAACCAGCTCCATCTACTGTGCCGCGAGTAGAGCTGTGTAGTTCCAGTACAAGTTCTGATGTCAGAGTTACTGTGAACTGTTGATCAGTGGGGGTGCTTGCTATCGGGTCTTGTTTGAATAACTCATTAAAGTGAGTCACATTAAAGAAATTTAACATGAAGCATCAATATATAAATAAAAATTTAAAAAAGCATTGAAATTCGCTTCATGTCTTACAAACCTTTAATAGTTATAATGACACTGGCAAAAATGAAAATAAATACAGAGAATTTTTCTTTTTTTATTTCACATTTCCAGGTGATCATTTCTTTGTGATTTTTTTTTATTGTTTTACATGTGATAGTATGGTAGCTGCTAAAAGCCAGTAGCAGATCCTTTTTTCGTAATGATTTTTTGGATGTTTCACATATATTACATTATCTTTTCACTGAGCAAACAAGAGCACTGATTAATCATTTTTTCAATAGATATGAGAAAATATTAATTTTTATATTCAGTATTGCTTGCATTTCTGTTCTGGGAATTTTATAGGCAGATAAGAATTTCTGATGCCTTGAGCAGTGAAGCGTTGTATCTTGTGCTTGCTGCTTTACAATGATAACAGCACTAATTACAGTTATATGATATTAAAGCATCATACACTAACCTTTGCATACTATGCCAATGTCCTGTATGGTCAGGATGCAACCACTAATTCACCCTCTACCTGGGTATCACAATAACCTTTTTCAGAGCTTGTAACTCTATTCAATAGGGCAGTCACACAAGTTGTTTAGTAGTAGGTAATATTTTTTTTTTTTAGTTCTTTACTTTATAACAAAACCTTCATTGTAGTATAGGTGGTATTATTGTAATATAGTAATCATGTGATCCTTCCATCCCTGTATATAACTTGTGGACTGCTGTACTTTAATTCCTCCTGTATCTTTCTGTGTGGTTTGTGATATAAATGTACATTAAATTGAATTCATCTGTCTTTTCTTTGTGTCTATTTATGACCTGTACTTTATTATTAGAATATTCTTTCACCCTTCTTATACCAGTATAGACTAATGTCAATGTATTACACTCAAGTTTTATACAATAATATTTATATTGCTTTTTGTTTCTTTGAAGAAAGAGAAAAAAAATTAAATAAAATGTTTTCTTCCAAACAATATTTCTCTGTACATTTTTCCTGACCTTAGTTTTCATTGTAATTTATTAAATAAATGTTAAAGAAGTTTTCTATTTGAAACATTTGAGAGCAAACGGTGCTCATAAAGGGATGACTTAGGCTCAGTTTACATCTGCAAAAGCCACTTTACATTATATATACCAATACTGGCTGATGGATTCAATCAACTTATAGAAAGGATCACTTCACTCCACCAAGGTGTCCATCATTTCGACAGGGGTGAAAGCACTGCTACTCTAGGCTTTACATCAAATATCAAAGAATCTGCAACATAGTCATTTGACTGTGCTTCTAATAGAGATATAAACAGAGCCTGGGGCAAATCAAAAGGAAACAGTCTGTTATAGAGCCTATAGTAAAAGATTAGTCAGTAAGAGCTGCTGGTATTTGCAGTTCCCTCTTCAGTCAGCTCTGTCTTGTTGGTCTTGTTTTAATCCCAAATTCTTAGCTTTACATCAAGAACTAGCTCTTAGCTCTATCTGCTACTGATGCTGAGACAGAGCAATTAGTAGCAAGGACATTTCTCCCACTTCCTTTGCTGGTGTGCCTTTTTACCAGAGTGTATAAGATATGTCCTTGGCAGTGAAAGGATTCAATTTTTAAGAATGAGAAGTTGGCAACAGTGAACCTTCAGATTCCAGTGGAGCTAATACAGGAGATAAAAGAGTCCACAGTTCATTCTTTTAAACAGTTGCAGAAGACTCAGAGAGGCTGAAATGGTATATCAGTGTCATTGTTCTTGG
This sequence comes from Bufotes viridis, assembly GCA_033119425.1. NCBI lineage: Eukaryota > Metazoa > Chordata > Amphibia > Anura > Bufonidae > Bufotes > Bufotes viridis. The sequence continues at coordinate 387,412,846 of CM065590.1, forward strand.
ACTTTCCTTTGGCATAACTGGTTTACATCAGTCCCACTAGTCATTTATGCTGGGCAGAGATCAATCTTGGTTATCTATTTTCTCTAAAGATAAAAAAAAGTTAAGAGAATAGTGCAGAGTAGCTGAACTGTTCAAATAAAAGGAACTTCTATTCCATATATGTTCCCACAATCTATTAAAGGGAATCTATCACCAACATCCTCCCTATCCAGCTGTTTGTATAGACACATATCAGTGGTTCACCTAATTCAAATGCTGTTTTTCCTTTGTTGATCCGAGGCTCTGTTCCTGAATTTATGATATTGTTTCTTAATATACAAATTAGGTATTTGGTCCAATGAGCGCATCACCACTGCTCTTGTTGCACCCAAGCACCGCTTCTTTCTGTGGCCAGATCCTGCCTGGCTGCTTTCATTGACCAGGCAGTGGCAAATCAGCAAGAAAGGGTCTGGCCACAGAAAGGATTTGAGCTTGGATGCAACAGGAGCAATAGTGACACCATCATGAGCACCAATGGCCTAATTTGCATTATAAGAAAAATTATAACTCGGGAATGGAGCCTTGGATGACCAAAAGAAAAACTGTGTACACAGCCAGCCATCAACTTCATTAGAGGTAACCTTCAACTTATATGCTATCACAGTTCCTCTGCCACCACTAGGGATGAGCGACTGAAACATCCGAAGTCGATTTGCATAAAACCTTGTTTAAATACTGTACGGAGCGAGCGCTCTGTACAGTATTAGAATGTATTAGCTCCGATGAGCCGAAGTTATTACTTTGCGTAGTAACTTCCGTAATAACTTCATAAATTTATTTCTACTGGAAAAAAACATTTCCCGAACTAGGGTTCGGTTCCATGCCAGAGGATGTGCTGGGTTTAGACGAGGCATGTGCCACACCACAAATTAGGTGCATGCTCCGGCAGCACAGGGATATTAAGACTGGCACAGAAAGCACTGGTCTTGATAAATCTCCCTCTTACTGTTTGAAAAAAATTTTAATATTTTTATTTCTGTCAGTGATTGAAAAAATAAAATTTTACATTCAGGGGCTGCAAACCCAGACAAGTCTTAGGCTATTTTCACATTAGGCTACTTTGACACTAGCGTTTTGGCATTCCATTTCTGAGAACCGTCATGGTCTCTCACAAGCGGTCCAAAACAGATCAGTTTTGCCCTAATGCATTCTGAATGGAAAAGGATCCGCTCAGAATGCATCAGTTTGCCTCCGTTTAGTCACCATTCTGCTCTGGGGGAAGACACCAAAACGCTGCCTGCAGCGTTTTTCTGTCCGTCTGACGAAGCGGAGCCAAATTGTCCTGACACACAATGTAAGTCAATGGGGACGGATCTGACACAATAGAAAACAGATCCGTCATGGCTATAGAAGACATAATACAACCGGATCTGTTCATGACGGATGCATGCGGTTGTATTATTGTAACCCAAGCGTTTTTGCAGATCCATGATGGATCCGCAAAAAACGCTAATGTGAAAGTAGCCTTAGCGTTTTTTGCGGATCCGTCATGGATCTGCAAAAACGCTTTAGTTACAATAATACAACAGATCCGGTTGAATTATGTCTTCTATAGCCATGACGGATCCGTCATGAACACCATTGAAAGTCAATGGGGGATGGATCTGTTTTCTATTGTGTCAGAGAAAACGGATCCGTCCCCATTGACTTACATTGTGTGTCAGGACGTTTGGTTTTGTCAGGCGGACAGCAAAATGCTGCAGGCAACGTTTTGGTGTCCGCCTCTAGAGCAGAATGGTGACTTAACGGAGTCAAACTGATGCATTCTGAACAGATCCTTTTCCATTCAGAATGCATTAGGGCAAAACTGATCCGTTTTGGACCACTTCTCAGAGCCCATGACGGATCTCAGAAACGGAAAGCCAAAACGCTAGTGTGAAAGTAGCCTTATCCTGTCCTGTGTTGACAAGTGGATACAATACAGACTAAGATATGGTAGCAAACTACCAAAGAGATTTGTGCATTTGCTTATCAAGTATTTACTGTAGCTCAGAGTATTACCTTCTAATCTAAGTGCTGGACTAGATTTGTATGAAATAAAGTTATCTCACAATCATATCACCTATGATAATGATTGTTCATAGTAATGATTATTCACAATCCTGTTCAAAGACTGAAAGATCAGCAATAGTTTACCCAATTATCACTGATCACATCTTTTATGGTAAGGCCACGCAGCTTGGTTTCCAGATGAAGTTTTTGAAACCAAAGCCAGGAGGGAATTAAAATAAAAAGTTGGCTGTTGTTTATACTTTTTCTACTTTTATTACGCACTCCTGATGTTAGTCACTCCAAAACACATCAGAAAACCGGACAATGTGGCCATACCCTTATGCTGACCTGAAACTCATTGTTCATTGTTATAACATCCACTCATATAAACAGACATCTGCCTGTCTCTTACAAACGAGAAGGCACAAGGCAAGACGAGCAATCGTTCAAATGATCGCAATGACGAAAAAGCATACAGTTATTGTAACGTGTAAATGCAAGTCTTTTGATCTTCAAGAGTTACACGTATTGGTGCCCAGCATTTGTTACAAGCAATTTCACACCACTGGGATAGCTAAAGGCTCATGGGCCCCCTTCTCTCAGTGCTCTGTGGCAAAGGGAAGGGGTGCACCTAGCCTTTCTTCTGCCTGAGGTAAAAATTAAAACATCCCACCATACCAAATTCTCAACTTAACCCATTCCCTCCAGTCCTACTGTTAAATGGATTGTCCTCTTTTTACTACTGATGACCTATCCTTAGGAAAGGTCATCAATAGGTCATCATCAGATCAGCGGGGTTTCGACACCCGGTACCCAGCCGATCAGCTGTTTGAAGAGAGAGCAGCACTTATATGAGAGCTGCTGTCTCTGCTCTGTTTACCTGCTTGTCGCTGCAATTGCAGTGATGAGCAGGTAAACAGAGCAGAGAAGGCAGCGCTCATATGGGAAAAAAAGCGGACAACTTCTTTAAAGACAAAGTTTGAAAACATTACATACAATGCTACAGAACATACATAGTCATACAGTGCCACATACGTATGTACATCTTACATCCAATGACTTCTCCTCTGATGTAGATGTTCTCTTTCCTCATCTTCTCCTGTCAGACCAGACCGCCATGATTATTTCTTTCAGCCGTTTCTTGTCTCTGCAGAGTTTAATAAACAGACACCTTAGTTTCCTACTTTTCCATCATCCTCCCCACCTTCTCAACACCCCATCCTGCTCCCCCAATATTGCGCCCCCCAATACTATCCTGCAGAAACAGTCCCCCTCAAAATACTGGTACCACAAAGATAGTGCACCAGTACAAAAATACTCCTTTATATTGTGCGCCAGTGCAAAAACAACTCCTGTACCTTTCAGACCAGACCCCCATATAAAACCCCAGATGAGACACCCCTCTATCTCAGTCCTGACCCCCTTTATACCTCTATGTCAGACCCCAGTTTTAGACTTCAGATAAGACCACCATTAGACCTCTCAGACCCAACCCCCATTAGACCCCTATTAGGCCTCCAGACTCCCATATCAGACCTCAGACCAGACCTTTAGGTCCCCATATCAGATCTCAGACCAGACCTCCAGACCCCTATTAGACCTCAGATCAGACTGCCAGAACCCTATTAGACCTCCAGACCTCAACTAGACCCCTATTAGAACTCCAGACCCCCAATCAGACCCCCCATTAGACCTCCAGACTCCCAATCAGACACCCCATTAGACCTCCAGACCACCAATCAGACCCCAATTAGACCTCCAGACCCCTAATCAGACCCCAGACCCCTTTCAGACCCCCAATCAGACCCCATTAGACCTCCAGACCCCCAATCAGACCTCCAATCAGACCTCCAGACACCCCATATCAGACCTCAGATCAAACTGAAAAATAAATAAACTTACCCCTGCCTGCAGCGTCAGGTCATAAAGCGCTCTGTATGTCCTGATGCTGTAGGCAGCTAGGACACAGTAGCGCTCACAGAGCTTCTCCCCCGCCTCCTGCATCATAGTGAGCACTTCCATTATGCACTTCCACTAGTATTCCATTTATAAGATGCACTACATTTACATGTACGGAGCAGTTGCAGAGATGTTTGCAAATATGCAGCATGGAAACATTAATTTAAGGTTGCATTCACACAACTGTATGTATTTTACAGTCCATAAAATGCAAATATGCAAAAAATACAGATGGGCATTTTAACAATGCCTATTCTTGTCTGCACAATTTTTGCTGACCCATTGAAATTAATGGGTCTCCATCCAATCCGCAAAAAATGCGGAACAGATGTGGACCAAAAATACGGTCGTGTGAATGGGGCCTAAAGCAGAGGCTGAAAACCAGAGGTCCACTGGTCACATGTGGCCCACAATTTAATACTGTGAAGCTCCCAACCAACTGGCCACAAATATGCTTGTCTAGTGGCTCTGTAGAAAGGAGGCGGGGCCAGGTAAGTAAATAATAATGGAACGACTTCATTTTTTTATCAAAATTTCTTGGGTACTGTAATCAGAGGTACAGAGAATTAATGGAGCGGCAGGGTGCATGCTTGACCTGCTGCTCCATCAGATCCGAGAAACAGAACTTCTGTTCTCAGGATTGGTGGGGGTCCCAACGGTCGGACCCGCAGTGATCTGTTAGTTATCCTCTAGGGAATAACTTAAAAATTTGGCGCAATCTCTTTATTTGGTCTTCAGAACTGTTCAGTGTGGCTTTTATAACGAAGAAGTCAAAATCTTTCACACCATTGTGAATGCATCAGTTTTTCTTTTCATTCTTTTTTTTTTTTTTGTGAATTTATTTTTGTGCCTGTAACTAGGATTGCTGAAGCATAAATAGTACAGAAAGGTAGGCTGCAAGAAAAGAAATGATCCGGAGATGTAAACAGTCTGGAGCCTTGTGGGGAGGAGGGGAGAGCAGCATAGAAACAAGGAGGAGAATTAGCTGGCTAAGGGGATTATTGATTAGAAGCTGTCTGCTACAGATCTGCAAAACAAAGGATGAAATACATTAGTGAAGCTGAACTGCCTAGAGACAGAGGAGGCAGATAAGTGCAATGTAGGTTAGAATTCTGTACAATAATCACCAATTACATTTCTCTGGCTGGTGCCTCTAGTATTGTTGCTAGGCAGTATATGAAGACGTGTAATGTTTAATGTGGTGGTGAGCAATTAAAGGGATTTTCCAGGTTTCAGTAATCTAAAGGTCTGCTGTAAAAAATTACTACTACTTCCTAACATACCTCAGCTATACACTGAATATAATTATACTCATGGGTGGCATCAGTGCAGGGTTAGTACAAAACCAATTGTGTCCCCTGAAAAAGAGCAATATCTGGAATCCCTATCTTCCCCATTATTTTCATTAAAAACCAAACAAACTGAAAATAGCTCAAAAAGATCCAGGTCCTGTTGTGAAATTAAAACATAGGTTCCCTATGGTATAAAAGTGATTTGTTGCAGAAATTTCTGCAATTGAAAATTTACTCAGCACATCTGAAAGGGGTTGTTTTTGCAAATTAAACACATGAATGGGACAGTCTGCCAAATTGTAATTGTTTTTCATTTTATACATCAATATGTTTTTTTAAAAACCCTTAAAATATTGCAGTGACCCTCATAACAGGCTTAAACCTGTAGAGATCACTTCTTTTAGTGATCTCTGCATTTTATTTATTTTATTATTAAAGAGGTTGTCCGGGCTTTTAAAGGGGTTCTGCACTTTGTTTAAACTGATGATCTATCCTCTGGATAGATCATCAGCATCTGATCGGCAGGGGTCCGACACCCGGGACCCCCGCCGATCATCTGTTTGAGAAGGCAGCGGCACTCCTGGAGCGCCGCTGCCTTCTTACTGTTTACCGCCGACCCAGTGACGTCACGACTTGTATCAACTGGCCTGGGAGCGGCTAAGCTCTGTTCACTTCAATGAAGCTTAGTCCCGCCCAGACCAATTGATACTAGTCGTGACGTCACTGGGCCGGCGGTAAACAGTAAGAAGGCCGCGGCGCTTCTGGCGTGCCGCTGCCTTCTCAAACAGCTGATCGGCGGGGGTCCCGGGTGTCAGACCCCCGCCGATCAGATGCTGATGATCTATCCAGAAGATAGATCATCAGTTTAAACAAAGTGCAGAACCCCTTTAATTTTGATGAACTATACTCAGGATAGATCATCAATATTAGATCGGCTGGGGTCTGACACCACTCTGAGCAAATCACTATTTTACACTGGCACTTACTCCTCTATATTCTATCACTGACACTGCTGCAAACAGGCACAAACTAGTATAGGTACTATGGTTCCACTCGATATTATCCCTCACTCTTCAACACCACAAACAAAAATGAGTGTACATATGCAGTATTATTTCAAATATGTGAATGCATACCTGCTTCAACCTTGCTGTATTTCTTTTGCACGTGCCAAATTTCTTGTTGTATGAGTAGGTGTATCCGATAGTGGAATATGGAGCCCTATGTTCTATCCTCAAAACGAGCTTGCCCCGGGCTAGTGGCAGTGCTCAAAGTTTGACTGCTAGTTCGCGCTCGTTATCAAGCATTGTGTGACGTCACTGAACCAGGCACGGATGCCCAGGAGTGTCAAAACCCAACGCGTTTCGGATAAAACTTTATCCTTCATCAGGGATGTGAACTCCTGCTTTTGGTGTTCACTATATCGGATATCTTGCTCGTCCCATTTTAACTCTTCATTGGAGTTGAGCGAACCCGAACTGTAAAGTTCCAGTCCGTACCAAACTTTGCGAGTTCGGGATGGAGCATTTAATAAAGCTTGTTGAAAGGCTGCAGGGCAGGCAATCAATAAGCTTTTAAGCTGTGGGCACTTAAAAGCCATCACAGCCATGCCTACTAATGGCATGACTGTGATTGGCCCGTGCATCATGGGACCCAGTCTCAATAAAAGCTGGATCACGTGTAGCACCGCCCATCAGCTCTGAGTATTGCAGGGACAGGAAGCAGGCAGCTGAAGTGAGGGGAAGTGTTAGGAATCACATCTGGCTATTTATACTGTGGTGACCTATAGTGATTTTTTGTGGGTGCAATGCACCATCTTGGCACCCCTGACACAGACATTTAATAGTTAATCTGGCTGTTAATTCTGTGGGTAAGCTATAGCAATTTTTTTTGTGGGTGCAATGCACCATCTTTGTACCCCTGACACAAAAATATAATAGGTAATCTATCCAGTGCTGCCCTAGGCAAGACTAAACTCGGGCACCCCCCTAATATAAATTTGACCCACCCCTTCCTGTCAAGGCCAAACCCCTTCCTCTGTTAACCCCACCCCTTCCTCTTTAGGCTCCACCCTTTCCAGTAGGAAACTGGAACAATATACCAGGGACATGCACATGACATTGCCTCTGCATGATATTAAAGGGATTCTGTCACCACATAATGTGCTGAGTGGGACTGAACTGCATGCCCTTATGATATAAATATATACTATTACATTACTTATGTAATTGTGTGTCACACAGTGGGGGGCTGGGGGCACTCACTTGAGTCGATCACCATTCCAATCCAGGCAGGCAATTTGACTCCTGAGTCCTGAGTAGTTAGCAGCCTGCAGGCAGCCAGCGCGTAGCTGTGTGCGTTACTGCATAGGCCTGGCCTACTGTGCTGCCTCCTGGCCCTCTCTAGTCTCCCTAGCATGGCTGCCAGTGGCCGGCCTGTGACTCCGCCTCCTGTGACGTCACGGCAACGCGCGGAGTCAGGAGGAGGAGGAGGAAGTAAGTTGTACGTAGACTCCTTCACTATGCGGTGCCGGCGATGCCGCTTGCTAGTGGATGTGGATGGAGCCGGAGGAGGATTTAATCGGACCGCGCCAAGTTTGAATAGAGGGCAAAAAAAAAAAAAAAAACGAAGTCTATCAAGGCATTTTGCCGCCCCATAGGAAGTGCCGCCCTAGGCAAATGCCTTGTTTGCCTCGTGATAGATACGCCACTGAATCTATCTGTTACATCGGTAGGTGACATATACCAATTGTTTGTGTGGGGTACACCTGCACTGCATACATGACGGGGAAATAAATCTAGTTAATCCATCTGTTACATCGGTAGATGATATAAACCAATTGTTTGTGTGGGGTACACCTGCACTGCATACATAACGGAAAATAAATCTAGTTAATCCATCTGTTATATCAGTGGGTGACATATAAGAATTGTTTGTGTGAGATACACCTGCACTGCAGGTATTTCCGTGACACGGAAATAAATCTGTTAGTTCGGTGGGTGACCTCAAAAAATGAGGAGAGCTTCAAATAAGGGACATGGCCCTGGTCGTGGTGCTGCTGGTGTTGGTGGAGCTCCTGCTGCAGGGAGAGGATGTGGATGTGGTTGATCTGTGCCAGCTACACGCCCAAATGAAGCGTGTGCACAAAAGCAACAGAACGTTCGTGATTATTTTGTAGGCCCAAATACCGGTGTACGAATGGTGAGGCCAGAACAAGTAGAGGCAGTAGTAGATTGGGTGGCTCACAGTGCCTCCAGTTCCTTCACATTGTCTCCCATCCGGTCCCCTGCTGAAAGCGCAGAGTTGGCACCTGCAGCCTATGGGCATCTGTCATTCACTTCACCCCCTTGCAAATCAGCCAAGTCATGCAGCAGTCTCTTATGCTTTTTGATGACTCTGCTGGCAGGGTTTCTGTCGACCATCCACCTACTGTAGCCCTGGCCCAGAAGTGGAAGAGATTGAGTGCACTGATGCCCAACCACTTATGTTTTAGGATGTGGACCTGGGAGGACCACGGCAGCATGTCTCTGATGATGATGAAACACAGGTGCCAACTGCTGCGCCTTTCTGCAGTGTGCAGACTGGCAAGGAGGGCAGGGGTGAGGAGGGGTGGAAGATTATGTGGAGGATGATGAGGTCCTAGACCCCACATGGAATCAAGGTCATGCGAGTAATGCGTGCAGTTCGGAGGAAGAGGTGTTGGTCACAGCGCCAGCCGCACAGCAAAGGAGGGAGCAGGGTGCAAAAGCAGAGTGGCCACCCGTAGCCAGTACGCCTACTACTGCCCACCGCACCCAGGGACTGAGCACATCAAAGCCAGCACGAAGGAGTTCCCTGGCATGGCAGTTCTTCAGATAATGTGCTGACGACAAGACGTGAGTGGTTTGCACGCTGTGCAATCAGAGCCTGAAGCGAGGCATAAATGTTCTAAACCTGATCACCACCTGCATGACCAGGCATCTAAATGCAAAGCACGAGCTGCAGTGGAGTACACACCTCAAAGACCACGAAAGATCTCAGGCTCCTCCTACTCCCTCTTCTGCTGCAGTCTCGGCCTCTTCCTTCCCCTCTGGAGTGACAGTGGCACCTGCCACCCCACAAACAGAGCATGTGGCAGCAACATCACATCCTCCAACACCGTCACCAAGCATATCCACACTGTCCCATGGAAGCGTTCCGGTGTCAATCCCCCACTTAATGGAGAGAAAGAAGAAGTTCCCCTCTACTCACCGGCGATCCCTGGCCCTGAATGCTAGCATTTCAAAATTCCTTGCCTTTGAAATGCTGTCATTCTGTCTGGTGGAGACGGAGACTTTTCAAAACCTTATGGCGGTGGCTGTCCCACAGTAAGGGAGTCCCAGCCGCCACTACTTTTCCAGGCGAGCCATCCCTGCCCTGCACAACCAAGTGGCAGACAAAATGAAGTGTGCACTGTGCAACAGCATCTGTGGCAAGGTCCACATAACCACTGATACGTGGACCAGTAAGCACGGGAAGAGACATTATATCTCCCTAACTGCACACTGGGTAAATGCAGTGGCAGCTGGGCCTGAGGCGGATAGCAGTTTGGCACATGTCCTTCCACCATCGAGGATTGAAGGAAGTTTCTCGTTGCCTCCTTCTCCTACTCCATTTCCTCCTCTACCGCCTCCTCATCTGGTTAGCGTAACACCTGCACCACCAACTTCAGCACAGCCAGGGGGAAACGACAGCAGGCTGTTTTGAAACTCATCTGTTTGGGGGAAAAACCACACACCGAACAGGAGCTGTGGAAAGCCATGGAACAACAGAGCGATAAGTGGTTGGTGCCACTGAGCCTCAAGCCCGACCTGGTGATGTTCGATAACGGGTGAAATCTCGTGGCAGCTCTGGGCCTAGCTGGTTTGACACACATCCCTTGCCTGGTGCATGTGCTGAAGTTGGTGGTTCAGAGGTTCCTGAAAAATTACCCCAATATGTTAGAGCTGCTGCAGAAAGTGCGGGACGTCTCTGCGCGCTTTCAGCATTCTCACCCTGCTGCTGCTCGCCTGTCTGCACTGCAGCGTAACTTCAGCCTTCCCCCTCTCCGCCTAATATGCGATTTACCCACGAGGTGGAATTCCACCTTGCACATGCTGGAGAGACTGTGCGAGCAGCAGCAGGCGATAGTGGAGTTTCAGCTGCAGCACGCACTGGTGAGTCGCTCTGCGGAACAGCACCACTTTACCACCAACAAGTGGGCCTCCATGCGGGACGTGTGTGTTTCGAGTACTCCACCAACATGGCCAGTGCCGATGACGCCATCCTCAGCGTTACTATCCCACTTCTATGTCTCCTTGCAAAAAATGTTTCGGGCGATGATGGAAGAGGATGTGGCACAGGAGGAATAGGAGGAGGAAAAGGGGTAATTTCCACGGTTATCAGCCCAGTCATTCACAAGTGGCTCGGAAAGGTGGGTTCCTGCACCAACAGAGGCCAGGTACACAACTGTCCAGCCAGGACACAGTTCTGGAGAATAAGGAGGATGATAAGGAGGAGGAACCATGTTCACAGCAGGATGGCACCCAAAGCAGCTCATTGCCACAACTGGAGTGTGGCTGGGGGGATACAGAGGACACAGATGATACACCTCCCACAGAGGACAGCTTATAGTTGCCTCTGGGCAACCTAGCATACATGAGTGACTACATGCTGCAGTGCCTGTGCAACGACTGCCGAGTTGCCCACATTCTAACCAGCACTAATTACTGGGTGGCCACCCTGCTGGATCCCCCGCTACAAGGACAATGTGTCGTACTTAATTCCGTCACTGGAGCGTGATCGGAAGATCGGTAGACGCGCTGCTGATGGGATTCCCACCTGACAGCGGGGGCTCAGTGGAAGCACAAGGTGAAGGCAGAGGAGGAGGAAGAAGTCGCCAATGCAGCTGGGGCACCGCCAGCACCTCAGAAGGGAGGGTTAGCATGGCTGAAATGTGGTAAAGCTTTGTCAGCATGCCTCAACAACCAGCACCACCAGCTGATATGGAACAGTACGTGTGCACACGCCTACACGTACTGACTGATGGGTCTGCCCCATTCAACTTCTGGGTCTACAAATTGGGCACATGGCCTGAGCTTGCCCTGCGGCCAGTGTATTGCCTGAACGTGTGTTTAGCATGGCAGGCGGGTGGTCACAGACAAGTGCAGCCGCCTGTCCACAGCCAACGTAGACAAGCTCACGTTCATTAAAATGAACCAGGCATGGATCCCACAGGATTTGTCCGTACCTTGTGCTGAATAGACAAGTATATCGGCAGCACTCAGCCATTGTTAGAATTATAAAAATAAATAAATAAAGGGAAAAAAAAACTGTGTACCGCCTCCTACTCCACCACCGCTTCCACCTACACCACCACGTCCACCGTCTCCTCAACCTCCTACTCCACTTTGACCTCTGCCTCCTACTTCAAGATTATTATTTTTAATTTTTTTATATTCTATGTTATTTTACATCATTTCCCTTATCCACATTTGTTTGAAGGGTAATTGTCCTGCTCTTACCCCCATTTTGCTTCCTTTTGCAGCCCTCTAGCCCTCACTATAACTATTTACAGTCATTTTAGTGCACCAAAGTTTGGGTCCCCATTGACTTCAATGGTGTTTGGGTTGTTGTGCGAGTTCGGGTCAAGTTTGGATCCCTAACCCGAAGTTTGGCCGAACCCGGCGAACCCGAACATCCACGGGTCCGCTTAACCCTACTCTTCATTCTCACTCATACCTATTTGTGTCAATCAAAGGCAAATAACTCAATTTCTGAATTTAAGCCTACTGGCACTAGTGTATTCAAATTAAAGATCCAGCGAGTCTCTGTTCAAGGCCTTTTTTTTTAAATAAAATATCCTCCCTTTTTATCTTTTCTAACAATTTCTATCCCACTACGTTTTATAGATGATGTGATTTTTTATGTGAAATTTAGTTATTTGCGTTTGACTGACCAGATAGGTATGAGTGAGAATGAAGAGTTAAAATGGGAGGAGCAAGATACCCTATATAGTGAACACCAAAAGCAGGAGTTCGCATTCCTAATCCTTATCCGAAATGCGTTGGATTTTGACACTCCTGGGCATCTGTATCTAGTTCAGTGACGTCACACAGTGCTTGATACCGAGCGCGAACTAGCAGTCAAACTTCAAGCAATGCTACCGGCCAGGGCAAACTCGTTTTGAAGATAGAACAGAGGTCTCCTTATCCTACTAACGGATACACCTACTCATACAACAAGAAATTTGGCACGAGCAAAAGAAATACAGCAAGGTTGAAGCTGGTATACACTCACATATTTGAAATAATACTGCGTATGCACAGTCATTTTTGTTTGTGGTGTTGAAGAGTGAGGGATAATATCACGCGGAACCATAATAGCACTCTGATCAGCTGTATGAGGAGACGACGCGTGCAGTGTGCATGTGCTGTCTCCCTTCTCTCTTCCTGCTCACTGCTGTATGTCTATGGCAAAGCAGCAGCAAACAGGAGGAGAGAAGGGAGACAGCACATGCGTACTGTGCGCGCCGTCTCCTCATACAGCTGATCAGCGGAGGTGCTGGGTGTCGGACCCTCGTCAATCTGATATTGATGACCTATCTGAGGATGGGTCCTCAATATTAAAAGCCCGGAGAACCCCTTTAATTTATTTTACTCACTTATATAGCACTGACATATTCCACAGTGTTTTAAAGACATTATCTTCATTCGCTGTCCTCAGAGGGGTTTACAATCTAAGTTCCCTAAAAGTATGTCTTTGGAGTGTGGGATGAAACTGGAGTACCCAGAGGAAACACACACAAACACAGGGAGAACATACCAACTCCATGCAGATGCTGTCCTTGGTTGGATTTGAACCTAGAACTCCACTTTTACATGCATTTTCACTGTCTGAGATCTTTCCTCCCCTATAGAGGGGTATACATATTTTGTGGTTAATGCAATCTTTAAAGGCTACTGATCTTTGTTATGGACGCTGTTCACATTTTCCTTTGTTTTTTACCCTGTCTGAAACTTAAAGGGGCTGTCCCACAAATTTTTTTTTACAGTTTTCAAACCAGCATCTGGATCTGAATACTTTTGTAAGTGCATGTAATTAAAAGGTTTGTATAGCTTATGAGTTATTCAATGAAATGTATCTGTATAGTGCCACCTTATTTCTTATCTATTTGTCCTGCTCACTGAGAAAGACCGCACATGCTCAGTTTCATCTTTCAACTGCGTCCTGAGCTGTGATAGGTAGAGAGCTGAAATGAAATGGACACGCCCCCTGAACTGCAGCAGAAAAGACACACCTCCTGAGTTGTGTTAGAGAAAGCATGGACAGGCTCCTGAGCTGCAGCACAAAAGACACTCCCCTTCAGCTGTCAACTTGATATTAATCTAGCAGAGCAATGAATGGGGAGATCTCTAGACCCATGTGGGGTACAGGGCTGGTTCTAGCTTTGTTAGAAAGAGATTGTTATGTACTATATGATGTCTGATTTTCATTTTTAACATTATTCATGGAATTACCCCTTTAAGGTAGATTTACACGGCCCAAGTATCCCCAAGATTATCGGGAACGAGCGTTCCCGCGAAAACACTCGTTCCCAACAATATGCCCCTGTAAATGTAACGCCGATCACCTGATGAACGAGCAAAATGCAAGTTCATCGGGGTGATCTTGTCATTCCTGCAGGCACATCAATTTTAATTTCTAGCCAGCAGATCGTGCTGTCTAAGGGTACTTTTATACTTGCGGCAGGACAGATTCGGCAGGCTATTCCTGCCGCAAGTGGCTGTGCACTGCCGTGCTGCCGCTCCGTCCCCATTGACTATAATAGGGCGGGGGCGGAGCTACGGCACAGCACGGCAGTGCACGCCAAAGATCGCCAGACTGAAAAGTTGGACATGCAGGACTTTTGCAGGACTTTTAGCAGTACACGGCCACTTGCGGCAGGACAGATCTGGCAGTCTGAATAGCCTGCCGGATCCGTCCTGCCGCAAGTGTAAAAGTACCCTAAACAGCGATTTACTGCCCAGAAACAATGATTCAGTATCTGGATTAGGGATTGCAATAGCCATTCCTCGTCCTCATACTGTGGAGGTCGGGAAAGAATGCTACATTGTACAGTCTAAACCTGCCTTTAGCCTCATTTGGTGAGAGTTGTATACATGTTGTTAATGAACTATGAACTTTGTTTAAGGCAACCTGTGAAACTCTTTGCCATGTGATCTTTGTCATGTGATTTTATCTTGATATTTCATTGGTTTTTAATAGTGTAAATTGAGTGTCGTTTTTTTTTTTTACCGTTACGCAATGATTAAGGACACTGTATTTTTCAGAAACATGTAGGCTTATGCACTTTGAGAATTATAGTTTATTTTATTAAGTTTCAATTAAGGATTGATATTTATCTCCAGACCTGGTGCTGAACTTTATACCCTTGGATTATGCAAGTGTAACTGGCACAGTGTCCACACACAGACACTGGAACTACATGGGTGAGATGAGACTACAAAAACCTTTTTTGTGCTTTGTGTATAGTTGTGTAGTATGTATGTGTTTATGCATGCATTTACAGTGTGTGTGCATGTAGGTATGTACAGTACAATATGTGTGTATATGTATGAAATATGTGTACAGAATATGTATTTACAGTGTATGTGTATTCCACAAAACATGCCAGGGACTCTAGTGTCATCCATGGTGGGATTGTCCATGCATCTGTCTGGAATAAAATAAGGTCTTACTATTGCGAACCATATGATCTACTTTGGATTGACTTTGAAGTTGAAAAAGATCAACGCTCTCACTTGAAGCTGTCTGCCCAGTGACATGGTAGGGTTTCCTGAGTCAAATATAGCAGTTACGACAGTCATGGCTGCAGCATGGCAGATGGTAGTTTTATTAATTCCGTAAAGCTCTTTTCTTTCTAGGCAGTGGCCACATTCCAGAAGACACTGGGGGAATCCATTTTCACTGTGACAGCCCATCTGCTCCTGGTAGTAACTGCAGACGGTAAAATATCTATAAAAGGAATGCTCTGCCTGTCTCTATGCTGCAGCTCTAATATGTGGACTTTTAGTCAGCATAGGCTACACTCATGAATATCTATGATCACATGTAGTCAATGCATGAAGCACTGCTTCTCAAGGAAACAAAGACATTCCATCTTCTAAACCACACTAGAAAAAGCTGTTCCAGTTGTGTCAAAAACAAAGCTTAAAATCATTTTAAAAACCTGATATTTTTTCATATTTTAATCTTTTTTATTAACATCAGGAGAATTGATTTATGCTTTACACATTTTTCTTTTTAGCTTTTTAATTATGGATCATACAGACAGTAAAAACATAAAATTCCAAAGCTGCATAAATAATTGAAAAAATGTTGGAATATGCATAAGTGTAAATGATTAAAAAAAACTAGAGGAATGGAATATTTTTCACACTGCAGAACAAAAGATGTATCCTTGTGACCTGTGTATAGTCTATCTGCATATTCAAAATAAAAAAATTGTGACGATATTAACAACTATATGCCAGATGTAAAAAAAAGCTAAAAAAAGACATCAGCTATATGCCTAAAGTCAAAAGAAGGGAAAGGTGATGACATTAGCAATACTTCTGATGTCAAAAGAAATTAAGATGATGACTAGTGATGAGTGGCAGGGGTAATATTCGAATTCGCGACATTTGCGAATATTCGTCATAAATTCACTAATTCGTTAATTCACGATTATTTTCTTGATTGTGAAAATCAGCAATGTAATATGCATGTATTGCTACATTTTTCAAGCTGCTAGAATTTTCCTGAGACTGGAGAAAATGGTTGGCACGGCAGAACATTACAATAGCTTTATATGCAGATAGAGTGCTCTGATATATTCGCGATTGTGCAAATCGGCAATTAATGATGCACATATTTTTGCGCAACACATGCAACTTCACATTTTAGCAGTTTTGACTACATATATAAGCTAACTAACTAACTATCTAATGTAATGTGACACAGCAAAGCAAAGAGCACAGCAATGACACTGCTGTCTCTCTCAGACCTGCATACAATGGCTGCTGGGGAAGTTCTTCTATAGTAAGGGGTAGGCAACTTTCCTATTGGTTGCTAGGGATGTTGCTAAGCTCAGACAAAGACATTGCAGCCTTCTCATTGGCCCACAAGCAAGAAGCAGGGAGGCATCATGGGTTCAGATGAAAAAAAATCTAGAATATTCGTGAATACTAATATATAGCCCTATATTCTAAGTGGCGATATTCGCAATTAAAATTTGCAATTCGAATATTCGCGCCCAACACTAATTTATCAAAACTGGCTTAAAGGGAAACTGGCTTAGTTGCCCATAGCAACCAATCAGATTGCACCTTTCATTTTCTAGAGCTCCTTTGGAAAATGAAAGGTGCATTCTGATTGGTTGCTATGGGCAACTAAGCCAGTTTCACATTACATAGGTTTTGATAAATCTTACCCTATGTCTTTACTTGTCTCTCATGTCTATCTCTTTTTTTTTAGAGACAACTTAGAAATATTGTAGATATTCAGCTATTTTTTTTTATGATGATGAGGATGTATAATCTTATATACACGCAGTCTTACCTATAGGGCCTTGATGCGCTTAGCTGGCAGAAAAAAAGGCATAATACTTGACCATAGGCCACAAGGTCCATTTCACCACCTAACACTTGGTTTCTATATAATATTTGTGGTCAGGGCTAGGAGCGTAGGACGGCCGAGACCCCTAACCCTGAACCAGGTGGTTGGAGTATGCCGGGAACCACGCACGCGGGATATACCAAAGAAAGGGGCCAAAAACAACAGTTAGGAAGCAAGCTTTATTAACAACCTTTCACAGAGCCAAGCTACAGAAAGCCCTAGATATTTCAGTTTGCGGATTGGGAATGTATCTGCTGAAACATGACGATTTCCAACGACCCATAGAGCGGATCACATGAGGCGGCACCTGATGTTGAGAAGCAGCCGAGGCCGCCCCTATGCGGAATGAATGTCCCGAAATACATTTTGGATCATGGCCCAGACCCTTGGCAAGAGACCGAATGTAGGAAATGAAAACAGAGGTAGAGAGGGGTTTCCCTACGAGTGGCAATAAAGGACTGTCGGCCGGGGCATCCTGTAGATGCAGGGATAACTGCTGCAGCACTTTGACCGGGCACCACTCGTTTGCTGTGGGATAATATCTGATCTTGGTAGGTGGGCCTGTCTGACTAGTTTTGGTGGAAGGCAATGTGAGGCTGAAATGGCCCTGGCCCCAGGACAGCTGACGCTTGCGGGGATGGTGTTGCCGCTGGGAACCTACTGTGATTTCCCCGGGTCTAAGAAAACCGTAAAAGGCCAGGTACATAGTAGCTTTGACAATAAGACTAGTTGAGGGGCCAAAAGGACAGCCGTCCAAAGCCGAAGAAAGCCCTCTGAACAAAACGCCAGACACGGGTTTCCTTGAACGCTTCGACCCCCCGCTTTGTTTCTGGATTCCCCGAAGCGCCGCTTTGACGGCTTGAATCGCGAAAATGGACCCGCGTTGCGGGTCCGTCAACATACGATGATGTTGAATGCCCGCTAGATAAAGTTTGATGGTATTATACGACAGGGACAGGCGAGAATGGCAATAGGCGATAAAGGCCAAGATGGAGGAAGACTCGTTGAGGTCCCCACGGGGGTAGATATCAGAAAACGTGGCGAAGGCCTTCAACCCGGCTTGGTAGTTTCTCGCGGTGTTTCGAGACAGAGATTTGGAAACCAGGAGCTTGGCCTCCCGAATGAGGGAATCTAGTCCAGGGTGAACCTGTGCAGTGGTGGAACCGTGACACCTGTGAGGTCTGCTTCGGGCATCTCCTGAAAGAATAGTGGAAAGTTAAACAGTGAGAGCGCGTCGGCCGCCTTATTCTGTTCACCCGAAATGTGTATGCTGCGCATGTGGAAGTTATGTTTCAAGGAGACCCAGACTAACCTGCGCAATAAGGCCATGACCCTGCCTGAATTAGCTCTACCATTGTTAATGATTTCTGACAAGGATTGGCTGTCTGTCACAAATGTGACGGGAGCGTTAGCCCAGCGATGACCCCAAACTAACGCTGCAGCCACGATGGGGTGAAGCTCCAGCAGAGGGGAAGATTTGAGAGCCGTTGGGTCCGATGAGACAACCACAGGCCACCTGGCAGCCAGCCAGTGAGACTCAAAGATGGCCGCGAAACCAGTGGAACCAGCTGCATCGGAAAACACCATGAGGGACGATGAATCCCACCGGGGAACGAATAAGGAGATGCCATTCCAAGCAGAGAGAAAAGATTCCCACATGGTGAGGTCCGATACGGCCTGCCTGTCGAGATGGACGATGGCGTCCTGATCTGGAGCCGAGGGCAATAGACGAAGGAGCCCAGACAGAAAGGTCCTACCCTGAGGCATAATCCTGGTAGCAAAATTCAGAAGACCTAAGAGGGACTGCAATTGAACTTTAGAAAGTGACAGCGAGCGGAGTGCTTGGACAATAGCGGAACGGAGTTTGTCCAACTTCTCTGGAGGAAGACTGGCTTTCATGCTGATGGTGTCCAGGGTTATGCCCAGGAATGTGACCCTGGTGGCTGGGCCTTCGGTTTTGTTGACAGCTACCGGCACTTGCAAACTGGAAAAAACTCCCAGAGATTTATGGGGAATGGATGGAGGCCGACCGGGTCTCTCGATTAGAAGGAAGTCGTCCAGGTAGTGGACTATCGCCGGGGCCCCACCGTGGTGTAATAAGATCCAATGCAAAGCTCTGGCGAGTTGTTCGAATAGCCAGGGGCTACTTTTCGAGCCGAAGGTGAGTCGGTTGGCGAAGTAGAACTTGCCAGCCCAGTGAATACCATAATACTGCCAAAGCTGGGGGTGGATAGGGAGCAGCTTAAAGGCATCCGCAATGTCTATCTTCGCCAACCAAGCACCGGGTCGCGCTTGAAGGATGAACTGAATGGCCTCATCCACTGAAGAATACCGCATAGAATACTCCTCTGAAGGGATGAGGGCATTCAGGCTGGGGCTAGCGGACATATGAGGCGCTGACAAATCGTAGATGAGGCGCTTTTTATTTGACGACTGCTTAGACACCAAACCAATCGGATTGACACGCCAGGTGGAAAAAGGAATCCTATCGAAGGGGCCGAAAATAAAACCCTTAACTAATTCTGCCTGAATCAATGTGTCCACAGCCTCAGGGTCGCTGGCTGCGGAGCGCAAGTTGGGACCTTCCCAGCAATCCTGAGGCAGCGTGACAAGACCAGTGTGAAAACCATCCTTGAAGCCGCGCAACAGGAACCCCACGAAAGGCCGGTCAGGATGGTCTTGCAGGAGAACTTCGAGAAGATCCCCATTGAGGTCGGTTAGTCAGGAATCTTTAGCGGATTTTCTGGGGCAGGACGAGCGTGGGTGGGCCCGAAAACAGATAGAACAAATGTGGAGGGCTCTGCAGGCATTGAATGCGCAACCTTTAGCGTTGAAATTATTGCATACCTGGCTGCTACCCAGGTACACAATTGGCCTGCCTAACTTATCTACCGAAGAAGATGAACGGGATGAACCCGAGGGTCCTGGCGTTGGACCTGCCTGATTGGACTGCAACGGATCCGGACACCATTCCGACGAGTGGAAAATGGATTGGCAGATCGAGCATAGCGGGGCCTTGAGGCCAACAAAATGGCGGCAAAAGAGTTCCATGTCTAAATCAGCCCAATTCGTAACGAATTGGAACTGATTCAGAGCCGCGGCTGCCTTGGCTGAAAAAGAGTGATGATAATCATAGAAAGCGGACCCGCCATACTTATGTGCCAGATCCAAAATGCGGTATAGGTACATGTCCAGCTCTTCCCTGCGTTCGGGATGGGCCGAGCAGATGACATCCCTAAAGATGCTGAAAGCAATGCCAAATTCGGGCACTGACAGTTTCCGATTAAGCCGGGCATCTTTAGCCTTAAGGACCACGGAAACTTCCCCACAGTTAATCACACGATTTTCAGAGACATCCTGGGAGGCAATGAGGATCGCCGCGAGATTGACGTCCTTGCCTGCCAGAATGTCCTTTTTAAGGTGGTCAGGAATAAAGTGGGAAGGAGCTACTTGAGGGGTAGACAAAAGCCTACCCGCCACATCCTGGGGCATGGCAGGAGGGCCTGCGGCACCCGGAGCAGGCACAGCGACCATGGTTGCCGAACTGTTTTCCAAAGACGAGACCCTGGACTGCATAGCAGACATGTTAGCAGAGAGGTTGCTGATGGAGGCCTGGATCTGGGCTAGGGCTTGGTGCACTGAGCTAAGATCTGACTGCTTGGCCGTAGGACTGCGGGCTGTCATAAGCAAGCGATATAGCTCTGCTTTACGAGCAGAGGCGGGATGCCGAATTCCCCGTCGATTAAGTTCCGTGATTAGCTTAGGCACAGTCCATTTGAGACAGGAGACACAGACGGCCTGGGTGAACCAGGAGACAGACGGCCTGGGCGAACCAGGAGACACAGACGGCCTGGGCGAACCAGGAGACACAGACAGCCTGGGCGAACCAGGAGACAGACAGCCTGGGCGAACCAGGAGACACAGACGGCCTGGGCGAACCACGAGACACAGACGGCCTGGGCGAACCAGGAAACACAGACGGCCTGGGCGGACCAGGAGACACAGACGGCCTGGGCGGACCAGGAGACACAGACGGCCTGGGCGGACCAGGAGACGCAGACGGCCTGGGCGGACCAGGAGACACAGAACAAACCTGGGCGAACCAGGAGACACAGAACAAACCTGGGCGATCCAGGAGACACAGAACAAACCTGGGCGATCCAGGAGACACGGAACAAAACTGGGCGATCCAGGAGACACGGAACAAACCTGGGCGATCCAGGAGACACGGAACAAAACTGGGCGATCCAGGAGACACGGAACAAACCTGGGCGATCCAGGAGACACAGAACAAACCTGGGCGATCCAGGAGACACAGAACAAACCTGGGCGATCCAGGAGACACAGAATACACCTGGGCGATCCAGGAGACACAGAATAAACCTGGCGGGACCCAAGGCTACACCTGAGTGAACCAAACACATGAACCAGAATGCACCCCTGAGCCCCAGAGAGACCCCAGACCCAAGAACGTAAGGAGAGGTAAGTGGTGAGCTGAATAAGAGTCGGCGTTTGGACCCAGGAGGAAGAATAACCCAAGAGAGAAGGAAAAAGGTGAGAATTACCGAAGTAATAGTAGGGCAGGATAATGGCGTGAATCCTAAGTCCAACAAAGAGACCTAAAAGGGGCAGACAGTAAAATTAGCGGAACTAACCGCAGAACAGACACAATCAAGGAAAAGATGAAAATGAGAAACCTTCTTCTTGGCTGAAATGGACATGACTAAATGCTAAGACTTAATCCAGGACAGACCCCTAGTATCAATAACCGACTGGTTTTAACTACCTCACACAAACTGAAGGTGTTGAATTAAATGAACAAACAACCTAAAAACAGAAATAACCAGTTCTTTTTCTTTTTTTTTTTTGCAGTAGCCAACTTGAGAAGAGATTCTAGCCTGGCATATCAATAGAAGGACGCTGTAATACCTTAGATCTTGTGCTGCTGAAGTACCACTGAGCTGCTGACATGAGCAACATCGCGCAGGCCGGCGTGCCGCTTGCAGACCCGCCCGGACGTGTAAGGCGGGGAAGCGGCAGCGCAGCAGCCGAGGCGCGTCATACCTGAGGCGGGACGGAGAAGGACAACTCGCTAGGAGCAGGGCGCGAGCTCACCGGCACCAGCTATGCTATGTGAGCAATGCGCCATATGGATCGTACGGCGCATTGCTTACATAGCATAGCTATGTGATCCATGCGACTCAGGGACCCGGTGACGTCATCGAGGAGCGCCCCGGCCGCCACACGGAAGGTAAGTAGCTTCTCCCCCGGCTCCCCGCTGCTTTCCATGGCAGCCGGGACTTTAGTAGCATCCTGGCTGCCATGGTTACCTGAAAGCATATTGAAGACTGATCAGTCTTCAATATGCTTTCAGTTGTCTTGCGTTTTCACCGGAAGTGCATGCCGGATCCTCACAACGTAAATGTGAAAGAGGCCGTAGCACTGCCTCATTTCTCTTTACAATAGCATTGTGTTTACTTGTTGCTGTTATTACCAGGGAGCTTTCTCCAGATTTATAGAGCTCTCAGCAAGTTCAGTACAGTTGGTATAAATCCATATGAAGTGAGCTCCACCTAGTGTTAACTGCAGGCTAGCATAATTTTATTTTGCAACTCTCAGTCTGTCTGAAGTAGAGAATTTGGAGCTATGTCAAAAAGATGTATTATGAAATTAATCAGAACAATATTTTAAGCCTTAAAAGGTCAATTTTGAGTTTTACTACATGGCCCTGTGATTTCGGGTGCATTGTATTCCACATTTGAAAAGCAGGGCGCTGCCAAACCAGACTGAAAACCCTAAACTAAGGCTTATACTGACACATTATACTTCCCATTTAATTTGTGATCAAGAAATACAAGACTAGAAGATGCAAATACTTTAACACTTCAGCTTTAATAACTAAAAATGAAACAGAGCCCCTGGGAGAGGAATGGAGTCATCTATTCCAGTCACACATAAAATTAGAATGTTTAAGTCCTGACAATCTTGGCCTCTTTTTGAAACTGTTAAAATCTGTCTCCCGAGCACATTATTAAGCTCTTTGATGTTTGTGATTATTAGAAGAGATGAAAATAATATTACCAAAGGGAAATTCCAAGCGTGCAAATTAAACAGCTCAATTTATAGCAGAAAATAGCAAATACTGCACTGTAACAAGAATAGTTGTTGTGAATGTATTCACAGAGATATGTCGACACAGACATCTTCTTTACAGTATACAGTATGTCAGCTCTCCTTACATGTCAATTTGAGTACTGTACTCGTTATGAAGTACCTTGACTCCTTGTCAAAGAGGAGTCCTTACACCTGGGGCGGATTGGCCATAGATCTTACAGAGCCCTCTTCTCTGCTGCTCATCGGGTACACTAAGCTCTCAGTGGTAATTAAAGGGGTTCTCCAGGCTTTTAATATTGGGTCCGTCCCTGCCTTACACAGTCTGATACTGTCAAATTGGTACTGAAACTGTGACACTTTAAGTACCAATATAAATGGACAATGTCCCGTTGTCAATTTATATCATACATTTCTAGGGGAAATAACAAAAAAACGGTAGCATTACAGAGGTATTAATAAAATGTGCTCCATTTTTAATTGAGAATGTAAGTCAGGAGAACTGACTGGTCCTTTTTAACATTGCACTGATTTATTCTTTCTGCTATTGGAAATTAAAAACAATAAGGAGTAAACTGGATATGGTTCCTCTATGTTTTATGAGGTCCAATACAATGTAAAGGGGCTCCAAATAAGTAAAAAAAACATTGATAATCTAAAATTACTGTAATGTGCCACCAGATAGTCTAGAATTTCTTAAACCAAAAACTTCCAATAGCAATATTTCCAAAGAGAATTTTAAAGGAGTTTTTTTTTGCTAGACATTATGAATACCTGATGGGTAGAAGTCTGGCTCTCATCTGAGAAATGTACTCTTTCAGCACCCGTTGACTGCACAAGGCTACTACTGAGGGGATTGAGAAAGGAACCCCAAATAACTGTCTACAGATGGGTGTTTCTTTCACTCTCTACATCAGCTGGTTGTCTCTGAAAGAATAAAAAGTAACCCTGAGAGCAAAAGTACATTGACTGTTATGGGCCACCTCATGGACCAGCATGTGACGTGGGGTCAAGCTATCCCCACTCATTCAATCTTCTCACCATCAACTTCAGGCTGCAAGAAGAGCATATATCACACAAATACAATCCACAAACCCCAAATACATTCTGTCATATCCAGTCATTATGGTCAACAAGATACCAATCTATTAATTCATAAGCGCATGCATACTGCTGTCAGGCAACACTCTTTGAAAAACTATGAGTTATTAGAGTTGCAAGGAATAAGCATTTAGGTTTATAGCTTTAATACAAAATGGTACAGTGCTTGAAAAAATCTTAAAACAGACAAAAAATTATGACATACAAGGGGCAAAAGTGTTATAAAGGGAGAAAATAACAGAAGACACATAAAACTCACAAGTATTTTGCACATTGACAGCAGTCATAGAAAATCTCAGTTTTGACTGCCCCTCAAAAATATGAACCCCGGTTTATGTTTTCAAGCATGTTTAATACCTTCATCCTTAGGTTCAGGTTTTAGAACCTCCTTATAATTTATTAGTTACAAATGTAGGCTATTATTAAACAGTAGGTAATGGGGAGAACCTGGAATATTAAATCGCTGTTTGATCTGTAACTATTCCCATTATAAAAGGAAGTTCATTTTATACAGGAGGAAGAAAAAAGATGCATGAGTGTGACATATAACATCTTTAACTGGCCAAGAGACAAACCCCACAGCCCTGGTCCCTGCAATAAAAATCCCCTGGATGGTTCAAAAGGGACCTACTTCCATTGCAACATTAACCCTATGGTTGCCAAATATCGGGAACTGAAGAAATACAGCACTAAGAAAAGGTGGTTTTCTTCTTCTCTTGTCTGCATTCATTTTCATGCGAGTCGCCACTTTGTTGATGCAGTCCTTGGTGTTACGTCAAATCGTCAACAAATCCCCAAAAGAGGAATCTGCAGCTTGTACCCCAGAGAATGTAGGAACAGGGACAGTAGTATGAGGTTGCTGCCCATAAACGACAAAGAATGAAGAGGATTAAGTAGACTCCCTAGACTGGTTATTATTGGAGAAATCAGCCCAAGGTAGCAATTGTACCAAGTTGTCGTGTTGGGCCGAAACAAAATGCTGAAGATAGTTCTCTAATATTTGATTGACCCGCTCTATTTGCCCATTGGTCTGGGGATGATAACCGGAAGAGAAGACTAACTCTATTTTGAGCAGCCGGCAAAGAGCTCTCCAGAGCTTAGTGATAAACTAGACTCCATGATCGGAAACAATACGCCAAGGTAGTCCATGCAAGAGGAATATGTGTTTCACGAATAGTTTAGCAAGTTCAGAAGCAGAGGGCAGTCCAGCCAAAGAAACAAAGTGAGCCATGTTGAAGAACCAGTCCACGGCCATCCAGATAGCTGTACATCTGACAGAAGAGGGCAGATCCGTAACAAAATCCATGGCAAAGGAATGCCATGGGGCATCAGGAACAGGAAGAGATAACAACAGCCCGGGTGGTTTGGTCCTGGAAACTTCATTCTGAGCACAGATGGTGCAGGCAGACACGTATTCATGCACATCCATAGGCAGAGTGGCCACCAGTAGTGGCTTGACAAAATTTCTAAAGTCTTTCAGATCCCTGGTTTGAAGTTGTGCCCCCAGGCTAGAATACGCCTTCTCTTGGCAGAAGACACGAATGTCCTTCCAGGATTGATGTCTTTGACCAGGACAGGAGCCACGGTGATCAAACGAGCAGGATCTACAATGTACTGGGGCTCCTCCTGCTGGTCAAAACAGTCAAATGACCAAGATAGGGCATCTGCCTTGATATTCTTCTCGGCCGGGCGAAAATAAAGGTCAAAATCAAAACAGCAGAAGAAGAGCGCCCATCTGGCTTGGCAAAGGTTCAGACGCTGGGCTGTCTGCAAATATCTAAGGTTTTTGTGGTTGGTGAAGATTATCACCGTATGCTGGGCCCCTTCCATAGATAACGCCACTCCTCCAAGGCTAGTTTTATGGCCAGAAGCTCTCTATCTTCTATACAGTAATTCCTCTCAGCAGGGGAGAAGAGCTTGGAAAAAAATCCACATGTAAACATCATTGGAACCTTTCTGTAGTAAAACAGCACCGGCTCCTTCGAAGGAGGCGTCTACTTCTAAAAAGAATTGGCAGGAGACATCGGGATGACACAGAACAGGTGCAGAAGCAAAGGACCTCTTTAATTGGAAGAAAGCGGCTTCAGCCTCAGGAGTCGATACTCTGGCATTCACACTTTCTCAGTAACAGCAGAGATCGTAGATGTAAGAGATATAAAAATTCCGGATGAACTGACGATACAAATGAGCAAATCTAAAGAAACGCTGTATGGCGCGAAGACCCTGGATTTTTCAAAGATGCATTTCTCGAATTTGGCATAAAATCGATTCTCTCTCAATCGCTGTAAAACTAAACATACATGCCTCCGGTGAGTGGTAAAATTTCTTTCTCTTTTCTATTTCACAACTTAAAGACAGTAAGAACCTTGACCTGGTCTTCATGCTCTGCTCAGTTTTTGACTTTACAAACTCTCCTCTCCTGCATTCTGACCACAGCCTTCCTACTTTACTGTCAGAAATTATCATCCATCTAAGCACACTTCTACTTACCATACATTCAGAAATCAACATGCTACTGACACTCATAAACTTACAGATTCTCTACAATCATTATTGTCCCCAATCTATTCCTTCTCCTGTCCTAATCTGGCTGTAAAACACTATATAAATACCCTCAGAAGTACCTTGGATAAATTAGCACCCACCTATGCTCAGAACCTCCAAATGGAGATGAAAGCGATCCTGGCTTACACCTCAAACTCCCTTTCTCCAGCGATGTTTCAGGAGTCCTGAACAACTATAGAGAAATACTCACACATTAGATTTCCTCCATTACCAATTTATGTTGACAATTTATAGCTCTGCACTCCACCTTGCCAAATAGATCCATTTTATGACCCTAATCTCCTCACTATCCAATAATCCAAACTAAACTGACACTGTTCATTCCCTCCTCAGTCCAAACGTGTAGGCACCTAATTGCAGAACTGTACACTGAAGATCTGGTCACCTACTTCAGAGAGAAAATTGAAAAAATTCATCAGAAAAATCACTCACTGACACTAATTGTCATTGATCCCCTTACCTCCAGCATCTCTTCAGGTTCAATTTCCACATTTGACCCAGTCACAGAAGAAAAAGTCTCCAGGCTCCTCTTTTCTTCTTGACCATATGCTCTACTGACCTTATTCCTTCACAACTCCTCCAGTTTCTTCCCCTAGTTGTCCCTACTCACCTAACTAAAATCTTTGAATGCAGAATGTCAACAGAATTCATGCCCAAATCCTCATGAAACCCTGAATGTGTGAACGTATCACTGCAGATGAGGGAAGTGGCGAGTGGTACAATGAATACAGATTGATGGCAGATCAAGAAAAATGTTACCAAGACAGAGTGGCAATCAAGGTTTGATATGAGGACCCATGGTTTCTACAGTAGTTACACCTCTTGTCATCTCCTTGGCAATGTGGTGGTACGATGACTACTATTGTAAGAAAAGCAAATTCATCCAGACCTAGTACACTGCCTGCAGAACATTACATATCATTATGTAGGATATATTCCTTATCTGGAATGTAGATGCTTGAATCATTATATTTATTTTTCCATTATATGCTCATCTATTACATTGTAAACATGAGCAATGAGATGCAGTGAGTCAGACGCTATACATAGCATCAGTGGCACAGAGATGGCAATGTTAATCTGTGCCCTCACTTGTTGCCATAGATTCCACCCACATTTTTTTTCTCAACAATTTGATACTGGGATATATATATATATACATATATATATATATATATATATATATATATATATATTTATATCACTTACCCTCATTATGTGGAGCAGTAAAAGAAAAGACAGGAAATGTGCTTATCAGCTTTCAACAAGTACAAGCTAGTTATTATGAATGGGTCATTATCTGTGTGACTCACCCAGCACCCTACATGATGCCAAATCTGGAAACAATGTGATATATTATGCTGCCTGAGAAGTTACATTCAGCATAAAATAACTCCCTGATAGTATTATGAGAAAGCTTTTAATAAGTGCTATTCATAGCGTTTTAATCATTTGTCAAGAAACATGTTCAGATGGTATCAATTCCAAGCAAATTTTTTTTAAAAAGAGTGAAGAATGAGGCCTCTTGCACATGACCGTTTTTTGTTTCCATTGTTCCCATTTCCATGTTTCCGTTTCCGTTCCATAGTTCCTCAAAAAATCTCCGTATGGTTTCCATATGCAATCCGTTGTTTGCGGCTTGCAAACAGAAACATAACATTTTTAATAATTAATGTAATGTACAGAAATGTGTTTTAACAGTAAACATATGGGCAAAGTGGGCATGGATCCACAAAAAACGTAAGACATACGGATGTGCTCTGTATGCATTCCTTATTTTTTGTGGACCCATTGGCTTGAATGGAGCCACAGATCGTTATTTGCGGGCAGTAATAGGACAAGTTCTATCTTTTAATGGAACGGAAATACGGAAACGGAATGCATACAGAGTACATTCCATTCTTTTTGCGGAACCATTGAAATGAATGGTTCCGCATATGGACCGCAAACGAAATCCTCAAAAATGGAATGGAAAACGGAAAAAAAACAGTATGTGTGTAAGAGGCCTAATGGAGATAAGATTGGGTTTAGATGTGTGCAATCCTGCATTATTTGTCTTTACTGAAGGGACAACATTGGTCCTATTAGCTTATACCTAGAGTTTGCACACATGATCCTACACTTGATGGCCAATCTGATGCACCCACATTCGCTTGTTCATTCATTGTTATTGTCTTTTATTTGACAGTCTATTTAGACACTGCATGACTATATTGTTTTAGCATTATATGGGGGGGGGGGGGCATCAATAGCCTTGATTGGTGTCCTGTGAAGTATCTGTGCACAGGCGTCACGTTCAATGACAATGGTTTTATATTAATTTACATATTACTGTATTATATGTGATTTGTTTTAGGGTCGATTCACATGTCCGCAAATTGTGGATCCGCAAAACACAGACACCAGCCATGTGCGTTCTGTATTTTGCGGACCTCACATGGCCGGCACTATGATAGAGATGCCTATTCTTGTCAGTGGCTGCGGACAACAATAGGACATGCTCTATCTTTTTTGCACACAGTGTGCTGCCCGCATCTTTTGCGGCCCCATTGAAATGAATGGGTCTGAACCCATTCCGCAAAATTGCAGAACGAATGCAGACCCATTTATGCGGACTTGTTAATGGACCCTTATTGTAACTTATCAGCTGCTCACTTGTTCTTGTTCTATGCAGCCATCTCTGGAACAAAAATCATATTTTGACATGCTATTAAGAATTGTATACAGGAAGCATATACAGTATTAGGGTCCATTCACACGTCCGTAGAATGGGTCCAGATCCCTTCCGCAATTATGCGGAACGGGTGTGAACCCATTCATTTTCAAAGGGGCCGGAAAAGATGCGGACAGCACACATTGTGGTGTCTGCATCAGCATTACCGGTCCGCGGTCCGGAACTTCCAGTCCTCAGCTCCCCCATAAAAAAGAGCGCGTCCTATTTTTGTCCACAGCTGCAGACAAGAATAGGAATCCTCTATTAACTGCCGGCGATATGTGGTGTCAGTGTTTTGAGGTCCGCAATTTGTGGACCGCATAACACTACAGACATCTGAATGGACCCTTAATGTGTATTATACAATTACAGTAGCAGGTCTCTATTTGGTCTTTTTTGAACTGACAAACCCAATTTTCTATATTACACAATTTCATGCTGTAATCCTAATATACTGTTCACATTTTATCACCAAACACAGACACTACACCAAATGCACATATTAAGTGGAGTCTTGACTAAGAATATACTTGCCGCATTCATGTCATATGGGGAGTAGTACTGAGTGCTAGTGGTGACATCCTGAGGACATATGGAGTGTGAAAAATGAGATGTCTAGGGTACAGAAATATTCCAGTTTGAACAGCTGAAGGAATGCAAGAGCCAGAACATACACTTGGTTGGGAGATGCCAAGACAACTGGAAATGCTTGTAGGGAGGGCCTGGGATTCTGTGGAGCATAGCCTGTATACCAGGAAGGTAGTTTTCTGCTATCAGTTCTCAACATTCATGGTGACATTTTCTCCTAAATTATTGAATAGTTATAGTGGATTATACCTATCTACCAGCTCAGGAGTACATAATTCAGTGTCACATTGAATACAGTGTCGCATTCAATATAGGCTTAAATGTTATGACATTCACTTGGACAGGATCAGAAAAAGAAATTAAAGTGTTTTCATTTAGCAATTTCTCTTAATTAATTGTTGTTGTTTTTTCAGTCATTCTTAATCTAATTATCACACTACGTAGATGGTTTTCCCCACCATGGAAACCATTATGGGATTTTGTACATAAGTAAGTGTAACAACATTGATTGTACAAGACCAAATAGCTGGACTTTACCTACAGTAGTCAACTTTCCCAAGTCCTAACACTGGCATTTGGTACTCAGATACCCTCAGGACTTACAGTATAGCTGAAATGAAGAACAACCATATGGTCACAAGAGCAACATACATGAAGCACATATCAACAATGGCAGAAAACAAGACACCAAAACAAACTAACAGTTGGTTGACAGAAACCAAATGATTACAGTCCCAATACGAGTAAATAATCCAGCAATGGAGTGAATGGCAGTTGTATAGCATATATGTAAATAGCAGATGAATGACAATGACAAAAAAACAATATTTAACTGACCATATCTGAATTCAAGTCAGCAAACCAACCAGGACAATACAGCACAGCAGCGCACAAATCCCAAACACAGCAAGAAACAGTGTAACTACAGATCCCAGAATACAGAACAAAGGAAAAAATATCTGGAAGGAAATGCACCTGAAAATTCTAATCCAGACAACCAGAATGGAGTAAGATCTGAAATTTTCAGCACAATCAGCAAGCCCACCCTAATCAACTAGCAAAGCTAAGCAATAACCAAACCCTGGCCCAAGTCACTTGCATAGCAACTGCTTAAATAAAATAAGCAACTAGGTGAACATGAAACAACCAGGGGACAAATGTTGCTTACAACAATGAGGTTCATCTGACGAGTAGAGCAAGTATCTTTGTCTACATACGTGTAGGTAAGTTTCTGTTCACATCTGCAATATTTTGATGCCTCCATCAAAAGAACGGACACCTTGGCAGAGCCTCAAGTACCCTATTGGAAGTCAGCTTGTTTCAATGGGCATTGCCAATATTCATGATAAAAAGCATGTGACAACGTGTCATGATTAGAGATGAGCGAATTTCTAAAAAATATGATTCAGCTGGTTCGCCGAACTTTCCAAATAAATTTGATTTAATCCGAATTTATTTGCGATGAGTATCTGCTATTTCCTGGCTGCAGAGAGCCTTTATAGTGGTGTAGAGCACTGTGCCTTGCAGTAACACACATAGAAAGTCTGCTGTGGTAGCGAAACAACACTCTGAGTGAGTAGGACATGCAGATGATAGGTGTCACTCTTAGAACCAGTGCACACTTCACTTATTTCGGCGGTCACAAGGCTAAAACTGACCAAATAACTAAAGTATGACAGTCTTACAGGTCGATGTTAGTGCCAAGAAGAAGCGCACTCCTTTTACATTGTTGTCAGCTGATTCCACATAGATGTCTACAGAACCTGTTCTATTAAGCACTTATACAAGTAGAGCCCCCGAGAGAGTGGAGAGGGTGTCAGCAGTAAGTTTCTGTTCATGTCACTGATAGGCTTTTTGTAAAAGTTCGGGTTCGAGTTCGCTGTTCGGCCGTTTTATAACGCTTGTTGATTGGTTGCAGGCTGATATACGTATTTTAGAATATTCTGTTTTTTTTTCAATCTCTACCCTTGCTCCACTTCTACATACTCCTCCCCGACAAGCGTCCCCGTCACCATGGGAACGCCTGGGGGTTAGAATATAGTATCGGGCGTGAGATTGTGAAAACTCAGATCCAATGGTATATTCTAACCCCCTGGTGTTCCAATGGTGACGGGGACGCTGTTGGGGAGGAGTATGCGAATATTATTCAATTGCCGCTGATCACTACTGAGCTATGACATCTGTTCCTATTTTGTAATATGGGTGCATTTATGTGACAATGGCTGCAATATCGGGTCCTCTGCACCTGTGGGGTCGGTGGCACCCGACCTCTGACAGGGCGCTGTGATCCACACAATTAACCCCTCAGGTGCGGCACCTAAGGGGTTAATTGTGCGGATCACAGCGCCCTGTCAGAGGTCTGGTGCCGCCAGACAGAAGTGTGCCCCCATATTATAAATCATTGGTGGGCAGTACGCAATTTCCCCCAGTATTATAAATCATTGGTGGGCAGTGCGCAATCCCCCCACCCCCCTCCCCAGTATTATAAATCGTTGGTGGGCAGTGCTCCCCCCCCCTCCCCCCATCATTGGTGGCAGCGGTAGTTCCGATCGGCGTCCCAGCAGTATAATGCTGGGGCTCCGATCGGTTACCATGACAGCCAGGATGCTACTGAAGTCCTGGCTGTCATGGTCAGTTAGCAGCATTATACTTACCTGCGCTGTGGCCGCCGGGCGCTCCATCTTCTGGTAAGTTACTCACAGGTCTGTGCGGCGCATTACTATCAGGATAAGCAATTTATTCGTTTTTTAGAATATTCATCTTTTTTTCTCTCATCCCCATTTTGCTTCCTTTTTTAGCCCTCTAACCCTTTCCATTATTTTTTAGAGCCATTTTAGTCCCCCAAAGTTCGGGTCACTATTGATTTCAATGGGGTTCAGGGTTAAGTTCGGATCCCAAACTCAAACTTTTTTATGAAGTTCGGCCGAACCTGGTGAACCCAATCTTACAGGTGTTCACTCAACTCTAGTCACTGATTATTTTGCCCTTCCTCTGATCTGTCAGAACAATAACCCCCAAACAACGGATTCTGTCTGTGGAGCATACGTCTTGACTCGATCTGCATTTGCTGAGTAATCCATTAGTATTGGTAATGCACAAAATAATAATGTAATATTATAACATACGGTGTTTCTACGATAAATATGCAGTGTGGGGGTCCTGTGTGGCTTCTACAGACTTTCAAAATAATCCTTCAGTGGGGCGAATAGATGCCGATTTACTGGGATGCTCCATGACCATGACCTTCCCAGAGCTGCTGTCAGGAGCCACGGTTCATTTCTGAGACGTATGTATAGTGCGGTGGGAATCCGAACACCCTCTCCATCTCCGTGCACCACAGGATGTCCTCCTCCTGTGTTAGGAAAAATTTAATTTTTATTATTAAATTTATTAAACATTTTATTATTAAATTTATTAAATATACTAAAGATGCCCTCTGTTCTCTTCCATGATGACTGGGAACCCATGATGTTTTCACAGTGCACACAGTGTGCACTTCATGTCAGTCCCCTCGGGTACAGGAAACAAAAGCTCCTGTACCCGCGGACCATAAAGAGCTTGGCCGCTCTACACTAGAGGTAGGGAGGAGAAAGAGAATGACAAGGGGGGGGGGGGGGCGGGAATGAAGAATGACAAGGGGGTGAAGAATGACAAGGGGAGAGAGAATGACAAGGGGGAGGAAGGAAGAATGACAAGGGGGAGTGGAAGAATGACAAGGGGGGATGAAGAATGACAAGAGGGGGAGAGAATGACAAGAGGGGAGAGAATGACAAGAGGGGAGAGAATGACAAGGGGGGAATAATGACAAGGGGGAGGAAGAATGACAAGGGGGAGGAAGAATGACAAGGGGGGTAGTGAATGACAAGGGGAGTGAAGAATGACAAGAGGGGGAGAGAATGACAAGGGGGGAATGACAAGGGGGGAAGAATGACAAGAGGGGGAGAGAATGACAAGAGGGGGAGAGAATGACAAGAGGGGGAGAATGATAAGGGGGGAAGAATGACAAGGGGTAGTGTGAAGAATGACAAGGGGGGTGAAGAATGACAAGAGGGGAGAGAATGACAAGGGGGGGAGGAAGAATGACAAGGGGGGAGTGAAGAATGACAAGAGGGGGGGAGAATGACAAGGGGGGGAGGAAGAATCACAAGGGGGGGGAGAATGACAAGGGGGGGTGAAGAATGACAAGAGGGGGGAGAGAATGACAAGGGGGGGGAGAGAGGACTGGCGTTAGTTGAAGGGGTTCTGCAGTTTATTTAAACTTATGATCTATCCTCTGGATAGATCATCAGCATCTGATCGGCAGGGGTCCGACACCCGGGACCCCCGCCGATCAGCTGTTTGAGAAGGCAGCGGCGCTGGCAGTAGCACCTCGGCCTTCTCGCTGTTTACCGCAGGCGCAGTGACGTCACGACTGGTATCACTGGCCTTGGCGGGGTTAAGCTCTGTTCACTTGAATGAAGCTTAGCCCCACCCAGGCCAATGATACTAGTCGTGACGTCACTGCGAGAAGGCTGAGGCGCTACTGCCAGAGCCGCTGCTTCTCAAACAGCTGATTGGCGGGGGTCCCTGGTGTCGGACCCCTGCCGATCAGTTTAAATAAACTGCAGAACCCCTTTAATATGGCAGATCATATGGGTGGGGCATTGTGATGTCACATGGGGGGGGCGGCAAACTTTTCTTTTGCCTAGGGCGGCAAAAATCCTTGCACCGGCCCTGTGTGGACATGGCAGTATCAGGAGGCCAGAGAGTGGCAAGGTGACATAGTGTGGACATAGCAGCATCAGTAGGCCACAGAGTGGCAAAGTGACTTAGTGTGGCCTTGGTAGGAACAGTAAGCCACAGAGGGGCAAGGTGACATAGTGTGGACTTGGCAGCATCAGGAGGCCACAGAGTGGCAAGGTGACATAGTGTGGAGATGGCAGCAGCATGATACATCAGAGTGGCAGGGTGACATACTGTGGAGGTGGGTGTCAATACTTGTACCCGCTGAAGATGTTGGGTGAAAGAAGGAGCACTTGGCATCAGATGTGTGGCATCAGGCGGGTAACAGCATCAGAATAGTAGCTGAGGCAGGGAGCCAGAAGAAACCGGTCTCTTTAGTTAAAATGTTGGTGTGGCACCATGGATGATCTAGTCTAATGGATCATGCATTGGTGTGTGGAAATCCTGGCTGATCCACGCCTGATTCATCTCGATACAGTGTCCCACTATGAGCTATATGTGTTGTCACTTTAAACTCTTGCTAAATGTCATATCAAATGTATTGTGGTATCATGCTGAAGTTCCCTTTAACAGGCTGGCATTACAATTTACATTTATTCGCTCCTAGCTTGGGGGGGGGGGGGGGGGTAAAGTACGATGTTATTGAAGAAATGAGGAAGTTAATGGCAGAGGTGGAAATTTTTATTTCCACCGAAATAATTCATAAAAGATTTTACCGCATATAAGTGCAGCGCTTAACGCAGAATACAAGATTTTTTCCATTGAAATAATTCCAAAAAGATTTTACTGCATAAAACTGCAGCGCTGATCGCCAACTATCTTTTTCTACTGATAAATGCCTCTAAAGGCTTTACCACATATAACTGGAACTGTGAATGCCGACTATATTTTTCTTTTTCCAGGTATATATACCACTAAAGGCATTTCAACAGAGGGTAATAGGCTGTCTGTCAGTTTAATAAAAACAACAGCACCTGAGGCAGAGTGATCTGAAGTGAACGTGACTTAGCGGAGGAAGTAGGTCCGTGCTGGAAGAGCAAAACACGTTCCTCGTGCAGTTTCTGTGCTGCAGAAAAGTCCCCGTAGTGTCCAGTAAGCAATACCGCAGATAGATGCGGACTGGTGCGAATTAGTTTGCATTTTTGTGCAGGGTTAGTGCATAGTATGGTCACCTCTATTGGTGCACCGCTCTTATGGACGTCGTCACGTAAGCGCGCAGTGTGTGAAACATAAATACGAAATTTCACCACAACGTAATTCGGTCCATACCTCAAAAAAGGAATTTCGCACATATGACTACAGTGCAGAACGCTGAATATATCTTTATTTTTCTACAGAAATACGACAATAAAGGCTTTACTACATATAACTGCAACAGTGAACGCTGAATATATTTTTATTTTTCTACTGCTATACGTCAATAACGGTTTTTCAAGATATAAGGGCAGCAGCGAATAGCAAATGTATATTTCTTTTTTTACTGATATACATCAATAAAGGTTTTTCTACATATAAGTGCACCAGTGAATGGCAAATGTATATTTATTTTTTGTACTGCAATACGCCAGTAAAGGCTTTACCAGATATAACTGCAACAGTGTACTAAGAATATAGTTTTTTTGTTATACTGAAATACAACTCTATACACTTTCACCAAAAATAACTGCAACAGTGCAGTGCGTGTATATTTTTCTTTTTTGAATGAAATACGCCCCTATACGCTTTCAACAGAAATCACTGCTACACTGCAGTGAATATATACCGTATTTTCCAGCGTATAAGACGACTGGGCATATAAGACGACCCCCTACTTTTTCTGTTAAAATATTGGGTTTGGGCTATACTCGCCGTATAAGACTACCCCTCTTCCAACGCACACCAAATAAAAATTAAACAGATGATCCGAGCATGAGAAAATCACTGAGAGCAGGGAGAGGGGGCTGCTTCAGAAGCGACTGGCCGGGATGCAGCGCACGGTGGCTCAGCTAGAGGGCGCCTGTCCCTGAAGCTGGAGAAGGACAGCTTCTCCAGTCTGGCTTGGAAGTAAAGAGGACCTGTCACTGGTCCAACGATTGTTAGATAATGATATATACCGTATGTGTAGAGCGGCGCCCAGGGATAATAGTAAGTGCAGGGAGATCCCTGGGCGCCGCTCTACACATACATATCATTATCTAACAATCATTGGACCAGTGAAAGGTCCTCTTAAGTTTCAGCATGCAGTATACCGGCGTATAAGACGACCCCGACTTATGAGAAGATTTTCATGTGTAAAAAGTAGTCTTATATGCCAGAACATACTGCATATTTTTCTTTTTTTACTGTAATAGGCCCCTATACTTTTTTCACCAGAAATAACTGCAGAAGTGACCCTAGAATATATATTTCTTGTTGGACAGAAAACGGCCACTATACGCTTTAACCAGAAAACAATTAAAGAGTGCAGTGCGTATATATTTTTCTTTTTTGAATGAAATACGCCCCTATAGGCTTTCAACAGAAATCACTGCAACACTGCAATGCGTATATACTGTATATTCTTTTATTATCGTGATAGGCCCCTATACCCTTTTACCCAGATATAACTGCACAAGTCTCCCTGCCTGTGAAATGATTCCTCTCACTATCCTTTCCCTTCACTTGTAAATGGCTTTTTATCACAATGAGAATTTTCCTATGACTCTCCCTAGCATCTGCACTCGTCTCTTCCTGCCTGTGAAATGATATCTCTCACTATACTGTTCCTGCATTAGAAAATCGCTTCTTTCCTTTTTTTTTTTTTTATTAGTTTTTCTTTCACTCTCACTCTGTCCCTGAACAAAGTATACTAAATGGCACAATCTAAGATGGCCGCCGTATTATAGGGCTGTGACATCACCGGCTGGCTGCTGATTGGCTGCATTCATGGCATTATGGGTCATCCCACCTTCCAAGAGTTCTTTGCCCCATGTCCTCACACATGTAGCCGCCATTTTAGCCATCATTGTAGCCACCATGTTAGGAAAAATTACGATTCGTTACCACGAGGCATGAGAAAATTAGCATTTGTTGCGAATCTAATTTTTTCTGAAATTCTAAACTATTTCCGCTTCATCAGCTTCCATTCGCTCCTCTCTAGTCATGACTCATAATCTCTATTAGAGATGAGCGAATTGAAGCTGAGCTTTTCTCACCGAAGCCGAATTTCCTCGCGATTCGTGGTAACTAATCAAATTTTTTCCTAAAACGGCTGCTGCAAATGTGAGGACATGGAGAAAGGAACTCTGGGAAGGCGGGATCACTCATAAT
This sequence comes from Bufotes viridis, assembly GCA_033119425.1. Classification (NCBI taxonomy): domain Eukaryota; kingdom Metazoa; phylum Chordata; class Amphibia; order Anura; family Bufonidae; genus Bufotes; species Bufotes viridis. The sequence goes on from CM065590.1 coordinate 387,450,871, forward strand.
GTCATGTATGCAGCCAATCAGCAGCCAGCCAGCTTTGTGATGTCACAGCCCTATAAATACGGCGGCCATCTTAGATTCTGCCAGTCACCAGCGTACTTAGTGTAGGAAGAGACGTGTCTGCCGGCGCTAGGGATAGTGATAGAAAAACGTCATTGTGCTAAAAAAAAAATAAAGATTTAATTACAACTGCAGGGAAAGATTATTCAAGGTGTAGGGAAAGGATAGGGAGGAATTATCCCACAGCATTTCTGTTGAACAGGGTTCAGTCGGGGAGGTGACAGCCTGGGTAATAGGAACAATCCGATTACACCTTGCTGCACTGACTGGGGACCCAAATTGCCATTATACAGCTCTGTTATTCCAGCAAACCGTTCTTGTTAGGGTGCTAGTGCTGTTTGATACAAGCATTAACAGGGTTTATTACAAGGCAATATTTCTATGTTTTATTTGCCCTAGTGTGGTGCACTTATATGTTCTAAAGCATTTTTGGGCTTGTATTAGTGGGAAAAAAGGGCTTATTAGCTGTTGTGTGGTGAAGTGCGAAAATTACAGCTCTTTATGTTGTGTATAAGTGGCAAAAGTAAAATATATTTGCTGCTCAGTGGTGCAGTTATCTGTTTTAAAGCCCTTTTTTGTGTGTATTAGTCGAAAAAGGAAAAATATATTTGCCGCTTATCGGTGCAGTTATCTGTTTTAAATCCCTTTTTTTGTGTGTATTAGTGGAAAAAGGAAAAAAATATTTGCCGCTCAGCGGTGCAGTTATAACTTATCTGTTTTAAAGCCCTTTTTTGCATGTATTAGTAGAAAAAGGAAAAATATATTTGTCACTCAGCGGTGCAGTGAGATATTTTACTGCCCAGTTTGCCATGTATTACTGGCAAAATACAAATATATTTGCCTTTCATCGTTGCACTTATCTGATGAAAAGACTTTTGTGAAACAAATAGAAAAAAGTGTGGGCCTAATTGCCGTTTAGCAGTGCAGTGAGATATTTTACAGCCCAGTTTGCCGTGTATCAATAGCGAAGTACAAATATATTCGCCTTTCATCATTCTACTTATCTGTTGAAAAGCCTTTTGTGTAAAAATAGAAAAAAATTTGGGTCTAATTACTGTTCAGCGGTGCAGTGAGATATTTTACAGCCCAGTTTGCCGTGTATTACTGGCAAAGTACAAATATATTCACCCATAGGCGTGCGCAGACTATTGCATTAGCTGCGCCTGTGTATGTATATATACAGTATATTATTTACACACACACATATATATACACAAATACACTCTGCATACATACATACATACATACAGACTCGCACTCATATAATTATCAATATAAACAAAAATAAAAGTTATATAACCCCTGTATAATAATGTACCCTGATACCCCTAGTTATATTACCCCCTGTATAATTTACCCTGATATCCCTCAGTTATATTATATAACTGAGGGGTATCAGGGTACATTATACAGGGGACAACTAAGGAGGGGTAGCAATGTAGCTGGGACAGGGTACATACTTTTATATAACTTATACTGCGGGTCTCAGACAGGGCGCTAGGCGAGTTCTTGTGAAAGACTTTTTCTTGTAGACAGTCCGGACCGGAGCAGCACGGCACCAAGTTACAACACTTGGACCGCCTCCGCCGCCGTCCTCAGCTCACTAGCAGGCACACGGGGCACGCAGCGTGATGTCAAACTCTGCCACCCAGACAGGACCACTCCCAGCCTGCGCCTGCACACACGGCTCTGCCTCCGCCGGCTCCACCCCCCTATGTGAATTACTAGCCACCGCCAGCAACCCGCAGGTATTGTAATTTACAGTGCGGTGGCGGCCAGCGTAACAGCCAGTGGCGGATCCAGAGCCTTGTCTCGGGAGGGGCACTTCCAGAAAATAATGTGGTGCTTACTTCTTTTTTTTTTACAATGTGCAGATAGTATTGTACCCCTCCAACTTCTCCACCCCCCCCCCTTCTCCAACCACCCAGCACCCTTACTCACATAAAACAAGTAATATATATAATAAAGCTTACAGTGAATAACTGTAAATACTTACAGTTCTGAAGACTCCAGCAGGCTCAGGATCAGTGCTCTGGTCAGCTAGGCTCAGGGCTGGAAGTGGGCACTGCTCTGAAGTTCAGACCACCAATCAGACCCCCAATGTTAATCAGACCTCAGCTGACAGCCCCAATCAGACCCCCAATGTTAATCAGACCTCAGATGACAGCCCCAATCAGACCCTCAACATTAATAAGACCTCAAATCAGACCCCCAATCAGACCTCAGCTCAGTCCCCAATGTAAATGACCCCCAATCAGACCTCAGCCAAGAGCCCCATGCCTCTCATCACCCCCATATCAGCCCCCATGCCTCTCATTAGCCCCCAGAGTCAGTCCTTATGCCTCTCAGCCCCCATTATCAGCCCTTATGCCTCTCAGCCCCCATTATGCCTCTCAGCCCCAATTATGCCTCTCAGGAGTCTCAGCCCCCATTCTGCCATTGCTTCACTGAGTCAGCCCAATTTATGCCTCAGCCCCCCACCCCATTATGCCTTTCAGCCCAACTTATGCCTCCGCCCCCCCATTATGCCTCTCAGCCCAATTTATGCCACAGGACCCCCCCCTTCATTATGCCTTTCAGCCCAATTTATGCATCAGCCCCCATTATGCCTCTCGGCCCAATTTATGCCTCAGCCCCCCCCCCCATTATGCCTCAGCCCAATTTATGCCTAAGCCCCCCCCCCCATATTATGACTGTGAGCCCCCAGCAGCCTGGCCATTATGCCCCGATTGCCCCCAGCAGCCTCAGATAAAATAAATAAAACACTTACCTCTCCTGCTCTTGGATGCCGCTGCTCCTCACCAGCACCTCCCGCGATCTTCTTCCTCCTCCTGTACGCTGGCGCGCACAGCGTGACGTCGCAGAGCGACTCACGTTGTGCGCAGCCCTGCACAGCAGACAGCCGAGGACCAGGAAGCGGTGAGTACAGATCCTTCACTGCTTCCCGGTCCTCCAATACTAATCAGAGCTTCCAAAATTGAAGCGCTGATTAGTATTCACAGCATTAAAGGGGAATCAGCGGGGGGGGGCACCGGGAAGACGGAGGTGACAGAATCTCAATTTTGAGGCTTGATTAGGATGTGCCCAGGCACACCTGACACACCCAGTGCGCACGCCTATGTATTCGCCTTTCATCGTTGCACTTATCTGTTGAAAAGCCTTTTGTGTAAAAATAGAAAAAATATTGGGCCTAATTGCCGTTCAGCAGTGCAGGGAGATACTGTATTTTACATCCCAGTTTGCCATGTATTACTGGCCAAATACAAATATATTCACCTTTCATATTTGCATTTATCTGTTGAAAAGCCTTTTGTGTACAAATAGAAAAAATTAGGGCCTAATTGCCATTCAGCGGTGCAGTGAGATATTTTACAGCCCAGTTTGCCATGTATTACTGGCAAAGTAGAAATATATTCGCCTTTCATCGTTGCACTTATCTGTTGAAAAACCTTTTGTGTGAAAATAGAAAAAAAATTGGGCCTAATTGCCGTTCAGTGGTGCAGTTATATGTGGTGAAACACTTTTCGCAGGATGGACAGAACTACGTAGTGGTGACATTTTTTTATGTGAAACAGGCTTTTTTGGGGAAAATAGATGGGTGATAGTAGACTCTCTTCTGCATGAACCGAAACCCATTATCCTTTCATTGGTGAATATTTTTATTTCAACCATTTTTTCTTCGGCATAATTGATGGCTGAATGTACACCTCCTTTTGCGGTATGGACTGAAGTACTTAGTGGTGAAATTCTTTATGTGACACTGTCTTGTTGTCGGAAAATGTATGGGTGAATGTACACCTCCTTTTGCGGTATGGACTGAAGTACTTGGTGGTGAAATTCTTTATGTGACACTGTCTTGTTGTCGGAAAATGTATGGGTGAATGTAGACTTTCTTCTGTATGAACCGAATTCCATTATCCTTTCATTGGTGAATATTTTTATTTCAATTATGTTTTCTTCAGGACAATTGATGAGTGATTGTACACCTCTTTTGTGGTATGGACTGAAGTACAGTACTTAGTGGTGAAATTCTTTATGTGACACTGGCTTTTTTTGCTATGACTTTTAGCAAGAGTTTAAAGAGCCCACATATAGCACATAGTGGGACACTGCATCAAGATTAATCGGGTGTGGATCAGCCAGGATTTCTACACACCAATGCCTGATGCATTAGACTACATCATCAATAGTGCCACACCAACACTTTAACAAAAGAGAACGGTTTCTTCTGGCTACCTGCCTCAGCTACTATTCTGATGCTGTCACTAGTGATGAACGGCAGGGGCAATATTCCAATTCGCAATATTTCACAAATATATGGGTGAATATTTATCATAAATTTGCGAATTCAAGAATTCACGATTATTTTCTTGATTGCGAAAATCTGCAATGTAATATTCGCGTAATGCGCACACAATACAGGCATGGGTCACTATTGCTATATTTTTCAAGCTGCTAGAAGTTTCCTGAGACTTGAGAAAATGGTTGGCACAGCAGAACATTACAATCGCTTTATATGCAGTTAGAGTGCTCTGATATATTTGCGATTGCGCAAATCGGCAATTAATGATGCGCATATTTTTGCGCAATACATGCAACTTCACATTTTAGCAGGTCTGACTACATATTAGTTATTGGTGCACTAAGTATTGTTGTGAACTTGTGACAGCAGAATCTATCACACTACCTAACACCCTGCACTGGAACCTATCAGCTGCACTATATTACAATCTAACCTACACTGACTATCTCCCACTAACTATCTGCATTATATTGTGGGGAATCGCTCTGGCAGACAGGCTTACGGACGCAGTATAGAGGCAAAGTACACAGTTCTTGAATCAAGCAGTAGTGTTTAATTCACACTCAGCAAAATCACAGTCTTGGTGCATGTTCACACACAGCAAAATCACAGTCTTGGTGCTTGTTCACACACAGCAAAACAAAAACACAGGAAAAGTTCACCAGTAGGATTTAGGTGTTAGTCCACACCCGGCTGACAGCTCAGCCACAGAAAAGTCCAGGTGCAGGCTTCCATTTCCTAGCACTGAGAGCTCCACAGCATCACTGGCAGATGGAGGATAATCCACCCAGCTGCTAGTGCTGGTTGCCTTTTAAAGCCTGCCAAAAGCCGGCCTGGAGAGTGGGGAGTAGTCACCCACCCAGCACTTTGACTACTCCCAGTAAGAGCCGGCCCAGATCGGCTTTACAGCCATACTAAACTATCAAGGTGTCAAACAGCACTATCTGCTGCTGGCACACAAAACAGGCTCTTACCTCACCGAGGCCAGGAACCTCGGTGACCAATATCTTCCGTCAATGACCGATCCTTGCGCTTTCTTACAATATATATAAACTAACTAACTATCTAATGTAATGTGACACAGTAAAGCACAGAGCACAGCAATGACACTGCTGTCTCTCTCAGAACTGCAACAAAACTACAGAAAATGGCTGCTAGGGAGGTTCCTATATAGTAAAGGGGTAGGCAACTTTCCTATTGGTTGCTAGGGATGTTGCTAAGCTCAGACAAAGACATTGCAGCCTTCTCATTGGCCCACAAGCAAGAAGAAGGGAGGGATCATTGGTTCAGATGGAAATAAATCTAGAATATTCAAAAATACAGATATATAGCACTATATTCTAAATATTCGCGAATTCTCGAAGTGATGATATTTGCAATAAATATTTGCGATTCGAAAATTTGCGCCCAACACTAGCTGTCACCCGCCTGATGCCACACATCTGATGCCAAGTGCTCCTTATTTCACTCACCATCTTCAGCGGGTACTGGTGTTGCCACCCACCTCCACAGTATGTCACCTTGCCACTCTGTGGCCTCCTGATGCTGCTTCACCTCCAGACTCTGTCAATGTACCACTCTGTGGTCTCGTCATACTGCTGCCACCTCCAGACTCTGGCATTCTGCCACACTGTGGTCTCCTCATACTGCTGCCACCTCCATACTCTGTAATTGTGCCACTCTGTGGCCTCCTCATGCTGCTGCCACCTCCACACTATGTCACCTTGTCACTCTGTGGCCTCTTGATGCTGCCTCCACCTCCATACTGTCATTGTGCCACTCTATGGATGTTTCATGCTGTTCCCACCCTCCCCAATTCATGACTGGACCATTATTTTGCCTTTCAGTCGGGCTGACATCATCATTTATTTGACCCTTCTTCTGATCTGTCAGAAGGCCTGTATGGTCCCATCATAATTGGCTTATGATTTGGCTTGTGCTGAGAATTGTACAGGTTCTGGAGTTGAATAATAAATGAAACTCCTCAGAAATGACCCCATTTTGAAAACTACACCTACATATGAATGTATTTATTAACCCTCTTCATGACATAGCCATTTTTCACCTTAAGGACCAGGCCATTTCTTGCAAATCTGACATGTGTTAATTTATGTGGTAATTACTTTAAAACGCTTTTACTTATCCAAGCCATTCTAAGATTGTTTTCTCGTCACATATTGTACTTCAGTAACATAACCCTTTCATAGATCAGGTTGTTACGGATGCGGTGATATTAAACATGTGTAGTGTATTTATTTGTTTAAATTTTTAATCAATTATAAATGTGCGGCTATAAGGAGAAATTAGATTTTTTTAATTTTTACTTTTTTTTTTACCCAGACCCACTTGGTTCTTGAAAATCCAGTGGGTCTGATGCCTCTATAATATAATGCAGTACACTATGAAGCCTGAAGCCTGTCAAGGCATCCGGTTGCCATGGTAACCATCGGGACACTGCCACAACAGAGCAGCGGCAAGATGGGGAGGGAGCCCCCTCCCTCTGTGAACCCTTCAAGCATCGGGTCACTGCAACGGCACAGCAGCGGCCCCTCCCTGTTAACCCTTTCTATACAGCTGTTCCTATGAACCGTGGCATGGAAGAGGTTAAATGGCTGACATCGGTGCCAGCAGAATGTCAGCTGTATGGAAATGCCATGAATGGGAACATAAACTGCTGTTTGGGTTTGCTGCAGGCTTCAGGGGTTTCAAAGGGAAAGACCACATTTTGACTTTTGCATCGCCAATTTTGATGGATTGGTTCATGAGTGCCATGTTGCTTTTGAACAGCTTTTGGGGTACCAGTACAGCCATTTTCTGAGAGCCATACATTTTTTTATATTTCTCTCAATAGAGCTGTCTGAGGGCTTATTTTTTCCTGGATGAGTTGTCATTATCATTGGTACTATTTTACGGTACATACATCAGTTATACACAATAAAAGCAATAAAAAAAATCATGTTGTTGTGTCACCATATTCTGAAAGCCATTTAAAAAAAAATTCTGATGATGGTCTTCTATGAGGGCTCTATTTTGCGGGATGAGTTGATGTTTTGATTATTACCATTTTGGGATACATGCGACTTTTTGATCGCTCAATATTTCACTCTTTGTGAGGTGACGTAACAAAGATTGGCTGTTCTGGCACCATTTTTATTATTTTTTTACAGTGTTTTTTCAGCTTTATACAAAAAAAGCATTTTTGAAAAAAAAATCATGTTTTTGTGTCCCTTTTTTTTTTCCTGATGATAGTCTTCAGTGAGGGCTCTTTTTTGTAAATTCGCGATGCCTATTTTTTTTCCATTTTTTCCCCATAGTAAATGGCTTGATTAAAGGGGTTGTCCCATCAACAGTTTTCATACTTACCTGCGGCGAGCGCGACGTTTACTTCCTGGATTCGGCTGTGCGGGCTCAGTCAGCTTGATTGACGTCTTTTACCGGCCGGGCCGCGTGTTGTCTTCAACGCATTCGCGGCTCTGTACTATACTTGCCAGGAAGAAGTCATCATGGAGCATGTGCAGCAGCGTGCGCGTTAAGGACATCTCGCGGCCCAGCCGGGAGAAAATCTTCAGTCTTCTGCGCAAGCGTGGCCACAGGATTCGACAAGCGAGAGGTGGCCGTAACCAGGGGAGACGAAAGACAACAATCAGGTAAGAGGGGACTAATTTTCTCAAAAAAGATGGGAATTGGGCAATAAAATGTATATACAAAAATGATCACTGTCAAATCATTAACAGATTTAACAGTGATCATTGTGATGGGAATACCCCTTTTAAAGGTAACACTTTGTTTATCTTTTATTTTTGTCCCACTTGGGGACTTAAATTTTTCAAGATCTGATCCCTTTTACAATGAAGTGCAATACATGTTCTATGGTAATACATTTGAACTTTCGGTTTGGACAGTTTACCTATGAAATTCAACCTAGCGACTGGACCACATAGGCCTCCACAGCTGGCAGACCCTGTGGCCTTTGTAAGGTCTCGGTCTAACACAGCAGACATCAGCATCGTTAAGAGACGATGAGATGAGCAATGGAACCCCCTCCCTTTGTACACCGCTCAGATGTGTCTGTCAGCATCGATTGCGGCATCTAAGTGGCAAACTCCAGTATAGGAGTTTTCAGCAATGTATCATATTTTTCAGATGATATGAGGCCCCCAAAAAAAAAAAAATTTGGGAAAACATGGCAGTGCATCTTATAGTCTAGATGCTAATGATTGCTTCCATTATTGAACAGGTTATCAGCATAAGGGAGGTGTGGGGAGGTTAGGACAGCACTGTGCTGGCTGTACTCACCTTCTTGGTCTGCTGGGTTCCACTGTGTCAGGACATAGCGCATGTAGGCACGGACTGTGACCTGATGCTGTATTCTGTCAGGTCATAGTACACAGCGGGACCCAGAAAAAGTGATGCGGGGAGTGGTGAGTCCTGGATCTGCAGCACCATCTTTTTGAAAAGTCTGATATGAGGTCTGATGGGGTCTGATCTGAGGCTGATGGAGGCTGGGGAGGTCCGATCTGAGGCTGATTGGGGCTGGGGGTCCGGTCTGAGACTGATTGGGTCTCATCTGAGGCTAATTAGGGGCTGGGGGTCTGAAGGAGGCTGATCTGAAGATGAGGGGGCAGGGTGGTCCGATCTGAGGCTGTTTGGGGCTGGGCGGTCTGATCTGAGGCTGATTGGTTCTGCTCGGAGGCTATTTGGCTGTCTGATCTGGGTCTGATTGGTTCATTGGATTGGTACCAAAGAAGCCATCACCTAAGCCTGCAAAAATGAGTCCTCACACAAGATTGGGATGCAAAAACAAGTTGCTGTTTTTTGTTTCTTTTTTTAAGTGGAAAAATGTAAATAACTCAGTCTTCATTTTGCTTAAGTTCCTGTGGAACACCCATAGGGTTAAAAGTCTGTAAATTTTGAATAATTTTAGGAGTATAATTTCTTAAATTAGATAATTTATGGGTGTTTTACATTATTTAAGCCCCTTAACGTAACTTTATAACTGGATTGGTCTTTAAAAAAGTTGGTTTTGGAAATGTTCTTGAAAATTTCAAAAATTTACTCTTAAATTCTAAAATGACATTTACAAAATGATTCCAACATAAAGTAGACATGGTGAATGCTAATTACTATTTTATGAGGCATCATTATCGGTTTTAATAGCAGAGAAATTCAAATTTAGAACAGATTTAGAACTAGATTTGCAAAGTTTGACTTGGTCCATAAGGTGAAACCTGACTGTGTCCTTAGGGGGTTAAAAAAGCACTCCATGTTTTTTTATTTTATTTTTCATATATTACTAACTTACCACCAGTATTCTAGCAGTTTTACTCTCTAACTCAGTTGCATTTATACATTTTGAACCTTTTCATTATGGGAGCCTGGTCATATGTTCTCAAGTTTGACTCCTTTCTCTAATGTGTAAACAAGAACTTTGTCTCTCTCTATAGCTGACTTCCTCTGAACTACAGGATGACATCATCACCAATCAAATACATTTTGGTATCTCTGAGGCCCTTCCCTGACCAACACTCCTCTGTATATCCCGTTATTCTGTTAAAGACATAAAGTCTCCTTTATCTAAAGGACCAGTGCAGATTTATAGTAGATAAATGCATACAGAGTTTAGCTATGCAATATACAATATAGGCACAGCGCTCACCTGCTCATCATTTGGAAGGCACTGAGGTGCTTGGAACACAGCACCAAAAGTTAATCCAAAAAGGAGGAACAAATTCCAGCTTCCCAATAAAAACGATGGACTTTATTAAACAAGTGAAAAAAATCCCATAGTGCTTCTTTAAAATCAAAAGTAAATTTGTTGTTTAATCTGAGAAGTTTTCTAAGTGGCTCTTTCGCTTTAGTTCTTTGCTCCCGGTCACTGTATCACTGTATGATTATTTACTATTTTCAGTTGGTGGATAAATACATATTGGTCCACATTTATCATTAAAATACTTTACTTTTGCTGCATGAAAAAGTTGCAATCTGCACATTTGAGAATTTTTTAACAGTACTTGAGTAAAAAAAATTTGTCCAAGTGCTGTTTCACTGCTGGCATCACCACTTTCCCGAAAAGGGGATGAGGCGAAGGAGGGGCCTGCCGCATTTATAATCTTCTACTCCAGTTTTCTGGCATAGGAGAAGACTAAAATCTACACCAGACAGATTTCAGTTCAGGTACACAGACTGCTGGATGCTGGATGTATAAAGATACTTATGGTTCGTCATAAATGCAGTGCAGCTTCCGGCAGCGTCTCTGGTTATCATAGCCCTCCCTAAGCCACTGGGCTTTGATAAATTTGCCCTATTTGTATAATGTGTAGATTTGGCTGCTGTGCTGTTTGTTTTCTCATCTATGATGATATTATGCAGGAAAACAGGACATTCCTCTAGTGTGTCAGCAGGGTCTGTACGTCCAACTCCTCAATGAATGAAAACAGGATTCAAAACTGCAGACAGCAGCATTAGCTAATTTTAGCTGTTTCCTCATCCATCCTTTACATATTTCCTCATCGTCTTACTCATTGTTTGTTTGGATTCTTTTTTTTTCTACTCTTTGCATTTAAAAGTCATGAAATTCAATCTTTATTTGTGTCTTGCAGAAAGGAAGTGGTGATAATATCTTGACCTCAGCAGAGTCTGATGGAATATTACAGCCACTGCAAAATAAGTTTATATTCTTCCCTGCTGTACAGGGCAGGACTAAGGCCTAATTCACACGTGCTCAATATATGTCTGCACCCGTTCCGCAAATTTGCGGAACGGGTGCGGACCCATTCATTTTGAATGGGGACGTGATGGATGCAGAGAGCACACACTTCCGGATGGCGGCTCCGCAAAAATATAGAGCATGTTCTATTCTTGGGGGCAACACTGAATCTGGGAATCCAACCAGGAATCTAGTATTGGTATTAACTAAAGTAGTTTTATTTAAAGTTATTTACTTATAAGAACTATGAATGATATACAAATCTAAAATGTAAAAACAGACGTCTCTAATTGGATCTTCAATGCAACTTCTAAAATAAGTGACTGATCAGCTAATATTCATAACTCTGTGACTTCAAAGTGCATACTGTGCAAATATAAACATCAATTAGATTAGACTCAGCATATAATGCAAATTAATCCTGTGCAAATCCCTTAATAAAACCCTAAAATACTCTTTCTTGAATCTTGAGATCCGAAAAACAGTGTCACAACTTCATGCTGCATAGATTAGTGAAAATAGTACCAATATAGACACAATATCAGCCGATATCCTTATTTGTTGCTGCAGTATTGCAGAGTAGTCCTATACCAGGAGACAGTGATTACTGTTCAAAAATAAACTTATGGCAGAGTGATCCTGTGCCAAGAGACAATTGCTGCTGTCCAAGGAATAAACCGTGCGCTTGTATAAATAGAATGATGGTACCTCAACAATTCAGCAATGAATGATATGGGCCCACTCTCAGTACGTAGTCCGGTACTTTGAGTTATTGGATGTTACATGTGGTTATCCTTACATGCGTTCAGCCACTTGTCTTCCGCGGCACTCTCCTCCTCACCTCTGTATGCCAGCCCGTGTCCCGTGCCCCGACTGCCTTACCTGCAATCCCCGCGCTCGGTTTGCTCCACGGCACCCGCGGCGTCCCGCGTGGTGTCTCAGCCTGTACGTGGCGTCCCACGTGATGGCGCTGGGGGGTGAGTCTGGCAGCAGGCAGCGTTGGGTCCTAGGAACCGTAGGATATTGTATTCCTTTGTGATAGTCCTTCTTTAGTCCTGGGCTGAGTTTGAATATATTATTAATGGTGGGAGAGAGTATTAATAATATCACCGCTGTTATCCCAAACGCGTTTCGGGGTTTACACCCCTTCTTCAGTGGATATTAGCGATGTATTCAATGTGCCCTTATATAATCCCTTGATTATCCCTTGATAATATAATATAATTCCTTGCATGGTGACCTTTGTGGGTGGTGTCACAAAGTGGTGAGCACCTGTATTTGTCCATATCCTGGAGGGAGTGTAGCCGCCTGTTGTTTCATTTATTCACATGTTCTATTCTTGCCCGCAATTGCGGACTAGTATAGGCATCTCTATAGGGCTGGTGGCAAGGTGTTTTGCGGATCCGCAAACTTGGGGCTTCTGGGTACTAGTCATGGACCCCACAAAATCACTATATCCATGATACACTTAATTTTTTTGCCATGGTTCTGTGTACTACTGTACATATCCAATAATGTGCCACTAAAATCAATAGTGCTCCATAATTTGTGACAGCCTACAAGCAGTCTCCAACAACTACTGAGCAGGTTTACATAGTTATTAAGCTGCCCTCCAGCATTGAGTGTTGTCGATCTCCCTCTCTTGCAAAATAAAAAGTCACCATGACTGAAATTACAAAATCAAACACAAAGCAACAGCACTCTGCATACACAAAATACATGACCAGTGTTGAGCGCGAATATTCGAATAGCAATTTTTTTAGCGAATATCGGCACTTCGCAAATTTACGAATATTGTGAATATAGCGCTATATATATTCGCTATTTCGAATATTTTTTCTTTTTTTTCAAGTTCTTAATCCTTGTTGCTCTCTGGTTGTCTTCCCACTTCCCAAAAGCTGTTCTTACCTGTCCGGAGGATTCCTGGCTCCCTGCCCGCTCCAGTCAATGCCCGTTGCCGCTTCTGCCGACTTCCCGTGTGCATGAGAACGCCTCCATGCTAAAATGTACTGTCGGATGTGAGAATCACGATCTCACAAATTTGACTAAGTTGTAATCGCAATGCGATTAATATAACCTGAATTACTCGCATTGCGAATTCAACTTAGAGCTGGGTTCCTAATGGTTGTATTGCTAGAATATAACGAATATCATGAATATAGCACTATATTCTCAATCTTCGTTATATTCTATTAACAACCATTAGGAACCTATTCTAAGTTGAATTCGCAATGCGAGTATATGTTCGCATTGCGAAATGAACTTAGAGCCGAGTTCCTAATAGTTGTTGCTAGAATATAACGAAGATTGAGAATATAGTGCTATATTCGTGAATTCGTGATATTCGTCATCTTCGTTATATTCTAGCAAAACAACCATTAGGAACTTAGCTCTAAGATCAATTCGCAATGCGATTATATGTTCACTTCGTGAATGAAACTTAGAGCTGAGTTCCTAATGGTTGTTGCTAGAATATAATGAAGATTGAGAATATAGTGCTATATTCGTGAATTTGTGATATTCGTCATCTTCGTTATATTCTAGCAATACAACCATTAGGAACTTAGCTCTAAGATCAATTCGCAATGCGATTATATGTTCGCTTCGCGAATGAAACTTGGAGCTGGGTTCCTAATGGTTGTTGCTAGAATATAACAAAGATTGAGAATATAGTGCTATATTCGTGATATTCGTTATATTCTAGCAATACAACCATTAGGAACCCAGCTCTAAGTATATTCATGATATTCGTTACTTATCTTCGTCAATTCTAGTAATACAAGTTACAACCATTAAGAACTCAGCTCTAAGTTTAATTCACAATGCGAATATAAATTTGCGTAACATTCGCAATATATAGAATAATGACGAATATTCGATTTCGACGAATATATGACGAATATTCAATCGAATATTCACGAAATATCGCGAAATCGAATATGGCACCTCTCGCTCATCACTTTACATGACCACAAAATATATAACCTATTACTATGCTCACTATATAAATGAATATGAGGTACTTAGGAAATACATTATGATCAAAATCATTTGTGCCCTTATACCACAGCAAGGAGACCTCTTTTGGACGTGCTTCAAAAGCAAAATGGTGCGCCTTTCCTTCTGAGCCCTGCCATATGCCCATACAGAAGATTACAGTGGTCATTTATTAAGACTGGCTTTTTCAGGTTAATAAACAACCCCCTCTGTCCACATTTATGGCATTTGCGTAGTCAGTAGAAACTGCCTAACATTTTAAGAAGTGTGGATTGAGTCTCAGATGTCACCAGCTGGGCACAACATATTGGGCGCTAAAAGGCCTAAAAGGTCATATCTAGTGTTGAGCGAGCCTGCTCGGCTGAACACCAGTTCGGCTCGAGCATCGTGATGCTCAGCAAATCGCGGTGTTTGGCCTAATACCGCATGTGTTCGAGCGCGATGCTCAAGTCACCTCCCCGCACATTTATTGACTGCTATGCTATAAGCGTGCAGGTAAGTAGTGCCACTCACTGTAATGCCATAGCCATGTTGGTTATTGACATTACAATGATTGGCTGTCCGGAAACCGTCATTGGGTGCTATAAAGCACCCGATGACATGTGGTTCGGCTCAGTCTTAGTCAGGAGGAGCTGTGCTGTAGAAGGGACAGATAGTATAGGGAATTTAATTTTATTTTTTTGCTAGGCAGGGTGGGTGTTAGAGACCCAAAAGTCCTTTTAAGGACTATTGTTGTGTCTGGCAGCAACATATATTTTTACCGTAACCTGCGCTAAATTGCGTGCAATTGAAGAGACCCAAAAGTCCTTATAAGGACTTTTATTGTATCTGGCAGCAATATATATTTTTAGCGCAACCTGCGCTAAATAGCGTGCAAATGTTTCTCCGTGTAACGTGTGCACAGCCTGAAAATATCTGTGACATCCAATGTACTTTTTCCGTAGATGGTGTCTGTTGCGGACAGCGACATTACCTTAACTACATCTCCTGTATAACGATTGTGCATCCCAAAAAAATCCTTTTTCCGTAGACGCTGCGGACAGCGACATTATCTGCACTACATCTCGTGTTTAACGTGTGCGCATCCTAAACATATCTGTGACATACAGTGTACTTTTTGCGTAGACGTTGCGGACAGCGACATTATCTGCGCTACATCTCCTGTTTAACGTGTGCGCATACTAAAAATATCTGTGACATCCATTAAACTTTTTCGGTAGACGCTGCAGACAGCGACATTATTTGCACTACATCTCCTGTTTAACGTGTGCGCATACTAAAAATATCTGTGACATCCAGTGTACTTTTTCCGTAGACGCTGCGGACAGCGACATTATCTGTGCTACATCTCCTGTTTAACGTGTGCGCATACTAAAAATATCTGAGACATCCAGTGTACATTGATTGTAATTTTTTCTTAGCCGCTGTTGACAGCAGCGCCATTACCTATGGTACCTCTCCTGTAAAACGTTTCCACATCCCAAATATCTGTGACATTGACTGTAATTTATTTGCGCATACAATTAAAAAACTGCGCTATTGTAAGTGTGACATACTTGCAGGCATATATGCCATTTAATATGATGAAGGCAAACAGTAAGGGAGGGGAAGGGGACATGCTGCTGATAGAGCACGCAGAGGCCGTGGCCCTGGCCACGGGGAAACTGTGCCTGCTGGCAGAGCACAAGAAACACACTCATCCTCTATACCTAGCCAGTCTCAGTAGCCAAGAGTCTGGTCAACAGAATCCTCACCCTGATCCTCCTTTCTCCCACCATGGATATTCCGGGGAGCTCCTTTCATCGCCATTCCTTAATTTGAGCCTCTCACCAAGCCCGCTTGAAGAGGAACATGAGAAGATCTTGTGCCCTGATTCCCAAACTCTTGAGCATCCACAGTCAGAAAAAGATGACGGTGGGGAACGGCAATTAGTGTTTCACGAGGTGGATGATGATGATAAGACACAGTTGCCAATAAGTCAACCGCAATTAGTGTCTCAAGAGGTTGATGATGAGGATGAGACACAGTTGTCAAAGAGTGAGGTTGTTGATAGGTCAACAAGTCAGGAGGAGGAAGTGGAAGAGGAGGTGGTGGACGATGAAGTCACTCAACCTGGGAAGGTGGCAAGCCTAGCAAGGACAGCAATACAGAGGGGGAGGGATCCACAGCACTGCAACAGGCTGGAAGAGGCAGTGGGGTGGCAAAAGGGAGCAGGCGAGCCACACCAAACAGGCCCACAACTGTTCCCCGGAGCAACCCCTTGTAGAAATCTCCCTTGCCAAGGGGTAAGTGTTCCGCAGTCTGGCGCTTTTTTCATGAAAGTGAGGACGATAAAAGAATTGTCATTTGCAATCTGTGCCGTACCAAAATGAGCAGGGGCATGAACACTAGCAACCTTACCACCACTAGCATGATCCGCCACATGGCATCAAAGCACCCTAATAGGTGGGCCGAATGCCTGGGTCCGCAATCAGTGTCTGCAGGTCACACCACTGCCTCCTCTTCCCCTGTGTTATGTGCTGGCCAATCCCCTGTCCAAGACGCAGGCCCAGATGCCTCCCGCCCTGCACCTGAACTTTTGCAGACACCATCAGCTAGCACATCTACTTCTGTGTCCCAGCGCAGTGTATATATGTCCATACCCCAGGCCTTTGAATGACAGCGCAAATACCCAGCCACCCACTCACAGGCCATAGCACTAAATGCGCACCTTTCCAAATTGCTGGCCCTGGAAATCGTGCCATTTACGCTTGTGGACACTGAGGCTTTCCGCAGCCTGATGGCGGTGGCCATCCCTCGTTACTCAGTCCCCAGCCGCCACTATTTTGCCCGGTGTGCCGTCCCATCACCCGTGCCCTGACCACCGCAGTTATTGGGAAGGTCCACTTAACGACTGACACATGGCCAAGTTCTTGTGGCCAGGGACGCTACATTTCCCTGACGGCACACTGGGTGAACGTTGTGGAGGTTGGGAGCGAGTCATACCCTGGGATGGCACAAGTGCTACCGACGCTACCTACTTCCATCAGGATTTCCGCCACCACCTTCATTAGTGACTGCAACCCCGTCCCCCCTTCTCCTCCTCCACTTCCACCTATGAATTCTTATCTTGCAGCACCAGTCAGCCATCAGTCAGTAGCTGGAGGCAGTGTAGCACTGCAGTGGGAAAGTGGCAACAGACTATGCTGAAACTTATTTGCTTAGGTGACAAACAGCACACTGTCACAGAGCTATAGCAGGGTATAAGGGACCAGACTGAGCTTTGGCTCTTGCCACTCAACCTACAACCTGGCAAGATTGTGTCTGATAATGGCCGTAACTTGGTGGCGGCTTGGTGGCGGTTTCTCAAAACCTACCCCAATTTGCCTGAGCTACTGGTGAAGGTGCACCGCGTGTGTGCCCATTTATGAAAGTCATCTACAGCTGCAGCCTGTCTGGCAACACTGCAGCAGCGCTTGCAATTGCCAGCTCACCGACTGTTGTGCAACGTGAGCATGCGCTGGAACTCCACGTTCCACATGTTGGCAAGGCTTTGTGAGCAGCAGAGGGCAGTAGTGGAACACCAGCTGCAACATGGTCGTCACCTTTCCAGTCAGCCTACGCTCTTCACAAGCGACGAGTGGGCATGGATGTCTGACTTCTGTGAGGTTTTACTCAACTTTGAGAAATCAACACAGATGGTGAGCGGCGATGCCGCTATTATCAGTGTAACCATACCACTTCTGTGTCTACTGAAACGCTCGCTGCTCACAATGAAGGCAGACGCTTTGCATGTGGAAGAGGTGGAAATGGGGGAAGACAGTACACAGGGTGATAGCCAGACCACCCTCATTTCGTCTTCTCAGCGCGAATTGGATGATGGTGAGGAGGAGGAGGAGGAGCAGGAGATGGTTGCCTCCACTTCAGAGGGTAGTACCCATAGCAGGTTTATTCCATCTGTTCAGCATGGATGGGCAGAAGAGGAGGAAGAGGATGAGGAGATTGAGAGTCATCCTCCTGATGAGAACAGCGAAGTCTTGTCTGTTGGGACTCTGGCACACATGGCTGACGTTATATTATGCTGCCTTTGCTGTGACCCACGTGTTATACGTATTTTGGCCAACACCAATGACTTTTTATTCACCCTTCTCAGCCCTTGCTACAAAGAGAACTTCTCATCTCTTATTCCTGTGGTGGAGAGGACTAGCAAAATGGTGCAATACCAGAAGGTCCTTGTGGAAAAATTGCTCCAAAAATTTCCATCTGACAACACTGGCGGCAGAGTACGTAGTTCCTTGGGCAACCGAAGAGGGGAGATGAAGGGAACACACAGCAGTTCCAACAGAGGCAGGGTAACACTCTTCAAGGCCTGGGACAGTTTCATGACACCCTGCCAGCACCCTCCCCCTGATGCGCAGCCTACTGTCACAAGGAGGAAAACATTTTGGAAGATGGTGAAGGAGTACGTAGCAGACCGTGTCTGCATTCTCAATGATCCCTCTGTGCCCTACAACTATTGGGTGTCCAAGCTGGACACGTGGCATGAACTGGCGCTCTATGCCTTGATGGTGCTGGCCTGCTCTACTGCCAGCGTTTTGTCAGAGCGGGTAATTAGTGCTGCTGGGGGCATAATAACTGATAGGCGCATCCGCCTGTCAACTGAAAATACTGACCAGTTGACTATTATAAAAATGAACAAGGCCTGGATTGCCTCTGACTTCTCTACTGCACCAGAGAAAATCGGCTGAACATAAAGGCACTTTAAATGTGACTTTTATGGTGTATTGAATACACTGTATTCCCATGCACCCCTTCCACCTCAAAAAGGGTATATGGTTCAGTCTTCCTTTTCTCGTCCTCCTCCCCCATCATATCAACATGCTTATTAGGCTGCCCTCGCTCCTAATGTTTTAGAGGGTCAGCTCAGCAGCAGGCCCTCAACCACAATTTTTTCGATTTTCAGCTCAGCAGCAGGCCCGCGCCCATAATATTTCCATGGTCAGATCAGAAGCAGAAACTCGCCCCTAATGTTTTAGAGAGTCAGGTCAGCAGCAGACCCTCAACAATAATTTTTTCGATGGTCAGCTCAGCAGCAGGCCCTCGCCCCTAATGTTTTAGAGAGTCAGCTTGGCAGCAGATCCTCACCCCTAATGTTTTAGATGGTCAGCTCAGCAGCAGGCCCTCGTCCATCATTTTTCCCATGGTCAGATCAGCAGCAGGCACTCTCCCCTGAATGTTTTAGAGAGTCAGCTCGGCAGTAGACCCTCACCCTTAATGTTTTAGATAGTCAGCTCAGCAGCAGGCCCTCGCCTATAATTTTTTCCCTGGTCAGATCAGCAGCAGGCCCTTACCCTAATGTTTTAGATGGTCAGCTCAGCAGCAAGCCCTCATCCATAATGTTTTAGAGGGTCAGCTCAGCAGCAGACCCTCACCTCTAATGTTTTAGATGGTCAGATCAGCAGCAGGTCCTCGACCCAAATGTTTTAGAGGGTCACCAGCAGGCCTTTGCTCCTAATGTTTTTGAGTCACCACCAGGCCATCAATCATAATTTTTGTATGGAAACACTGACTGAGTGTACATGGATTATAATGCACAGAGACCTGGCATTCTGAACATGGCAGAAAGGAATATTTAATGTATTACTGAATTTTATCTTTTTTCGAAATTTTAGATTGATTTATGAATATAGGAACTGTTTTGATCCGTGGAATAAACATGTGAAAGGGTAAGTTTAATAGAAGGCTGGTGGAGCTGCAGGTTATGAGGACCGTGCCACATTTTCTATTTTATAGATGAGAATAGGAGTGAACCATCCAGTAAACAATCTCATCCTTTTTGTCCTCAATAGTAATGTAAAGCCAGTGAGAACTATAGCCTACTACTACTGGCCAAATGGCTGATTCTTCTACTACCCACGTTCTGACTCTGGGATGACGAGCGAGGCCTAGGTTTTTCACTGTACATTTTCCCACACATTTTATTATGAGGCCTATAAATGAGAAATCATTGGTTTCCAATAAATTAAAAGTCATGTGGTAAACAGGTTATTAAACGGTACTAGCAAAATTGCAGGTGTTTTTTCTGTAATTTAAAGACAGAGGCGCAATTAAATGTCTCTCCACTTCATACA
Organism: Bufotes viridis; assembly: GCA_033119425.1. Classification (NCBI taxonomy): domain Eukaryota; kingdom Metazoa; phylum Chordata; class Amphibia; order Anura; family Bufonidae; genus Bufotes; species Bufotes viridis. The sequence goes on from CM065590.1 coordinate 387,471,044, forward strand.
CACTGCACATTGGTATTGACAATTTACTTTGGTGTAATAATGCAATTTTTGCAGTACAATGTCTCTGAGCTACATGGTCTGATGCAGTAATGCTTCTGCTAAAACGGGTATAACAATACAATGATTGTGGATTGTCTTTGAACTATGCATTCAGTATCATGGGTATAACAATGCAATAGTAGTATGTAGTAAAATCTGTGTTTGAACTACATGGTCTGATGCAGTAATGCTTTCACTACCATAGGAATAACATTGTAGTGTTTGCCATAAAATATCTTTAACCCTTTCTACCCCCGAGGTTTTTTCATTTTTGCATTTTCGTGTTGTGCTCCCTGCATTCCCAGAGCCACCACTTTTTTATTTTCCATTCACATTGCCATATCAGGGCTTGTTTTTTGTGGGACAAGTTGCACTTTCCAACGCCACCATTTAATACTGCATATGATGTAGTGGGAGGCAGGAAAAAAATTCCAAATGGGGTGTAATTGGAAAAAAAGCAATTCTGCCACAGTTTTGCTTTTTTTTTTTTTTACTTACAATGTCTGATGTGCGGTAAAACTGACCAGTTACTTTCCTTCTACTGGAAAGTACGAATCCAGTGATACCTTATATGTATAGGTATTTTGCATATTGATACTAATAAAATAATAAATAACTAAAAAATCTGTTTAATTTTTTCGTTGCCATATTGGGACCCCTATAACTTTTTGTAGTTATGTGTACAGAGCCGTGTGAGTGTTCATTTTTTGTGGGGCGATCTGTACTTTTAATTGATACGATTTTGGGGTGTGTAAGGCTTTTTGATCACTTTTTATTTATTTTTTGTGGGAAATGAAGCAACCAAAACCAGCATTTTTGCATGTGGCAAAACCCATGATGTGTATATATATATATATATATTTATTTTTTTTTTTTTGAGGAAAGGGGGTGATTAAAATTTTTATAAACTTTTTTTTTTACACTTTTTTGTATAGTTCCCATAGGGAACTATAACAAGCAATCATTAGATTGATATTCTGATGGTCTCCAATGCATTAGCATTGCAGTCTATGAGAAATTTACGAGCCCTGCTATAGACAAGAGCTCTATAGGAAACACTATGCAGCAGCCTCCTGTCATTCTCTATGACAGGGGCTGCTGCAAACAAGCTCCAGCTCCTCCAATCGATGCATGGTGGAGGTGGAACATACCCGGAAGCACGCATTTCAGGGTTTGCACATGCTCACATGCCTTGATTGCCAGGTTGACTATGGCATCTAAAGTATTAAATTTCCGTGACAGGCATTATTGACGGTCGCAGACATGAGCCGTGGGTGTCTGCTGTATGAAACAGCAGGCACCCCATAGCTATGACTCCCGCTCCGCTCAGGAGAGTACGCCATCTTTAAAGACTAATACAGCGCTGGTCAGGAAGGAGTTTAACTATATATTTTATTTTGTGGTTATAAAACTACAATTTTAGTAAAATCTGTCTGCGAACTACACGTTCTTATGCATAAATGCGTTTGCTAACATGGATATAACAATGCAATTATAGTGGTAAAATGTCTTTAAACTATGATTTCAATATCACAGGTTCAAGAATGCAATTTTATTGTGAAATGTCATTGAACTAAACAGTTTGACACAGAATATTAAGAGTATAATAATGCAATTTTTGTACTAAAATGTGTCTGCAAACTACAGGGTCTGATACAGTAATATGTTTGCCAACATGGATATAATAATACAATTATTGTGGTAAAATGTCTATACCTTCAATATCACAGGTATAACAATGCAATTTTTGTGGTGAAATGTTATTAAACTACATAGTATAATGCAATAGTTCATCTGCTAACACAGATATAACAATGCAATGTTTGCAGTAAAATAACTTTGAACTAGGCATTCAGTATCACAGGTATAACAATGTAGTTTTTGTAGAAAAGTCTTTGAAGTATTTGAACTGCATGGTCTGATGAATAAATGTGTCTACTAACATGGATATAACAATGCAATGTTTGCAGTTAAATATTTTTTAACTATTTGTTCAATATTACAGGAATAACAGAAATTTTATTATGGGCCTATAAATGAGAAATCACTGGTTTCCGATAAAGGAAAAAGCAGGTGTTTGGTACACAGGTTATTAAACAGTACTAGCAAAATTGCAAGTGTTTTTTCTGTAATTTAAAGACAGAGGAGCAATTAAATGTCCTTCCCCTTCTAAAAACATATTGCACATTGGTATTGACAATTTACTTTGGTAATAATGCAATTTTTGCTGTGAAATGTCTTCAAACCATACTTTCAGATGGAGTAACCTGTTTGCTAAGGCTAGTTTCACATTTGCAGCATGCAGATCTGACCTCCTGATCCGGCAGATAATGCCAGGAATCGGCTAGACTCAAACCGAAGTGTGCAGTAGTTTGTGATTCTCCGCATTTTTGCCAGAATGAGGCCAAATCTACGTCGGTCCCAATTATGCTTAATGGGGCTCGTGGGCATTCTGTTTGTATCTGGCAGTGCCAGATCTGGAGAATTCCTGCAGGCTGTTCTGTGCCAGAAAAGCCTTTCAGAACACACATCGCAGATGTGAAACTAGCCTTACACACATATAACAATGCAAAATGTCTTAGAGCTATGCATTCTATATCACAGTGATAACAATGCAAATTTTATGAAATGTTATTGAACTACACAGTCTTATGCAGTAATGTGTCCGCTAACATGAATATAACAATGCAATGTTGGCAGTAAAATGTCTGTGAACTAAGCGTTCAATAACTCGGGTATAGAAATGGCTTTATGGCTATAAAATGCTTTCGGTCTAATAACATGGATATCATGCACTATAATAGCTTTTAGAATAAAATGTACAGTTGCTAAGCTTTTGTAGCAGAATGCTATTGGGGGTGCTATGCTGGCAATACGCCTATGAACTATAGAAATGCTTGAAAAAAAGCTGTCTCTGTCTGATCACATACATGGGGGGTACTCTTTCTCATTATGGGAAATGCCTAATATGTGCAGTATGTGTGCGCAGTATTGTAGGCCAGGTAATGCCCTATGGAGCCCCCTGGGTTCCATATGATTCCAGCAGACATGATAATTTGCTATTTATTTCCCCTAGAAACCAAGAGGTTCATTATCCAGCCTATAATAGTCATCAACTCATCACATATATTAACTGGTCAACCCCAATACAAATAATAACTACCCAGAGGTCTCCCAGTCCTTGAAGGTAGAAAAACTGTTTCTATCTGCTTTACTCTGGAGAGCTTTTGTCCTAAAAAATAAAAAATAAAAAGCTAGTTGCAGATGTGAGACTGGCTTAGCTATTTTCCAGCAGTGAGCAGGTATAATTATAGCTCAGCTGTCCCCATTCACTTTAATGGGACAGCTTCTTCCTATTTACCTGAGAATAGATCATCTATATAACAAAAGCAGACAGCTGTTTGAGAATGAGCAATTACAATTTTGAGATTAATTTCAGATGAACCAGAGATCCCCAAAGTAATATTCAACTGAAAATGAGATAAGAAAACTAGAACATGCCTTACACCTCTCTCATTGAAACATGCAAGCTAGTTATCTTTCTAGAAGGACACAATAACCAGAATATCTCAAGAGAAATTTGCCTTGCTTGGTTGACTGGCCTTGTCGGGTGCTTTTTATCATTAGGGAGACAAAAATTATGCATGAGTATTGTATGCCAGACGACATTGCTCTTGGTTTCTAGGAAGAACATATCTTAATTCTTTTGGCATTAGATAAGATATCCCCTCTTTTTGTTTTTGTCAGGTAAGCTCATTTCCATACATTTGGGTTTCTGGGAAAGATATTCAAATTAGCTTTTCTTCCAAAACAGGTTAGTGGAATTCCACTGTTCATTTTGTTCTTAAGTAGTTTGTCCCAGAGGAGTCTGGCAGCAGCTTTTTTCTTCTCACTTTTCAGGAGACATGCATGCTTGGCCAAGTAAAGCATGCATGTGTATAGAGGGCATGAGAGACATAGCTGTCAGCTTTATCATGCATCTAGCTAACTTTACATATACTGCAAGTAGTAAAAATACATAAAACAATGCATACAGGTGAACTATTTTTCATTTAAGATTTAATCATCTGCTAAGTGTTCATTACATATGTGTAAATGACTAATTGAAGAAAGTGGAATTATATATATATAGCTTTGAGTCATGATGACTATACCAGGAGATGATGCAGTTGAGTTATATAACCATATGTTTCCATGTTAAATTATACATCTATCAGAAATGTCACCACAGTTCTTTTTTAGACCAGAAGATTAATTAGTATCCCACTACAGCACGGTAGCAGAGCAGTATTTGTCATTAACTCTTTGAAGCAGCACTGTTTGTGCATCATAATAGCACCCTGCAACCTCTTTTCCAGCAGTTCTCTTCTCTTACATGTGTAAATGAATCAGAAAGATGCCCTAATCGAGTTGTCTTCAACTTGTGGCTCTCCAGCTTTTGTAAGACAACTAGCTGTGGTCAAACAAAATTCTCAGCGTGCCCAAACAGCTGATCATTTATTGATCCAATTTAACTGTACATGTACTTCTCTAATTAACCAATTAATGGGGAAATATGTTTTTTAGCCACACAAAAACCTCAAAACTTGAATCAAGTCAAGTTGGATTATTGTGTGATGCCTCTTATTCAACATTACATGCCTAGTGGTTGGGAGAACGATGAACTAGAATGACAACAAGAGGTACACAGTGATGAACCTCTGCATTGACAGATTATCTATATGGCTTTTAGTGATACAGTCTGTACTGACTGTGAGTGAAATTGGATGTAACATCCTAAACCTAGAGAAGCAAACAGTGTCTACACAAAATATCAGAAGGCATTTCCACGAAACTGGGCTACAAGAAAGACGTCCAGCTACAGGTATTTTATGGATCTCATATTACCACTTTCAAAGGTTATTATAGTTTAGTGCACAGCAAGACATCAATGGAGGTTGGAATGGAGGTCTATCCTCTTCAGTGATGATTCCCGCTTTTATCTTGGACACAATGATAGCCGGAAGTTAGTCTGGAGACCACTTGGGCAATGCCATAAAGAGGTCTTTACAATGGAACATCACAGCGGTCCTACAACCAGTGACACTGCTGCCTCTATACCGCCATGACCAGCTTCACCCTCGCCTACTGTCTCCTTCCCCCATACCATGTAGATTGTAAGCCCTCACGGGCAGGGCCCTCTATCCTTCTGTACCAGTCTGTAACTTGTCTCGTTCATGCTTAAGGCAATTTACCTGTATTATGTATGTGCACCGCTTATGATATGTACAGCGCTATGGAATGAATGGCGCTCTAAAAATAAATAATAATAATAATGTATGATAGCTAGACTCCTCTAGTCTTTATTTGAGGTACACTAACAACTCTGCATTACATTGATTTGGTTGTGGAACCAGGGATACGGTCATTTCTACAAAGTGTCCCAGGAGTCGTTTTTCAACAGGACAACACCAGGTCTCACGTTGTTTGCGCTATTCTGAGCAGCCAACATGGCTCAAACATTGCAATTGCTAAGAAAGCTGACAGCAGCAGAACTTTATGATTTGCATGCCCAAGTGCACTCAGTGTGGCAGAACATTCCGCAGATGACCATTAAAAACCTTGTTGATACATGCTAAAGCATGTATTTCTGCGTGTGGTGCTCATATGTGTATTATACATAGGTTTCAGTTTGGTGTCAACACTTTTGGAGCAATTACTCCATTTCAGGGTGTTGAACTTTCACCTGTCCATTTGCTGATTGTTGTTTTGTGTCTTAAAATATATTGATATTTTAGCCCTCAGTGAGACCCTTTTACAATGCTTTGCAAAGGTATTCACCTTCTTGGTTTTTTCCTGTATTAAGCAAAAACAAAAAAATGTTCAGCACTCTTAAAATTCTTGAATCATTATTTCAATACCCCTAGTCATAACAGAATAGCCAAAATGGATAGCATGTTTAAATATATGAAAGCACAGAGGCATGATAGGAAGCAGGTAAAGTTAACTGGAATGGTCTCATGACAAAGTTACCTATATCACAATCAAAATGATAATTATGGTGATAATAAGGCACAGAAGAAAAATAGTTGTCCGGGAACATATCTAAATGGATTCAGCTAAAAAAAATATACTAAATCAGTTTTCAAATTTATGGCATTTGATTAATGGATTGCCATGGATAAAATCAGGAAAGCCTGGCAAAGGAGGAGGGCTCTACTCCAGTTTCCTCTCCTTTTGTGTTGATGAACTCTTTCAATAACTTTTACTTGCAGTGTATATACTGAATTTATTGTACTATAATATGCACTGACAGTGCGTCTTATAGTCCAAATTCTAATGACCGCTTCCATTACGCAAGCAGTCATTAGCATGCAGGAAGCACATGGAGGTGTACAAACCTTTCCTGGAGCACAGATCACCTGCTCTGTTTTTATTCCATGTGGAGAAAGCAGGGATGAGGTTTTACATGCTTGTGGGTCGGTTCCTCTAATGTATGTTCACTTGTTGTACGTACGGGGTTGGGCTATGCTGACTGGCTCTCCAACCACTATCTACAAGGAACTAATCAGGAAATCCAAATTTTCAAAATAGGGGTACCACCATGGGCACTCGATTTTCCCCCAGTTATGCCAATCGAATTTTGGCACAGTGGGGACAAAATTCTACAACATCACAACTGGAGGAGGATCTGGTGGTCTGGAGTTACATAGACAACATATTTTCTGTATGGCAGAAATCCAAACAAGAATTGCAAATGGAAGCTATGTGAACCTAAAGTTTACTCCATATATCAGTAAGAGCGAATTTGAATTTATAGATTTGTCTATATCATTGGTAGATTCTTTACTAATTTGTAATACATACTAGAAACTTGTTGCAAGGAATAACTTGATTCTATATTCCAGTTGACCTGGGAGACATCCTGCCTCAATACCCAGGTGTCACATATAGACGTGGTAAGAACATCAGGGACCGTCTGGTTCACAGCCATTACATCCCTCCCCAGGGTAAAAACACGTGATCGAAAACCCAGGAGGATGTATAAGTGTGGGGGGTGTAAGGCCTGTGATTTCATTCGGACCTCGAAAACTATAACATGCTCAGTAACAGGTTGTGTGTTTGAGATTAGGGATTTCCACAATTGCAGAAGCCGGGGGGCTATATATGTATGCCAATGTCCATGCCCCCTAGATTATGTAGGTAAAACTACTAGGGAGGCACGGAGGCGATTTTTAGAACATGTCAACGACATCAATAAGAAAAAAGACACCCCGGTTGCATCCCATGTGGTGGAAAAACACGGTGGGGATCCACGGGCCCTAAAATTCTCCATCTTGGAAGTTATACCGCCTCCTTCAAGAGGGGGGAACTAGGACCAGAAGATACTCCAGAAGGAGTGCAAATGGATCCATCGTTTCAGATCCCAGTCCTCCCTGGGCCTGAATGAGAGGATCACATACACTTGCTTTTTATAATCCTGGATGTAGGACCACCCATATAAACATATGGTCCGGAATACCTGTCTGTCTGCTTGCCTCTATGGCATCACCTATGACTATGGCTGGCTGGATGTGGGAAACATCTGAATTGATGAATATATATTCGCCATGCATCATGTGCGGATTATTTCTAGTATGTCACACATCTATAATCAGATGGCGACAATGTAATATGGAATTCTCTTTTGAATGCTGGCCGTCTCACCATAATGTGGCCCTTTGTGAAGTACCTTTTATTGTTCCTGCACCCATTCGTGATGAATAGACATCATGACAAGCTTAGGCAACTCTATGACTGATCATCACTTGCGGCTGCTCATAAGTGCATTATATGGCAATATTCAATGGCCGCTTTAAAGTAATGGAGCCTGTTGATCCTGCGCTTTATAGATCGTAGCCTGTGCAGTCCAATTACAGGAAGTGATGCGCAATGTGCCTGTGTATGCGTTCCACAGACTAACTTCCTTGTGTTCCACTGGGAGGAAGTGATGTGGTGGGAGCACAGGTGCTTCTCTGTCCGACAGTCTCATCAGCAGAGTATCTGTAGGAGGGACTGAATGGGCCTTGTGCGGCATGATTGGCCTGCGCAGGAGTCAATTCACTGGCACCTCCCAATCAGGATGTGACGTATGAGAGCGGGAACATTTAAATATCTGACACATTGGGCTGTGTTGATGCAGGAGGAACATAGGACTGATGTGAATGGGGTAACGTGAGTATTGAGGAGCAGCTGAGACCTATGTCTTTCTATTAAGTTTCATTAAGCTTGGTCACTCGCGGTTTATGTCATGATATGGATTTCTGGTTGACAGCGCTACATCTGTACATCTTAAGCCATGTATCGTATGAGCTATTGGTGTAAAGCGCTATTGGACATTGACAAAGTGAGTGGTTCAAATTGGATTGGCTTCTGAGCTTAATTGTGACATATAAATGGTTTGTCTGACTAGGTTGCATCCTCTCTCTTGTCTCCTTGTAGGTCTTATCATGAAATCAAACTGCGGTGTATATCTATTCATGCTTCCTCCTGTGCTGGCAGTATGAGATGTGCCCTATCGACAGCACGCCACTATACAGCACTCCCAACTAAGAGTGCCTGATCTGTTTGACACCATATAACAGAATTTTGTCCTCCTGATGAACCCTTGTTTGATCACAAGGGAGAAATGCATTGAGGCTTTTCAGTACCTTATTTGAGGTTTCGAGTATTTTTTTCTGTAATATACACGGGCTCATTGAGCCTTGGGCTGTCATCATATATGCCGAACCCACCCTAGATGGTATATCACCACAGGGGTGATTTTATGTGATAAATCTGGTGTCTCAGTGTCACAGTTAGGAACCATATGATGTAATTCAGTCCAACCTTGAATACTGTTGACAGAATATGTGAATTTGCACCGGGTTCTGCTAACCTGGTACTTGCCACTTGCGTCCTGTATGTAGCCTGAGTGGTCCTGATAGGGACTAATAGGGATATATAGGCGAGGTACGAGGACAGGGAGTCCCCACCATCAGGGGAGATCCCTGGGCTGAGGTGTAGCTGAGGGCTTAACCAGGGACAGACATCCATGTCCCCTATATAGCATTACACCCACGTATCATCTACTATTGGTACAAACACCCATTTACAGGTCATATCGGACGCAGGTGCCAAGGATCAGTGGAGTGCAGAGAGTGTTCCCCTGTCATTGCAATAAAAGGGGTATTGGCCCCATATTTTATTAATAATATTAAAGGTTATGTTTTAAGGGGATTGACTTTGTTGGAATTGGAATTTTTGATTATCCCCCGATTTTGTATAAATACTGGTTGGAGTTGGTTTTGCTTTTGTTGATATGGCCAGCTTTTTGTCGGGTAGCATATTTACGGAGGCTTTGATTAATGAAGCAAAAGATATTTTTTCAGACAGGGATATTCCTGGACTAGGTATGTCATCATCTTGTAAACAAGCATTTAAGGATCTATACATTAAGTATAAAGAAAATATTAAATCCTGGTGGGAGATTAAGTCATTCCAAAGCTATCTTGAGCACAAAATTGTTCCTAGGGGACTACGTCTGCAGGTTAGACCGGCTGAACGTATCTCCTTCCCATCTTTACAAACCAGGTGGGAAGAAGAACTTACACGTAGTTCGCTCAACCTGATGAGTATCCTATTGGAAGAGGAAAGGAAATTATTTGAGAAAACATCTGTTAGTCTACAGGAACAGATAGAGGTTACCCTCAAGTTCCGTGGTGATTCTGATTTCAACAGACGTGAAACCTCGTTACAAACTTCTGTGGAGAAACTGCAGAACTTTATAAAAGAAAGAAAACATAGACAATTTGTACGTGATCTGTCGGAGTTTAAAGCAAATCGTGCCTATAGTCAGCATCAGGTGAACACGACAGTGGCGGTCTCCGAGGTGTCTTCGTCTGAGTTTGAATCATCAGATATGGAACTGGGATCTTCAAACCCTCAGGGGTTTCGGAATAGAGGGAGTAGTAGATCATCCTGGCGGGGTAAAGGATGGTATCGTGGAAGAGGGGGAAGAAGGGGATATGGACAATATGGCCAGGGTTACTAGGTGGCCTCATACTCATCAGTACCCTCCTCCTCCTCCAACGATGCGTCCTCCAGTCAACGGAATGCTGTCCCCTCTTCCCCTCCTCCCTCTTTTTTAGAGAGGAGTCAGGCCCTGTACCATCTGAGGGACAGGGGTCGAGTAGAAAAGATGTAAAGGATGATCTCCAGATCATCAACTTATCCTCGCGGGAACTCAGTCAGGTTGAGGCAAACGTGTTGAAGAGAGGTCTATTATTTGTACCCACCACAGGTTTCTGTCTGTTCACATGGATAAAGGACTTGAATCTATTTAGCCTACGACTCAAGTGGCACAAGTTCTTTAAACAGACAAACAGACAGACCTGTGAGAGTTTGGGCCTAAGTGAGGCCGATTTTACTGATTTACAAAATCTGGTGGAATTGAGTGAGGAGGGTCAAAGGGGACCTGGCCAGGGTCCATATACCAATCTGAGATCAAAAAGTACGAAAACACCACCCCCACTCAATTATGACTGCATTGAGATCTTTTTGCAGATGGCCTCCTTTGATCTTGAACGACTAGAGGACTTTAAACCTAGCAAGTACAATTTGACCCAAACTGAAATGAAGGCTCTATGCTCCCTTGAACAGGATACTAATGTGATTATAAAACCTTCTGATGAAGGAGGAAACCTGGTCTTAATGGACCATGAGCTATATCAACGTATGTGTTTGGATCTGTTGAAAGATAAAGGTGGATATAGGGTACTGTTGTCCAACCCAACTGTCCAGTTCACTGTTGAACTTAAGACTATCTTAGAGAGGGGGCTTGTGGACAGAGTGATCTCCCCGTTGAGTATGATTATTTGCTCCCTAAGCACCCCTGTGTGGCAACCTTCTATGGCCTCCCAAAGGTGCACAAAGGCACAACCCCACTGAAGGGTCACCCCATTGTATCGGGGGTTGGGTCTCTAACACAGAATTGCGGTGTTTACATTGAACGGGTGTTGAGGGAGTTCGTTGTGGCCCTTCCGGCCTACACGAGGGACATGATGGACTTCCTCAATAAAATAGATTCTATTACAGTAGACCCGGACTGCCATTTGGCAAGTGTGGATGTTGAGTCCCTGTATAGTTCTATTCCCAATGAGAAAGGCCTGCTGGCAATTGACCATTATTTGAAAACTAGGGGGACCCAATTCAGGACACACAACCAATTCATTCTCTCTCTACTCGAATTCACTCTGACCCACAACTTTTTTCTCTTTAACACCCGGTTCTACCACCAGCTCAGGGGGACGGCTATGGGGAGCCCCTGTGCCCCTACTTATGCCAACCTCTTCCTGGGCTGGTGGGAGGATTGGTGTGTCTTTCCAGACCACAACACATGGTGGTCCGAGAAAATCATCTTCTGGACACGTTACATTGATGACGTGTTTGTGGTCTGGAAAGGTGGGTCAGAGGAATTTCGCTCGTTCATCGGTGAACTTAATAGGAACAAGATAGGTCTTAAATTTACCTTTGAGATTGATCCCACCTCATTGTCATTTTTAGACGTTAAGGTGTCCAAATGGGAGGATAGACTGGTTGCTGATATGCATAAAAAAACAACGGCAACCAATTCCCTTTTACATTGGGAAAGCCACCATCCGGGACCCCTTAAACGGGGTATCCCTAGGGGACAGTACCTCCGGGTACGACGAAACTGTACCACCAAGGAAGCCTTCTTTAGGGAACCCACCCTAGATGGTATATCACCACAGGGGTGATTTTATGTGATAAATCTGGTGTCTCAGTGTCACAGTAGGAACAATATGAGACTAATGTAATTCAGTCCAACCTTGAATACTGTTGACAGAATATGTGAATTTGCACCGGGTTCTGCTAACCTGGTACTTGCCACTTGCGTCCTGTATGTAGCCTGAGTGGTCCTGATAGGGACTAATAGGGATATATAGACGAGGTACGAGGACAGGGAGTCCCCACCATCAGGGGAGATCCCTGGGCTGAGGTGTAGCTGAGGGCTTAACCAGGGACAGACATCCATGTCCCCTATATAGCATTACACCCACGTATCATCTACTATTGGTACAAACACCCATTTACAGGTCATATCGGACGCAGGTGCCAAGGATCAGTGGAGTGCAGAGAGTGTTCTCCTGTCATTGCAATAAAAGGGGTATTGGCCCCATATTTTATTAATAATATTAAAGGTTATGTTTTAAGGGGATTGACTTGGTTGGAATTGGTATATTCTAGTTGCCATCCTCCTAGATGCTTATTAAATATCCCAACAAGCCAATTCCGACGCCTCAAATGGAGTTGTACAGAACCATAAAAATGGCTTTTTGGCTAATCAATATCCAGAAGACACAATAAATTAATCTTTGGAAAAAATACATGCTTTGGATGGAACCTCATTTTTTACAGAGAAAACAGAAAGCAATAAATCCAATAAAAATGAAAAGGATAAAATTAGATTTATAATGCCTTTCAATTCCAGACAAGATAGAGCATATTATATCCAAACACCAACATAAACTGTGCCATTATAAGATAATAGACCACAATTTACCAGACCGACCACAAATCATTATTACCAAGACACCCAATTTAGGTTTAAAAGTAGCCCCATTAATCAAAGAAATTAAGAATAATTTATCTTCTTGGAATTTGAAGAACTTTTATAGATGTGGGATGTGTAAGAACTGTAAAATTATTATTCCTAGAAAAACTGTAAAAGTACAATCTACCCAAAATAATTTTGAACAGCATATACAGGAGACATTGACTTACAATTCGAATAATATCATATAAATGATTCAATGACCCTGCAGGAAGCAATATATAGGTAGAGCATCCCACACTTTGAAGAAAAGAATAGCAGAACAAATTTACAAAATTAGAATTAGATATGAAAAACACTCCCTCTCTAAACATTTCAAATACCAGCATAATAATATCTAGAGATGAGCGAACTTTTCAAAAATTTGATTCGGCCGGTTCGACGAATTTTGTGGAAAAATTTGCTTTGTTCCGAATTTATATGCAGCAAATTGCATTAGAAAACAGCTATTTCTGGGCTGCAGAGAGCCTTTATAGGGTGTAGTACACTGTGCCTTGCAGTAACACACATAGGGAGTCTGCTGGGGTAGTGAAATAATACTGTAAGTCAGAATCACTGCATCCTTCACTTATGTGGGCAGTCACGGGGCCAAAATTGACCAAATAACTCAAGTATCAACTCAGTCTTACAGGTAGATGTTAGCGTCAAGAGGAAGTGCACCTTTTACACCCTCGTCAGCTGATTCCACATAGATGTCTACAGAACTTGTTGTATTAAACAATTATGCAAGTAGAGCCAACAGAGTGGAGAGGGTGTCAGCAATAAGTTTGCGTTGACGTCACTGATTCATTTTCCCCACTCTGTGATCCGTCAAAACAATTACCCAGAAAAAACGGATCCTGTCTGCGGAGCATCCGCTTTCACTCCATCAGCATTTCAATAATCCATCAGTGTTGCTAAAGGCAAAAAAAAATAGGAGTGGATTTAAAACAGAGATGACACGTGAATGGAATATTTGCATGTCTTCTGTGTTCTTTACCCACTCATGCTTTTGGCTACCAAATCATAAGCCAATTCTGATGGGACCATACAGGCCTAAAAGCTGCTACACAGACAAGATCCATTGTGTGTCTCATTTTTTCTTCCTTCTGACAGATCAGAAGAAGTATCAAATAAATAATGATGTCAGCCATGCCGAAAGCCAAAATAGTGGACCAGTCATGAAGTGGAGAGTGTGGGAACAGCATGAGAAGTGCACAGAGTGGACCTATGACATAGTGGTGAGGAGGAAGCAGCATGAGGAGATCAGATCACAGAGCGTTACAATTACAGAGTCTGGAGGTGGAAGCAGCACGAGTAAGCCACAGAGCGGCACAATGACAGAGTCTGTAGGTGGCGGCAGTAAGAGGAGACCACAGAGCGGCACAATGACGGAGTCTGCAGGTGGTGGCAGCATGAGGAGACCACAAAGCGGAACAATGAGCGAGTCAGGAGGTGACAGCAGCATGAGTAGGCCACAGAGTGGCACAATGACAGAGTCTGGAGGTGGCAGCAGCATGAGGAAGCCACAGAATGGCATATTGACAGTGTCGATCGACTAAGATACTTCTGGGGGAATCTGCCTGGCATAAACAGGCCTCTAGTAGCTACAGACAATGAGAAGACAAAGCGTCAAAATAGCTTTGAGCCCGGAAGAGTCGCGAAGTTCACGAAGTTACGTCACCAAAGATTTTACAGTATATATCAGTGCTGACCGCAGAATAAAATTTTTTTTTAGACCGAAATACTTCAATAAATATTTTACCACATATTACTGCAGCGCTGAACGCTGTATAAAATTTGCTTATCGACCGCAATATGTCAATAAAGATTTTACCACATATAAATGCAGCGCTGAACGCTGAATAAAATTAGTTTTTCCCCCGAAATAAGTCCCAAAAGATTTTACCACATATAACTGCAGCGCTGAAAAAATTTGTTTTTCGACCGAAATACGTCAGTAAAGGTTTTGCCCCATATACCTGCAACAGTGAACGCTGAATATATTTTGGTTTTCTACCAAAATATGTCACTAAAGGTTTTAGCACATATAATTGCAGCGCTGAATACTGAATAAAATTAGTTTTTCCCCCGAAATAAGTCCCAAAAGATTTTACCACTTATAACTGCAGCGCTGAACAAAATTTTTTTTGACCGAAATACGTCAGTAAAAGTTTTGCCCCATATACCTGCAACAGAGAACGCTGAATATATTTTGGTTTTCTACCAAAATACGTCACTAAAGGTTTTAGCACATATAATTGCAGCGCTGAACGCTGAATAAAATTTGTTTTTCCCCCGAAATAAGTCCCAAAAGATTTGAACACATATAACTGCAGCGCTGAACAAAATTAGTTTTTCGACCGAAATACGTCAGTAAAGGTTTTGCAACATATACATGCAACAGTGAACGCTAAATATATTTTGTTTTTCTACCATAATACATCACTATAGGTTTTAGCACATATAACTGCAGTGCTGAACGCTGAATATATTTTGTTTTTCCCCCGAAATAAGTCCCAAAAGATTTTACCACATATACAGTTGTGTTCAAAATTATTCAACCCCCAATGCTGTAAAGGGTTTTCGGGAATTTAGTGTACATTTGTAATTGTGTTCAGAATAAAATCTTACAAGGACTTTTTAAAGAACCAAATGCAACTAAAATGACATCAATTGTTTTTGTAATACAGTATTAAATGTTTTTTTTGTGATTTCTTCATTGACACAATTATTCAACCCCTTAAAGACGACCACTCTTAAGAACAGAGGTTCATTCAAGTATTTTCGATCAGGTATTGAAAACCCCTCTGGATGTCAAGGAGCAGCAATCAAGCAGAATAAGCCCCAATTAGGCAGATGTAAAATGACTGTGATACTCGGCTCCTTCTAGACATTTACTGGTGTGTTTACAGACATGGTGAAGTCAGGAGAATGGTCCAGGAAGACAAGAGAAGAGGTGATTTCTCTTCACAGGAAGGGCAATGGCTATAAGAAGATTGCAAAGATGTTAAACATACCAAGAGACACCATAGGAAGCATCATTCGCAAATTCAAGGCAAAGGGCACTGTTGAAACGCTACCTGGTCGTGGCAGAAAGAAGATGCTGACTTCGACTGCTGTGCGCTACCTGAAGCGCAAAGTGGAGAAAAGTCCCTGTGTGACTGCTGAGGAACTGAAAAAAGATTTGTCAGATGCGGGTACTGAAGTTTCAGCTCAGACAATAAGGCACACACTGCGTAATGAAGGCCTCCATGCCAGAACTCCCAGGCGCACCCCCTTGCTGTCTCCAAAGAATAAGAAGAGTCGACTGCAGTATGCCAAAAGTCATGTGGACAAACCACAAACGTTTTGGGATAGTGTTCTGTGGACTGATGAAACAAAATTAGAACTGTTTGGGCCCATGGATCAACGCTATGTTTGGAGAAGGACTATGAAGAAAAGAACACCTTGCCTACTGTGAAGCATGGCGGGGGGTCAATCATGCTTTGGGGCTGTTTTGCTTTTACAGGTACAGGGAAGCTTCAGCGAGTGCAAGGTACCATGAATTCTCTTCAGTACCAGGAGATATTGGATGAAAATGTGATGCAGTCCGTCACAAACCTGAGGCTTGGGAGACGTTGGACCTTTCAACAGGACAATGATCCCAAGCATACCTCCAAGTCCACTAGAGCATGGTTGCAGATTAAAGGCTGGAACATTTTGAAGTGGCCATCTCAGTCACCAGACTTAAAGCCGATTGAGAACCTCTGGTGGGACCTAAAGAAAGCAGTTGCAGCGCGCAAGCCTAAGAATGTGACTGAACTGGAGGCTTTTGCCCATGAAGAATGGGCGAAGATACCCATAGATCGCTGCAAGACACTTGTGTTAAGCTATGCTTCACGTTTAAAAGCTGTTATAACTGGAAAAGGATGTTGTACTAAGTACTAAGATTGAATGTCACTTGGGGGTTGAATAAAACTGATAATGATGTGAGCACAGAAAAGACATTTGTGGTTATTTCATTATAAATGTTCTGTTATATTTGTCTGACTTACAAGTGCCTCTTTGATTTAATTGTAAACAAGATGACTGAAATGATCAAAATCAATGTCAAACTGGCCAAAACACTCAATTTCAGTGGGGGTTGAATAATTTTGAACACAACTGTAACTGCAGCGCTGAAAGCTGAATAAAATTATTTTTTCGACCGAAATACGTCACTAAAGGTTTTAGCACATCTAACTGTAGCGCTGAATGCTGAATAAAATTTGTATTTAGACCTAAATAAGTCCTAAAAGATTTTACCGCATACTACTACAGCGGTGAACTCTGAATAAAATTTGTTTTTCCACCGAAATACGTCAATAAAGATTTTTATCACATATAACGGAGCACGGAGTTGGAGGGGTTCTTCGGATTCCGCCCGCACTATACGGACATCACAGAAATGAACCACTGCTCCCAACAGCAGCTCCTGGGAAGGTCATGGAGCGTCCCGGTCATCCGCCATCTATTCGCCCCGCTGAAGGATTATTTTGAAAGTGTGTAGAAGCCACATGAGGCCCCCACACTGCAGCTTTATCATGGCGACATCATGGAGATTTTACCACATCTAACTGCAGTGCTGAATGCTGAATGAAATTTGTTTTTCCACCGAAAAAATGTACAAAAGATTTTACCGCATATAAGTGCAGCACTGGAATTTTGGGGTGTTTGGGACCCGAACCCAAACATTTGTAAAAAAAAGTTTGGGTTCGGGTGCGTTGTTCGGGGATTTCTTCCTGCTTTCTGAAGGGCTGCACAGCAGCCAATCAGCAAGCGTTTTACTTCTTGCCCTAAGAAGCCATCACAGTTATGCCTACTAATGGCATGGCTGTGATTGGCTGAGTGCAGCATATGACACAGTCTCTTTATAAGCTGGAGTCACATACTGCCCCACGTCACTCTGCTGATTTAAGCTTATGGAGAGGATTCTGGTGCTGTGATCAGGGACAGAATAGGGCAAAAATCTGAAGAACCTGTGCTACTTTAATCCACAAGATACAGCAAATAGAGAGGGAGGGAGCTTCAGAAATCCAACATTTCTGCACCCATCCACTGCAAGGGAAATCTTTTTTTGTAATCCATCTGTTTCTGAGGTGGTGCTCGGTGGCCATTTTAGCCACGGCAGTGTACTGCATGTGTGCCAACCAGCCAGGGACTTCAGCATAATCCTATTATGTAGCTCAGTGAAGGAAAAAAAACTTTTTTTCTTTTCTGGCTGCTCAAGTCCTCTATATTGCCTTTTGTATGTTTAAGTGGTGACAAAGGTCCATTTGTCTAGTCTGGGATCTGTGGTGCCACAGAGCACTTGTGTTTACAATGCACTAAACCGTATATTCCATTTCAGCTATCAAATAGTGCATCAGTGCATCCTGATCCACCAAGCGTATTTTACACCGCCAAAATATATATTTGACATTTTTGCGGTGAAATAGAGAATCAGTGTAATTTTTGGGGGAAAAACGTATTCCTTGTCCACAAAACAGTTCTGCATACACCGTCCAACGACATATTTTATATTTCTTAGTTTCTTATAGAAAAAAAACCTTATTCAAGATCGACCAAACAGTCTGAAACACCAATTCCAACCACCTATTTTACATTGCTACTGTGAAATACAGCATAAAGCCTCATGCACATGACCGTATGTGTTTTGCGGTCCGTAAATTGCGGATCCGCAAAAAAAACAGATGACGTTCTGTATGGCATCCGTTTTTTGCGGATCTGTTATTTTTGCGGATCCATTGTAATAATGACTATTCTTGTCCGCAAACTAGAAAAAAATAGGACATGCTCTATTTTTTGGCGGAAAGGAAAAACGGACATACGGAAATGGAATGCACCTTCCTTTTTTTTTGGAGACCCATAGAAATGAATGGTTCTGCATATGGTCTGCAAAAAAAGCGGAACGGACACGGAAAGAAAATACGTTCGTGAGCATGAGGCCTAAGTGTATGTTTTTTGACACAAAAAGTGGTAATCCCGATACAGAGAGTATCTTGAAATACACTGCTTAAATACTGATTTCTCATTATAGCTGAGAAATAGTGCATTATTCTTTTTTGTGGGAAAAAAGCAATATTCTTGTTTCACAAAGCAGTTGTACATACATGGTATAAATATCTAATGTAAATTTACAGCAGTAAAAACTGCATTTTCGGGTTTTATTGAAAAAAGCTGTGTTTTAGGCCAAAAAAACAGTTGTGCATCCGTCGTTTAAATAATTATTTACAATTTATAGCAGTTAAGTACTGCATTTGTGAATTTTGGTGACCAAATCCGTGTTCTGGGTCCCCAAATCTGGTGTCCATACATAGTATAAATATCTACTTTTAATGTACAGCTAACAGCAGTTAAAAACTGCATTTTGGGGTTTTATTGAAAAAGCCGTGTTTTAGGCCGAAAAAACTGTTGTGCATCCGTCGTTTAAATAATTATTTCCAAATTATAACAGTCAAATACTGCATTTGTGAATTTTGGTGACCAAATCTGTGTTCTGGGTTCCCAAATCTGGTGTCCATACATAGTATAACTATCTACTTTTAATGTACAGCAGTTAAAAACTGCATTTTGGGGTTTTATTGAAAAAAGCCGTGTTTTAGGCCAAAAAAACATCCGGTGTATAAATAATTAATTTCAATTTACAGCAGTGAAATACTAATTTTATTTATTATTACAAAAATACTAGTTCTTGTTCCACAAACCACTTGTGCATACAACGTACCAAAAAAAAGGTTACATTTCCGCAAAGAAATTGAGAATCAGTGTATTTTGGGCCCAAAAAACATTATTCTGGGTCCACAGAGCATTTTTATGACACAAGCACTGCCTTAGCGAACGTAATTGTCGACTAGTGGCAGGTAAATTGACACTGGAGAAAGACCAATCTTTCAGCTTGGTGGGTGAACGCAAATAATGAGGAGAACATCAAATAAGGGATGTGGGCATGGTCATGGTGGTGTTGGTGGAGCTCCTGTTGCTGGGTGTGGACGTGGCTGTTCAGCGCCAACTACAGCTCCAAGTCAAACACCTTCCTCTGGTGCGAGTAGGCGACAGAATCTGCAGCGGTTTTTGTTATGCCCAAATGCCACTCTATGGATGGTGAAGCCAGAACATGTACTGGCGATAGTAGATTGGGTGGCTGACAGTGCCTCCAGTTCCTTCAAAGTATCTAACACCTAGTCCTCTGCAGAAAGCTCAGAGTTGGCACCTGCAGCCCATGCCCGTCAGTCTTCCACCTCACCCCCTTGCAAATCAGCCAAGCAGTCAGAGCCCCAAATCATGCAGGAAAGTCTCATGCTTTTTGATGACTCTGTTGGCAGGGTTTCCCCGGCCCATCCACCTAGCCCTGCCCCAGAAGAGGAAGACATTGAATGCACTGATGCTCAACCACTTTTGTTGCAGGATGAGGACATGGGAATACCGCCACAAAACGTCTCTGATGATGACGAAACACAGGTGCCAACTGCTGTGGCTTTCTGCAATGTGCAGACCAACGAGGAGGGCAGGGGTCATGAATGGGTGGAAGATGATGTGGAGGATGATGAAGTCCTAGACCCAGACTGGACTGAAGGTCGTGCTAGTGAGGCATGCAGTTCTGAAGAAGAGGCGGTGGTCGCACAGAGGCAACAGCACAGCAAAAGAGGGAGCAGGGTGCAAAAGCGCAGCAGCCGTTCCAGAGACAGTACACCTGCTACTGTCCACCGCACTCAGGCACCGAGCACATCAAGGCCTGCTCCAAGGAGTTCATTGGTGTGGCAGTTTTTCACACAATGTCCTGACGACAAGACATGAATGGTTTGCATGTTGTGCCATCAGAGCCTGAAGCAAGGCATAAACGTTCTTAACCTGAGCACAACCTGCATGACCAGGCATCTACATGCAAAGCATGAACTGCAGTGGAGTAAACACCTTAAAAACAAGGAACTCTCTCATGCTCCTCCTGCTCCCTCTTCTGCTGCTGGCTCGGCCTCTCCCTCCACCTCTGGCGTCACAGTGGCACCTGGCGACCAGCAAACAGAGGATGTTCCACCAACACCACCACATACGACACTATCACCAAGCATCTCCACCATGTCACACGGCAGCATTCAGCTGTCCATCTCCCAAACATTGGAGAGAAGGAGGAAATACCCACCTACCCACCCTCGAACCCTGGCCCTGAATGCCAGCATTTCAAAATTACTGGCCTTTGAAATGCTGTCATTCCGTCTGGTGGAGACGGACTGTTTCAAACAGCTGATGGCAGTGGCTGTCCCCCAGTAGGTTGTTCCCAGCCGCCACTACTTTTCCAGGCGAGCCGTCCCTTCCCTGCACAACCATGTGGAGGATAAAATCAAGTGTGCACTGCAAAACGCCATCTGTGGCAAGGTCCTCATAACCACAGATACATGGACCAGTAAGCACGGCCAGGGTCGCTATATCTCCCTAACTGCACACTGGGTAAACGTAGTGGCGGCTGGGCCCGAGGCAGATAGCGGTTTGGCGCATGTCCTTCCACCACCAAGGATCGCAGGGCATTATTCGTTGCCTCCTGTTGCTTCCTCCTCCTCCTACTCCTCTTCTAACACCCCCACATCCGATCATCGAAAGAACCTCACCCCCAACTTTAGCACAGCCCGGGTTAAATGTCAGCAGGCAAAACTCATGTGTTTGGGTGACAAACCCCACACCGCACAGGACCTTTGGAGGGGCATAGAACAGCAGACTGATGAGTGGTTGCTGCCGGTGAGCCTCAAGCCCGGCCTGGTGGTGTGCAATAATGGGCGAAATCTTGTTGCAGCTCTGGGACTAGCCGGTTTGACGCACATCCCTTGCCTGGCGCATGTGCTGAATCTGGTGGTGCAGAAGTTTCTTAAAAACTACCCAGAAATTTCAGAGCTGCTGCTGAAAGTGCGGTCCGTATATGCGCGCTTTCGGCGTTCTCACCCTGCTGCTGCTCGCCTGTCTGCGTTGCAGCATAACTTCGGCCTTCCTGCTCACCGCCTCATATGCGACATGCCCACCAGGTGGAACTCCACCTAACATATGCTGGAGAGACTGTGCGAGTAGCAGTGGGCGATAGTGGAGTTTCAGATGCAGTATGCACGGGTCAGTCGCTCTGCGGATCAGCACCACTTCACCACCAATGACTGGGCCTGCATGTGAGACCTGTGTACCTTGTTGCGGTCTTTGGAGTACTCAACCAACATGGCCAGTGCTGATGACGCTGTTGTTAGCATTACAATACCCCTTCTATGTCTCCTTGAAAAAAATATTACGGCGATGATGGAAGAGGATGCGGCACAGGAGGAGGAGGAAGAGCAGGCATTTCACAGGCTTTCAGGCAGGTCATACAGAAGTGGCTCAGAGGGTGGGTTCCTGCACCAGCAGAGGCCAGGTACACATGTGGACAGCCAGGGCACACTTCTGAAGGAAGAGGAGGAGGAGGTAGAGGAAGAGGAGGAACCGGTTTCACTGCAGGGTGGCACCCTACGCAGCTCAGGAGCGTCCATCACTGGAGTGTGGCTGGGGGGATATGCAGGACACAGGCGATACACCACCTACAGAGGACAGCTTATCGTTACCTCTGGGCAGCCTGGCACACATGAGCGACTACATGCTGCAGTGCCTGTGCAACGACAGCAGAGTTGCCCACATTTTAACTTGTGCTGACTACTGGGTTGCCACCCTGCTGGATCCCCGGTACAAGGACAACGTGCCCACCTTAATTCTCGCACTGGAGCGTGATAGGAAGATGCGCGACTACAAGCGCACGCTGGTAGACGCGCTTCTGAGGGCATTCCCAACTGACACGGGGGGGGACAAGTGGAAGCACAAGGCGAAAGCAGAGGTGGAGGAGGAAGAGGTCGCCAATGCAGCTGTGACACGGCCAGCTCCTCAGACAGCAGGGTTAGCATGGCCGAGATGTGGAAAAGTTTTATCACCGCACCACAGCAAACTGCACCACCAGCTGATAGGGAACGTGTTAGCAGGAGGCAGCATTTCAACAACCTTGTGGAACAGTACGTGTGCACTCGCCTCCACGTACTGACTGATGGTTCTACCCCATTCAACATCTGGGTCTCCAAATTGTCCACATGGCCAGAGCTTGCCCTTTATGCCTTGGAGGTGCTGGCCTGCCCTGTGGCCAGTGTATTGTCTGAACATGTATTTAGCACGGCAGGGGGTGTCATTACAGACAAACGCAGTTGCCTGTCCACAGCCAACGTGGACAATCTCACGTTCATTAAAATGAACCAGGCGAGGATCCCACAGGACTTGTCCGTTCCTTGTGCAGAATAGACATTTATAACTGAATTGCCCTCAACCATACATTCTTGTACTCCAGGGCACTTCTTTATTGAATCCTCTCTTTTTATTTGTACCATTATTTTGGGAGCAACCCCAAGTTGAATGAAACTCTCCTCCGTCTGGGTGCCAGGGGCCTACATTTCAGCTAATTGCCTGCTGCTTTGGTGCGTGACAATAACCTCTTTTTACTGTCAAATGACTTCTCCTCTGTCTGGGTGTCAGGGGCCTATATTTCGTTTTAATCGCCTGCCATATTGGTGGGAGACATTAACCTCTTTTTGCTGACAAATGACCTCTCCTCTGTCCGGGTGTCAGGGGCCTATATTTTGTTTTATCACCTGCTGCATTGGTGCGTGACATTAACCTCTTTTTACTGTCAAATGACTTCTCCTCTGTCTGGGTGTCAGGGGCCTATATTTTGATTAACCACCTTCCATATTGGTGGAATACATTAAACTCTTTTTGCTGACAAATGACCTCTCCTCTGTCTGGGTGTCAGGGCCTACATTAATGATAATCGCCTGCTGCATTGGTGGGTGACATGATGACTGTTTTGCTGTTATTGGACCTTTCTCCTCTGGGTGCTAGAGCCTAAATTGCTGAAAGTGGCCTGTTGCATTGGTGGGTGACATAATGCCTGTTTTGCTGTTATGGGACCTCTCTCCTCTGTCTGGGTGTCAGGGCCTACATTAATGATAATCGCCTGCTGCATTGGTGGGTGACATGATGCCTGTTTTGCTGTCATGGGACCTCTCTCCTCTGTCTGGGTGCTACGGCCTAAATTGCTGAAAGTGGCCTGTTGCATTGGTGGGTGACATGATGCCTGTTTTGCTGTTATGGGACCTCTCTCCTCTGTCTGGGTTCCAGGGGCCTAACTTAATGATAATCGCCTGCTGCATTGGTGGGTGACATGATGCCTGTTTTGCTGTCATGGGACCCCTCTCCTCTGTATGGGTGCTAGGGCCTAAATTGCTGAAAGTGGCCTGTTGCATTGGTGGGTGACATGATGCCTGTTTTGCTGTCATGGGACCCCTCTCCTCTGTATGGGTGCTAGGGCCTAAATTGCTGAAAGTGGCCTGTTGCATTGGTGGGTGACATGATGCCTGTTTTGCTGTTATGGGACCTTTCTCCTCTGTCTGGGTTCCAGGGGCCTAACTTAATGATAATCGCCTGCTGCATTGGTGGGTGACATAATGCCTGTTTTGCTGTTATGGGACCTCTCTCCTCTGTCTGGGTGCCAGGGGCCTACATTAATGATAATTGCCTGCTGCATTGGTGGGTGACATGATGCCTGTTTTGCTGTTTTGGGACTTCTCTCCTCTGGATGCCAGGGGCCTACATTAATGATAATCACCTGCTGCATTGGTGGGTTACATGATGCCTGTTTTGCTGTTATGGGACCTTTCTCCTCTGTCTGGGTGCTATAGCCTAAATTGCTGAAAGTGGCCTGTTGCATTGGTGGGTGACATGATGCCTGTTTCGCTGTTATGGGTCCTCTTTCCTCTGTCTGGGTCCTAGGGCCTAAATTGCTGAAAGTGGCCTGTTGCATTGGTGGGTGACATGGTGCCTGTTTTGCTGTTATGGGACCTCTCTCCTCTGTCTGGGTACCAGGGGCCTACATTAATGATAATCACCTGCTGCATTGGTGGGTGACATGATGCCTGTTTTGCTGTTATGGGACCTCTCTCCTCTGTCTGGGTGCTAGGGCCTAAATTGCTAAAAGTGGCCTGTTGCATTGGTGGGGGACATGATGCATGTTTTGCTGTTATGGGACCTCTCTCCTCTGTCTGGGTGCAAGGGGCCTTCATTAATGATAATCGCCTGCTGCATTGGTGGGTGACATGATGACTGTTTTGCTGTTAAGGGACCGCTCACCTCTGACTGGGTGCTAGGGCCTACATAAATGATAATGGCCTGTTCCATTGCAGGTTGACCTGAGGCCTGTGCTGCTGTTACGGGACCGCTCTCCTCTTTGCGGGAGCCTGTGGCACTGTTCGGTGAAATCAATACTGTTTTGGCATGATTTGAACTCTCCTATTTGTGGGTGCCAGGGGCCAGAGTCTGTGCATGAAGCCTGTGACACTGCAGGCAGACATGAATCCTTTTTGGCTGTGATGACAACTTCTGCAACTCCCAAGTATGGTTGTATTGGGCCTGAATCTGTGAATGTGGCCTGTGGCACTGCTGGCAGACATGAATCATTTTTGGCTGTGATGAGAACATCTCCAACTCCCATGTATGGTTGCCATGGGCCTGAAGCTGTGAATGAGGCCTGTGGTGCTGCAGGCAGACATGAATCCTTTATGGCTGTGAGGAGAACTTCAACTACCATAGAATTCCCACCTGACGCCACCCCAACCTCCTATTCCACCTCCTCTCCAAGTTGCCAATTAATATTGGTTAATTTTTATTTATTTTATTTTATTTTAAGTCATTTCCCTATCCACATTTGTTTGCAGGGGATTTACCTACATTTTGCTGCCTTTTGCAGCCCTCTAGCCCCTTCCAGGGCTATTTTACAGCCATTTTAGTGCCCAAAAGTTCGGGTCTCCATTGACTTCAATGGTGTTCGGGTTTGGCCGAACTTCTCGAACACGAACATCCAGGTGTCCGCTCAACTATATGCTGCACCTAACGCTGAATACAGTTTTTTTTTCCACCAAAATAATTCACAAAATATTTTACTGCATATAAGTGCAGTGCTTAACGCTGAATACAATTTTTTTTCCACTGAAATAAGTCCAAAAGATTTTAACACATATAACTGCAGAGCTGAACGCTGAATGCAATTTCTTTTTCCACCAAAATAAGTTCCAAAAGATTTTACCGCAAATATCTGCAGCAGTGAACGCTGAATACAATTTTTTTTACCCACCGAAATAAGGTACTAAAGATTTTACTGCATATTAGTACAGAGCTGAACGCTGAGTAAAATTTGTTTTTCGACTGAAATATGTCACAAAAGGTTTTTCCACATATAACTGGAACAGTGAACGCCGAATATATTTTTCTTTTTCCACATATATATGCCACTAAAGGCTTTTCAACAGAGGGTTGTAGGTTGTCAATTTCAAAAAAACACCAGCACCTGATCTGAAGTGAACAGGACGTAGCGGAGGAAGTAGGTCCGCGCTGGAAGAGCGAGACGCGGTCCTCATGTGGTTTCTGTGCTGCAGGAAAGTCCCTGTAGTGTCCAGTAAGCAATACAGCAAATAGATGCGGGCTGGTGTGAATAAGTTCACATTTTTGGGCAGGGTTAGTGTATACTGTATTCACCTGTATTGGTGCGCTGCTCTTAAGAACGTCATCACGTAAGCGCTCAGTGTGTGAAAAGTAAATTAAAATTTTCACCACAACGTAATTCGGTCTATACCGCAAAAAAGACTTTCCCACATATAACTGCAGCGTTGAACTCTGAATATATATTTTTTTCTACTGATATACATCAATAAAGGTTTTTCAAGATATAAGTGCAGCAGCGAATGGCGAATGTATATTTCTTTTTCTACTGATATACTTCAATAAAGGTTTTTCAAGACATAAGTGCAGCAGCGAATGGCGAATGTATATTTCTTTTTCTACTGATATACTTCAATAAAGGTTTTTCAAGACATAAGTGCACCAGCGAATGGCGAATGTATATTTCTTTTTCAACTGCAATACATCAGTGAAGGCTTTACCAGATATACTGTAACTGCAACAGTGAACTGAGAATATATTTCTCTTGCTGGACTGAAAGAGGCCACTATGCGCTTTCAACAGAAAACTATAAAAGAGTGAAGTGCGTATATATTTTTCTTCTAGTACTGAAATACGCCTCTATACACTTTCACCAGAAATAACTGCAACAGTGCAGTGCGTATATATGTTTCTTGTTGGACTGAAATATGCCCCTATACGCTTTGACCAGAAATAACTGCAGAATTGAACTGAGAATATATTTTTCTTGTAGTACTGAAATACGTCCCTATAAGCTTTAACCAAAAATAACTGCAGAAGTGACCTGAGAATATATTTTTATTGTTGGACTGAAATAGGCCACTTAACGCTTTCAACAAAAATAAATGCAAAAGTGACCTGAGAATATATTTTTCTTGTAGTACTGAAATGCGACCTATACGCTTTCACCAGAAATAACTGCAGAAGTGACCAGAGAATATATTTTTCTTAAAAAGTAAAACAAATCTAGAGGCTCCCATGTAGCCTATCAGGAAAATGGTGCTCTAATCTAAAAGATGTGTCACCCAAACATCAAATTAAATCAATAAAATACTGAAAAAGATTGGAACTCTACCTCCAGAGTCACCTTTGAGTGCAGAATAATTGATAAAATATTTTTATTTTTCAGTGTACTCCTTTAAAAAGATAAAAAAATACATGCAAAATAACAATTGGATATCTTAAAACATAAGACAAAATCATTGAGACATAACGCTGTAGGTGTAGCCTATAAAAATTCATCTATAGCCAATCCAATATAAAATAATTTGTGAACATGCCATTCAGAATAATATCTATAAATGTTCGGTTACTCCCTTCGTTTACTCCCTTCAGCGTGCGACAATCCCCCAATAGAGATGTCGCGAACATAACATTTTCCGTTCACGAACGGGCGAACAGGGCGAACCGCCATAGACTTCAATAGACAAGCAAATTTTAAAACCCACAGGGGACTCTTTCTGGCCACAATAGTGATGGAAATGTTGTTTCAAGGGGACTAACACCTGGACTGTGGCATGCCGGAGGGGAATCCATTGCAAAACTCCCATGGAAAATTACATAGTTCATGCAGAGTGTGGTAAGTTGAATTTGCAATGCGATTACTATAACTAGCATTAATCGCATTGCGAATTCGACTTAGAGCTGGGTTCCTAATGGTTGTATTGCTAGAATATAACGAAGATTGAGAATATAGCACTATATTCTCAATCTTCGTTATATTCTAGCAATACAACCATTAGGAACTCACATCTAAGTTGTAATCGCAATGCGATTAATATAACCTGTATTAATCGCATTGCAAATTCAACTTAGATCTGGCTGGAATGTGTCTGCTGACTGTGAGGTACAGGGTCAAAGTTTACTCAATGATGACAAATAGGGGGCGGACCGAACATCGCATATGTTCGCCGGCCGCGGCGAACGCGCACAAGCTATGTTCGCTTGGAACTGTTCACCGGCGAATAGTTCGGGACATCTTATTTGCGAATTCAACTTAGAGCTGGGTTCCTAATAGTTGTATTGCTAGAATATAACGAAAATTGAGAATATAGCGCTCTTCGTTATATAATTCTAGCAATACAACCATTAGGAACCCAGCTCTAAGTTGAATTCGCAATGCGATTAATATAACCTGCATTAATCGCATTGCGAATTTAACTTAGAGCTGGGTTCCTAATGGTTGTATAGCTGGAATAAAACGAAGATTGAGAATATAGCGCTATATTCGTTATATTCGTCAATTCTAGCAATGCAACCATTAGGAACTCAGATCTAAGTTGAATTCGCAATAAGATTAATACAGGTTATATTAATCGCATTGCGATTACAACTTAGATCTGGGTTCCTAATGGTTGTATTGCTAGAATATAACGAAGATTGAGAATATAGCGGCTATATTCTCAATCTTCATTATATTCTAGCAATACAACCATTAGGAACCCAGCTCTAAGTTCGCAATTGCATTGCGATTACAACTACTAACACTGCAGCTTCAGAATGAATCTAAGATGGATGCCGTCCTTGCTTTTTGATAGGAGGTGGGAGGGTCTGGGAGGGAGGGTATGCTGATTGGCTGGAATGTGTCTGCTGACTGTGAGGTACAGGGTCAAAGTTTTCTCAATGATAAAGTATAGGGGTAAACGCGAACATCGCATATGTTCGCCGCCGCGGCGGACGCGAACAAGCTATGTTCGCAGGGAACCGTTTGCCGGCGAATAGTTCGGGACATCTGTATCCCCTAATAACATAATTGATTGTAAGGCCAAATAACTGTTCAATATATGTTGCAGTATTAAGCAAGTATTTCTATGCTGGATATATTGAGATGATTCAATAAATAGATAAATTGATGCTCCAACAGGCTATCCTTCAAAGCCCTCCAATTATGACCGTTGTTTGGTTTATACAAATCTCAGTTCTATTGAATGGAGTTCCTAAAACAAACATACGTGGTCAATATTCAAAACACTCCACTGCGGTACTGCTGTTTAAGAACTCGGTCTCTGAATCAGCCTTATTTGTACTGCATATATATTCCCAATTCTCCCTTAGCATGCACTTATGGTTTGTTAGTGAGGGATCAGTATCTCCTGCCGGCGGTGGAGTCCCACGTGTCTTTCGGCATGGAGCCATCTTACCTCTGATGTTATGTCAGTCTAGTCTTATGCACTGGGGAGCGATGGGGAATGGTATATTCGGCTGAATGTTGTAATGTCCACAGTCAGCGTGCCGCGTGGTCTCTGTACAAGGAGTTGTCCGTTCTTAACCAGCTCCAGACCGCCTCACGCAGAATCGCGTGATCTCGGCGGCCCGGTCATTCCTCGTTGACGCGTCGGCGCGATTACCTGTGCACGCGCTCACAGGATCGCGTCGGGAGGAAGTTTTACTACAGCCTGCCAGTGCTGATCATGCGCTGGAAGGCAGTAGATGTTAAAAAAATGGCATCTGAATCGCATATCAGACGCTGTTTTGTAAACAGCGTCTGATATGCCTGCTGCCTGCTCCTCTGGTGGTCCCTTTTGCTTGGGACCATCAGAGGACACAGGCAGCTATGTAAGTGCACCAATCACCGCACACCAACACCCCCCCTCCCCCGTCACTGATTAACCCCTTAATCACCCCATGTCACCCCCCTGATCACCCCCTGTCACTAATCACCCCCCTGTAAGGCTCATTCAGACGTCCATATGTGTTTTGTGGATCTGCAGATCCGCAAAACACGGACACCGGCAATGTGCTATCCGCATTTTGCAGATTCGCACATTGCCAGAAATATAAAGAAAAATGCCTTTTCTTGTCCGCAATTGCGGACAAGAATAGGACATGCTCTATCTTTTGCGGAGCTGGGGCCGAAACGTGGAAGTTCGCGGCCGCAGCTCCGCAAATGCTGATGCGGAGAGAACATAGTGTGCTCTCCACATCACCGCCGGCTCCATTCACACTGAATGGGTCCGCATCTATTCAGAAAAATTACGGAATAGATGCGGACATTTTTGCGGACCTGTGAATGGGGCTTTACTTCGCAAGCACTCCTATGTCCTTTCCCCTCTTTTTTTTTTTTGCACATTTTTGGCAGAGATTTTTTCATCCACATTGATCGATGCGAATTAAGAAATCTGTGCCATTCATTTTTTTTTTCAGCCCAGAGGCTGAACGGAAGAAAAAAAAAATCTCATTACCTGTATGCTCAATATAAGGAGAATAGCAGAAACTCCTAATGCTGGTCATACATGTAATGATTGCTGAGACCCTCAAATGCCAGGGCAGTACAAACCCCTCACATGTGACCCCATTTTGGAAAGAAGACACCCCAAGGTATTTGCTGAGAGGCATATTGAGTCCATGAAACATTGAACTTTTTGTCACAAGTTAGCGGAAAGGGAGACTTTGTGAGAAAAAAAATCAATTTCCGCTAACTTGTGCCAAAAAAAAAATCTTCTATGAACTCGCCATGCCCCTCATGGAATACCTTGGGGTATTTATACTGCCCTGGCATTTCAGGGGCCCTAAAGCGTGAGAAGAAGTCTGGAATCCAAATGCGTAAAAATGCCCTTCTAAAAGGTACTCATTGGAATTAAGGAGTCACTACCAGAGCTTTGAGACGTTCTCACAGCTCTGTTTCTCCACCCCTGTGATGATGTCACTACCAGAGCTTGGAGGAGTTCTCTCTGCTCTGTTTCTCCGCCCCTGTGATTAGGTCTTTACTTTCAGTTTCCCTCCTCCCAGCTGTCCCTCCTGTGATTGATTCCTCTTCCTATAAAATACCACTCTTCCTGTTTAATCGTGCGGATTAAACTTTTCATTTGACCTGTATCTCTCGCTTGAGTATCTTCACTTGTGTGATATCTTTTCACTGGACCTGTGTTCTGCTGAAGCAAGTACTTTGGATATTGTCTGCTGACTTTGGATCTGTTTTCACTGCTGCTGCAGCTCCTTCAGTTAAGTGTGCAGACATTGTTTGTTTCTGTTTGTTTGCTGACTGGATCCGAGGCGACCCCGGTTCCGTCCATATACTGAGCTGGGCACCGGTGGCCGTGCCCCTTCCACTATTGTAGGGGTTACAGTGGCCATCAGCCTTAGGTACGCAGGCATGTCTCGATCCACCATCTGGATCTGGACATGGGCTTAGCAGCATAGGGAGAGCTTTTAGGGTCTGACAGGGGTCACCCTTTATGTTCCCTAGTTTGGGTCCGGTCAGTAGCTAATTCACTGTGTATGATCTTGTTGTTCAAATACAGCCGTGACATTATAATCCGCCGAAACCGTCCTATTTGACATGGATCCACTTTCTAGCCTGGTTGACCGCATGCAGGGTCTTTCTTTGGAGGTTCGGATCTCCGTCAATCTATGACTCAGCTTCAAGCATTGGGCTCGGCTCCGGCCCATGGAGTCTGTTGCGAGCCAAAGGTCTCACTTCCAGAAACGTTCTCTGCGGGCAGTGAGAATTTTGTTCGCTTCAGAGAGGCATGCAAACTCCATTTTTACTTGTGTCCCCATTCCTCTGGTAATGAGGAGCAGAGGGTGAGGATTGTCATCTCCCTGCTCAGGGGTAACGCTCAGACTTAGGCTTTTTCGCTGCCATCGGGGGATCCCTCCCTTCGATCCGTGGAAAGATTTCTTGTGGCCCTG
Organism: Bufotes viridis; assembly: GCA_033119425.1. Lineage (NCBI taxonomy): Eukaryota > Metazoa > Chordata > Amphibia > Anura > Bufonidae > Bufotes > Bufotes viridis. The sequence goes on from CM065590.1 coordinate 387,502,863, forward strand.
GGGCAGATATATGATGACCCGGATCGTGTTGCTCTGGCTGAATCTAACTTACGTTTTTTATGCCAGAACAAACTTCGGAGATGGGCAGCTGATTCAGGTTGGAATGATGCTGCACTCCGGAGTCAGTTCTGTCATGGTCTCTCAGAGAGATTGAAAGATGCGTTTGCTTTCCATGAGAGACCAACGTCCTTAGAGTCTGCCATGTCATTGGCGGTACGCCTTGACAGGCGTCTAAGAGAAAGAAACGAGACCTCTCTGTCCACCCATTGTCAGTCTAGGGGCAGGGGTGCGGACTCATTCAGTGTACAGGGGCCTCATCCTGTCTCGGTCCCCTCTGAGGAGGAGCCTATGCAGCTAAGTCGACTTGCCCCTGATAAAGGAGGATTTAGTCCTCTGAGAATGGTGTGTTTTTGTTGTGGGGGCATTGGTCATTTGGCAAATGTTTGTCCATCTAGGAAATTCATGAACTGTACTAAGAGTGATAATAAGAGAAAAACCTCAAAAGGTAAATCGTCAAACTCTGCTTCATCTGCTACCTTGGGCAAAGTTGATGTAGGAATTGATGCTTTTCCTCTGACCTGCAGTTCCCATTTTCTCCTTTCTGCCAGGGTGGCGCTAGAGAGCAAAGTCATTTCTTGTGAAATTTTTGTCGATAGTGGAGCGGCCGTCAATCTTATTGACACTCAATTTGTAGCCATGCATGGTTTTCAGGTTTGCACATTAGAAAAGGATATACCTGTTTTTGCTATTGACTCTGCTCCACTCTCACAGAGATCCCTGAAGGGCATTGTTCACAATATCCGGTTAGCTGTAGGTGACACTCATGTGGAGGATATATCTTGTTTTGTCCTTAACGGATTGCCTACTCCTCTAGTTTTGGGGTTACCCTGGTTCACTAGACATAACCCCACTATTGATTGGCAAGGAAGGCAAATAAATGAGTGGAGTGATTTTTGTAGAGAGAATTGTCTCACGACTTTTGCAGAGGTATCTACTAAAACTGTGCCATCATTTCTCTCCGATTACTCGGACATGTTTTCCGAGAGCGGGGTTCAGGAGCTACCTCCTCACCGGGAGTTTGACTGTCCCATTAACCTCATTCCCGGCGCCAAGCTGCCAAAAGCACGCCTGTACAATTTCTCACAACCGGAAAGAATCGCAATGCGAACCTATATCTCTGAGAGTCTCGATAAGGGGCATATTCGTCCATCAAAATCACCTGTTGCCGCGGGTTTTTTTTTTTGTTAAAAAAAAAGATGGCTCTCTGAGACCTTGCCTAGATTTTAGGGAGCTGAATCGTATCATGATTCCCGATCCCTATCCCCTTCCTCTGATCCCGGACCTCTTCAACCAAATTGTTGGGGCCAAGGTTTTTTCTAAACTGGATTTGAGAGGTGCGTACAACCTGGTCAGGGTCAGAGAGGGGGATGAATGGAAAACGGCCTTTAATACCCCTGAGGGGCATTTCGAGAATCTCGTTATGCCTTTTGGCTGGATGAATGCTCCGGCCATCTTTCAGCATTTTGTTAACAGTATTTTCTACCATTTAATGGGGAAATTTGTTTTGGTGTATCTTGATGATATTTTGATTTTTCCCCTGATGTTCAGACCCATCAGGATCATCTTTTCAGGTTCTGCAGATTCTGCGGGAAAATAAATTATACGCCAAGCTGGAGAAATGTGTTTTTATGGTATCGGAGATTCAATTTCTGGGTTTTCTCCTCTCTGCTTCTGGTTTTCGCATGGATCCGGAGAAGGTCCGTGCTGTGCTTGAGTGGGAGCTCCCTGAGAATCAGAAGGCATTGATGCGCTTTCTGGGTTTTGCGAACTATTACAGAAAGTTCATTTTGAATTATTCCTCTGTTGTCAAACCCCTCACTGACATGACAAAAAAGGGGGAAGATTTTTCCTCTTGGTCGGAGGAGGCGCTTGCAGCTTTTTCTAAGATTAAAGAAAGTTTTGCGTCTGCTCCCATCTTGGTGCATCCCGATGTTTCCTTACCTTTTATTGTTGAGGTGGATGCTTCCAAGGTGGGTGTTGGTGCGGTTTTGTCCCAGGGCCCTTCTCCTGCCAAATGGCGACCCTGTGCCTTTTCTCTAAAAAAACTCTCCCCGGCAGAGAAGAATTATGATGTGGGAGATAGGGAGTTGTTGGCCATCAAGTTGGCTTTAGAGGAATGGCACCATTGGTTGGAGGGGGCCAGGCACCCTATCACCGTTTTTACCGACCATAAGAATCTGGCGTACTTGGAGTCGGCCAAGCGTATGAATCCGAGACAGGCCAGATGGTCTCTGTTCTTCTCCAGATTAAATTTTGTCATTACATTCCACCCTGGGATCAAAAATGTGAAGGCTGATGCTCTCTCTCGCTGTTTTCCGGGAGGAGGAAACTCCGAGGACCTGGGTCCCATTTTGGCAGAGGGGGTAGTTGTTTCTGCTCTGTATTCTGATTTGGAGGCCAAGGTCCAGGCTGCCCAGACTGAGGCACCTGCCCGTTGTCCTTCTGGGAAGTTGTTTGTGCCTCCTAAGTTACGTCACAAACTCTTCAAGGAGCATCATGATACTGTTCTTGCTGGTCACCCTGGGAGTAGAGCCACGGTAGATCTCATTGCTCGGAGATTTTGGTGGCCGGCTCTTCGTAAGTTGGTGGACGGTGTTGTGGCTGCTTGTGAGACGTGCGCTCGCGCTAAGGTCCCTCGTTCACGGCCTTCAGGTCCCCTTCTCCCGTTACCCATATCTTCTCGTCCTTGGACACACCTGTCCATGGACTTTATCACGGATCTTCCTCGTTCCTCAGGGAAGTCAGTGATCCTGGTGGTGGTGGACCGTTTTAGCAAGATGGCTCATTTTGTACCCTTCCCTGGTTTACCCAATGCTAAAATGTTGGCGCAAGCTTTTGTCGACCATATTGTTAAATTGCATGGCATTCCCTCTGATATTGTTTCCGATAGAGGCACGCAGTTTGTGTCCAGATTCTGGAAGGCTTTCTGTTCTCGCATGGGGGTTCGGCTGTCCTTCTCTTCTGCTTTTCACCCGCAATCGAATGGTCAGACTGAATGCGTCAATCAGAATCTGGAGACATATTTGCGCTGTTTTGTGGCAGAGAACCAGGAGGATTGGTGTTCGTTTCTCCCTCTTGCTGAGTTTGCTCTGAACAACCGTCGTCAGGAATTTTCTGATAAGTCAGCATTCTTTGGTGAATATGGGTTCCATCCGCAGTTTGGGACATTCTCGGGAGGGGCTCCTTCTGGTTTGCCTGAGGAGGAGAGATTTTCCTCGTCTTTGTCTACCATTTGGCAAAAGATTCAGAGTAATCTAAGAAAGATGAGTGAGAAATATAAGCGTGTGGCTGATAAGAGACGTGTGCCTGGTCCGGACCTGAATGTGGGTTATCTGGTGTGGTTGTCTACAAGAAATATTAAACTGAAGGTTCCCTCCTGAAAATTGGGTCCCAAGTTTATTGGGCCTTATAAGATCCTGTCCATCATCAATCCTGTTGCCTTCCGTCTTGATCTTCCACGGGTTTGGAAGATACATAATGTATTTCACAGATCTCTCTTAAAACCATATGTCCAGCCCACGGTACCCTCCTCTTTGCCTCCTCTTTGCTGCTGCAGCTCCTTCAGTTAAGTGTGCAGACATTGTGTGTTTCTGTTTGTTTGCTGACTGGATCCGAGGCGACCCCAGTTCCGTCAATATACTGAGCAGGGCACCGGTGGCCGTGCCCCTTCCACTATTGTAGGGGTTACAGTGGTCATCAGCCTTAGGTACGCGGGCATGTCTCGATCCACCATCTGGATCTGGACATGGGCTTAGCAGCATAGGGAGAGCTTTTAGGGTCTGACAGGGGTCACCCTTTATGTTCCCTAGTTTGGGTCCGGTCAGTAGCTAATTTACTGTGTATGCTCTTGTTGCTCACATACAGCCGTGACTGTGCGCTTGTAGTTGCGCATCATCCAATCACGCTCCAGTGAGGGAATTTAGGACAGCACGTTGTCCTTGTAATGGGGATCCAGCAGGGTGTCCACCCTGTAGGCACCACTGGTTAGAATGTGGGCAACTCTGCGGTCGTTGCGCAGGCACTGCAGCATATAGTCGCTCATGTGTGCCAGAGGCAATGACAAGCTGTCCTCTGTGGGAGGTGTATCGTTTATGTCCCCTGTATCCCCCCAGCCATGCTGCAGTGATGGCCCTGAGCTGCTTTGGGTGCCACCCTGCTGTGAACACGGTTCCTCCTCCTTCTCCTCCCCCTCCTCCTTATCCTCCAGAACTGTGCCCTGGCTGGACAATTGTGTACCTGGCCTATATTGGTGCAGGAACCCACCCTCCACGCCACTTGTGAATGACTGGCCTGATAACCATGGAAATGATCCCTCTTCCTCCTGTGCCACATCCTCTTCCATCAACACCCGAAGCGTTCTTAGGCACAGGGGCACGTTGATTCCCACCTTTAGGGTCTAAACGTGAGCACAGTAGTCTAGGGCTAGTTGGTAGGATATTGTTAGTAGGTGATTTTACAAACATCGTTAACCCTTTAGGTTTTCCACAAGTGTTAATGGCAAATGGAGATGAAATTTCAGAATTTCTATTTTTTGTTACCTTGCCTCAAAAAGAGTGTAAAATAGAGCAACCAAAATCATATTTACCTTAAAATAGTACAAACAAAACTGCCACTTTATCCCATAGTTTCTACTGTAGGGGTGCATCGGGGGGCTTCAAATGGGACATAGTGTCAAAAAACCAGTCCAGCAAAATCTGCCTTCCAAAAACCATATGGCGTTCCCTTTATTCTATGCCCTTCCGTTTGGCCATACAGCAGTTTACAACCACATATGGGGTGTTTCTGCAAACTACAGAATCAGTGTAATAAATATTGAGCTTTGTTTGGCTGTTAACCCTTGCTTTGTTACTGGAAAAATGGATTAAAATGGAAATTTTTTTAAAAAAAGCTGTTTTGGGACCATTTATATTTCTTGTTATTTACATCGTTGATCTGACAGGTTAGATTGTGTGCTATTTCTATAGAGCAGGTTGTTATGGACAGGACAATACCAAATATGACTACTTTTTGGGGGTTTTGTTTCAGTTTTTCATAACAAAGCATTTTTGAAAAAAATTATTTTTTAGTGTCTCCACATTCTGAAAGCCATAATTAAAATTTTTATTTTTTGGGTAACTGTCTTGTGTAGGGGCTCATTTTTTGCAGGATGAGATGACGGTTTGGTTGGCACTATCTTGGGGTGCATATGACATTTTGGTCGCTTGCTATTACACTTTTTGTGATGTAAGGTGACAAAAATCACTTTTGACACAGTATTTTTTATTTTTTTTCTGTGTTCACCTGAGGGGTTAGGTCATGTGTTATTTTTATAGAGCAAGTTGTTTCGAATGCGGCAATACCTAATATGCATACTTTTTATTTATTTATTTAAGTTTTACACAATAATATCATTTTTGAAACAAACAAAATCATGTTTTAATGTTTCCATAGTCTGAGAGCCATATTTTTTAATTTTTTGGGGCGTTTGTCTTATGTAGGGTATTTTATTTTTTGCGCGATTAGAGTTTGATTGGCACCTTTTCTGAGTGCATATAACTGTTTGATCGCTTGCTATTACAGTTTTTGTAATGTGAGGTGACAAAAATGATTTTTTTTTGCATAGTTTTTTTACGGTATTTACCTGAGGGGTTAGATCATGTGATGTTTTTATAGAGAAGGTTTTTACGGACGCGTCGATACCTAATATGTATACTGTTTTTTTATTTATTGTACTTTAACACAATAAAAGCATTTTAGAAAAAATAATAATGTTTTACTGTCTCCATAGTCTGAGAGCCATAGTTTTTTATTTTTTTGGGCGATTGTGCTATCTAAGGGCTCATTATTTGCGAGATGAGATAGCGGTTTGATTGGTCCTATTTTGGGAAGCATACGCATTTTTGATCGCTTGGTATTACACTTATTGTGATGTAAGGTGACAAAAAATTGCTTTTTTTACACCATTTATTTATTTATTTTTTACGGTATTTACTTGAGGGGTTAGGTCATGTGATATTTTTATAGAGCAGGTTTTTAAGGATGCGGCGATACATAATATGTGTAGTGCATTTTATTTTTTTAATTTTTATTTAGTGATATGGTTTTTTTTTAATTTTACCTTTTTTCACTTTTTTTTTACATTTTTTTGACCCAGACCCACTTGGTTCTTGAAGATCCAGTGGATCTGATGTCAGTATAATACAGTACAGTATACTATATAGTGTACTGTACTGTATTTTGTACTTTACACTGTCTGGTCAGACTTCTGCTTTTAGCAGAAGTCTGATCCAGCAAAGAAGATCCCAGCAGACGTACTTGTTTCCAATCAGTTATATTCTTTTATTGTAACTATAGGATAATAACAGGACTCGTTTAGGCCCGTCCAGCCTTTCTCAATTGCATGATAACTAACGAAACCTAGTTTATAGGTGCAGGATCACATGGTCATGACATCATCAGCTGATTAAACAAACAGGAAATGACATGTACAACATAACAGAGTGTCCCTTCTTATTTCAAATCGTGTTATCCTACCGGCCCAAAAACCTTCAAATTTCAGCGTGATATTGCAGCCTGTGAAAAGAACACTCCAAATAATAATTAAAAACACATAATCTCGTAATCCCTATTAATCCCCCTTGGTTGTAAAGTATCCAATGTATGGATCCAATATGCCTCCCTTTTAAGTAGAATTTTTTTCAAATCACCTCCCCTCCTTGGCTGATGTACCCGTTCTATAATCTGGAATTTTAATTGTGAGATGGAATGATTACATTTATCAAAATGGAACGGCACAGGGAGTATTAAATTATTTTTCCGTATGGTAGACTTATGTTTACCAATACGGTCCCTTACTGTCTGCATGGTCTCTCCCACATACAGCAGACCGCAGGGACATTTCATGAGGTAAATTACATTTGTTGTGTCACAATTGTAATAGCCCTTGATCATATATGGTTTTCCAGTGTGTGGGTGGTAGAAAAACTGGCCCTTTTGAACATTAGAGCATTGCATGCAATGAAGGCAGCAGTATGTACCAGATTTTTGATTAGTGAGGTTTCTTTGTATCTGTCTCCCTCTAATACACCCTATATCCGCCTGGACTAATTGGTCTCTCAAACTCGTGCTGCGTTTATTTCTTATCAGAGGCATGCTTTTAACTTCCTCCACTGTTGGATAGGACTTAGCCAAAATATGCCAATGTTTCCGTACCACATTGTCAAAATGGTGATTAAAAGGATGGAACTTGTGTACAAAAGTGTGTTGTAGACTGTCCCCCACTGCTTTCTATGGCCTCCACCAGTATTTTATCAGGGTAGCCTCTATCCGCAAATCAAGATGTAATTTCTTCTATCCTATTACATTGTTTCTCAGGGTCTGTCACAATGTTCCTGACACGCATGTACTGGGATTTGGGAATAGCTTTCTGAAGTGCTGGAGGATGGGAGCTCTGCAAGTGCAAAATACTATTTTTATCCATTTCTTTTCTGTATAGGTCTGTACACAAGTGTCCATCCTCATTTTTCATCACCACAGTGTCCAAAAAGTTCCCAAAATCGCGACTATAGGTCAGGGTAAATTGCAACTCATATTCACACATTATTCAAGTGCTGGAAAAACTGAAGGAGGGACTCGAGTGGCCCCGCCCATAAGCAAAACACGTCTATAAATCTTTACCAGATCAATGCAAATTTTTGAAAATCATCATAAGTGTAGACATATTTCTCTTCATATTTCATTTGCGTAGAGTGGGGCCACATTCGAGCCCATCGCGGTCCGCGCGTCGCTGTAGATAGAAGGAGTCACTAAATAAAAAAAACTTCTCATATAATACCAGCTGTAATAATTCCACAAAAAATTCCTGTTTCTCAGTAGACTGTGGACTCGACCACAAAAGCCCTGATATTGCTTCTATACCTTTATTGTGCTCTATAGACGTGTATAAACTGACCACGTCTATAGTTACAAGCCAACAATCTTGTGAGACATCTTTTAATTCCTGTATAGATTGCAAAGAGTGGGCAGTATCCAGCAGAAATTATTTTATTTTTCGCACCAGCGGTGTCAGTATTTTCTCTAGGACTATTGCCAGAGGGGATAATACAGAGTTTACAGAAGCGACAATTGGTCGACCTGGGGGATCAACCAAGGTCTTGTGCACTTTCGGCAATATATAAAATACTGGCGTCACTGGTGAGTAGTTAATCAAAAACGTATATAGTTTTTTATCAATGACCCCATGATCCGCATAGCTCATCGCCAATTTGTGAATTTTTTTCTTTATATCAAATACGGGATTTCGGTCCAATATTTGATAAGTGTTCGTGTCACTCAGTTGTCGATGTTAGTGTCACTCAGTTGTCGATTCACCTCTTGTCTGTATTTAGTCTTATTCATGATAACAATCGAGCCCCCCTTATCGGCAGGCTTAATAATCAAGGATTTGTCCGCCATCAAATCATATATTGCTTGTCTCTCCTTTTTTGTAATATTCTGTTTAACTTGTAACTCCCCTTTTCTGGCCATGTCTATTTCTTTTTTTATATCATTAGTCACCAGGTGTACAAATGTTTCCACTGGATGATAGCTTTTCGGTGGAACAAAAGTACTTTTAATATGTAAGCCCAAGTCAGTTAGTTTTAGTGTTTCATTATTTTCACTAATCACCACAATCACGCAAACTGGAATTGTGATTGTTCCTTCACCGAAAAATGTGCCTTAAGCCTCACCTTTTGGAAAAATTGCTGGACATCTATGTCCATTTGGAAGGAGTCAAAATAACTAACAGGGCTAAATGAAAGACCCCTCTCCAAGATCTGCATGACATTTGGGTCTAACACTTGAGAGGAAAAATTTATATGACCACGGAGGATCGCCTACCAGAGAACGCGTGTCAGTACACTTGTTGGTTGTGTCCGCTCCGGACCTCTGATTAGCAGAAGTCTGATCAGAGATACTATTACCATGGCAAGCAGGACGCCTCTGAAGGCGTCCTGTTGCCATGGTGACCATCACCCGCTGCCATAACTGAGCAGCGGGTGATGGGGAGGGGAGCTTCCTCCCTCTGCGATCCCATCCTGTCAGGGGCTGCAAAGAAACAGCTCCCTCCCTGTTAACCACTTTCATGCCGCGGTCCATACGGACCGCGGCATGGAGGGGTTAAACGGCTGGCATCTGTACAAGCACAGATGCCAGCCGTTTTTAGCAGAGTGTCTGCAATGTGCTGACACTTTACTAACACCGCTGGACCACCAATGAATATTATAGAGAAGGGGGTGGGGGATCGCGATCCCTGCACGCCCCACCGCCCGCCTCCTGCAAACCGCCCGCACGTTGAGGGCTCAGGGGTGGGGGGGGTTGGGGATATAATTTATACATTTTATAAGGTTCTGATTCCCGCAGTCACGGACTGCTGGGATCAGAACCTTTGACCCAGCATTAGAAGTCTCTGATTGGCTAGTCTGTACAGACTAGCCAATCAGAGCGATCGCTGGCCGGGAACAACTTTGATTGGTCCCCGGGCCGGTTAGCTGAGACCCCTGGCTGTGTGTAACAGCCGGGTTCTCAGCGCTGTCACTATGTCTGCAGACATGGTGACAGTTTAACTGTAGGACGAGAATGCTCGTCCTAATGCGCTAAGTACCGCTCAGTTAGGGCGCGCATTCTCGTCCAGGGTCCTGGAGGGGTCAAGGCAAAAAAAAAATTTTTTTTTTTTTTTTTACCCAGCTGTATTTACTGATTATATTTTACTCTCAGAAATGCAGTGCAAGCCGCAAATGTACTTTATGTAAGAAAATAACCCACGTGGGTTTTTTCTTCCACAATGTCACAGTTGTGTTTACTGATTGTATTTCACTCTCAGAAATGCAGTGCAGGCCACATTTCACTCTCAGAAATGCAGTGCAGGCCACATAGGTACGTTATGGGGAAAAAAAAGTGATTTATTTTTTCACCCAAAATGTCACAGTTGTACAGATATAGCAGGGGTAAGACTCAAACCCTTAAATCAAATTTCATTATCTCATCAAGTTATCTTGAAACAAAAGCCATTGAGAAGCATTTGCTTAACATGTTTAGTTAACTTTAGTTTAGTTAACACATCTCATAAAACATGCATGTTAACCCTACTACATCCGTATTTACTGATTATATTTCACTCTCAGAAATGCAGTGCAGGCCGCAAAGATACTTTATGGGGGGAAAAAAGTGATTTTTTTTTTTCCACCCACAATGTCACAGAAGTATTTAAAGATTATATTTCATGCTCAGAAATGCAATGAAGGCCAAAAAGGTACTTTACGAGGGAAAAAAGTGATTTTTTTTTTTCACCCACGATGTCACAGTTGTATTTACTGATTATATTTCACTCTCAGAAATGCAGTGCAGGCCGGAAAGGTACTTTATGGTAAAAACGGTGATTTTTTTTTTTCACCCACAATGTTACAGTGGTACAGATATAGCAGGGTAAGACTCAAACCCTTAACTCAAATTTCATTATCTCATTGCGTTATCTTGAAACAAAAGCCATTGAGGAGCAATTGCTTAACACGTTTAGTTAACTTTATCTCATAAAACATGAGTGTTAACCCTACTACATCCGTATTTACTGATTATATTTCTCTCTCAGAAATACAGTGCAGGCCACAAAGGTACTTTATGGAAAAAAATTAAGTGATTTTTTTTCACCCACAGTGTCACAGTTGTATTTACTGATTATATGGCCCTCTCAGAAATGCAGTGCAGGCCACAAAGATACTTTATGGGGGGAAAAAAGATTTCTTTTTCTCCCACAATGTCCCAGTTGTATTTACTGAATATATTTCACGCTCAGAAATGAAGGGCAGGCCGCAAATCTACTTTATGGGGGAAAAAAGTGATTTCTTTTTCCACCCACAATGTCACAGCTGTATTTACTGATTATATTTGACTCTCAGAAATGCAGTGCAGGCCGCAAAGATACTTTATGGGGAAAAAAAAGATTTCTTTTTCTCCCACAATGTCCCAGTTGTATTTACAGTCAATGTCACAGATAATTGGGAGGAGAAAATGTTATACAGGAGATGTAGCACAGGTAATGGTGCTGCTGTCAATAGTGGCTAAGAAAAAATTACAGTCAATATCAGAGATATTTGGAATGCGGAAACGTTATACAGAAGAGGTACCCCAGGTAATGGCGCTGCTATCAACAGCGGCTTAGAAAATATGTCAGTCAATTTCACTGATATTTTGGATGCATAAACGTTACACAGGAGAGGTACCACAGGTAATGGCTTTTTCACCCACAATGTCCCAGTTATATTTACTGATTATATTTCACTCTCAGAAATGCAGTGCAGGCTGCATGGGGGGGAAAGGATGTTTTTTTTCACCCACAGTGTCATAGTTATATTTACTGATTATATTTCACTCTCAGAAATGCAGTGCAGGCCGCAAAGTTACTTTATGAAAAAAAAAGTTATTTTTTTTTTTCACCCACAATGTCAGTAATATTTACTGATTATATTTCACTCTTTAAAATGCAGTGCAGGCCACAATGGTACTTTATGGGGAAAAAAGGTGATTTTTTTTTCCACCCAGTGTCTCAGTTATATTTACTGATTACATTTCACCCTCAGAAATGCAGTGCAGACCCCAAAGGTACTTTATGGCTGGAAAAAAGTGATTTCTTTTTTCCACTCACATTGTCACAGTTGTATTTACTGACTATATTTCACTCTCAGAAATTGAGTGCAGGCCGCAAATGTACTTTATGGCAAAACAAACAATCGGGTTCGCTCAACACTATACAGGAGAGGTACCACCGGTAATGGAGCTGCGGTCAACAGCGGCAAAGAAAAAATTACAGTCAATGTCACAGATAATTGGGATGTGGAAACATTATACAGGAGAGGTATCACAGGTAATGGCACTGCTGTCATCAGCGGCTAAGAAAAAATTACAGTCAATGTGACAGATATTAGGGATGAGAAAACGTTATACAGAAGATGTAGCACAGGTATTGGCGCTGCTGTCAATAGTGGCTAAGAAAAATTACAGTCAATGTCACAGATATTTGGGATGCGGAAACGTTATACAGGAGAGGTAATGTAACTGTACGCAGCGGACACCGTCTACGGAATAAGTATACTGGATGTCACAAATATTTTTAGTATGTGCAAACGTTAAACAGGAGATGTAGCGCAGATTATGTTGCTGTCTGCAGTGGCCAAACAATGGCACGCTTTTTAGCGCAGGTTGCGCTAAAAATATATATTGCTGCCAGACACAACAATAGTCCTTAAAAGGACTTTTGGGTCTCTAACACCAACCCTGCCTATCAAAAAGATAAAATGTAATTCCCTACACTATCTGTCCCTTCAACATCACAGCTCTCCCTGACTAAGACTGAGCCGAACTACATGTCATGGGGTGCTTTATAGCATTCGATGACGCATTCCGGCCAGCCAATCACTGCAATGCCAGTAACCAACATGGCTATGGCATTACAGTGAGTGGAAGTACTTATCTTCACCTTTATTGGCTAAGTAGCATCCAACAAACGTGCAGGGAGGAGACTCGAGAATCGCACTCGAGCACATGCGGTATTCGGCCGAAAACACCACGATGTGCCGAGCATCATGATGCTCGAGCCGAACTAGTGTTCGGCCAAGCATGCTCACTAGTGCGGATTCCTAAGTCTGGTCTGATAAGGCATTATATGCCTTTTCAGCGGTGATGGAGTGTTTTGATTCCACTCCTATACTGGTGCAACCTGATGTGTCACGGGCATTCATTGTGGAATGTTGACGCAAAGGTAGGGATTAGAGCAGTTTTGTTGCAGGGTCCTTCTGCTAGCAAATGGCACCCATATGCTTTTTTCTCTAAAAACTCTCTACTGCTGAAAGAAATTATGATGTAGGTAATAGAGAGTTGCTTACCATTAAGTTGGCTTTTGAGGAATGGCGTCATTGATGGGAAGGTGCGATTCATCCCATTACGGTAATTACTGATCACAAAAATCTGGCTTATCTGGAGTCGGCTAAACGTCTGAACATAGGGCAGGCCAGATGGTCATTGTTTTTTACCAGATTTAATTTCGTTGTCACCTATCGCCCTGGAGTTAGTAACATAGTATATAAGACCGAAAAAAGACATTTGTCCATCCAGTTCGGCCTGTTTCCTACAAGTTGATCCAGAGGAAGGCAAAAAACCCCTGTGAGGCAGAAGCCAATTTTCCTCACTTATGGGGAAAAAAATTCCTTCCCGACTCCAATCAGGCAATCAGAATAACTCTCTGGATCAACGACCCCTCTCTAGTAGCTATAGCCTGTAATATTATTACACTCCAGAAATAAATCCAGTCCCCTCTTGAATTCCTCTCTCAGGCAGAGAGTTCCATAGTCTCACTGCTCTTACAGTGAAGAATCCTTTTCTATGTTTGTGTACAAAAGTTAAGACCTGGAGTTAAGATGCTTTGTTGCGTAGCTTTCCCGGGGGGGTGATTCGGAGGATATTAGCTGATGGGGTTGTTGTATCCACCCTATATCCTGAAATTGAGGCAGAGGTGTTGGAGGCCCAGAGAGATGCACCTGACTCTTGTCCTCCAGGGAAGTTGTTTGTTCCTTCAGCACAAGGTGTTCCAGGAACATCACAGTACTGTTCTTACAGGACACCATGGGAGCAGATCCACGGTTGATCTTATTTCCTGGAGATTCTGGTGGCCAGGATTGCATAAATGTGTTGATTTCTACTTCACTTGTCTATCCTGTCCCGACTGTGGACTCATTTGACCATGGACTTTATCACAGATTTGCCTAATTCCTCAGGGAAAACTGTTATTCTGCTGTTTGTTGATTGCTTCAGCAAGATGTCGCACTTTATAGCATTATCAGGTCTTCCTAATGCTAAAACTCTCACACAAGTCTTTGTCGATAACATTGTGAAACTACACTGTATTCCCTCTGATGTGGTGTCTGATAGGGGGACTCAGTTTGTTCTGTACTCACCTGTGGGTCCAATTATCCTTCTCTTCGGCTTTTCATCCTCAGTCAAACGTACAGACTGAGCGCACTAACCAGAATCTGGAGACTTATTTGAGATGTTTTGTCTTGGAGAATCAGGAGGAGTGGTCCTCATGTCTGTCGTTGACTGAGTTTGCCATAAATAACCGTAGGCAGGAGTCCACTGATAAGTCTCCGTTTTTCGGAGCATATGGGTTACATCTGCAGTTTGGCACATTTTCTTGTACTGAGACCTCTGTTATACCGGATAAAAAGATTTCCCTCTTCATTGTCATCTATTTGGCGGAAAATTGAAAACAATTTAATAAAAATGGGCAAAAAGTATAAACGTATGGCTGACAACAGACGTGTGAGTGGTCCAGACCTGAGAGTGGGTGATTCTGTGTGGCTGTCCACAAGAAACATTAAGTTAAAGGTACCTCCTTGGAAGTTTGGGCTAAGGTTTATTGGACCATATAAGATCTCATTATTAATCCGGTTGCTTTTCGTCTTGAACTCCCACAGGCTTTAAAAATTCATAATGTTTTTCACAAATCATTACTGAAAAGATATGTCGAACCTGCTGAACCGTCCTCCTTACCTCCTCGGAGAGACTGGCGGCACGTGTGGGTATCTGACAGTCTGTTGTTGTTTGGTAGTGACCACACCTCTTGCCAGGTGCAGAGGCCCTATTTAGTTCTGACTCGCACTGCTTACCATGTGGTTGATATTTCCTGATGGAGTTGGTTGAGCTGGTGTGTTGTTCCTTTGGATCTCCTGCTCTTCCCTTCTGCTTTAAGATAAGTGCATTTTGTTTTGCATTTTGTTGTTCACTTGTGTTAGTTGCTTTTCAGGCCTCAGGGAAGACGCTGGTTCCTTCATGTGGGAAGGAACCAGGAGTCTCATTCCCTGCCACCAGTCCTCGGGTTTTCCAGGGTCTCCAGGGCTTAGGTTCCGGTGTTTGAGTATTCCCGCCTTCAGGGTCTACTCATATTGGCAGCAGTCAGGGAGAGGTCTAGGGATTCCTAGGAGGTTACCATCCCTCTCCCTTAGCTTAGCTGCCCCCCCAATTTCCTCAGGGTCATGTGAGCATCTTTCTTCTTCTTCCCTCGTCCTTTTTTTCCTATCGACATGTGCAGTAAAATGGAGCTGTCTGGTGTTTTGCTGGATTTGTCGGAAGTGAACCTGAAAAACTTTAGGTTCATCTAGCAGATGAATTTTTGGTAAGTTTTGCTCATCTCTAATTCTATTGTAAAACAGTACCTATAATACATTTTAATTACATGCAATTATAAAAAATATATAGTTCTAGATGCTGGTTTGAAAACTGTCAAATTTTTTTTCTTGGTACAATCCCTTTAAGACTACTGGTAGTACACCCAATGCACTGCATTTACAATCACTACACTCAGATATCAAAAATATATGTGGTGTTACAATTTATGAAAGAGGTGAGAGTATGTGGAAACAATTTTTTAGCCTGATTTAATATACCAAAATACAGGTTGTATGGCATCTTTTTAAGATGTTTTTGAAGAAACAGCAAGAAGTTGGTAGTTAGAGACAAATGCATGGAGGGGGCCAATATATTACCCAAAGTTGCACCATTTTCTGGCCACTAAAGAGCACTTATTTCCTAAATATTTCTAATACTGGGATCTTCTTCTAACATAAGTATTATTTAATTATGCAATCTATTTGTACTCTAATGAAAGTTTGTAGAGAAGGTTACAAAGTTAGATTCATCAATAGGTCTGCGGTATTCCGTAAATGTTTGTTTGTTTTTGGACACAGCTATATTTCTAGCCCTTTTTAAACCCTTAAGGACCCTGTCATCTTTTACCTTAAGGACCAGGCCATTTTTAGCAAATCTGACATGTGTCACTATATGTAGTAATAACTTTAAAACGCTTTTACATATCCTGGCCATTCTAAGACTGTTTTCTCATCACATATTGTACTTCAAGACAGTGGTAAAATAGAGTGAAAATTTTTTAATTTATAAAAAAAATATCAAATTCACCCAAAAATTTAAAAATAAGCAAATTTCTAAATTTCAATGTCTCTACTTATCTAATAGATAGTAATTAGAGTTGAGCGAACACCTGGAAGTTCGGGTTCGGCGAGTTCAGCCGAACTTCCGGGAAAAGTTCGGGATCCGAACTCGACCCGAACTTCATCCCGAACCCGAACCCCATAGAAGTCAATGGGGACCCGAACTTTTGGGCACTAAAAAGACTGTAAAAGACACCCAGAGGGATAATATACCGCAATAAATGCATTGCGATTACAACTTTGAGCTAACGATCACCATGGGAACGCCTCCTCCAGTAGAATGTACTGTCGGATGTGAGAATTAAGTTGAAATCGCAATGCTATTCTTATATATTTGCTTAATCGCATTGCAGATTTCATACTTAGCATTGCTAATAATTCATCCATATCGCTAACTTACTGAGTCAGTAAGTTAACGAATCATGGATGGAATTATTTAGCAATGCTAAGTTGAAACGGCAATGCGATTAAGCAGATATATAAGAATTGCATTGCGATTTCAACTTAATTCTCACATCCGACAGTACATTCTACTGGAGGAGGCGTTCCCATGGTGATCGGTAGCTCAAAGTTGTAATCGCAATGCGATTAAGCAAATACATAAGAATCGCATTGCGATTTCTGCTTCAGCCGGATTCCGTGCTAATGGAGCGTCTACATCACCATGGGAACAATGCTAGAATGTACTGTCGGATTTGAGAAGTTGAAATCGCAATGCGATTAAGCAAATATATAAGAATCGCATTGCGATTTCAACGTAATTCAAACATCCGACAGTACATTCTACTGGAGGAGGCGTTCCCATGGTGATCGGTAGCTCAAAGTTGTAATTGCAATGCGATTTCAGCTTTAAGCCTGTACTATTCTGCTATATAGTACTTTCAAAATGCGCCGAGAGAACATGCCGAACTCTGAACCCGAACTTTTACGAAAATGTTCGGGTTCGGGTCCGTGTCACGAACACCCCAAAGTTCGGTACGAACCCGAACTATTCTCAAACTGTTCGCTCAACACTAATAGTAATACCTCCAAAAATTGTTATTACTTTACATTCCCCATATGTCTACTTCATGTTTGGATCATTTAGAAAATGACATTTTATTTTTTGGGGACGTTAGAAGGCTTAGAAGTTTAGAAGCAAATCTTGAAATTTTCCAAACCTCAATTTTTTCATGAACAGCTCAGTTATGAAGTCACTTTCTGGGGCTTACATATTGGAAACCACCCATAAATTACCCCATTTTAGAAACTACACCCCTCAAGCTATTCAAAACTGATTTTAAATTTGTATCTATTTTTTATGCAACACATCAAGGGTTAACAGCCAAACAAAACTCAAAATCTATTACCCTGAATCTGTAGTTTACAGAAATACCCCATGTGTTTTTAAAAACTGATGTAGTGGCGCACAGCAGGATTCAGAGTGGAAGGAGCACCATATGGCTTTTGGAGAGCGGATTTAGCTGGAATGGTAATTGGGAGCTATGTTGCATATGAAGACACACTGAGGTGGCCCTAGAGTGGAAACCCGCAAAAAGTGACCCAATTCTGGAAGCTTCACTCCTCAAGGAATATTTCAAAGTGTGTAGTGAGCACAGTAACCCATCAGGCATTTCACAGAATTAGGAAAACGCTGTGAAAATGAAAAATTAATTTTTTTCCAGAAAAAATTGCTTTACACCCATATTTTTCACTTTCACAAGGGGTAACAGGACAAAATGCACCCCACATTTGTTCCCCATTTCCCCGCGAATACGCCAACACCCATATGTGCTAAAAAAAATGATGTATAATCGCACGGAAGGCTTCAGAGTGGAAGGAGCACCGTATGGCAGTTAGGAGAGAGGATTTAGCTGGAAGGGTAATTGGGAGCTATGTTGCATATGAAGACACTCTGAGGTGGCCCAACAGTGGAAACCCCCAAAAAGCGAACCCATTATGGAAACTATACCCCTCAAGGAATATTTCAAGGTGTGTAGTGAGCACTTTGACCCATCAGGCCATTTTTCACTTTCACAAGGGAAAACAGGACTAAATGTACCCCACATTTGTTCCCCATTTCCCCGTGAATACGCCAACACCCCATATGTGCTAAAAAAATCACGTATTTTAGCTGCCATGTCGCATTTAAACAATGGTAGGAATAGTAGTAGTAATTGAGGAGCAGAACGCAAGTTGAATCCAACTCACAACTTTTACTGAATGATGGCTCCTTGGTAACAGTTGCATCCAGAACTAATACAGTCTTTAAACATATAGAGGTAGATTGCTGTAGATCCACTGCCAACAGGCTATGTGTACGTTTCTCAGGCTATGCTATATATTTTGTTCTTACTGGTAGGTTACACTGCTTCTGGTCCCTTTTAGCCCCGTGTAGTTTGCTGAGGTTGCCGGTGGCTGATAAGTCCTTCACCTTGACTCCAAAGGGTTTGTAATACTTCTTCTTCCTCAACTCCCTCTCCACCATGTCCCTTTTTAGGGCTAACTCATGACTCACTTGCTCAAGTGGCTTGATCTCACAGAGTTTTTGACTGACTGACTACCAACTGACTAGGCCTGAGCTGGTATATTTATACTAGAGTGGTGCCACTTTAGTGGTGGATGTATGCACTGCACCCTACAGCCTGTTAACAGGGATTGTACTGCAAATAGAGAACACAGCATGACATATGATGAAATATTTACATCAGACACAATATACTTTGCAGTGCCCACGTATATATAACCAGCGAGACGCTTCACTAACGTTTTATTTTTTTTTATTATGCCCATATGCAGCACGAGTCCCCAAAACTTTATTATCTCTGCTGCATCTACTGGGGTCCAACCTAGGGGTCTAGCGTATGGTGAGCTAGGGTTCTGAGCTATGAATTGTTGGGCGCACAAATTGGTTTAAATTTACAAAATCTTCAGAGAAAAAGATTATAAAAAAATCTAGCTCAGTGAAACCCGCACATTCTATTAGAATTCCTGGGACTGATAATTGTCAGGGGGTGGGGTCCATGTGGGCTCACTCTGGGGGGCTGCCTCCTCTGCTACCCTGGGGCGCCTTCTAGAGGGTCCCTCATCACCGGATGCTGATGATGATGAGGGGATAGAGGAGTAGAGGAAAGTGGCATCCTCTTTTCCCTCACTGGCAGACTCAGTATCGGAGGTAAGGATGGCGTATGCCTCTTCAGCTGAGTACACTCGTTGGGATGAATGTGACATTTTTATTTTATTGGGGTGTGATGTGTGAAACGTGTAAACCTTTATTTAGTGTGGCATGTGTATGAGGTGCTTTCACACGTGAAGAGCCTTGTAGAAAATGTAAAATTAAATTTTGAAGAAAAGATGAATAAAAATAAATCTGCAAAAATAAAGTCTTTTCTGCACAGAAAAAAGTATTTTCTGCACAAAAAAGTCTTTGCTGCACTAAAAAAGACTTCTGCAACAAAAAAAAAGTATTTTCTGCACAAACAAAGGGACAGGGACGGAGGGATCTGGAACAGTTGCAAAAAAAATTATAATTATAAGCTATAACAGATGTCCACCTTTCTTTTTATCAGCAGCAAAGGGGTTAAATCCGCAGTGGTTGTACACCACAAGTCCCAGCAAGCCACAGCAGCAAAGAAAGTCACAGAACTTTTCTGCCTCTTCCTGTGCAGCTATAGCACTGCCATTGGCTGGAGCGATGTTCCAGCCAATCGCTGCGCTGGCAGGGGACCCCGTCACATCCTTAAAGCTTGTAAAAAAGCGGGATCTTGACATAGGGGCCACTTAATATGGTGGATTTGGTGATCTCTGCAATGGGGACACCCCTTTGCTCGGTTTTCCTTCCTTTGAGGGATATCTGGCTTTCATTGTGTTGTAGACCCCATACTGGGGCTCCACATTTGGATTGCTGTGTTGAGACTCTTAAATAAGCCTCCGCAGTGTTTTCTGTAGCTGGTCTCCCTGAGATCAGCTATTGTTTTGTTTGAGTAGTCTCCAAGGCATTGCTCCCGGTTAGCCAGAATCCTACTCCACACTGATGAGGGGCAACACCCTGAAACAGCTGTCTGTGGATGGATACCTGGCTTTAGGTCTTCCCCGTCACATCCTTAAAGCTTGTAAAAAAGCTGGATCTTGACATAGGGGCCACTTAATATGGTGGATTTGGTGATCTCTGTAATGGGTACACCCCTTTGCTCGGTTTTCCTTCCTTTGAGGGATATCTGGCTTTCATTGCGTTGTAGACCCAATACTGGGGCTCCACATTTTTTTTGCATATCACCTCAGGTGTGACTGGTGCTGACCATTTCAGCATTAGCCACCATCCCCTGACCTCCTTCCACCCCGATCTTCCCCCAGAGCTGCGCGGACCTCATGAAGTACATGTACGTCATGGGTCCTTAAGGGGATAACATCCAGGGTTTATAACCTCATTCCTTAAGGGGAGAATACGAATAGGAAATTAAGTTTGTCCATCCCTTCCAAAGCCAAGAGGTGGACGTCCAGGCATACCTTAATGATTCTACATTCATTATTAAAGTCCATACCGCCTGAACAAGCACAAAAAGTTCTTATTCACCTACTGAGATACCATGTATAGTGTGGTGAGGATGGAAACTCTTAGCAGCCGAGCTAGTACTAAGTGCAGTTGGCTGTGATACAATTTAGTAATTACTCTATTTTTATCATTGTTTGTAGATTGAAATTGCACACCATTGCATGGTGAGGTGCCACTAGAAAGGTTATTCAACCTCAAAGATAATATAAGAAAGTTCAGACCAGTCTTCAAGTCTGAAGAAAAGCAGTCTTTTTATTTCTGTTTGTTTTCAACAATTTCTTAATCTCCTATATAATTGTTCCAGCAGTATTTGGATAACGTATTCAGATGAAAATAAATGACGACGTTTCGGAATGACCTTTGTCAATCCTCATCTGTGGGAATATACACTGATGAGCAAAAGAGTAGCAATGTTTTGAACTTTTGACTTACATGCTCCATATCTCACCATTCACTACAGCTTCGAAAGCAAGACTACCATTATTCTATAGACATTAATCTCGACTGTCTCATACATAAATTGGACAACTATTTAGCATGTGATTAGTTATGCAGATTCTTGTCATGCCACTGTATTGTTTCTGTTTTGCTCTTGGTGGTGGAACATTATTTTTCTTCTTGTATACTACAAATTAAAACCTAGTTCTTACATTCCTTTATAGTTCAGTGTGTTGTTAGGTTGATTGCCAAGTGAAAGATCACTGGTTAGAATACAGGAGTAGCTATGAAGAAAATTTCCAAAGAAAAGAGAAACAGCATCATCCAGCTCATCAATAGCGGTATCTCAGGAAAGAAAATTGCTAAACTGCATCATATGAGTGCCATCACAGTTAAAAGAATACGAAATGAAGTTCATCCATTCCAAAGCCAAGAGATGGACGTCCAGGCAAAATATCGGAGTCAACAAGTCGGCTCATCACAAGGTCTATCAGTTGTGGCGCGATAAACATGGCAGTGGAGGTGGTTCGTATGCTTTGTAATAGTGAGATCACAGACATCCATGCAAGCACCCTGCAAAAAGACTGGCATGGTGGCCTGAAACAAGGTGAAGAATCCTCGACTTCAATATCGCCATAAGAAGCGTCAGCTCAAGTCTGCAAAAATTTACGAACAGTGGACAGTAGAAAATTTAAATGGGTGATTTGGATGGTGGTAACGGATCGAGAAATGAAAGGAACTGTCAAGTTCGGTAGAGGAAACCTGATGATATGGGGTTGTTTCACAGCCAAAGTTGCATACTTGACCAGGATTAATGGTGGTCTCAATGCTGAGCTATATGTGAGTATCCTAAAAGACAAGTTACTGCGTACACTCAAGTACTATGGGTATGAAAAGGACGACATAGTGTTCCACCAGGACAACGACCCGAAGTGGATGGTGAGATGTGCCTGAAAGTCAAAAGTTCAAAACATTTTTACCCTTTTATTCATCAGTGTATGTCCTCCAGCAGAATATTTACATGTGCAGTTGCAAGAAAAAGTATCTGAACCCTTTGGAATGATATGCATTTCTGCACAAATTGGGTATAAAATGTGATCTGATCTTCATCTTAGTCACAACAATAGACAATCACAGTCTGCTCAAACTAATAACACAGAATTAAATGTTACCATGTTTTTATTTAACACACCATGTAAACATTCACAGTGCAGGTGGAAAAAGTATATGAACGCTTGGATTTATTAACTGGTTGAACCTCCTTTGGCAGCAATAACTTCAACCAAACGTTTCCTGTAGTTGCAGATCAGACGTGCACAACGGTCAGGAGAAATTCTTGATCATTCCTCTTTACAGAACTGTTTCAGTTCAGCAATATTCTTGGGATGTCTTGTGTGAATTGCTTTCTTGAGGTCATGCCACAGCATCTCAATAGGGTTGGGGTCAGGACTCTGACTGGGCCACTCCAGAAGGCGTATGTCATTGTCCTGTTGCAACACCCATCTTCTGTTGAGCTTCAGCTGGTGGATAGATGGCCTTAAGTTCTACTGCAAAATGTCTTGATAAAATTGTGTACTTGAAGGAGAGATAAGAAGAGACAGCGGCACTCACCAATTCCAAGATAAAATGTCCAGTTTATTGTACTTGTTAAAATAGGGTGCAAGCAGGTCTGACCTGCTTGCACCCTATTTTAACAAGTACAATAAACTGGACGTTTTATCTTGGAATTGGTGAGTGCCACTGTCTCTTCTTATCTCTCCTTCAAGTACACAATTGTGTCTACTTCAGCAGAGCACCACCGCATCCATTTACTGAAATCACACTATCTGTGTCTTCATCTTAACCCCGCATGAACTGGTCAGGTGTAGCAGTGCCGGCAGCGCTTTCTTCTACTGTTTGCTTTCAAAATGTCTTGATAAACTTGGGAATTTATTTTTCCTCGATGATAGCAATCCATCCAGGCCCTGACACAGCAAAGCAGTCCCAAACCATGATGCCCCCACCACCATACTTCACAGTTGGGATGAGGTTTTGATGTTGGTGTGCTGTGCCTCTTTTTCTCCACACATAGTGTTGTGTGTTTCTTCCAAACAACTCAACTTGGTTTCATCTGTCCACAAAATATTTTGCCAGTACTGCTGTGGAACATCCAGGTGCTCTTTTGCAAACTGTAAACGTGCAGCAATGTTTTTTTTGGACAGCAGTGACTTCCTCTATGTATCCTCCCATGAAATCCATTCTCGTTTAGTGTTTTACTTATCGTAGATTCGTTAACAGGGATGTTAGCATATGCCAGAGACTTTTGTAAGTCTTTAGCTGACACTCTAGCATTCTTCTTCACCTCATTGAGCAGTCTGCGCTGTGCTCTTGCAGTCATCTTTACAGGATGGCCACTTCTAGGGAGAGTAGCAGCAGTGCTGAACTTTCTCCATTTATAGACAAATTGTCTTACCGTGGACTGATGAGCAGCAAGGCTTTTGGAGATACTTTTATAACCCTTTTCAGCTTTATTCAAGTCAACAATTCTTAATTATAGGTCTTCTGAGAGCTCTTTTGTGCGAGGCATCATACACATCAGGCAATGCTTCTTGGGAAAAGCAAACCCATAACTGGTGTGTGTTTTTGATAGGGTAGGGCAGCTGTAACCAACACCTCCAAACTCATCTCATTGATTGGACTCCAGTTGGCTGACACATCACTCCAATTAGCCGTTGGAGATGTCATTAGTCTAGGGGTTCACATACTTTTTCCACCTGCACTGTGAATGTTTACATGGTGTGTTCAATAAAAACATGGTAACATTTAATTCTTTGTGTGTTATTAGTTTAAGCAGACTATGAATGTCTATTGTTGTGACTTAGATGAAGATCACATCACATTTTATGACTAATTTGTGCAGAAATCTATATCATTCCAAAGGGTTCACATACTTTTTCTTGCAACTGTATATCACCACAGATGAGACTGGACAAAGGTCATTCCAACTGAAACGTCATCATTTATTTTCACATGTTATCCAAATACTGGTGAAAAATTATATAGGAGATACAGACATTGTTGAAAACAGAAATAAACAGAATTAAGGTCAAGAAATGCAATTTTAGTAAGATGTGTCATAAAGGTAAAACACAGTGAAAATGGATTATCATTAAAGAGGACCTTTCACCACTCCTGGCATGTCTGTTTTAATAGCTTCATGCATTCCCCACGTACTAACAATTCTGGAGCATCTATTCTTATGTCTGTATGTTGTCCCATTCCTCTATTATTTCTACTAGAAGTTATGAATACTTGCTAGCTGTCTGCAGTAAGGTTACAGAGGGGAGGTAACAAATTGGGGGGTGTACCTGCACAGTCTGAAAATGGCAGCACTAGCTGGATAAAGTGAGTCTGTGCAGGTATACCCCCAATTTGTTACTTCCCCTCTGTAGCCCTACTGAAAGCTAATATCAATTCATTCATAACTTCTAGTAGAAATAACAGACGAATGGCACAACATACAGATATAAGAATAGAAGCTCCAGAACTGTTATTACATGGGAGAAGCATGTAGCTATTAAAACAGACATGTCAGGAGCGATGAAAGGTCCTCTTTAAGATATTGAACAAAAACTGATATGAAAGTCACAGGACCCCTCCAAATATAGACCAGGTCATCAATGTACCAGCCTATGCTAGAAAAAAAGTGATATGATTCAGAATAAATGAAGCCTTCCTAAAACAGACAAATAAAAAATATAGCTAAACGAGCTGAAAATCCCTGAAATTGAGTAATTGTTATGACTAAGGGTGGGTTTCCACCAGAAACACATAAGCGAATTAGTTTATAATTTTTTCTATATGTCTTGAGATACAACTATTTTACAAGTGCTAAACATTTTTGTCTGCTACTTCTGGGAATCAGCCCTATGTTTGAGCACCATATTGAGATGAAGGTGAGCTCTGATCTTCTCTTTGTTTAATGCTTTTTCCTGTATTGCTGCATTACAATCAGTAATGAAAATATAATTGTGGGGGAGGGGGTGTTGTACATGCCTACCACTTTAAAGGTGCAAAATATTTTTACTGTAACAAAAACAATAAAATAAACTGAGAAAGCTAATGGGAAAAAGCGTCCACTCCCTGAAAATCAATACTTGGGGTAGCCACAGTTGCTGCAATTACAGATGGAACTGCAAGCCACTTGTGCATCTGTTAGCTTAGCACATCTAAACAAAGGAAATTGTGCCCATTTTTCCTGGTAAAACTGCTCCAACTCCTTCAAGTTAGATGGTTGATTTTCAGCAGTTTTCAGCAAGTAATGAAACAGATTCTCTTGACTAGGATTGAACTCTTTTTTTGTCTAGGCCATATCAAGACATTTAAACGTTTCCTCTTAAACCCCTACAGTGTAGCTTTAGCAGTATGTTTAGAGGAATTGTCCTGTTGGAAGGTGATTTGAACCTCCATCTTAGTCTCAAATCTCTAGCGGACTGAAACAGATTTTCCACAAGAATTGCCCTGTATTTACTGATATATATTTCCTATAATCCTGACCATTTACTAGTCCCTGACAATGAAAAATATCCCTATGGCATGATGTTGCCACTATGCTCACTGTGGGAATGGTGTTCTTGTGGAGAACAGAATTGTTGGGTTTGTACCACATGTGCACTTTGCATGATGGCCAAAAAGTTCCATTTGAGTCTCATCTGACTAAAGAACCTTCTTCTGTCACATGCTTATTAATTTACAGCTTTTAGTGGTCCTATGGACAGATACTCCCATCTCCACTGTGGACCTGTAGAGCTCTTTAAGTTTTATCATTGGTGTGTCTTTTCTAAATCTCTGATTCATGCATTCCTTGTCCAGTCTTTGAGTTTTGATCGGCAGACTTCTCTGTTGTAGTTTTGGCATATTCTTGCCATTTCGTTATAATGGAATTAATAGTGCTCGATGTGATGTTCAAAGTAAAGATGGGCAAACCAGTTTGTAACGAGCGTTGCAATTTTTTGGCTGACAGATGAACCCGAACTTTTCAGTTTCATTATAGACAAAACCGTGCGTAGCTCCATTTTGCTGCACGGGTCGGTTGGAAAAAGCGCTAAGGAAAGGGATGGTGCACACAAGACCCTAAGAAGAAGTGGGAGGGAATAGTTTGCCCTGATTGGCTCAAAGGCTGGCAGACAGCCTAGATGAGACAATCAGTGCTGCAGCAGGAAGGGAGGTAACCTAGCAGAACGAGCAGGTGGTCATTCTGTGTTGGGCTATGAATGACGGTGCATGGGTCTTACAGTGTCTGACAGAAAAACAATCTTAGGGAGTCAGGGACAGGAAAAAATCAAGGTTGTATTCTACTAAAGTTGTAAAAAATAAAAAAGTGGAGACAGCACATCTAAACAGTGGGATTAATTCCAGATGCAACGTTTCGGCTGATGAGCCTTTGTCAAGCAAGCTCATCAGCCGAAACGTTGCATCTGGAATTAATCCCACTGTTTGGACGTACTGTCTCCACTTTTTTATTTTTTCCAACTTCATTGGACTATTTAAATATAGGGGGATTTTTACCATCCCCTGGAGACGAAGCACCCACCGCTCACAGACTAAGGAGTGCTGTTCATCTCTGCATCTATACAGGTTGTATTCTACTGTCAGGGGCAGTAAAGAGAAATGCTAGAATTACAACGAAGACGAACTGTGTATTTAGAATAGGGACAGGCAGGGAAAGCTGTCAGTCAGGGAGTGAGAAGTGAGGAGCTGAGGTTGGCTTTGCCACCTAGCACAACTACAGCCGCTACAAACCTCAAAAGCAGCTAACTTGAAGAACATTACTTTTATTTTTTTCCCATTTTAACAGAAATCCTTTCTTTGTTGAGTTGGAATAAGCGCAAAACTCCACCACACGTGTCCTACCATCTATGTAGCATATGAAATGTCGGTGAAAACACCGGAAATACTAGTCCAAACTCCTTGTCAGGGCATCTCACATAGTGATTTTATTTATTTTTGTGTGTGTTATGCAGGGTAGTGAACAAAACATCAGTGATTGATAACGTAATATTAGGCTAAATCTGTTTATTTCTATCTCCACACAGTTCTAAATTTTTTGCAGAGGTTTTTGAATTTACACAAACCAGCATATAGGTGATTACTACACCAATACATAGGGTAATGCACAAAATTATCTGTGAGTGATAACGAATTTCAGTATAAATCCGTTTCCATTTATTTCTGTCTCCACATGTTTCCAATAAAAAAAAAAATTGAAGTAGTTAAATATATTCAAACCAGTATATACGTTATTTCTACACCAATACACAGGGTAGCGCACAACATTATCTATGAGTGGTAACGAATTTAGCCTTAAATCTGTTTCCTTTTATTGCTGTTTCCACATGGCTCCAATCAAATCTTTTTTTTTTTTTAGGTTGTTGAAATTATTCAAATGAGCATATAGGTAATTACCACACCAATACAAAGGTTAGCACACAAAATAATCTGAGTGTAATAACGAATTGAGGCCTAAATCTGTTTCTATTTAGTTGTGTCTCCACAAGTTTACAATATTTTTTTTTTTTTTTTTTTGGGGGGGGATGTTGAAAATATTAAAACCACCATATAGGTGATTACTACACCAACACACAGGGTAGCGCACAAAATGATCTAACCGTTATTTGGTTTCCGATCTTGTTTAATAGATAAGCAATTCTATTACACCTTGATTTTCAAATTGGGGTGAATAACCTGAGTAATATAACTGCTTTAGTGGTGTCCACCTGATTTCATAGATAAGCAACTCCATTAGACCTTGATTTTCATATTTGGGTGAATATCCTGTGTAATATAACTGTTATAGTGGTGTCCACTTGATGCCATAGAAAATCAATTCCATTAGGCCTTGATTCTTATGTTGGGGTGAATAACCAGTGTAATATAACTATTAGTGTGGTGTCCACCTGATTTTATAGATAAGCAATTCCATTAGGCGTTCATTCTCATATTGGGGTGAATAACCTGTGTAATATAACTGTTAGTGGGGTGTCATTGACATTGAATAACTTATTTTACATGTACAGTTCTTGTTACCATACAGTATATCCAACAAAGAGGTGCCAGGGCCCTCCAAAGGAACAGGTAGTGGCAAAAATGTTGCTGGAGCCAGTAGAAGTAACAGCAGAAGAAGGAGTGGTGGTAGCAGCAGCCGCAGCAACAGGCCAGCAGTTTCCAGTGTTATCCAGGGGACGTGTTTTGACGACCAATCCCACTGTCCTGGAATGGTTGTTTTGGTCTTCAACATCATCTCAACTGGCAGACAACCACAGCCAAGAGTCTGTGGGTTCAACTGACACCACACTTAGTTGGCATGGCCCAGGAACAAGCTCTGTGCCCTCACCTGTTCTAAACCTGCCTCTTTCCTTCTGCCAGGTAAGTGATATATGCTGCTGGCTCTGCTCCGCTTTTCAGTGAGGAACTGAGGACAGTCAGCAGCCACTGCCCAGCGCAGATTTGAGGAGAGGTCCACTGCTTCCTCCTGTAGGTGTGCAAGTAGCAATGAGGATAGTTGCATGGGAGAAGGTGTTGAGAGAGGTTAGGGACGTGGCCATGGGACTGGTGAGGGTGACATGAGTGGCTAGCAGACAGTGGTGGATGATGATGTAGCCAATCACATGTGGGAGCCAGGTGAAGAGGGGGCTTTATCGTCATCAGGGAGCGAGGGTGGCAGCAGGCCCGTAAGATAGCAGCAGTATGGCAGTGTGCCGATGAGCCAGCAAGGTGGAAGCAGTGGGAAATCTGGAGCCAAAAGTGCTTGGGGTACACCTTCTGCTACTCAGGGGCCTACCTGTCTGGAAACAACTAGCTTTGCACGGATTCATAGAGGCATCAGCAAGCAGCATGAAGTCATGAGGGTAAAATGCCATACCCACCGGTGAGGGAATTTTTCATCCAGCAGCTTGAGGACGTCAGAGTGGCCGTATGTAGGATGAAGCGTAGCCAGGGTTCCAATGTTAGTACAATAGCCCTGCATCAACACATGGAGCGTCACCATAAAGTGCCCTGGGAAAACCATGGCGCTAATGTAGTAGTACAGCCTGACGCATATCCCAGCGGCCCCCACCCCTTCTCCAGTAGCATTGAGCGCGAATATTCGAATATCGAAATTTTTTTTAGCCAAAAATCGCAAAATATCGAGAATTCAAATATTGCCTATGCCGCTCATCACTATTCTCCAGCAGTCAGGACTCCACCACCTCAGCGGAAGGAAGCCGGTTTCCTTCCCATCATCTACTGGTCCTGGAGTTCCTCCTCCTCCTTGTCATGCTTTTTGCCAGCAATCGATCTGCGAGGAAATTGCAAAGAGAAGACAATATGTGTGCACTCATCCAACAGTGCAGAAGCTCAACCTGCTACTGGCCAAGTTACTGGTACAAGAATCCCTCGCTTTCCATGTGGTTGACTCTTCCCATTTCAGAGAACTGATGGCTTGTGCTGAGCCAAAGTGGAGAATCCCAAGCTGTCACACTACTTCTCTAAAAAAGCTGTACCAGCTCTGTATACGTATGTACAGCAGAAGGTGGGCACAATCATGCTCGCCAATGTCTTCCTTCACCTCATCATCCTCCACCTTGTCCTCAACCTCCACTGTAGGCACAGTTTGGAGTGGTCCTCCAGCATACCACCTATGCAGAGCACAGCAGTGTCATGCTGTTCTGCTCCTGGCTAGTCTGGGCGAACAGAGTCACACCGGTTAGGAACTGCTTTGCCTCACCAACTGAATATCGGAAGCATGGTCACCGATAATGGGAAGAACATTGTGCGCCCTGCATGGTGCATATCTTTAATCTGGCTGCAAACCGGTGTCTCAAGTCTTCTACCCAACTGCAAGACGTCTTGAAAATGGCCAGGAAACTGTGTATGCACTTTAACAACTCTTACCCTACAAAACACGCCCTCCTTGAGCTGCATGGACAGAATGATGTTCCCCAACATCGCCTCATATGCAACGCTTTCAAGCGTTGAAATTCCACCCTCCACATGTTGGACTGACTATATAAGCAGAGGAAGGCTGTGAATGATTTCTTGACGATGTAGGCAAACAAAGGTACTCTCCTGTATAACTTTGACGTTAGCCAATTGCATGCGTGACACCTTACATTTTCTCAGGCCCTTTGAGGAGGCCACATTATTTGTCATTATTTGTCATTATTTATCATCCAGTCAATTGCTTTTATACTAGAACATAACTATTTCACCTTTGATGATACCTTCTATCAACAAACTAGGGGGACTGCAATGGGGACCAAATTTGCCCCCGCTTATGCGAACCTTTTTGTTTGCTACTTTGAAGAACATATGGGTCTGCTGACACATAAAGATATCGTCCTTTACCGCGGTACATCAACGATATCTTCTTAATTTGAGGGGGTTCACCACAAAACCTCGGACCTTATCACAACATTGAACCTTAATGAGTGGGGACTCAGCTTCACCTCTGAATCTGACCCCAAGACAGCTATCTTTCTGGATATACGTATAGATATACTTGATAATAAAATTCATACCAGTACTCACTTCAAACGGGTTGACGCTAATAGCTATCTCGAGTACTCGAGCTGCCATCACACAAATTGGAAAAAGAACTTACCGTTTGGTCAGATGAAACAAATCCGTAGAAATTGTTCTGACAAAAAAAATGTTTGCTCAACAACTATATTTTGAGAGAACGGTTTTTGGAGAAAGGCTATCCGAAAAGCCTAATTAAGGCCTCTAGTCAACAGGTTCAAAAACTGGAACAAAAAGAAGCTCTGGTAGCCGCCCCATATAAATATATAAATAGAAATAATCAAAATGAAGTCCACAAGCAATACCAATTTAATTTGATCACTAGGTATAGTACCCAACACCAAGCAATCAGAAAACTACTTTCGAAACATTAGGGTATTCTCTTAAAGGACCCTATCCTGAGGAACATCCTTCCAAAACAACCAGGCATTACCTTCCGGAGAGCCCGCACCCTCAAAAATATCTTAGCCCCTTCGTGCCCCAAAATCTCAACAAGACCACCGGCAACAATAAGAACAAGCAATATTAGAAAAGGGGCCTTCAGATGTGGCATTAAAAAGTGCAAGTGCTGCAAAATGCTAACTCATGGCACCAAAGTTATCGAACTAGAAAACTGAGCTGACCTATGGCACTACAAACAAGAACTTAATTGCGGGTCTAGAAATGTGATCTATCTGTTAAGCTGCAGCTGCGGCCTCAAATATGTCGGCAGGACAACCCAAACGTTTAGAGATCGGATGTGTGAACATCGCTCTAATATTAATAGGAAAATCCCTACACATAGCGTATCACGCCATTTTTTACAACACCATAACGGCTTAACTGAAGATCTTAAAGTTACTCCTATCGAAATAGTTTCTTCTACATACCAAGAATTATGCCAAAAAGAGATGTTCTGGATTTTTACTCTCAATACGTTAGCACCCTTTGGGCTAAACTAATGCCTTGAATACTCCAACTACTAACCCATTGTTAAAACTAATTTCTATCGGAATAATTTTTTACGCATGTTGATTTCTTTTTATCGCAACTTACATGTTTATTTATAGTATTCATTCTAATATATAATATCTTTTTGATATCTTAATATATATATTTTAAACATGTACATTTTTAACATTGAATTTATTGAATTATGTATTTCGTATGTATTTTTATGTATTTCGTATGTATTTTTAGGCACGGTCTTATATTTAGATTCATGCTGTATCAGCCCGTGCCCATAGGTTATTATCTAATACTGGCTATGAGTACTGTTAATATCCCATCAAATTCAGTTCCGAGTCTAGTTAAATGTTTGTCACCAAATGGATGTCCTCTTAACCATATATATCCCTATGAGTACTTTTACCTCTACATGTATTATATATACATACTCCTTTTCCCCTTCCGTTTTTACTCTCATTCCCATTCCAGTATTTTCCTTTGATATAGAGCATGACATATTTATCAACCATCCATATTTTTATGTGTTTATATATTTATATATATGTTTATGTATTTATATTTCTATATGACTATTTCACACATTTTTCCTTCATTTCATTTATACTTATTAGACCCAGATTATTCCGATCCCCTTATTTTTAGCTCTCCTCTTTACTACACATATTTTCTTCAATCATTATTACCCATCCGATTTTCTAATTTATATCTCTCTAAATCATGTCCCTAATTTTGTCTCCCCACGCTGGAACGCATCGCCGGAGCGCATCAGTGGATTGATTGGTCTCCTTGATTGCACGATGCGCTCCAAGCTGGAACGCAAACCGGAAGCCCTCGCGTCACTTCCGGTGCGTTCCAAGCTGGAGCGCACCCGGTAGCATATCACCATACACACCTACCCATCTCCGGCTTACATATTCATATTTATACATTATCTTGCTCCAATACCCCTCTCTGATACAACTTTGGATCTATACATTTATGTTTACCTGTATTTTGATAAGTTTAATAAGATATATACATCGATCACCGGAAGTGACGTCACTGGGACCAGAAGTGACGCCCTCCGGGGTTTTTTGGCGCTTTTTTGTGTTTAAATTCACCTGCTGACAGTTTCTTTATTATGCTCCTGATGAAGGGGTCTTGTTGCATGACCCCGAAACGCGTTGAGATCCTCCTCCCCACACCCTGGCGATTTTAATAAAGGAAAGGTTCAAGAAGACACCAGTGTTTGCTGTCCTTTCTGATATTCCTAGAGGCGATCCAGGCGCAGGAGGTGTTAATGTAGGTGTATTGAGTTTATCCTACATTACCCTCCTTGGTGAAGTGAGTTAAACCTGCTTTTATCATTTGTTTATTCTTATTTGCACCAATGATGTTCCAATTTTACTTATAACCGCACTCATAGTTTCTACTTATGTAAGTGTTTCATATGACAGATTGGCGCCTTCAAAGTGGTCCTTTACAGTGTACACGCACTACTCCAGCTGTGTGTACTCTGCCTCTTTTTTTCTTACTTTACTTGAAAACCACCCAGCAGCAGGACATGGAGCAGAACCTGAACCAGCAGGTGGTGGCATACTTGGACCGCACCCTACCACCCCAGATCCAAGATCCCCTGGACTACAGGGCAGCAAAACTTGATTTGTGGCTGCAACTGGCCAAGTTTTCCCTGCACATGCTTTCTGCCCAGTTAATAGTATGGTATCAGAGCAGGAGTTTAGTGTGGCAGGGGGCATAGTTACTAGTGTTGGGCGCGAATATTTGAATTGTGAATTTTAATTGCGAATATCGCCGCTTTGAGAATTTGGGAAGATTTAGCATATAGTGCTATATATTCGTATTCACAAATATTCTAGATGCCTGCTTCTTGCTTGTGGGCCATTGAGAAGGCTGCAATGTCTTTGTCTGAGCTTAGCAACATCCCTAGCAACCAATAAGAAAGTTGCCTACCCTGTACTATATAAGAACCTCCCCAGCAGCCATTTTCTGCATTTTTTTGCAGTTCTGAGAGAGACAACAGTGTCATTGATTTGCTCTGTGCTTTGCTGAGTCATTACATTAGATAGTTAGTTAGTTAGCTCATATATATAATACAGATAGTTAGTGGGAGATAGTCAGTGTAGGTTAGATTGTGATATAGTGTAGCTGTTCCAGTGCAGGGTGTTAGGTAGTGTGATAGGTTCTGCTGTCCATACATACATGCTACAGACATAGTGCTGTGATGTCACAAATTCACAACAATACTTAGGGTACCAATCAGTATTATGTAGTCAGACCTGCTAAAATGTGAAGTTGCACATATTGCGCCAAAATATGCACATCATTAATTGCCGATTTGTTCAATCGTGAAAATATTGGAGCACTCTATCTGCATATTAAGCTGTTGTAATGTTCTGCCGTGCCAACCATTTTCTCCAGTCTCAGTAAACTTCTAGCATTTTGAAAAATGTAGCAAAAGTGACCCACGCCTGTATTGCGCACGCAATACGTGCATTTTCTCGAATTCTCGAATTCGCAAATTTATAATGAATATTTGCCCAAATGTTTGCGAAATATCACAAATTCGAATATTGCCACTGCTGCTCATCATTAATAGGTACCCCAAAGAGAACTCGCCTTTCAACAGGAAATGTTGAGAGAGATCAACCTTTCTAAAGATGAATCAGGCACGGATCAGCCAGGATTTCCACACACCGTTGCCTGATGCATCAGACTTGATCATTCTGGCAGTCATTTTCTGACTGCAGTGTGCTGCCACAGAACATTGTGAAACATGGCCTGTTACTTCTGGCTAAGTGCTTTAGCCACTATTCTGATCCTGCCACTTGCCTGATGCCACACACCTGATGCCTCTACTGTCATCTCCTACTGCCACCCACCATCTTGTGCGGTTACTGCCACTGCTGTTGGCCCCCACCTCCCCACTCTGTCATTGAGCCATTATGTTGAATCCTCATGCTCTTGCCACCCTCCCCCTATCTGTGACTAGGCCACCATGTTGACTCCTCATGCTTTTGCCAACCCCCCCCTCCCCCACTCTGTGACTGGGCTACTATGTTAACTCCTCATGCTGTTTCCACCCTCATCACTCTGTGACTGGGCCACTATATTGAATCCTCATGCTGTTGCCACCCTCACAATTCTGTGATGGGGCCATTAGTGTCTCTGTTTGGCCTTGTTGACATCACCATTTATTTTTACGTTTCTTCTGATCTGTCGAAAGAACTGAAAAATGAAAAACACATGGATTCTGTCTTTGGAGCATTCATAAGGCCTCTATCACACAGTCAGTAGTTTGCATCAGGATTTGATCATGATTTGGAAGCTAAAATCAGGAGTGGATCCAAAACACAGAAGACAGGCAAATATTTACATTAGGTGTCATTTCTGTTTTGGACCCACTTCTTTTTTTTTTTTTTGCCTTACCAATACTGATCAATTACTGACCAAATACTGACCATATGAAGGCAGATGATGAAAACATAGGATTCTTTTTTTGTGGTTGCTCTTCTGATGGATCCGAAGAAGAAAAAAATAAACAGTGATCTAAACACAAACTTTCTGCTGATATCCTCTCCACTCTGTTATGGGCCCACTACTTGTATCAGCATGTAACAGTATAGGTTCTCTAGAAATCTATGTGGAATAAGGAGACAGTATAAATCACTCTATAGTAGAATATTGGGCCACTGCATGGTTAAGTACATTGTACTGTTTCACTACCACAATGGACTAGCTTTGCATGTTTCTGCTATGTACAGTGATGTACACCGAGATACACTCTACTGTAGGCTGGAAAATCACTGATTTATAACACGCTTTGTGTTGAATTAATTCACATTGAATACATTTTTGGGGAAAAATTCAGCAAAGCGCCCAAATCGAATTTTTAAAAACTTCACTCATCTTTACCCATCTCTATTCAAAGCTTTGTATATTCCTGCTGTTCTATCGGGCTGTGGATCGGATTCCCACTCCCATTCACAAGAAAAATGAAGATCACAGCCCGGGAGTAGTTGCAAATCACGTAGGATTTTATTGGTAAATGTGCGGCCAATATATGCGTGCAAACGTTTTCGGCCTACACGGCCTTCATGGTACATAGCAATGGACAGTTTAACAAGAAATAGACGCATCTTTCAAATGTAAGGAAGCAACCAGATGGTTACTATTTTTTATTTTTTCTTTGATTCCAGTTTCAAGTATTAATCTTAACTGAGAACCATATAGTCCAGCGATTGTTGATCTACGGATAGAGATGGATTATAAAATTGTCATGGCAATATATTTACTTTTTTATGTAATTTTGTAATGTCACACTTCACCGGAATGAGTGTATATCACTTTACTTATGTATTATTTTCATGTTGTACCATTTTAGTGCCTGATGAAGGCCGTGTAGGCCGAAAACGTTTGCACGCATATATTGGCCGCACATTTACCAATAAAATCCTACGTGATTTGCAACTACTCCCGGGCTGTGATCTTCATTTTTCTTCTCATCTTTACCCATCATCACACTCAAGCAGACAACATGGCATGGATCTGTGAGTATTTTGACACACCTTCAGCATAGGCCAGTGAATAGAGCTATTTGCCATTGCCGAAGGTGGCTAGTTATTGAAAGCCCAATTATGCCATTGCTGCTGTCTGGCTGCCATCATGTTCCATATTGTCTTGCTGCTGCCACCGCAGCTGCAAGTCCTACTACAACTATTACCCCTACACAGCCAAACATCTCCTGCCTTGTCTATGAGGTTCCATATCCACACTGTACTGCTGCTGCTCCCAAAAAGGGAGAATTTGTGGACACATGTTCAGAACAAGACATCATTTTTTCAGATTCCCATGTATGTGTTTAAACACAGTCATGCATTAGCCCTTAATAAGGGACAATTTTTGGAACATTTTTCTAATTTTAAAAAGCATAAATACATGTACAGTGTAGTGGAAAGTGTTTTATAAAACAGCCACTTTTTGGTCACCTTGCCTCACAAAAAGCATAATAGTAATTGATCAAAAGGTACTATGTACTTTAAAATGGGTCCAATGAAAAGTCACCTTATTCCACAAAAACTGAGCCCCACACAAGATATTCCCCAGAAAAATGATAAAATATGGCGACACAAAAACATGATTTTCAGAAATTGGCGACACAAAAACATGATTTTTTTTCAAAAATGTGTTTATTGTCTAAAACTGAAAAACTATTTTAAAAAACAAACATATTACCGTAGTGTGTCTCTGTAATGACCTGCAATATCACATAATATATCTTGTGAGGTAAACGCTGTAAATAAGTAACTAAAACTACGCCAGAACAACAATTTTTTGGTCACCTTGCCTTCCAAAAATCATATCAAAAAGTCTTATGTACCCCAAAATGGTACCAATGGTATCACCTCATCTCACACCAAACGAGCCCTCACACAAGACCATCACCAAAAATGTAAAAAAAATGGCTTTCAGAAAATCGCAACACAAAAACATTGATATTTTTTCATTAATGCTTTGTGTAAAAGTAATAAAAAGTAAATAAATAAATGAAAACAACATGGAGTACATAAACCAATCCATCAAAATCTTCAGTACAAAAGCTAAAGGTAATCATTCCCTGCATTCAAACAGCAGTGTACATCCACATTTATGGCATTGCAGTAGAACCCACCTGACAATTTAAAGAGGGTTGTGTGTCTTAGATGGCACCAGCTGTACACAGAATATTGGACACTGTAATGCCATATCTGTGG
Source organism: Bufotes viridis (assembly GCA_033119425.1). Classification (NCBI taxonomy): domain Eukaryota; kingdom Metazoa; phylum Chordata; class Amphibia; order Anura; family Bufonidae; genus Bufotes; species Bufotes viridis. Next base: position 387,540,143 of record CM065590.1, read on the forward strand.
AAATCATGCAATTTTTATGTAACAAAGTCCCCTGTTCATTCATTTCTGCAAAACATCTGTGGGGTCAAAATGATCCCTCCGCCCAATAATTTAAAAAAAAGTTGAGATGTCTAGTTTCCAAAATGGGGTCCCTTATTGGGGGTTTTCACTGTATGGTTACCTCAGGGGGTCTATAAATGGGATGTAGCATCCCCAAAATAATTCCATGCTCCAAAAGTCAAATAGCGCTCCTTCCCTTGTAAGCCCTGCCATGTGCTGAATTAGTGATGAGCGGCATAGCTAATATTCGAATTTGTGATATTTCGCAAATTTTTGGCCGAATATTTGCCAATAATTCGCAAATTCGAGAATTCGTGATCTCCAGTAATTATTTACTTGATTGTAAAAATCGGCAATGTAATATATTCAGAATAAAAATTCACAAATAGAATATTCACGATCAACACTAAGGGGTAGGCAACTTTCCTATTGGTTGCTAGGGATGTTGCTAAGTGCCGATATTCGCGATAGATTTGCAATAAATTTGCAATAAATTAGAGATTAGACTATTCGTGATCAACACTATTCACGAATATATAGCATTATATTATAAATATTCACGAATTCTCAAATTGGCGATATTCGCAATTAAAATTCGCGATTCGAATATTCGCGCTCAACACTGGTGCTGATCCCCCTCCCATATCTTGTTTCTATTTATTATTTCACCTTGATTTTCACACTGGCATATGCTGTGCACAACATATTGGGAACTGAAATGGCATTTATGTGTAAAAATTGCAATTTTCACTTTGCGCCTTCCAGTGAAAAATTTATTTTTGGAAAACACATGTGGGGTCAAAATGCTCACTATACCCCTTAATAAATTCTCTGTGGTTTCTAAAATCGGGTTACTTATTTGAGGTTTCTTCTTATATTTAACCTCAAAGCCTCTGCAGTTATCCGCCAATGCTGTATGAATTGCCAAACTAGGCCTCAAATGCACAAGGTGCTCTTTCTCTTCTGAACCATGCAGTGTGGCCAAAAAGCAGTTTATGACCATATATGGGTATTCTCATACAAAATGTAGGGTATTTTTTCTCCTATTTTCTCCTATTACTATTAAATAAACTTTTTGGGGAAAGAAATTAAACTTTTAACAGCGAAGTGTTTCTAAATGCTTTGTAATACCTGTGGAGTCAAAGTGCTCACTATAGTCCACGATAAATTCCATGAGTGATGTAGGTTCCAAAATGGGGTCATTTTGTGGGGGTTTCAACTGTAGGGTTACATAAAGGTATCTTTAAACACGGGATGGTGACAGAAAACCATTCCAACAAAGTCTGCCCTCCAAAAACATTTTGGCGCTTCTTCCTTTCTGAACCCTGCTGTGTGCCCATACAGCAGTTTATGGCCACATATGGGGTGTTGCCGTTTTAAACAGAAAATGGTTAGCAACTTTTTCTTCCATATTACCCTTTATGGAAATGAAAAATGTTGGGCTTTTGCAACATTTTATTGGTAGAAATTACATTTTTCATTTCCACATCCAAGTGTTTTTAAATTCTATGAAATGCCTTTGGGGTCAAATTACTCAATGCAACTCTAAATAAATTCCTCCAAGGGTGTAGTTTCCAAAATGAGGTAACTTTTTGGGTGTTTCACCTGTGGAAGTACATCAGGGTCTCTTCATATGTGAGATGGCACGCACAAACCATTCTAATAAAATCTGCCCTTCATAAACCATATGGCGGGCCTTCCCATCTTGAGCCTTGCGGTGTGTCCACACAGCAATTTACAACCAGATATGGGGTCTTTCTGTAAACTTCAGAATCAGGGTAATAAATATTAAGTTTTTTTCTAATGTTAACCCTTGCTATGTTACAGGAAAAATAAATACAAAAAAATGGAAAATCTGCAAACAAAATTAGTGAAATTTTGACAGTTCTCCCCTATTATCCTTTAATTATTGTAGAACACCTAAAAGGTTAAAAAAGTTTGTAAAATCAGTTTTGAATAATTTGAGGGTTTCTATTATGTAAGCCCTCAAAATTACTTTATAATTGAACTGGTCTTTGAAAAAGTAAATTTTGGAAATTTTCTTGAAACTTTGAAAAATTGCTTCTAAAATTCTAAGCCTTCTAACATGCTAAAAACATAAAACTACATTTAGAAAATGATGCCACCATAAAGTAGACATACAGTATGCTGAATGTTAATTAATAACTATTTTATGAGGTATCACTGTCTTTAAAGCAGAGAAATTGAAATTTAGAAAATAGTAAACATTTTCAATTTTTCAAATATTTGATTTTTTCTTTAATAAGTAAAGTTAAACATATCAACTCAAGTTTACCACTAATGAAGTACAATGTATGACAAAAAAGCATTATCAGAATCACTTGGATAAGGAAAACATTACAAAGGCTGCTTATTAAAGCCATCAGCTTTGTGTTTACACATAGCTATATATGTCAGTATCCCTCTGACATTATTTACTATTACTGTCTTTTCATTAAAACGCTTGAAAGAGGAGAGAGGGGAAAAAAGCAAGTTTCAAAAGAGAGAAAAAATATGAGAGAACAACTCAGAAGTGTCATACACAAATTTTAAGTCAATTGAAGCATCAGATTCTGATACAATCTGTTAAGACCCAAATCAGATATATTGACCAATTCCTCACAATCGCACCTGAAACAAATTTCAAGAGATTCACTCATCTCTAATGGGAAGGTTTAGATAGTCTTTACATACTTTCAAGAGACAGTATACATACATCAAATAGTGTTCTACATAGATTGATTACACTTCCATTATAAGAAGCATATACAATTTAAATTAGTTATTGTGTTATGTTCATGACAGAAATATGGCTTATTGTAAATGTTAATGTTTGTATGCTTGTATAAAAATTACCATACTCCTTTGTACAGAGCTCTCAATCTCAGAGAATACATGGCTGTTCCATTACTTCAAGCTGACTGGAATATTGTACAATATAAAACAAACAAGTTTGCAACATATGTTTCCTATTAAACTCTCAACTACTGCCAGAACCGTTGTCCACGTGCAGAGGTTATGACCAGAGTGCTGTAATAAACCAGACATTTAACTTTACTAAGATCTATATCGATTTACAATCTTTTGGATCTATAAGTAAATCTTTCATGAAAACTAAATATTCCCCTCTGCCTATGAACTTCATAACAGCATAACCATCCTGGAATTACTCCAAAAGGAACATAAAGCCTTGCCTCTCCTGATGTTACACATAGACAAGAACTGGGGAAGACATGAAAAACAAGTTCCACTCATTGTCATTCAGAGCAGAGAATCACTTATGCACTGAAACATTACCTCATCCTGTTCTAGAGGAGCGTATTGACTCGAACTCTGGGGAAAACGTCTATTCATGCCAATACAGACTGACCTAAAAGTGAAACAAAAAGGGACAAAAAGTTTACTTTTGTTACTTTAAGTACATTCAAGTTTTATATTCTCTATAGACATAGATAGATAGATAGATAGATAGATAGATAGATAGATCTTTCCTCTTGGTGGAAGATATTCCAAGATAACTTTTGTGTTACACTGTCGACCATTCTAAAAAGGTTTCTCAGTCCACTCAATCCGGGATAGAGTGAGCCAAGAGGAAGGGTAAGGAATTCTGTATGCCAGATTTAAAGAGGACCTGTCACCAAAAAGTGCAATCTGCAGGCATAATGTTGTTGTTGATATATAGTTTTGTGGGAAAAGATTCAGTAAAACTTGTATGTAATACATTTACACGTATATTAGAGGTGAGTAAAGATGAGCGAACACCTGGAAGTTCAATGGGAACCCGAACTTTGGGGCACTAAAATGGCTCTAAAAAAAGTCCTGGAAAGGGCTGGAGGACTAGAGGACTAGAAATTGAAGCAAAATGGGGGTAAGAGTAGGACAAGTTGGATAGGGAAATAACTTAAAATAACATAAGATACATACAAATTAAAAATAAACATGAGCACAAGTGAGTGACAGTGGCACCTGCCACCCCGCAAACAGAGGATGTGGCAGCAACGCCACCACATCTTTCACCGTCACCAAGCATCTCCACACTATCCCATGGAAGCCTTCAGCTGTCCATCTTCCAATTAGAAACAGAAATAGAAAGAGGAAATACCCCCATACCCACCCGTGATCCCTGGCCCTGAATGCCCCCTTTGAAATGCTGTCATTCTGTCTGGTGGAGATGTATGGAGACTTTTAAAAAACTTATGGCGGTGGCTGTCCCACAGTACGTGGTTCTCAGCCGCCACTACTTTTCCAGGCGATCCATCCCTTCCCTGCACAGCTAAGTGGTGGACAAAATCAGGTGTCCACCTCGCAACGCCATCTGTGGCAAAGTCCACATAACCACCTAAACGTGGACCAGTAAGCAGGGGCAGGGAAGTTATCTCTCCCTAACAGCACACTGGGTAAATGTAGTGGCGGCTGGGCCAGAGGCGGATAGGAGTTTGGCACATGTCCTTCCGCCACCAAGGATTGCAGGGCATTTCTATTTGCTACTCCACTTCCTCCTCTACCACCTCTTTATATTTTCAGTGTAACACCTTCACCACCAATATCAGCACAGCCAGGGAAACGACAGCAGGCTGTTCTGAAACTCATCTGTTTGAGGGAAAACCCCACACGCAGGAGCTGTAGACGGGCATGGAACAACAGACCGATGAGTGGTTGGTGTCACCTAGCCTTAAGCCCGGCCTGGTGGTGTGCGATAATGGGCGAAATCTTGTAGCAGCTCTGGGCCTAGCCGGTTTGACACACATCACTTGCCTGACGCATGTGCGGAATTAGGTGGGGCAGAAATTCCTGAACACCTGACAGTGAAAATCCATTCAGTTAATCCAGCTCTTAGATTCTGGTGGGACAAATTCACTTTTATTGGTGCTCAAGGACCCCTGCGGCCTGAGCACCATTCACCATTCACTATTCATTAATGCCCATTCACAAACTATTTACAAATTTAGAAAGTAGAAAAAAATGGGAATAGCTCACTCTTTGGTGTCTATGAACAAGGTGCTCAGGTCTAGATGCTGTACCACCCCTACAGAAAAATCAGTAAAGCTATTCAAGAAAATTAAACCGGCACTCTATATGTGTTTCAATCAATGGATCACTCCTCTAGTACATAAAAAGAAAAAAAATTATTGGGTAGGTGTAACAGTAGAAAAAAATGGGAATAGCTCACTCTTTGGTGTCTATGAACAAGGTGCTCAGGTCTAGATGCTGTACCACCCCTACAGAAAAATCAGTAAAGCTATTCAAGAAAATTAAACCGGCACTCTATATGTGTTTCAATCAATGGATCACTCCTCTAGTACATAAAAAGAAAAAAATGTATTGGGTAGGTGTTACACCTTTTAATTGTGTTACACCTACCCAATAAATTTTTTTCTTTTTATTTACAAATTTACTTAGAAACATATTTAAATAACTATAAGTCAGATAAACTAAATAAACAAACAAAACTATGTACATGCCTTACCCTTAACTTATAAGGCCAGTCATATACAAGTGGCTCAGAGGGTGGGTTGCTACACCAACATAGCCCAGGTACACAATTGTCCAGCCAGGGCACAGTTCTGGAGGAGGAGGAGAAGAAACCGTGTTTACAGCAGGGTGGCACCCAAAGCAGCTCATGGCCATCACTTGAGCGTGGCTGGGGGATACGGGGGACACAGATGAAACACCTCCCACAGAGGACAGCTTGTCGTTGCTTCTGGGCAGCCTGGCAAACATGAGCGACTACATGCTGAAGTGCCAGCGCAACGATTGCCGAGTTGCCCACATTCTAACTTGTGCAGATTACTGGGTGGCCACCCTGCTGAATCCCCGTTACAAGGACAAAGTGCCATCCTAAATTCCGTCACTGAAGCGTGATCGGAAGAAGCCAACGCTGGTAGACGTGCTGCTGATGGCATTCACATCTGACACTGGGGGCTCAGTGGAAGCACAAGGCTAAAGCAGAGGAGGAGGAGGAAGAAGTCGGCAATGCAGCTGGGTCACCGCCCGCACCTCAGAAGGCAGGGTTAGCATGCCCAAAATGTGGAAAAGCTTTGTCACCACACCACAACAACCAGCACCACCAGCAGATAGGAACGTCTTAGCAAGAGGCAGCATTTTATCAAAATGGTGGAATAGTATCTGTGCACATGCCTATACATACTTACTGATGGGTCTGCCCAGGGTCGTAGCTACAGGGGAAGCAGGATAAGTGGCAGCTTTGGGGCCCTGACCAAGAAGGGGCCTCCTCCAGGAGGAGGACTAAAAGACTTTGTCAGGGCCCCCTCAACAGTGTTATACAATGAAATTATATACAGTGGCAGTATAAACAGTGTTGAAAACGGATGGAACAGATGCCTAGTCTGAGAGAGCGATCTTTAGTAGCCACATGAATGGGGGCAGCATGAAAAAGTGACTGGGGGAGAGGGGCCCCATTAAAAATTTGCTGTTGGGCCCAGTCATTTCTAGCTACACCACTGGGTCTGCCGCATTTAACTTCTGGGTCTCCAAATTGGGGACTGATACTGGCCTCACCCAACCATTGTTATACTACAGCGCACTTACTATTTGTTTTCTTTTGTATATTTCCCAATGTTTTTGTCTACCCCAATTTATTAAAAAAAAAAGAAAAACACATTGTTGTTGGCGACTACCTTTGGCTTCACAGCCAAAAAAGGCTTTATGTCAGGCAACAATGTAACCGTCAATTGTAATGAACTAAGTTCCCTGTCTGTTATGCAGTGCAGGGGTACTTTGAAAGAAAGAAGGGGTACAGATCATCCAACAATCTGAACGCCACCTAATTTACAGAATATATTTCCCAGTCAGGTATGCAGGGCAGGGTAGTTTGAAAGAAAGAAGGGGTACAGAGCACCCAACAATCTGAAGGCCACATAATTTACTAAATATATTTCCCAGTCAGGTATGCAGTTCAGGGGTACTTTATGGCCCAAGAATGTAACATGCGATTTGTAGAGCAGGAGTTTGTATATGGCAAAACTGGCAAAATGCCACCTACCAATGTAACAGACGATTTTTGGAAATTTATCTCCCTGTCACTTATGCAGAGCAGGGGTTTGTATACGGCAAAACTGGCAAAATGTCACCCACCAATGTAACAGATGATTTTTAGAAATGTATCTCCCTGTCACTTATGCAGAGCAGGAGTTTGTATACGGCAAAATTGGCAAAATGTCACCCACCAATGTAACAGATGATTTTTTGAAATTTACCTCTCTGTCACCTATGCAGAGCAGGGGTTTGTATACGACAAAACTGGCAAAATGTCACCCACCAATGTAACAGATGATTTTTAGAGATTTACCTCCCTGTCACTTATGCAGAGCAGGGGTTTGTATAAGGCAAAACTGGTAAAATGTCACCCACCAATGGAACAGACAATTTTTACAAATTTACGTCCCTGTCACCTTTCAAGCACAAAATGTGTGATTTTTTTATAGCACCAATGTAAAGGCAGTATGTTACGGTTAAATTGGACTGTCAGAAATGCAGCATAACATGCAAATTTGCTATCTAGCACAAAAAAATGTGCTTTTTTATAGCAGCAATGAAACTGCAGTATGTAATGTTTTAATTGGACTGTCAGAAATGCAGCATAGCCCGTAAATTTACTATCTTGCAAAAAAAGTGTGCTTTTTTATATCAGCAAGGTTACTGCAGTATTTAGCGTTTTTTTGGACTGTCAGATATGCAGTGCATGTGGCAGACAGATAAAAAAAATCGCTTTAGGGCAGAAAAAAGTATGACAGACTAATGTATTTTAATAATTTTCACTGCCAGGTATGCACTGCAGGCCACAGGGGTACTTGAATGGGAACCAAAAAAGGGAATTTGCCCTCCACTGTGCTACCAGAACAGAATTAAAGTAATGTCCCTGGCACACATGCAGTTCACATGCAGTTGCAAGGGCACTGCACTTGCAAAAATGGCCGCCGACACCCACCGAACTAGCAGATGGATTAAACTTATTATTCAGTGTTACTAGGCTCATAGCACCCTCAATAATCACTGTAGTTTGAAGATTGAACACTACACCACCAAGTTCAACAGAATTATTCCCTAATCTCTCCCTAACGGCAGCAGCAGCATCCTATCCCTACACTGAGAAGAGCAGAGTGACGTGCGGCGCTACGTGACTCCAGCCTATATAGAGGCTGGGTCACATGCTGCTCTTGGCCAATCACAGCCATGCCATTAGTAGGCATGGCTGTGATGGCTTCTAAGGGCAGACTAGTGAAATGCTTTTTGATAAGCTGCCCTGCAGCCTTTCAAAAAGCGCCAAGAAATCGCCGAACACCGAACTCGAACCCAAACATTTACGGAAATGTCCGGGTTCAGGTTCGGGTACCAAAAACCCTAGTCTGGTACGAACCCGAACTTTACAGTTCGGGTTTGCTCAACCCTAGAGGTGAGAAAATCACGTGAGATTTGGGCCAGTTCAGGTGCGGCAAATTTTTAAAAATTTGGTTCTGACCCAAATCGATTTAATCCAAATAGAAGTTTCTCCAATTGCACTGAAAATTGGTATAGAACATCCTCTAGTCGCCTATGATTCTGAAGTTTTAGAAAATCTTATCTTTTTTCATTTATTTATGATTTTTTTTTTCCTCCCTCCTCGCCCCTCCTCAAGATCTTGAATAGGGATGAGCGAATTTCAGATTTTGAAATTCTTTTTCAGTTCGGTTTGTGGTATAATGTGATTTGCGTTATGGATTCCATTACCATGGACCATAACGCAATTCCATGATGGAATGCATAACAGAATGCCTTTAGAGGCATTCTGTTATTCATTCCATCATAATAGAAGTCTATGGCCTGCATAACGGATCCGTCCTGGTTTCTGTTACGCAGGAGAGAACTCCTGCATAATGGAAACTAGACGGATCCGTTATGCAGGCCATAGACTTCTATTATGTTGGAATGAATAATGAAATGCCTCTAAAGGCATTCCGTTATGCATTCCGTCATGGAATTGCGTTATGGTCCGTGGTAACGGAATCCATAACGCAATTGACATTATACCATAGCACGAACCAAAACCAATTTCAAAATATGAAATTTGGTCATCCCTAATCATGAACACAAAGTACTAGCAGATGATGTCTGAGTAACCCTGACATACATAACCATTCGTAAATGCACGTTTGACGGAGTTAAAGGATAACTGTCACATTTAGACCCTAATTTCAGTTTTCATATATGTAGTTACTAATATGATAATATTTCTGAATCAATAACTATTAGACTTACTTACCCCTTATTTAATAAGATTCAGCCCTTAGCAACCAGTCTGCATAAAACTGCAATTTCACTATTCTGTTAAGATGGCTGCCCCAAGCCCTGAGGCTAATCCATAGGACGCCTGCAGTGAAGTTAGTGAAGACCAGCTCTGTATTGCTCTGTCTTGCAGTGAAGTTCCCAGGTCTGGCTGAAGCCTGTAGTCCTTCTACAAGCTCTCCTCTTATCAGATAAGGCTGTCATTTATACACTGAGCAGCCACATTGTCCAGCACTGCTAAGGGAGTGTCTAGCCGAAGCGCAGGCATGTGGAGAGAAGTTCACACACAGCCCAGCACTGTTATCTCCTGTCAGGAAGAACCTGGCTCTTTATACATTCCCTGCCAATGTTGACTCTCACTATCAGCTCCGTACCTCATCTTGGTAGACGGAAGAGAGCAGCAACCTCGTGATTTTTATCTCAGGTAACAATAGCCAATACTGGGGACTTTTAGGTGGCTTTTAGGGGTTAGCTATTAAAATAATCAAGAAATTAAAACAGGGCCAACAAGGTGATATTAATCACCAGAAGTCCAATAGTAAAAAAAAAAAAAAAAAAAAAAATTTGACACTATATACTTTAACATACATCATGTTTAAAAACACACCATGCTGGCATGTGTTATGCATTTTCATATTCCAAAGCTTCCAAAATTTGTCCCTAATCAGGGGCAGATGATGCTTACACACATGGTGCTATGGGGAAAAAAAATGTTTAAAAAGTGGCTTGGGGGACCAAGCGTCGAAAAATTATGCCTTGACCGGGTCAGAATGTCTGCCCATACAATACGCATAGTGTTGATTGAACGAGCCTAACAAAATTCTCCTGTTTAATTGGGAGCAGCAGCACTGCAGTGTGAATGTGGAAAGGGTACAGTTACAGTGGCATGCTGCTGTAACAGTAGCAGCAGCAGAAGCAGCAAGGCAGTAGGTTGGCTGTCTATGGCTTGAAGTAGTAATAGTAGTAGTAGTGGTGGTGGTAATAGTGGCAGATGCTTTGCGTTAATAGTGGTAGCAGTAGGAGAATAACAGCGAGGAGCATCAGGAACCGAGGCAGTGGAAGGCAGGTAGCAGCATGATGGAGGCAGTAACCATGTTGTCCTAGTTGTACGCCACTTTTACAGACTGATAAAAATACGCCCCCCCCCCCCGCCCCTTTTGTATATAAAGTGCAAGTGCTGCCAAAAATTTAGTTTTTTTTTAGAACTGGGGCCATGATTAAGATGGACAGCCGGAGGTATTCGTATTGCGCTGCTATAGGTGAAATTCTTTGACTGGCGCCAGAAGAACCACACTAAAAGCATTTGCCAAGAATGTTTTCATTAATCTAGGATGAAATTTTGTAGCCTGGTTTGAAAATGATCCGACACACGATCTGGTGGCGTTATTCCTGCCGAGCACGTGTTCTGAAAGTTGTTAAAAACTACCCCAATTTGCCTGAGCTACTGGTGAAGGTGCGCCGTGTGTGTGCCCATTTCAGAAAGTCATCTACAGCTGTCGATGGTCTGGCAACGCTGCCGCAGCACTTGCATTTGCCGGCTAACCGACTGTTGTGTGACGTGAGCACGCACTGGAATTCCACATTACACATGTAGTAGAATACCAGCTGCAACATGGTCTTGTATGTCTGACCTCTGTGAGGTTTTATGCATTTTTGAGGGATATGCACAGATGGTGAGTGGTGATTCTGCTATTATCAGCCTAACCATTACACTTCTGTGTCTACTGAAACGCTGGCTGCTAACAATGAAGACGGATGCTTTACATGTGGAAGAGGTGGAACTAGGGGGAAGACATTACACAGGGTGATAGCCAGACCACCCTCAGTTCGTCTTCTCAGTGTGAATTGGATGATGATGATGATGAGGAGCAAGAGACGGTTGCCTCCGCTACAGAGGGTAGTAACCATAGCAGGTGGATTTCATCTGTTCAGCATAGATGGGCAGGAGAGGAGCAAGAGGATAAGGAGATTGAGATTGAGAGTCATCAACAGCAAAGTCTATTCTGTTGGGACTCTGACACACATGGCTGACTTTATGTTATGCTGCCTTTCCTGTGACCCTCGCATTCTACGCATTTTGCACAAAAGTGATTACTGGTTGTTCAGTTCACCATTCTTGACCCCTGCTACAAAGAGAACTTCTCATCTCTCATTCCTGTGGTGGAGAGGACGAGCAAAATAGCTGCAATATCAGAAGGTCCTTCTAGAAAAATTGAGTACGTAGTTCCTTGGGCAACCCAGGAGGGGAGATGAGGGGAACACACAGAAGTTCCAACAGAGGCAGGACAACACTTTCAAAGGCCTGGGACAGTTTCATGACACCCCGCCAGCACCCTCACCTTGATGCGCGGCATAGTGTCACAAGGATGGAAAAAATTTGGAAGATGGTGAAGGAATACATAGCAGACCATGTAAGCATCCTCAGTGATCTCTCTGTGCCTTACAACTACTGGGTGTCCAAGCTGGACACGTGGCACGATCTAGCACTCTACAGCTATGGCTAAATGATAAGGAACATGTAAGATATACTATATTGGACTGTAGTATTCAGGGTAAATGACCGTGTGGGCAATTTGCGATAAATAAGTGGGTTTTGGGTTGCAGTTTCGGCACTCAGTCTCTGAAAGGTTCGCCATCGCCTCCCTGTTTTGGAGGGTTAGCGCACCTGAAGGCCCTCAGCTACATTCTTTTTCTCCGTTTCATTGCACCCAGGGCCACGGCCTCTGCATGCACTATCAGCATCACGGCCACTTGCACATCCCTCACTGGCCGCCTTCTTAATATTAAATGTAATATATGCTTAAAAGTATGTCACACGTACAGTAGCGTAGGATTTGTAAGTGTATGCACCAATAAATTAAAACAGGTAGTTGGGATGCGCACACTTTACACAGTAGATGTAGCCCTGATAATGTCACAGACTAGCATACACCGTCTGCGGATAAAGTACAGTATATGTCAGTGATATGTATGAAAAGCACACACAGTAGATGTTTACATTTCCCCAAAATACACAGTTTTAACATGTGGTACAGTATTTGACACAGAGAGCCACACGCTATGGACACAAGAGGTTGCACAAATAATTTACATTTCACCAAAATACACTGTTTTCATATGTGGTACAGTATTTGACACAGAGAGCCACATGCTATGGAAACTAGATTAGGCCCAGATTATTTAGATTTGCGCATCAGACACTGTTTTCAGATGTGGTTCAGTATTTGACACAGAAATCCACACACTATGGAGACTAGATGTGGCACAAATTAGTTAAATTTCCCCCCAAAACAGTTTGCGGATGGAGTACAGCATATGCCACGGATGTGGATTAAACGCACACACAGATGTGGCACAAATTAGTTAAATTTCCCCAAAATACATAGTTTGCGGATGGAGTACAGTATATGTCACGGATGTGGATTAAACGCGCACATAGATGTGGCACACATTATTCAAATTTCCCCAAAAACATAGTTAGCGGATGGAGTACAGTATATGTCACAGATGTGGATTAAACGCTTACACAGATGTGGCACAAATTAGTTAAATTTCCCCAAAAAACATAGTTTGCGGATGGAATACAGTATATGTCACGGATGTGGATTAAACGCACACACAGATGTGGCACAAATTATTTCAATGTCCCCAAAAACCAGAGTTTGCGGAAGGAGTACAGCATATGTCACGGATGTGGATTAAATGCACACAAAGATGTGGCACAAATTATTTCAATTTCCCAAAAAAATATAGTTTGCGGATGGAGTACAGTACATGTTACGGATGTGGATTAAACGCACACACAGATGTGGCACAAATTAATGTACAGATGTATAGTATATACAGCAGTGTACTGAAATGAGCAGACAGAGATTCGTACCAAAATTTACACACATATTAGGCATAAATCTACTGGACTTGGCCTCCTCTTGTTACGCCTGCAAACTTTTCTAGTAATGAAAAAGGGATTTGGCAAAAGTTAAAATGTATCTTGTTCAAAAGGTGCACATTTTATATGCCAGAAAACAGGTTTAAATGGGTCAATGCTATGGCTATAAAATGCACCACTTTTTTTTTTTTGATTACCTATTTCCCTTTTTATACCTTTTTCACCCCTTTGCATTTTCATCACTGGTGTACAGAATCATGAGGTTAATTGGTGTATCCTGACTACAAACAATGTCTTCTGTAGTCAGGTTCAATAGAAACAGTGCTCAGGTTTTCAGCACACAGAATAATCTCTCTGGTGAATATCCTGCAGCAGAATTCTCTCGCAGATGTCACACAACAGGTTACAACTGAAAATAATCATCCCAGTGGCTTCAGGTAGAAAGCAATGACTGAGGAGACGTTACAGTCTACAGTGGGGAAAGGGGCAGGGAGAAATGGTTGCCTCAGTGCAGGAGATGAGATTCTCAGACACCACTACAGATACTATGTAGTAGATGAAACTATTGGGGTCATTTATCAAAGTGGTGTAAAGTAGAACTGGCTTAGTTGCCTATAGCAACCAGATTCTACCTTTCATATTTGACAGCTCCTTTGGAAAATAAAAGGTGGAAACTGATTGGTTACTATGGGCAAGTAAGCCAATTCTACTTTATACCAGTTTAATAAATTACCCCATATGTTTTTGCTGTGATGATCACACACGAGAAAGGGTTATAATGTATTTTGTGTTTAAAGCTGGAAGTACTCCACGTGTCTATAAAAACAAAACTTTTGAGTGTAAAACAGCCTTCATTTTCAGAAATGTAATGTGGGACCTAGATATCGATCACACTGTGTAATCTTTGCACGGACTTTAAACGCTTTTGGTGATGGCTAACATTATATCTTATTTGTCTAAAAACTCATTTGTATGACTATCCTGTCTTTACTGTGTGCCATACTGAAGGAATACCAATAAATAGTACAAATAACACAAAGTATAACTTAGCTCTTAGACTCTGCTGCCATCTTGTGTCCACTGTGGTGTAGTTCTTTTTGTGAGGTTGGGCCTATTCTGGGTGGAGCTGAACAAGCCAACATCATCATCATCATTTATCATCATAAATTATCAGTGAACACAATTATATGTTCAAGTTTTATTCCAAATGACAGTTCAATAGCAACATGTACATGACATGACATAACTTAACACAAAGAAAGATAAGGGGTGGGGAGAGCTAAATTTGTGCAAGCTGAGAAAAACATTTCAAAGATATAATCCATAGTATAGCTGATCTACATCGTGGTGAACAGGAGTGGAAATACTTAGAACTGTATTTTTCAATGATCCTGTATATACTATAATAACTAAGAATAAACATTGATTTAAAGCATAGGTTATGGACAATCTAACTTCCATTTATTATAAAAGAAATGCAAAGATTGCCCTACTTATTCAACTTATCCACACTGTATAATACTAATAATGTAATACTGAAAGCCATATTCATGTAAATGATATGATTTCACAGAGGGTTAACAGTCTGGAATGTTTCCTTATTCTTCTTGTTTTTATGGTGCCATCCTATTCGAACGCACTATACATTTTCTTTAATGATTTGTACAGATTGATAAAATTACTTTAAATAGAAGAGGCAGTGGCACAATAATGGGAACAAACTTTACCCCAAGTCTCCATTACCACCCATATATATGTGTGTGCAGTACCGTTCATGTGGTATTGTATCCTGTAATAGGCCACAAGCCCACTGAGAGCAGTTTCCAAAGAGTCAGTCGAGTATTCTCAGGATAGGTCATCAATATCTAAACGGTGGTGGATCCAACTCCCGACATTTCCGCTGATAAGTTGTTTGAAGAGACGGTGGTGCTCTAGTGAGCACTGCGGCCTCTTCCTATGCCAATGAGATCATGTTCATCGGTCACATCATCTAAGGCCCATTTAAAAAAGTGGGCCTGGGCTGCAATACCTGCTGCTTGGTAAGCTGTGATGAGGCCGCAGCACTGTAGCCTCTTCAAACAGCTGATTGGTGGGGGTCCAATATTGATGATCTATCCTGATAATGGGCCATCAATATCAAAATCTCAGGCAACTACTTTAATATCTTAATGACTAGCCTATTTTGGGACTTAAAGGGGTTGTCTCACTTAAGCAAATGGCATTTATCGTGTAGACAAAGTTAATACAAGGCACTTACTAACATATTGTGATTGTACATATTGCTTTCTTTGCTGGCTGGACTCATTTTTCCATCCCATTATACACAGCTGGTTTCCAGGGATTATGACCACCCTGTAATCCATCAGCGGTGGCCATGCATACACACTATAGGAAAAAGGGCCAGCCTATGTGCACTCCAACTGTCCCAGCCACCAGAGAGGTGGGTGCTTTTACCTATAGTATGCAAGTGTTGCCACGACTGATGGATTGCATTATGGTGAGACAATCACTTTAAGGGCAAAAGAAAGATAAATAGCAATTCCGCCTTTTTGTATTTTACTCAAGATAGTATAAGGTATCAACCACATTTTAATTTTATTAAACAGGTTTTTACGTTTAGGTCACTATCAGTCATGTATATTTTTTGGTTATTTTTTTCACATTGTATTACTTTTGTAAAATTAAATCATTATTTGAAGAAAAAATTGTTATTGCCACATTCGAGCCATACATTTTTTATTGTTTCATTGACATAGCTTTATGAGGGCTTTTTTTTTAACAGACTGAGTTACATTTTTAATGGGTTACACATAAGTCACTGATTTAATTGTTTTAAATATATTTTTCTTTATTTCATTATATTTGCACTTTATAGGGAATTTTAATAGGACACAAGGAATTTCATTTTTATTTTTTAGTCCCACTGTAGGATTTGATTGTTCATTCTTCAGCGCTCTCATTTAAAACATTGCAATACTTCTACTATTATCTATTATACAGTGTATTATGTCTCTTAGTTTTTTTATAGTCTTGAAGGGTCTAATAGGCATGGCAGATCCAGAGTATATTGTTAGCTGGCAGTTGCCATGGTAACCCATCAGCACACCACATTCACATGACAGGGGGAAGGCGACTGGGTGACAAAGGGAGCCAACTCATTCTGTAACCACTGCCATTTAACCCCACAGAAGCCTACTATCAATTGTGGCATATAAGGGGCTAAATGAAAGTCACTGGAAGCTTCTATAACCCTGGCCATTAGATAAGGAGCACATGATACATCTTGTATCTTGGGCAGGGGCATAACTATAGGGGAAGCAGGGGAAGCGGCTGCTTTGGGGCCCTGACCCAGAAGGGGCCCATCCAAGAGGAGGAGGAGAAGTACTAAAAGATTTTGTCAGGGCCCCTCGACAGTATTACACAATGAAATGATATACAGTGGCAGTATAGACAGTGTAGAAAACGGATGAAACAGCTGCCGGGCCTGGTCTGAGAGAGCTATCTTTACTAGCCACCAGCATGAAAGGAAGGGGTTGTGAAAAAATTACTGGGGGAGGGGGCCCCATTCAAAAATTTGCTGTGGGGCCCAGTCATTTCTAGTTACGCCACTGATCTTGGGCACCCTTTTAACACTTGGCGGAAGATTTTTCAAAACTGGTGTAAAGGAAGAATGGCTTAGTTGACCATAGCAACCAATCAGATTACACCTTTCAAGGAGCGCTAAAAAAAAATGAAAGGTGGAATCTGATTGGTTGCTATGGGCATCTAAACCAGTTTTCCTTCACACCAGTTTCCATCAATTTGCCTCTTAGACTAGTGTGCTGAAAAAGGGAACAAAGTGTAAATAGGCATATTGGTGGTCACTGTTGGGTTAAGTCAACGCAGACTGGACAAGATTTTTAGCTATGTAATAAGGTACAAAGTAACAATTAAAATGGCATTGACAATCAAGTGTTACTGCAACATGAAACAAGCAAGGTCTTGTCTGCATATTATACAAGTTTATCATACTTACTCATATCCCATCAGTACAAGAACACTCACAAAATAACAGGTTATTGAGCTCACAAAAAAATTGTGGATGAAGCCTAAAAGCTACCATGTCCATGGAAGCACATTATGAAGTAAAATGGGATGAGTGAGCTGAGTTATGACATGTAGAACATTATCATAATGTTTGTTAAATATGTATTAGATATATCTGCTCAGGTTGTGAATTATGTGTATGGTGCTGTAGTGAAATTGTATAGTGAGTGGACAAACGGCACTATTGTGAATAAGCAAGGTGGAAACTGCAGAACACCATGTGCCACTGATGCGAGAGATGAACATCAGCTAAAAAGGTGGCAAGGGTGGGCCGACATGCTACAGTGGAACAGCTCACCGCTAAAATGAACCAGGGGGCTGCCAGATGTGTCTAAAATAACAGTTCATCAAACCTAACTCTGTATTGGGCTCCGAAGCAGATGGATGGTCATTGCACCTCTGCTAACAAAGCTGCATCAGCTGAAAAGGCCTCAATTTTCACGGCAATATTGGAATTCTGATTGGCTTTGTCGAATGGATGGGTGTTGGAGTGTCAGACGAGAAACATCCGAGAATAAACACCCTGCAAACATTGCTGGAAGAACAAGAACAAGCTGGTGGGGAACATAATAATCTGGGGAATGTGATTGTGGCATTTTCTGGGCACACTCTTCCATGTAGAAGGCACTCTGAACTGATTTGAGTAGAATCCATCCTTGACGTATGCTCATACATGCTGATTGTCTTCCGTGAGGTGGATGGGATCTTCTAGCAACACATGTCACACAGCTAGAAATGTACAACATTGGTTGAAAGAGGAGGACCAAAGTTTCGAAGTACTACCATGGCCCTCTAATTCTCCAGACTTGAACCCATTTGAGCATCTGTGGAACCACCTTGATCATTATGTTTGTTCTATGGATCCTCCCCCATACACCTTCCAGCAGCTGTAGGAAGCACTGCAGTCATGGCTCCAGATACCCGTGATAACCTACCAGGACCTTAAGGAGTCACTCCCAGCCCATTAAACTTCAGTCCTTGCAGCACATGGCATTTACTCTGCTAGTGGTCATAATAATGTGACTCCTCGCCGGAACTGCCTGCCAGATCCGGCAATCTGTGTGCGGATCCGTCTCACAAATGCATTGCAAAAACGGATCCGTCTCTCCGGTTGTCATCCGGAGAAACGGATCTGTTATGTATTTTTTTTCACATTTTTAAAGGTATGCGCAATACCGGAAGAAAGGATCTGTCAATGCGGTATTTTTAATGCCGGATCCGGTACTAATACATTCCTATGGAAATTAATGCCGGCATTACAGCAAGTGTTCCAGCATTTTGGACAGAGATAAAACCGTCCAAAACGCCATACAGTGACTGAACTGAAGACATCCTGATGCATCCTGAATGGATTTATATCCATTCAGAATGCATTAGGATAAAACTGAAGCGTTTTTTTCCGGTATTGAGCCCCGACGACGGAACTCAATGCTGAAAAAGAAAAACGCTAGTGTGAAAGTGCCCTTAGTTAGCTAACATGCTCAGTGTTACATATTGTAACTCCCCAACTTTAAAACATACCTCCACCAAGTAAAAAAGAATTGTGAAATAGTATTACTCATTTGCATCCTAATCCACCACGCAAATGAATCACTTGTAACCAGTAAGGAATATGAAATGCGTTGGTTAAAGTCATTTTAAGCATTCAGGCACTGATTTAAAAAGGACCTTCTGGTATGTAGTAGATACACAGTACACAAACAGCACACAACGCTTACTGACATCAATGGGCCTTCCATATCACGTATGGACCGAGAAAAGAAGGCATAGTGGGCCTGTAGAGGTATCTGGAGCAAGTGAGGGGGAGGACTTCCCTCCTTGATGTCTATATGCCCTAATGCAGGGATGCACAACCTGTGCCTGGACAGCCTGGACAGCCTGCAGCTATTAGGGCATACTGGGAGTTGTAGTTTTGCAACAGCTGAAGGGCCGCAGGTTGTGCATCCCTGCCCTAATAGATCATATAAAAAGCTCCCTTAACATCTAAATGTGAGGTTATCTGCAGATAATAGATCCAGTTGGCTGCTATAGAAAGCAGCATGTGTTCATATTATCATCATAAGTCACAGTAATATCTTAAGTTTCTGATTTTATTGCATTATATGGGGCCTGTCTGGCGTGAGGATGGCAGCTGCAGTCACGCTTATGACATTACAAAGCTGGCTTTTACTCAGAGAAGGAGATCGCTCCTAGTGACATAGTAATGGGGTCAGAGACAGGACGCACATCCTGTCAGCATTCTTAATACACATGGTTTGTGTTGCTTCCTAATTGTAATAATTCCCTGATTACTATTATTTATTGCAATATTATAAACCACATTATGAAAGGAAGGCTTCCAAACCTTTGAGAGCTCGTAGTATATTATCATGTGTTATTTTAATGTTTTTTTCTTTTATTTAGGGGCGTTTTTGTCTATGGCATTTATGTTTAAAAACACAGAATAATGAAACAATGGTGTTTTTCATCACCTTTTTCTATAGGGAAAAAAATGAAGGGAAGAAAATTGGAATTTACATGAGTTAGCACAAAAACACCACTAGAAAACACACTATAAAAATGTCATACCTCCCAACCATCCTGGATCTGGCGGGACAGTCCCGGACTTCAGTGGCTGTCCCGCTGTACGGGGGAGGTATGTCCCGCTTTCTGGCAGCTGTCGCTGCGTCCATAGAAAGCCGTCAGCCTCGGCTCCGTCCTGCTGCTGCTTGGAAGAAGGTAGGTATGTAGTGTTTATTTTGTTTTACTTTCTGTGAGGGGCACAGTGTGGGCATATTACTGGGGCACAGTGTGGGCATATTACTGTGGGCACAGCTGGGCATAATTATGTGAAGACACAATGTGGACATAAATACTGTGCGGTGGCATGAAGGGGACTGGGTGGGATTAGGTGTATAGTTTTTTGGCGGAATTAGAGGCGTGGCCTAGTGTGTAAAAAATTTGACAATGTGTCCCTCTTTATTCATTTACCTCAGTTGGGAGGTATGAAAATGCTCTAATTTCTCATGGCTAAAACTAGCAAAAAAAAAGTGTGACGCGAACCTAACAAGAGAGAGAAAGAGTTCCATTGCTGGTGTGTTTAGATCACTGAATATTTATTGGATACATAGCAAGAAACCCAAATCTGTGAGACGAACTAGTTCTGTACTGTCTAAGGCCTCATTTAGACGCCTCACTGTGAGAACATTTTAACATCCGTGTTACAGCTGTAAATCCTGCCTACCATTGGTTTCATGACCCACACTATCAGTAAAACTTGCTCTCCGATGGAGTATCAGACTTTCAGGAATTGATTGATGTTACTAGAGCATTTTGTTATGAACCCTCATCATCAGACAAAAAATCTGCACTAAAGACCTGCAGCCACAGGTTTTATATCTGAGGCACCTGGAATACATCTAGGCAAGCCTTAATTTCAGATTTATGAAATAGTAGAGAAAGGATGACACAGGTATGATCTTAGCGCTGGTTTATGTCTTCATAGATGTCAAGATGTTTCCTCCTAGAAGATAAATGAATCACTTCAATTGTCCAGATTATTGCTGGGAACCTGTAAAGAGGAATTTCTTGTGTATACAGCATAGTGGGCTATGGGAGAGGATGACACAAGAGATGACACAGAAGCTTCAGACATCAATTTTGCAATAATGAAGATGTGTCATTAATTCCTAGCTGGAACATCAACTGGTGAAGCTGGACCTTGAGGAACACTGAACATACAGGGCATCAATTATTTTGACTAGAGATGAGCGAATCAAAGCTGCTGGAGCGGAATTCGATCTGAATTTCAGGAAAAATTTGATTCACACCGAATCTGAATTTCCTCAAGCTTCGTGGTAACGAATCACACTTTTTCCTAAAATGGCTGCTGCACATGTGAGGACATGAAGAAAGGAATTTTAGGTAGGCAGGATCGCCCATGGGCGTAGCTATAGGGGGTGCAGAGGTAGCAGTCGCTCCTGGACCCAGGAGCCTAAGGGGGCCCAAAGACCCTTGTGCCGCATGAGAAGACACACAAAGCACTGAGGGAAGGGGTCCCAAGCTGAACTCTTGCACCAGGTCCCATGAGCCGTTAGCTACGCCCCTGGGATCGCCCATAATTCCATGCATGCAGCCAATCAGCAGCTAGCCAGCCCTGTGATGTCACAGCCCTATAAATAGCCTCAGCCATCTTGGCGCTATGGACAGTGTTAGAAAAAACTTCATTGTGCTAAAAAAAAAAAAAAAAACGATTTACAAGTGCAGTGAAAGATTATTCAAGGTGTAGGGAAAGTATAGGGAGGAATAATTCCACAGCATTTATGTTGAACAGGGTTTAGTAGGGGGGTTACAGCCTGGGTAATAGTAACAATCCTATTACACCAGGGGTACACAACCTTTTCTCGTTAAGGGCCACATTGTCAGCCTGAACCAATTCAAAGGGCAGAAAATAAAACTTAAAGGGGTATTACCAACTGAAATACTGTATTTTTGGAATATTGAACATACAGTATATACTATAAATATCTAGTTACAGTTCTAGGACTCCCATCTAATAGGAGAATACATGAGATACATGTAAGAAGCCATAGACCTACATGTCTTTTACCAGATTTTTGAGGGCCGCAGGTTGTGCACCCCTGTATTACACCTTGCTGCACCGACTGGGGATCCAAATTGCCATTATAAAGCTCTGTAATTCCAGTAAACCGTTCTTGTTATTAGGGTGCAAGTGCTGATTGATACAGCCATTAACAGGAAATTTAGCGGAAAAAGAAAAAATATATTTGCCGTTCTGCGGTGCAGTTATCTGTTGTGTAACCTTTACTGGGGAGTATTGTCAGAAAGAATATATATATTTGCCGTTCTGCGGTGCAGTTATCTGTTGTGTAACCTTTACTGGGGAGTATTATCAGAAAGAATATATATATTTGCTGCTCAGCAGTGCAGTTGTCTGTTGTGTAACCTTTACTGGGGTATATTATCAGAAAAAGAAAAAATATATTTGTGGCTCAGCAGTGCAGTTGTCTGTTGTGTAACCTTTACTGGGGTATATTATCAGAAAAAGAAAAAATATATTTGTGGCTCAGCGGTGCAGTTATCTGTTGTGTAACCTTTACTGGGGTATATTATCAGAAAAAGAAAAAATATATTTGTGGCTCAGCGGTGCAGTTATCTGTTGTGTAACCTTTACTGGGGTATATTATCAGAAAAAGAAAAAATATATTTGTGGCTCAGCGGTGCAGTTATCTGTTGTGTAACCTTTACTGGGGTATATTATCAGAAAAAGAAAAAATATATTAGTGGCTCAGCGGTGCAGTTATCTGTTGTGTAACCTTTACTGGGGTATATTATCAGAAAAAGTGAAGCCTTTTCTGGGGTGATTTAATTTCCTTTTTATTTATTTATTCTAACTGTATGTCAGACAGAAAAGTGACAGGCCCATCAAAGGGGTGTGGCAGAGGCCTAAATATATCTGGCACAGGCGGAGGTTGCAGCAAGTATTATGGACTCACAGTATTATTTCACTACCAAAGCAGACTCCCTATGCGTGTTACTGCAAGGCAGTGTTCTACACCACTATAACGGCTCTCTGTAGCCCGAAAATAGGCATTTTTTTACTAAATTCGCACAGTATAAATTCAGACCGAACCGAATTTTTCAAATTCGAATATTTAAAAAATTTGCTCATTTCTAAAATTTGCACTTCTGTCGTTTTTGACTCTTCTAATGCCTATGCGCCAAAATTTTGGTGCAAGATGCATTTTTACGCTGTCATTTTACACTAGGAAGTGGCGAGGGGGAGCTATCAGCTCAGAAAATGTACTAACATTTCTTGACATAAATGACAAAAGAAATCTATTCCACTGAGGGGCTGGAGTAGATTTCAACCTAGGCGCACAGACAGGCAGAGGATGCTCCTAATTTATGACAAGGCCTGTCCAGATATCACAGACATGTCTTTGATAAATGGCCCCCACAGTTTTTTATTTTGGAGATTCTCACACAGATCTAGAAGAACGAGGTCAGCATTAAAAGTGCCCAAATCATAATAGCAAAGTCAGCTGGACCCACCCATTACATGGGCATTAGTGATGTCGCGAACATAAAATTTTCAGTTTGCGAACAGCGAACGCGAACTTCTGCAAATGTTCGCGAACGGGCGAACCGGGCGAACCGCCATAGACTTCAATTGGCAGGCGAATTTTAAAACCCACAGGGACTCTTTCTGGCCACAATAGTGATGAGAAAGTTGTTTCAAGGGGTCTAACACCTGGACTGTGGCATGCCGGAGGGGGATCTATGGCAAAACTCCCATGGAAAATTACGTAGTGGACGCAGAGTCGGGTTTTAATCCATAAAGGGCATAAATCAACTAACATTCCTAAATTGTTTGGAATAACGTGCTTTAAAACATCCAGTGTGTGTATACGATCAGGTATGATGTTGTATCGATCAGGTAGTGTAAGGGTTACGCCCGCTTCACTGACATTGACAGACCAAACTCCCTTTTAATGCACCGCAAACAGTTCATTTGCACAACCGCAAACTCCCCATTTGCACAAGGTTGGATACCAAGCTAGCCACGTCCCGTGATGTCATTGAAGGTTTCTTCCTCCACCCAGCCACGTACAACACCAAGGGTCCCCAAAAGATGAATTGAATTGATTTTTCGAACGGTGAGATGGTTAAAAACGCTGGCTCCCTCCACTCTGTTTTAATCCACGGTCACTGCGTCTGCGCCGTGCAATTTACTGTCACACCCGATATGAGTGGTATTTTCTGTAGTACTATTCTCATCAGTTTAATCCTCTAACGTCCCCAATCTGGGGGCCATTTATTGAATAGATTTTTCGAACGGGAGATGGTTAAAAACGCTGGCTCCCTCCACTCTGTTTTAAACCACGGTCACTGAGTCTGCGCCGTGCAATTTACTGTCACACCCGATATGAGTGGTATTTTCTGTAGTACTATTCTCATCAGTTTAATCCTCTAACGTCCCCAATCTGGGTGCCATTTATTGAATAGATTTTTCGAACGGGGAGATGGTTAAAAAAACGCTGGCTCCCTCCACTCTGTTTTAAACCACGGTGCACTGCGTCTGCGCCGTGCAATTTACTGTCACACCCGATATGAGTGGTATTTTCTGTAGTACTATTCTCATCAGTTTAATCCCTCTAACGTCCCCAATCTGGGGGCCATTTATTGAATAGATTTTTCGAACGGGGAGATGGTTAAAAAAACGCTGGCTCCCTCCACTCTGTTTTAAACCACGGTCACTGAGTCTGCGCCGTGCAATTTACTGTCACACCCGATATGAGTGGTATTTTCTGTAGTACTATTCTCATCAGTTTAATCCTCTAACGTCCCCAATCTGGGTGCCATTTATTGAATAGATTTTTCGAACGGGAGATGGTTAAAAACGCTGGCTCCCTCCACTCTGTTTTAAACCACGGTCACTGCGTCTGCGCCGTGCAATTTACTGTCACACCCGATATGAGTGGTATTTTCTGTAGTACTATTCTCATCAGTTTAATCCCTCTAACGTCCCCAATCTGGGGGCCATTTATTGAATAGATTTTTCGAACGGGAGATGGTTAAAAACGCTGGCTCCCTCCACTCTGTTTTAAACCACGGTCACTGCGTCTGCGCCGTGCAATTTACTGTCACACCCGATATGAGTGGTATTTTCTGTAGTACTATTCTCATCAGTTTAATCCTCTAACGTCCCCAATCTGGGGGCCATTTATTGAATAGATTTTTGAGCGGGGAGATGGTTAAAAGCGTGGCTCCCTCACTCTGTTTTAAACCACGGTCACTGCGTCTGCGCAGTGCAATTTACTGTCACACGATATGAGTAGTATTTTCTGTAGCACTATTCTCGTCAGTTTAATCCTCTAACGTCCCCAATCTGGGGCCATTTATTGAATAGATTTTTCGAACGGGAGATGGTTAAAAACGCTGGCTCCCTCCACTCTGTTTTAAACCACGGTCACTGCGCCTGCGCCGTGCAATTTACTGTCACACCCGATATGAGTGGTATTTTCTGTAGTACTATTCTCATCAGTTTAATCCTCTAACGTCCCCGACTCCCCAATCTGGAGGCCATTTATTAAATAGATTTTTTGAACGGGAGATGGTTAAAAACGCTGGCTCCCTCCACTGATATGAGTGGTATTTTCTGTAGTATTATTCTCATCAGTTTAATCCCTGTTACGTCCCATATCAGGGATTGCCTTTTGTGAAAAAAATTTAGGCCGGGTACCTTCGACTGCCTTCACAGTGACAGACCAAACTCTCGTACACTAAACTGAATTGATTTCAGGAACCGGGAGATGGAAAAAGCAGCTTGGTCGGTCCTCTTACTCCCAAATTGGGGCACTGCGCGTGCACAGAGCAATGTGCTGTGACACCCTATATGAGTGGTGTCTTAACTAGTACTATTGCTATCAGTTTAATCCCTGTTACGGACCCTATCCGGTCGAATTGATTAACCATTGTCGAATTCCCCATTGACATCCCCCTTATAAGCTGTGTAAAGCATATTTTTTAGTTTGGTTTTGAACTGCTGCATCCTTTCCGACTTTCGGTAATTTGGTAACATTTCTGCCACTTTCTGCTTATACCGGGGTCTAGTAGCGTGGCCACCCGATCGCTTTTGGTCTGATCATAATGAAGCAACGGCCTTATCATCTGGGGTGTGGCAACATTGCCAACACACTTATAGAGGTGATGATGATTGCTTCATTGTGATACGCAAGCCCCTTCACCACAACAAGGTAACGATCACGAAGGGGAATTGACACTTGTATGTGCCTTTTTTTTTGGTTTGTTTTTGCAGCCACAGTGCTGCACCATAGGACAGAAAAATTAGGCATGTACACATGCCTGAAAAATAATGGCACTGTTGCAGCCGCTATTGTAGCAGCGGCCGGAAAAATTTATGTTTTCCAGGCAGAAAAGTGACTAAAACATTGCGGCTTGAACCCTAGTTGGTGGTGGAGAATTCACGAAAGTCATCCGGTATGCAGACATTAAATACAGCAGCGTGGGGACCATTTTAAGGCCATGGCATGTAATCAGGCCTTTGTTAGTCAAACGTATCCCCCACTGTCAGTCCCTTCGGGATCCATGCCTCATTCATCTTTATGAAGGTGAGGTAATCAACACTTTTTTGACCGAGGCGACTTCTCTTGTCAGTGACAATGCCTCCTGCTGCACTGAAGGTCCTTTCTGACAGGACACTTGAAGCAGGGCAGGCCAGAAGTTCTATCGCAAACTGGGATAGCTCAGGCCACAGGTCAAGCCTGCACACCCAGTAGTGAAGGGGTTCATTGCTCCTCAGAGTGTCGATATCTGCTGTTAAGGCGAGGTAGTCTGCTACCTGTCGGTCGAAGTCGTTCTCTAAGGCTGGATCCCGAAGGGCTGTGGCGATGAGTAGGACTGAAAAAGCTCCGCATGTCCTCCATCAACAACACATCTGTAAATCGTCCAGTCCTTGCCGCCGTGGTAGGAGGAGGATTACACTCACCTCTTCCCTGTTAGATTCCCGTTGTGCTGTGACATCCCCTTATAAGCTGTGTAAAGCATATTTTTTAGTTTGGTTTTGAACTGCTGCATCCTTTCCGACTTTCGGTAATTTGGTAACATTTCTGCCACTTTCTGCTTATACCGGGGTCTAGTAGCGTGGCCACCCAGTACAGATCGTTCTCCTTTATCCTTTTTATACGTGGGTCCCTCAACAGACATGACAGCATGAAAGACCCCATTTGAACAAGGTTGGATGCAGAGCTACTCATTTCCCGTTCCTCGTCCTCACTGATGTCATTGACGGTCTGTTCTTCCCCCAGCCACGTACAACACCATGGGTCCCAGATAGGTGACAACAACGAGCACCCTGGGGTGCCTGCTGTGGTTGGTCTTCCTCCTCCTCAAAGCCACCACATTCCTCCTCTGACTCCTCTTCCTCATACTCCTCTTCCAGCGTTGCTGCAGGTCCGGCAAGCGATGATGACAAGGCTGTTTCTGGTGGTGATGGTGACCACAACTCTTCCTCTTCCTCTTCACGCTCATCTACAGCCTGATCCAGAACTCTTCGCAGGGCACGCTCCAGGAAGAAAACAAATGGGATGAGGTCGCTGATGGTGCCTTCGGTGCGACTGACTAGGTTTGTCACCTCCTCAAAAGGACGCATAAGCCTACAGGCATTGCGCATGAGTGTCCAGTAACGTGGCAAAAGATTCCCAGCTCCGCAGAGGCTGTCCTAGCACCCCGGTCATACAAATACTCGTTGACGGCTTTTTCTTGTTGGAGCAGGCGGTCGAACATTAGGAGTGTTGAATTCCAACGTGTCGGGCTGTCGCATATCAAGCGCCTCACTGGCATGTTGTTTCGCCGCTGAATATCGGAAAAGTGCGCCATGGCCGTGTAGGAACGCCTGAAATGGCCACACACCTTCCTGGCCTGCTTGAGGACGCCCTGTAAGCCTGGGTACTTAGACACAAAACGTTGTACGATGAGATTCAACACATGTGCCATGCACGGCACATGTGACAACTTGCCCAAATTTAATGCCGCCAACAGATTGCTTCCATTGTCACACACCACTTTGCCGATCTCCAGTTGGTGCGGGGTCAGCCACTGATCCACCTGTGCGCTCAGGGCGGACAGGAGTGCTGGTCCTGTGTGGCTCTCTGCTTTCAGGCAAGTCAACCCCAAGATAGCGTGACACTGTCGTATCCGGGATGTGGAATAGCCCCTGGGGAGCTGGGGGAATCAGTTGATGTGCAGCCAGACGCCGCAGCAGAAGAGGACTCAGCCGAGGAGGATATTGAAGAGGATGGAGTAGGAGTAGAGGAGGTGGCAGTAGGTCTGCCTGCAAGTCGTGGTGGTGTCACCAACTCCGCTGCGGAGCCACGCATTCCATGCTTGTCAGCCGTCAGCAGGTTGACCCAATGCGCAGTATACGTGATATACCTGCCCTGACCGTGCTTTGCAGACCAGGTATCAGTGGTCAGATGGACCCTTGCCCCAACACTGTATGCCAGAGATGCCATGACTTCCTTTTCAATGACATGGTAGAGGTTTGGGATTGCCTTTTTGAAAAAAATTTCGTCCGGGTACCTTCCACTGTGGTGTCCCAATAGCGACAAATTTTTTGAAGGCCTCAGACTCTACCAGCTGGTATGGTAAAAGCTGGCGGGCTAAGAGTTCCGTCAAGCCAGCTGTCAGTCGCCGGGCAAGGGGTGACTTTGTGACATTGGCTTCTTATGCTCAAACATGTCCTTGACAGACACCTGACTGTGGGCAGATGAGCAGGAACTGCTGAAGGTGAGAGATGGAGTGGCGGGTGGTTGAGAGGGGGCAGGGAGGACAGCAGTGGTTGACGTGGCTGAAGATGCTGGACCAGGAGGAGCATGGTGGCTTTGAGTTTGTGTGCTGCTTGTACTCATGTGTTGATCCCATAGGCGTTTGTGATGTGAGATCATGTGCCTTCGCAAAGCAGTTGTACCAAGGTGGGTGTTGGACTTCCCACGACTCAGTTTCTTTTGGCACAGGTTGCAAATGGCATTGCTTTTATCAGAGGCAGACACACAAAAAATGCCACACTGCTGAGCTTTGCAATGACGGCATTCTAGTGGTGGCAACAGCATGCGTTGACTGGCGTGCTGTCTGGCTGACCCCAGGTGCCGATACATGCTGTCTGACTGTGCCACTAACTCCTTGCGACGACCTCCCCTGCTTCCAACTCGCCTCCTCATTCTCTCTGTCTCCCCTTCAGAACTTTCCCCTCTTCTTCTCTTCGAGCAGGCACCCACGTGGCATCCGTGGACACATCGTCATCATCAACCGCTTCACTTGTATCTGACACCTCAGCAAAGGAAGCAGCAGCGGGTACAACATACATCATCATCATCACACTGTACGTCCATGTGTGTAATCCTGCCTGACTGAGACATATCCCCGCAATCTACATCATCTGGCAATAATGGTTGCGCATCACTAATTGCATCCAACTGATGTGTAAATAACTCCTCTGACGGATCAAGTGAAGCGGCTGTGGTGGCTGTGGTGGTAGTGGTGGTGGTGGCGACGGGCGGGTGCGTGGTAACTTGAGAGCAGGTGACCGAAGCTGAGCTGGAGGAGGATGGTGCGTCAAGGTTCTTAGCGGAAGCTGTTGAAGATTGGGTGTCCTGTCTAAGCCAGTCAACTACGCCCTCTGAATTTTTCGGGTTCAGGGTACGTGGCCTCTGAAAACTGGGCATTATTCCAGGGACAGTGGAAATCACAGCACCACGACCACGACGGCTCCCTGCGGGGTGGCCTGCCTCTGCCTGTCATTTTTTTAGATAAGTGGTACTACGCGTGCTAGGTACTGTGCCACCCGGTATGAGTGGTTGGCACTGGCAGTGGGCACACTACAGTCTGTGGAAGTGGGCCTGACACACACTGGCAGCAGGCAAGCAACTGAATTTAGACTACTGTCTAAAAATTAAATGCCTTATTTATCGGCAAGCTACTGTGCCACCCGGTATCAGTGGTTGGCACTGGCAGTGGGCACACTACAGTCAGTGGAAGAGGGCCTGACACACACTGGCAGCAGGCAAGCAACTGAATTTAGACTACTGTCTAAAAATTAAATGCCTTATTTATCGGCAAGCTACTGTGCCACCCGGTATCAGTGGTTGGCACTGGCAGTGGGCACACTACAGTCAGTGGAAGCGGGCCTGACACACACTGGCAGCAGGCAAGCAACTGAATTTAGACTACTGTCTAAAAATTAAATGCCTTATTTATCGGCAAGCTACTGTGCCACCCGGTATCAGTGGTTGGCACTGGCAGTGGGCACACTACAGTCTGTGGAAGTGGGCCTGACACACACTGGCAGCAGGCAAGCAACTGAATTTAGACTACTGTCTAAAAATTAAATGCCTTATTTATCGGCAAGCTACTGTGCCACCCGGTATCAGTGGTTGGCACTGGCAGTGGGCACACTACAGTCAGTGGAAGTGGGCCTGACACACACTGGCAGCAGGCAAGCAACTGAATTTAGACTACTGTCTAAAAATTAAATGCCTTATTTATCGGCAAGCTACTGTGCCACCCGGTATCAGTGGTTGGCACTGGCAGTGGGCACACTACAGTCAGTGGAAGTGGGCCTGACACACACTGGCAGCAGGCAAGCAACTGAATTTAGACTACTGTCTAAAAATTAAATGCCTTATTTATCGGCAAAGCTACTGTGCCACCCGGTATCAGTGGTTGGCACTGGCAGTGGGCACACTACAGTCAGTGGAAGCGGGCCTGACACACACTGGCAGCAGGCAAGCAACTGAATTTAGACTACTGTCTAAAAATTAAATGCCTTATTTATCGGCAAGCTACTGTGCCACCCGGTATCAGTGGTTGGCACTGGCAGTGGGCACACTACAGTCAGTGGAAGAGGGCCTGACACACACTGGCAGCAGGCAAGCAACTGAATTTAGACTACTGTCTAAAAATTAAATGCCTTATTTATCGGCAAGCTACTGTGCCACCCGGTATCAGTGGTTGGCACTGGCAGTGGGCACACTACAGTCAGTGGAAGCGGGCCTGACACACACTGGCAGTAGGCAAGCAACTGAATTTAGACTACTGTCTAAAAATTAAATGCCTTATTTATCGGCAAGCTACTGTGCCACCCGGTATCAGTGGTTGGCACTGGCAGTGGGCACACTACAGTCAGTGGAGGTGGGCCTGACACACACTGGCAGCAGGCAAGCAACTGAATTTAGACTACTGTCTAAAAATTAAATGCCTTATTTATCGGCAAGCTACTGTGCCACCCGGTATCAGTGGTTGGCACTGGCAGTGGGCACACTACAGTCAGTGGAAGTCAGCCTGACACACACTAGCAGCAGGCAAGCAACTGAAATTACACTAAAGTGTAAAAATTAAATGCCTTTTTTTGATGCAAAGTACTGTGCCACACGGGATGACAGGGGTGGGCACTGGCAGTGGGCACACTACAGTCAGTTGAAGTCGGCCTGACACACACTAGCAGCAGGCGAGCAGCTGAAATTACACTAAAGTGTAAAAATTAAATGCCTTTTTATGCAAAGTCCTGTGCCAGCCGGTATGAGTGGTGGACACTGGCAGTGGGCACACTACAGTCAGTGGAAGTCAGCCTGACACACACTGGCAGGCAACTAACCTTAGATTAAAGTGTAAAAATTAAGTGCCTTTTTTTTAAGCAAAGTCCTATGCCACACGGGATGACAGGGGTGGGCACTGGCAGTGGGCACACTACAGTCAGTTGAAGTCGGCCTGACACACACTAGCAGCAGGCAAGAAGCTGAAATTACACTAAAGTGTAAAAATTAAATGCCTTTTTTATGCAAAGTCCTGTGCCAGCCGGTATGAGTGGTGGACACTGGCAGTGGGCACACTACAGTCAGTGGAAGTCAGCCTGACACACACTGGCAGGCAACTAACCTTAGATTAAAGTGTAAAAATTAAGTGCCTTTTTTTAAGCAAAGTCCTGTGCCACACGGGATGACAGGGTGGGCACTGGCAGTGGGCACACTACAGTCAGTTGAAGTCGGCCTGACACACACTAGCAGCAGGTGAGCAGCTGAAATTACACTAAAGTGTAAAAATTAAATGCCTTTTTATGCAAAGTCCTGTGCCAGCCGGTATGAGTGGTGGACACTGGCAGTGGGCACACTACAGTCAGTGGAAGTCAGCCTGACACACACTGGCAGGCAACTAACCTTAGATTAAAGTGTAAAAATTAAGTGCCTTTTTTTAAGCAAAGTCCTGTGCCACACGGGATGACAGGGGTGGAGCACTGGCAGTGGGCACACTACAGTCAGTTGAAGTCGGCCTGACACACACTAGCAGCAGGCAAGCAGCTGAAATTACACTAAAGTGTAAAAATTAAATGCCTTTTTATGCAAAGTCCTGTGCCAGCCGGTATGAGTGGTGGACACTGGCAGTGGGCACACTACAGTCAGTGGAAGTCAGCCTGACACACACTGGCAGGCAACTAACCTTAGATTAAGTGTAAAAATTAAGTGCCTTTTTTTTTAAGCAAAGTCCTGTGCCACACGGGATGACAGGGGTGGGCACTGGCAGTGGGCACACTACAGTCAGTGGAAGTCAGCCTGACACACACTGGCAGGCAACTAACCTTAGATTAAAGTGTAAAAATTAAATGCCTTTTTTTGATGCAAAGTCCTGTACCACACGGAATGACAGGGGTGGGCACTGGCAGTGGGCACACTACAGTCTGTGGGCCTGCAGCTCCTCACACACAGGCAGGCCAGGCAACTGCAATATGTATATAAAGGGAAAAAAAAGCAGACTAATGTTGCAGCCCTAAAAAGGGCTTTTTGGGGTGCTGTCAGGACGCTGTCCTTACAGCAGAGATCAGATGAGTCTTTCAGGACTGGAGTGGACACTGAATTCACCAGCCTAGCTATCAATTTCCCAATTAAATCAGCAGCAATTACACTCTCCCTCCTCTCACTAAGACTGCAAATTCCAGAATGAATCTAAAATGGATGCTGTGCAGGAGGTGGGAGGGTCTGGGAGGGAGGGTATGCTGCTGATTGGCTGGAATGTGTCTGCTGACTGTGAGGTACAGGGTCAAAGTTTGCTCAATGATGATGTATAGGGGGCGGACCGAACATCGCATATGTTCGCCCGGTAGAGGCGAACGCGAACAAGCTATGTTCGCCGGGAACTGTTCGCCGGCGGATAGTTCGGGCCATCTCTAATGGGCATGTGCTGACTCTCCCCTCACAGATAATGAAAGAAGAAATCAAGTAAGAAAATTAAGTAAGAGAGATTGGGTATTTTGAAACTCAACATGCCTGATTCTATGTTTTCATAGGAGATAAAGGGTATCTAGCTGCAGCTAATTTCCATCTCCCCATTGAAAACATATGCTTAGCTCAACTAAACATATGTTTAGAGGAGTGAAGTAGAAAAAGCTGTCACCTGAACCAGCAAGCATCTGAATATCACAGGAGTGCATTGTATTCAGGTCTTGCTAAACCCTTCTTCCCCTGCATAGAAACAGTCCCTTATACACAGCCCAATGATTCCA
This sequence comes from Bufotes viridis, assembly GCA_033119425.1. NCBI lineage: Eukaryota > Metazoa > Chordata > Amphibia > Anura > Bufonidae > Bufotes > Bufotes viridis. Next base: position 387,573,511 of record CM065590.1, read on the forward strand.
CTAGTAATATGGTATGCAATGCCTCCCACACCAAATTTCCCTCTCCACTGTCTATAGCTATCTATATCTATATATGTCTATGAAATTAGAAATAGGGAGGAATGAATGAAAGGTGTCTGGGTTGCTTCACCTGATTCATTATAAGATTACTACACTGGCACTGAGAGGGGGAGGGAGCAGGGAAGCTACTGAGCATGATAGTCCACCACTGAATGCAAAACGGACCAGAAATTCAGAAACAGGGGAAACAGCAGGGGAGCACTTATGTCAGCATGATTAACTCTATTTAACCAGGCATACTTCCTGGTACTGCAAAGAAAAAAAAAAAAAAGGGGGGGGGGGGGGGCTTTTGGCACCAGGAAAGGTATAAAGTGGACTCTCATTGCATTTATTGGAGTGGGCTCAGCATGCATGTTGGTTCCTGCATTCCCCGAATTTAATGGAGGCCATTTTGGCACCAAAAATGATAAAAAGCAGAGTGGACCCAGCCTGTATGTGGAACCTGCACTCTGTACATTTTATGGTGGCCGTTATGGCACATAACAGGTAGCATTTAGTGGTCTTAGAGAGATCGCCTTGACGTTTGGCAGACGGGCCCAAATAATTTTGTACAAAATGTATTTGTCAAGAATCTCAAATTTACAAAATAAGTGTAGCATTAGCACCAGGATATTTTCTATTAATATGGCATTATTGTACTTTATTTGGTTTGCAGAGTCTTTTTTTTCTTTATACTTCCTGGTACAGCCGATCATGCTGATTAACATACAAATATAAAGGTATCGTTTTAAACAGGTGCAGAGATATGTGTTTTTGTTCATGTACAAATCAGCAAGTTGGAGCAACAGGGGGTGGGGCTAAATCCTTGGGGCACTGCTTTTGGGACACCCTGTGATTTGCACACTCCCCCCTCCCCTTGATTGACAAGGCTGGACATCAGCATGCTGTACATATCATATACACTACTTACTATAGCCTTGCCATAATAAGAGAGGTTTTCTATGCTTAAAATGTGAATATTCGCATTACTGCTTTATTCAGAGGCACAATATATGATTATAATTAAACCAGGAATATTTGTTAGCTTTCCAAGTATAGAAAAAACACAGTCCTCAACATGATACGGATATAGTCTAGAGGCAAGTGGTCAGCCTTGAATGTAAATATCCCAGGTTTGAATCTTGTGAGAGACTTTTACATTTTTTATGCTTTGGACATTTTGTTCTCCCTTATTTAACCCCTAATAAAAGGTTAAATTCTATTCATATTGAGAAGTATTTTTTATACTTAGAAAGCTAATACATAGTACTGGTTTCTTTACAATCATATATTGTATCTATAAATAAACCAGTAATTTATTAGCTTTCTAATTGTAGAAATCCATTCATCTCATTATTGTAAGGCTACAGTAAGCAATGTATATGATATGTACATGATATGACACAGCTCTGCTTTCACCATGCTGATGTCTAGCCCTGTCAATCAAGGGAATGGAGATTGTGCAGAGCACAGGGATGTTACAAAAGCAGTCTCCAAGGATTCAGCCTTATTATTATTCATTTGCATATGAATAATAATGCAGCTATCTCTGCAGCTGTTCAACATACAGACAAAAGAAAAGTATTGTTTTAATCAGCATGATCAACCCTAACAGGCAGTATTCCTGGTTTAATAACGTTGATCAAGTTAACTGAGGCTCTTTAAGCATCCTTGATATATCAAAGAACTGCAAGAAACAATTTTCTTTGATGACATGCTTATCCACAGTATTTTACTGGGACATTAGCCAAACCAGAGACACTCATCTGTAGAGAGGTGTTTTGGGTTCTTGCCCCACGTCCGTACAGACCATGATACTGGTTAGCTGTTTGATGCAGCCCTGCGGTAAGACCTGTACTGGTCTGTACTGATGAGAGGCAAGAACCCCAAAACTTGTCAACAGATGGGTGTCTCTGATTTGTCTGATGTCTCCCGTCATGTTTTAAGGTTAGACTGCATGCAGTAAGGGTACAGTAGCCCATGAAAGAATTCTTAAAGGGAGTCTGTCACCACATTTTCACGTTTTAAACAGTTCACATAGCGCTGTAGCCTAACCATAGATGATTGAAATGGTACCTTTCTTTGTTTCTGTTGAGCTTCAAAACAGGCAAAAACGCACTTTAATTCATATGTAAATGAGGGCTCGCAAGTGCCCAGGGAGGGGTTTACTTCATTGGAGCCCAGGCTGCTCAGCCTCTTGGGCTCATATCCCCGCCCCATCCTCTGCCTCAGCTCGCCTTCTGTTCCCTGGTGTTCGTCTTCTTTCTATTGCGATACAGTGATCTCGCGATGCCTGCGCTCTCCTCACTGGGCCAGGGCATGCGCAGTAGCGACAGTGAAGCCGTGCCCACAATGGTCATCGCAGTGCGCATGCCCCGGCCCAGTGAGGGAGAGCGCAGGCATCGCGAGATCACTGTATCGCAATAGAAAGAAGACGAACACCAGGGAACAGAAGGGCGGGCTGAGGCAGAGGATGGGGCGGGGATATGAGCCCAAGAGGCCGAGCAGCCTGGGCTCCAACGAAGTAAACCCCTCCCTGGGCACTTGCGAGCCCTCATTTACATATGAATTAAAGTGCGTTTTTGCCTGTTTTGAAGCTCAACAGAAACAAAGAAAGGTACCATTTCAATCATCTATGGTTAGGCTACAGCGCTATGTGAACTGTTTAAAACGTGAAAATGTGGTGACAGACTCCCTTTAAGTAGGCGATCATAACTAACTGGCCACTCAGCGTATCACATGTAACCTGCTGACCAGAGATTCCTCTACAGTGTGGTTAGCAAGACGCAAGAATCAGGCAGATGGGAGGAATACATGACTGCAGAATCAGACTAACAGTTTGTTCATAGTTGGTAACCGTGAGGTATCGACTGCTTTAATGTGGTGCACATAGTTCTACATATGAGCTGTAAACTTCAAACAATAGGATATTCTTACATCTATTTGCAAAGTTGCTTCATCTTTATTTGAGTATGTGGAGCAAAATATTGAGTAATAAATGAACAAGAGTTAAAGGGGCTTTCCAAGCATTTTATACTGATGACCTATAGGTCATCAGTATCTGATAGTGGGGGGGGGGGGGGTCCGACACAGCACCTCCACCAATCAGTTGTTTGTGGAGGCCTTGCAGCTTACCAAGCACAGTCCCATCCATTGGATAGCAGCTGTGTTTGGTATCACAGCTTAATCACAATCACTTGAATGGGACTGAGCTGTTCCTAGGCCTTGAGACCGATGACTATGATGTCAGTGGCCTAGGGTAAGCACCGAGAAGGCTGCAGTGTTCACCTGAGCACCACAGCCTCCTCAAAGATCTGATTGGTGGTGGTCCCAGGAGTTGGAACCACACCGATCAGATATTGATTCTATTCTTAAGATAAATCATCAGTACAAAATACTCGGAAAATCACTTTAATGATAAGTTAGTCTCTAATTTCAATATACATCAAAAACTCGTATGAAGTACTTGGAATTTCGTGACTCGTAAATAGTGCAGTGTACAGAAAGGATCTGTTAAAAGCAAAGTAATATTTTATTTATACTCCCTAAGGACAGAGAAATATTTTCTTAAGATGACATGATGGCTGTATTCTAGCTCTCAGTGCTCCTTGTTCCTTTTCTCTAAATGTGATGCTCCTCAAAATCATTAGGCTAATTCCACATAAGAAATTATAGTAGATCTAATAAACGTACAATACTATAGAGCAGGGGCCAGCAACCTCCGGCACTCCAGCTCTGGTGAAACAACTCCCAGCATGCTCTATTCACTTCTATGGGAGTCCTAACAGCCCAGCAAGTGTGCATGCTGGGAATTGTAGTTTCACAACAGCTGGAGTGCCGGAGTTGCTGACCCCTGCTATAGAGGGGTTTATGAATGGCTTTACACCAGAAAACTGGTACATTAAACTTGCAAATTTTTGCGCAAAGTTCATTTGTGACTTTTAACTGTTTTTCGCTATTCTGAACACTTTGCTGCAAAGTGGGACTGGCTTGGTATGAGGAGGTATGTAAGCTGTGTATCGCTGGTCTTAGTAAATTGCTCTCTGTGTCCCACGGGTAGCCTGATGCCCACTCCCATGCCCACTCACGGACCGTATGTCTCAGAGGGCATACAGTCGTATTCATGGGCCCTAAACCTTACAGTGTCTTTTTTAGATTATCCAAGACTGTTTACATACATTGCAAAGTAAGGGCTCGTTCACACGACTATTGTTTTGCAGTCGTGTTTGGTTTCAGTAGGGTTTCCGTTCCGCCTCAGTTTGTGATCCGTTTTTTGCGGATCACAAACAGAAGCATATAATAATGTTTTAACAGTAAGTACATTGAAAAATTGGGCTGGGCATAAAATTTTCAATAGATGCTTCCGCAAAAACGGAACGGTTACGGAAGTCATACAGATGCATTCCGTTTTTTTTTTTTTGAAGACCCATTGAAATAAATGGTTCCGTATACGGACGGTATACTGAACGCAAAAAGCGGCCCGTATACGGAACGCAAAAAAAGGTTGTGTGCACGAGCCCTAAGACATATCTCCATGCAACTTAATCAGAGTGAGTATAAAGCTGAATGTGTACTCACATTGCCTGCTAGTAGCCATCTGGCTCCAGGAGGAGTGCATAGTGGGCTCGGCATGCATGTTGGTACCTGCATCCCCGGATCCAATGGAGGCTGTTATAGCACCAGAAGGGGTTAATAAGTACGGTCTATTCCAGCATGCATTCTGGGCTCACACTCCCTGGATTTTATGTGGCTGTCGTGGCCCATGGCAGGTAGGACTTAGCGTTAGGAGGATTTTATGTGGCTGTCATGGCCCATGGCAGGTCAGATTTAGCGTTAGTACCCACTCTAGGAGACAACCGTGTCGGGGTGAGTGGGCTTACTACCTTTTGATCAAAATGTAAACCAATGTCTCCACTGTTTGCATGTGATATCACCAATGTCCTCTTATAGCTCCCATCTAGGGCAGAGTTCTTGTTGCAGAGTGCTGTTTCATTTCTGTTTTTGTATGTATGTTTGCCATAGTTACGTGCACCTGCATACAGGGAGTGCTGACTGACCCCCCCTTGTGTTTATGTTCTCCATGCAACTTCTCTCCGTTCAAGAAAATCTGTCAGGCATCAGGTTATAGAGCAGGACTTGGAGCAACTGGACATTTCGCGATTAGAATGGCTTGTACGAGAATTCACCCGCATTAAATACTGGAGACTCATGCTTCAGTCATGGAGATAAGGTGCACTCCCAATTACAGCTCTACATGCTATGTCACCCAGCTTTCCCAGGATCCTGAAGCGACAATTGAGGATGCCATCAAATAATTTGGGAACAAGAATGAGGATTTATTTAGATACATTTAGCATCCAGCAAACCCTATTATAGCTCTGCGTGTTATGTCACCCAACTTTCCCTGGAACTTCAAAAGGAAAATATGGGAACCTATGGCACACAACTTTGGAGTGAGAAGGGGTTTTATTTGGGTAGATTTTGTATTTATTTGTTCCTATTACAGCTCCACATGGTGTTATCCAGGAACTTGAAAGTTAAACATAGCAAACAATAACACTATTTGACATTTATTTAGGTAGACTTAGTATTCAGCTGTCTCTATTACAGCTCTACACGCTATATTACCCAGCTTTCCCGGGACTCTGAAAGGAAGTTCTGCCTAGCCATGCTACAAAATTAAGGGAACTGTCATTTACCCAACTTTTCCGGACTCTTAGATAGCAAACCAGGCTAGTTAGTCTGCCATTACAAGAGTTAGGGATGTATCAATGCATAACAAGGTAGGTGTGCCATTCTGCATTCTGGGAAAGCTGGGTAACTAACTGCTGGGCTGTGATGAAGGGCATATTGGTCACATAAAATACAAAAGCTACAACATATTCTATATAGCATCAAGACCATATAGCTTGTGGACAGCAATGCAGCTCCTGAGTGTTGTTACCCAGCTTTCCCAGCACCCCAAACAGACAGAACTTTAGGTTTTTGTAGCGGTTTTATCACTAAATAACTAGGCAATTTTGGGACCTGACAGTCGGGGAAAGCTTGGTAAGAACTGTAAGAGAGGTCACACTTGGAACATTCATTATACACAACGCTCCCTTATTGAGTATATAGTGTATAAATACACATAGTATCAGAGCAACAATGAGTATGTTTCATGTTCAGTTTGGTCTCCAGCATACCCCCACATTTATTGCAGATAGGCAGATTTTCCTTTCAGGAGCTTTGGAAAGCTGTAGAACTGTAATGCAAGCGGCATTTGACTGTGTAAACATTGCTGTCCTGATGCTATATGGGTGCGCACAATGGTATATGTCACTTTATATCCAATCAGTGAGATTGCTTATGTCACACAAACATCTTGTTCTTTTGCCATTGTGAGTCAGTGAGGTACATCAAAATGACCACTACAAAATATGAAGCCTAAACCCAGCCCTCTCCTCCTAAACCTCCTGGCTCTTTAGCATCAGAGGGGAGAGAGGAAGGGGGAGAAGACATGGTTGCAGCCTAGGAGAAAGAAAAGGGAAATTAAGTTACATTTTATCTAATGTTCTTTTGGTTTGTATTCTGGTTAAGTGTACCCTTAAAAGACGCTTGTACTGGAGTAACAATCTCTTCAAAAAGTTGGCCCAACACAAGATGAAAGTCAGCTGAAATAATTGTTCGTGATGCCCAACTGTAACTATGGGGGCAAAGAATTAAAACTAGCATTTATTATGCCAGTCTTAATAACAAACCCCGCTGGCATACGATGATACAGAATTATTGAGAGTTAATAATTCTATTGCATCTTTGAGAGTTCCATGTGCCAGAAAATCTACATAAGCAAGATAGCTGGTGCATATTTCAGGTGGTATGAGTGCCAGTTTTCAGTTTTTGTAAAAGTGGTGTAGGTGTCAGAAAAGTGCAAAAAGTAAAAATTTGTGTCACAAAACAGTACTTGCAACAAAATGTGCAACTTACATGGTACACTGCCAGTTTACAGTCATCAGCCAAATGATGTCCAATCTGCATCTTGGATGTCTGGCCAGCTTTATAGTGAATGGGAACAGTGTTGTAGGAACCAGCACCGTCCACTGCATAATGGGCAGAGCTGTGTAGTTCTGGTGCCAAAACTACTGCAGAACTGACCGGCTGGGGTGTCGGACACCTGCTAATCAGATACTGTAGCGATGGCCTATTCTGAGAATAGCCCATCACTTGCAAAGGGTTAGACAACCACTTTAAGGATCTGTCCATGTGCTGTGGGAAAAACAAATTTACAGCAAAAATCAGTTTAGCATGTGTAACATGTACATTTAGCTGCAGAAATTGAAATGCTGTGGATTTAAAATTGCACACTGCTGACTGGCTGAGATTTGCCGCTACTGCATTCTGTTATCATCCACAAAGCCGGTTTGAGAATCCGCAGCGTTTCCTTCCTGAGTGGACGTATCCCAATACTAATTGTCTCTAAACAGTTTTTTTCTCATTAAGTCATGCAAGGGTAAAGACAAGCACAGATGAACAGTTGAATTGTTTTATTGACATTTTAGACAAAAATATGATATGATTACAATTCCCAGAAAAAGAGACCAAAATGAGCTAGGCAAATATGGTATTTTCAGTGGTATAAACAGTGTATAATGCAATATATATAAAATGGATGAGATGTCTGGCCTGCCACGTTTGGCATGTAAGATTTTAAAATAATCACATGAAACTTCAATAAAGTCAGAAATAAACATATGGCAGCCTGCCGTGGTGGCATGGGCAGCAAGGTGGAAGAATCTAATAACAAGGTGCAAGCAAGAGTTACGGGTCACTGGACTTTCCACACCGATATTGATTTCTCTTGGCACCAGGTTATTAAAGGGTTTCTGTCACTAGAATTTTCACTATTAAACTGGCTGACTTTAGCGATGTGCTAATCTCAGCTGCACCCAACTATGCTTTTCTTGTCATTGTTCATGCCCCCGTTACTTCAGAATTCTTACTTTTAGAATATGCAAAATTAGCCTCTAGGTGCAGGGGGACCTCCTGACAGGCCTGTGCGCTGGGGAAATCTCGCGCCCTTCAGTATTCGGCGCAGGTGCGGTGATGAAGTGGCAGCCGGCAAGCGTCCTTCCCTCACTGCACCTGAACGGCGTGAGATTTCCCCAGCGCACAGGGCCGGCAGGAGGATGCGAACGCTGCCTGGCACTGTCAATCAAGACTTGGAGGGCGTGTAATGAGGTGGGAGAACAGAGACTCTGGGAGCAGGGTCATTTGCCAATTTGCATATTATAAAAGTAAGAATTTTGCAGTAAAGGGGGCATAAATAATCACAAGAATAGCATAGTTAGGTGCAGCTGACACCAGCACATCGCTAATTTCAGCCAGTTCAATAGTGAAAATTCTAGTGACAGAAACCCTTTAAACATGTCCCTACTTCTGCTGAGTATTTCAGTAAATTAGCAGCACTCTCTTCATTAAGCACGGCAGCAAAGTAAAATACAAGGTAAAACTTGTCGCATTAGCCCACTGGGCAGGCACCTGGGGGTTATACATGGTAAGTCACCCCCCCTTGCGAGACTGGAAGATCAACGTAAAGGGAGACAAGACACCATAACAAAGGGGATTCGTTTTATTTTATTTAAAGAACACATCATTTGTCGAACACATTCAGAAAATGCATAACAGCCAAAGGGCAGCTACTTGAGGCTTCCAACTGTCCACAGGTTCCCTGACTACCCTTCAGCAGACTATAGGTTGCTTCATGACAGTCTGTAGTCTGTATCACATTTTTTACAATATAAACTGCTGTAAAATGTCGAGAAGACACAGTATGAGGTTCATCCCCACCCAGCTAGAGAATTGATACTTATGCAATCACCTAATTTTTTACATTAGGTACTGGGGGTACTCAAACTCAAAAAAGTTGGTCAGATCGCTCGCTATCAAAAGCCACCAAACACTTCACACGCATACATGTGGTTTCACGTAGACATGCTAAATCAACACCACTGATCATACATCAACTATGTTCTTATGGAGTAAAAATCAATAAAAGTCTATTAATCTATTTTACAATGCTGTATAAGTACGGGGAGCCCAGCACCCAGAACATTCAGAAAAGTAGAAAAAATATATCTGAGACATGAACTAAAACACCAAAGTAAAATCTGTAAAACTAAAGTATGACTGATGAAGAATAATGTGATATGGAAATAGGTTCCAGAGACTAAAATATAAGTATACAAAGTGCTGTAAATCTGAGTATGAGTATATTCTGATGTATAGCAGGGAATAACCCACCTGAATTGCATGGTCCTTATGCAGAAGGATTTTGGCAAGAGTTATTTCAGAAGCTGCCCCCATTGAAACAATGCAGTAGATACATTCAGTACTATGAATTAAAGACCCTACTCGTTGTAGATCTTAACATGTGCTAAACAGAATATGATTGAGTTTACATCAGGACATGTCCTCTATATTTGGCATGTTGAATGATCTATAACCATTTCTAAACCCAATGCACATAAAACACTTTATAATGTACAAAGGAGCATAAACCCAATGTCATCTGCTACTATGACCATATAGATAAGGCATAGACCAGCCATAAATCCTACAGTACTGGGTAGAGGGATGTTATCTCCAGTTACTGGAATAAATAACACAATATATTGTGAGATGTCCCATAGAAAGGACATCCTGTGTGGTGTGAAGTGACCCCAGTGACCCTCACACCCTCTAAACAAAGGGGCATATTGAGAATCAATTCCTCGTTTGATGGAGAGCAGGGACAGTTATTTACCTCAATATTTAGAACTAGTAATAGAGGCATGTGGGGCTAAAAATCTAGTGTGAATATAACCTTATAATGGGGCTTGGGTGGACACGAAACACACTAAGTCAAGGTTTGCATGCTGAGGATTTGTCTATGGCAAATCGATATGTGCATACAAGAAAATTCGTGACAAAAATCCAAGACAAAGTATACCCCAATTTTTCGAGTAAAAACCTCTTAAGAAATCAGTGGACAATGCAATTGTGGTAATTTTCTCGGTAAGTGTAGTTTGAGCTCTTTCCTTGCTATGAAGCATCATACTTCTATTTGCTTAAACATCCATGATATCCACCTTAGCACAATTTTGCATGTTTCTTCTAGCTTTGCATTAGTAGGTGCTGGTGTTCAAATCACATTCTATTTTTTGTGCTAACTGGTGAAACATTCAATATTAAAAAAAAAAAAAGATTTAAAAGGGTCTTAAAGGGGTTGTCTCATCATGGACAATGGGGGCATATCACTAGGATATGCCCCCATTGTCTTATAGGTGCAGGTCCCACCGCTGGGACCCGCACCTATATCGTGAATGGGGCCACACAAGTTAAGGTGGGCGCACTGCTCATGCGCAGCCGCCCTCCATTCATTTTCTATGGGGGCCGGCGAAAATAGCGCATGCGCGGTACGCTCCCATTCACTTCTATGGGGAGCCGACTTGGTGGTGGCCAGACCGAAGTCCTCCAGCCACCACCTTGCGGGGCTCCGTTCTCCATATAGATGCGGGTCCCATATAAGACAATGGGGGCATATCCTAGTGATATACCCCCATTGTCCATGATGACAACCCCTTTAATGACTATGTGCCATGGGAATCCTTCCACATCCCACAATGGACCAGTTGGTAAGCTTCTGATATGTGTATGAAGATCAGTATTCAAGCTCTTTTTTTTAATAAAAAAAACTCCTTATATTGGGAATTATTGTTTAAGCATAACTACAGTTCATATTTATTTGTATCACACAAAAATTTACCTACAAAAGTTGCAGCTCTAAAGGTTTAGTGGATCTAAGTATGAAAAAGTCTTCCTAGAAGTTCAATGGGTGTACAAATTGGCCATGATGGTGCCCCTACCCCATACATTCTAATAGTGCCCACCTAGTACTGATGCAGCACAGTTGGGTTAACCGTTAACAAGATACAATGGAATAAAGCCTATGATCAAATTATATTACTGTCACGTGCTTTCATATAGAAATACTGTAGAATCCTAAATATAATAATCCTATAAATCAACAATATTTTCATGTATAAAATAAAACACCACTTTAAATGTCTCCATACAGCATTCTGGAAACATTTTCCTCTTTTTTTTTTTTTGCAGTGTTTGACTAGATATTTGTGCTATTTATTAGTTGTAACTGGACCACGAATGTAAGAACCACGACGGCTGAATAGTCAAGGAGAAGATGAGGCTGCCAGGCTGGTCAAAGGCTTGTGGGCATCATTGTAGGGATGATAATCTTCCTGCAGTTGTTTGTAGAATACATTTAAGAAAATATTTTAAAATTCCTAAAACAGTTACCTTTCCAAAAGTCAAATATGTGCAAAAGAAAAAACATGCCATATAGAGTACGCACAGGATTGATATGCTAATGACATATGTAAAGACTGAGATCGCCAGAAGCGGTTTGGAATACTACAGCTTGCATAACACACCAGTCCAAGTTCCTTTCAATCCACCAGGGATTAAAAGACGAACGTGAACACAGTATGATATGATTAATAGATGGTCTACTTGTAAGCCCAAAGTCCCCAGTAAACATTTAAAAAACAAAACAAAAAAAACATCACCACTAGGTGCTGGAGGTATTTATAGCGTGTATGCTATATGATACATGCCATAAAAAGGCAAAACCAACAGGCTAAAAAAAGACAAATATGGCCTCTCATGACCGTAGGACTCAGAAAGAAGGTACCATCAACTACTTTTCAAGAGACCACATACAGATCAAATAGTAGAACATACCTTGTGTCACAAAAATGTTCCCAGCAATAAAGATCCATTAAATGAGACCCAAATTAATCATTGACAGCAGATGAACTGTGCAATAACAATAATACCAAGATAAATAAAATAGCAATTTACATTACAGTGATATTGATCTTCTCCATCCTTAAGAGGTAAGCTAAGGGATGAATTAAGGCAGAATTGTATATACACTAGTTCATACTTTGGTTAGGTTGTCTAAGTCCAGTCTAGAACTTTTTCTGCATGTGGAGTTCTTCGTGCCAAAAAGCCAAGAAGTACTTTGCTGCAGCGATGCCTGCCCATTATTGTACCACTTAGCAAGTATAGGTGACCAACACCTGCCACATCTTCACTAAAAGAAAAATTTCAAGAAAATGAACATTGATTAGCACCACCCTCCTATGACTAAAGAGCCCATCTCCTTTTTGACACAAGCCTTTGGTAAATGGCCTTGCTGTTGAAATTCTTCTCTGTAATTCCTTGAGGTCTCCCACGTTCTCAGCTGTTATATGTCTATTTCACACTGCATGGTTAACTTGAACGCGTGAGCATATCTGGAGTATCTTCGTGACCAAGGTCCATTCCAATCAAGTCTTCATCATTGGATTTCTTCTTCTTAGCCCCCACCGATGTTAATGCGTCATCCTTTGTCAGTTCGGATGCTAGCAGCGAGGTAACGGCACAGCCAGCTTTTCTATTCGCTAAAAGAGAATATTGAGAAGGGACCAATGAGTCAGGTGTTCAAAACAATAATAACGGCTGCTTCATATCTACACCTACTACTAAGAAATTGTCATAACCGTAAAACGTGATCTTGAAGGGAACTTATTCTACGATGAAAGATTAGAAAACTAATGATCACATTCTACAAGTTAATTCTATATAGAAAGTTAAGTTGCTTTGCTTTACATAGCATGTACTGGTATTGTGTGACATTCACTCTTCTTTCATTCATATTCCATGTTGCATTCTACTGCTTGGCTAATGTAGTGAGCCTAATTATGATGTGAGCTTGTTCTAGTCTTTAGACTTTAGGGACAAAGTGTCCCCATGCTGGGACCACCAGCGATCAGATATAGCCAGGTTTCCCCACAGATTACAAGTATTCAATATCCCTACAGTGCCACTACCAGGAGAAATGAAGTAGCACATGGGTCCATCCAAATGAATGTCTACTTCTGGAGGGCTCGTAACCACGATGGCTAATAGGTTAGACAGAAGATCCCTTCTATTAACATTTCTCTAATAGGATATAGTAAATTGGGCTTTAACTAGACAACCAGTTTAATGACTTGGACCAACCATGTTTTTGTGTACATCAGATGACTGTTCATTTCAACATACACACACGATTGATGTGAGCTCTCCAGTCTGTAAACCACGTAAAGAAACCGGTAAGGGAACCCCTTTTCCCAGTACATGCTTGAATCATCACATCTTAAAAACACAATGATTCATTAAAGGAGTTGTCCCAACGTGACAGTGCCCTCTCAAAATCACTTCTCCCCTGTAATCAGCTGTTGACACCATGTGAAATGCAGAAAGCTGAAAAATTTCCACTTGAGTTGTTAAAAAAACAGACAAAACAAAAAAAAACAACAACAATGTGCACCTTCACTCAAACGGTCCTGCTCAGCTTGGTGTGGGGGACGTTAATATAGTGCGCAGTTGTCTGCTATAGTTGATGGTACCATTATAAAATTAATGGGACCACACTCTACCTGTACATTCTGTTGCCTTTTTTTTTTTTTATTTGGTCACATGGATAAGCAAATATCCAACTGTGTCCGCAAAACGGACATGCTCTATTTTTTTTTTTTTTTGCGGGGCCACGGAGTGCTGTCCGCATCTTTTGCGGTCCCATTGAAGTGAATGGGTCCGCGCCCGAGCCGTAAAATATGCGGCTTGGACGCGGACCAAAACAGCGGTCGTGTGCATGAGGCCTAATGTGAGGCATATGGAGGTACTAAAGTAATAACACCATGTGCCTTAATAATTAATAAGTGACCCCAATGATCTCACATAATAGCATTACTGGGGTTAACAAGAGTGCCATTATCCCCAAAGTTCCTGAGCTCTGTACTGAGCCACCATTCTCCTCCCTCCTTTCCTGACACGCCGTGCCACACATGATTGCTGGCAGTGCAGAAGGATGAAGAGAGTCCCTCCCTTTCCACTGTAATGCAACTGCAAACAGGAGCACTGTGCATCATTGTGGGAAGGTGAAGGTAGAGACGCTGCTCTTCCTTCTCCAGTGCCACAGATGTGCGTCCGCCAACAGAGCAGAGAGCAACTAGTACCCGCTGATCGGAACATGGCAAGCGCCGGGCAACAACGCAGCTTAGTATTAAAATAGAGAAAAATGTGTGTATTGAACCGAACAGTTTAGCGAAGTATCGATATTTTGATGCATCGTAGTGGACACCTGCAGACCAGCAGGATGGCTTCCTTCTGATAGGCGGTTTTACAGTTGTTGGAGTACACTGTCTTAAGTTCCAAATTATGTGAACTGATAACTAGTATAAACTACTCCTATGGCTTCCATGGAGACAGAAAATGAGCTACAAAGATATTTTTTGCAATTTGGGACATCCAAACGACTGGATGCCAGACAGAAGAGATTCAAAGAACATAACCAAGTGAAATAGGTTTGTATTTTAAGCTCCTGCGGAGAAAACTAGTGGTTAGTGGTTACTGGTGGCTAAAGGCAAAGCAAATAGACGCAATCATGCACAATACACATGCACAGACAGACGTGCAAGAGAACAGCACAGCCCTTCAATTAGCTGAAACAAGCAGAAAAGAAATCTTTCTCCCTTCCTTCTTCACTCAGCAACAGCCCGTAAGAAGGCTTTCTGATCCTCAACACTAGAGATGTTTGTGAGATAACCACAGTTGGCCTTAAAGGGAGACTGTCAGCAGCTCTGACCATGCTTAACTGCTCACAGTACTATGGGCTGGGAGGAGCAGGACAAACAGACCTTTTGTGCAGCTTTTCTAATCAGGAGCTGTGAGAAGTTGAAGTTTTATTCTGCTAAATTCTGCACCTGCAAGTGTGGAGCTTCACTGTGAAGTGCGCTCTGCACTGAGCTGCACTACAGCCCCTCCAGAATTCTCTGAGCGTAAGATGTAGTGGTCTCCTGGTTGGATGCTACAGCAGTTCAATGTAGATGGCACTTCACAGTGCACCTCCACCCTGGGCACTTTGAGGAGTAGAATCTGGCAGAATAACATTTCATATTGACAGTTCTGATGAAAGTTCCAGAAAAGGTATGTTTGTACTGCTGTCCCCAGCCCTTAACTAGTGCGGTCAGCAGTTTAGGATAGCCAAAACTCCTGACAGACTCCATTTAAGGCCCTTTTACATGGGCAGATGGAAAGGAACGAACCGAACATTCCAGATAATTACCTAATTGGTGAACAGAGGGGAGAGCAGAGTTCATTTCCTCTGTATGGGCATGGATGATTGGTACTACGATGGTTTTCCCCATAAAGATTCATTGTTTTTCGTCAGCAGATCCTTTTTACGCAGAGCGATGTGCTGTCAGCAAACGATGATTTTGTGTGTCACATTAAAAAAATGATCACCCGACAAACAAGCATTTTCTCATTCACCGGGTGATCAGCGGCACCTTTACACAGAGCAGTTATTGGGAACAAGCTTTCCCACGAATGCTCAGGCCAGATAATTTCCCCAATTGTTGGCCTATGTAATCAGGCCTTCGTGATCACAGTCAATGCCTACTGTTCTAATGCCAATTAACAGAGGGCCAACATAAGCCGACATTAGGGGGAAGGAGGGTGGAGACATTCAAAAGAGCGGAGTAGTAAAGGTCACGAGTGGTTGTTGTCAGAGTGAGTTTTGCTATACAGAAGAGAAAAATATTTCAAGCTCTTTAGTCTGTACATTTACTAAGAAACATGTTAAAAAGATAGAATATGCATTTGCAGGAGTAGGAAATACATGAAAGCATTGCCAAACTGAACTCAAAAAAACAGCATGCTGCAGGCAAGCAACACAGCAAGCCAAAAGAGAATATTGATAATCGTTGGTTCCCAATTGCTGCTAAATCCGGTCTTTAATCATACATAGAGTATTGCTAGGGATGACTGGCTAGCAGAGAGATTTACCACAGAGAAGCTTGTATGTAACATGAAGAACCTAAATTACTTTAATTCGGACTTTAGGTCATTGAAATGGGAACGTATGATGGGAAAAATGACATTTGGTATTAAGAGATTTTCTGTTTTAGAGATCAGATAGGACAAAAATTTCAGGCTGGGCTTTCTAAAGACCCAGGCTACAAAGTGACTTGTGTGAGCCGGTCACATCCTGTACCTCAATGAAAAGCTGAGATACTGTAGTAGCATGTTATAGAGCAAGAGCAGCTGAGAAGACTGATGAATAGTTTTGTGGGAAAAGATTAAGTAAAACTTGTAATTTATACATTTATATCTCTGCTCTTTCTGAGCTCAAATTTCAGATCTATTCCACGCACACTGCCATGTTCAAAAGTGCAAAATTTGTTTTTTATTTTAACGTTGAAGAAGTTGAAGTGCACGAAGAAGAGCACCGTCTACGCAGCAGGGCAAGGCGCCATTTGCCATAAGTTTCAACATCTCCACTTGCGACATTTTGATGATGTGTCGCCATACGGGTATAGCAATACACAAATTTATTATGGATTGATGTGTCGCCAAACAAATATCACAACAAGCAAATAGACACATTTTCTGTGTGTTCTTCATGCAGTTTGTTTCTTCAATCTTAAAATAAAATATGAATTTTGCCCTTTTGAACTTGCAGCCCAATATTCACAGCACCTTACATGATTCTACTGTAGCGTTCAGTCATGTATTAATTAGACTTTCTGAGCTCAAGACGTAACATTCAGCCATAATCGGTGACTAATCGCATTCCCTGTGTAAATGTGTATACGTAAATCACTGATAAGACTACCGCCTTGTACAACTGAACCCAAAAAAAGCAGAGACTTAAATCCATAAATGACTGAATCTTCTCCTACAAAACTATATATCAATCTGCTCAGCTCCTCCTGCTTTACAACATGCTGCCTGCAGACTGCACTTCATAGTGGCAGGTTCTCTAAGATTTTCATACATTTTAAAATGTCATTCATTATAGACAAAACGGTCATGTGACTTTTTGAGGCCAAGTCCCCTTGCTGCATAGGCCGGAATGGATTGCATTAAAGCAGTATTACATAAGAATTTTAGACTGTGGGAGAGATTTATTCAGCAAATGTGCCACTATTCTGGCTTAAATTGCACCAAAAACATGGCGATTTCCTACAGCATGAGCCACTGTGATAAACTTGATGCATCGTCTGCCTGCCTAGTCTAGTTTTATGTGGTTTACATTTAAGACAGGACTAATAAATGTCCCCCTATAGGTCAACGAGTCTGCAACACCAAAATCTGTAATTGGTTTGAGAGATGTAACTGGTAATATGGCACTGTCCGTTTTTGGTATGCATTAAAATGAACTACGTCATATGGACAAGTAACACACTTCAGTAATTACGAAGGCACTTTAGTGAATAAATGCAGCTCTCAACCCATCCTTTAGTGTTACTTGGCTCTGCACAATTCCATGCTTTGCCAACTATGTTAGCTATAATATGGTTAATGCAAAAAATTTGGGGGAAAAAAACTTAAAAAGCAATAAAAAAAATAGAAACATTGGGTTTATTGTTAAGCAATAATAAAAAAAAAAAAGGACAAATTGTTATTGGCACAAACACATCACACGAAAGCACCCAGTGTTACCAGGTCTGGTGCCCGCTCCTCCTCCTCATTGAGGGACAGGAGAGAGTCTATTGGGAAGAAATAGAGCATTAAGAGAAGAGAATGTCGACTTGCCCAACATGCCAAGAGAAATGCCAGGACAACTGTACTAGAATGTGGCACATTTTGAGTCCTAGGACTGGCAGTACTTGACCATGCAGCCATCATCTGATATTTTATCATCTGGTGAATACACTGAGATCAAACAAAACTATCCTTGTATGTGCGACTATGACCCAGGAAAACACGTGATGACCTTAGAGTATGTCCCTGAAAAAAAACATACAAAGAACTGATTCACTACACCACCACGTCCACCGCCTAGATCCCTCTGGTTTAAACTGGTGGCATATGGAATCTTTGTCAGAGGTTCATTTACTGGAACAGCTGAGGACAACTGTAGAACTCAGCGTGTGCCATTAAGTCTGCAACCTGGATTTCTAATATGGTCTTTACTTGAGGGTCTTACTACTAATTCTATTAATACATTCATAAAAGAACTCATTTAAAAGGCATGATGCATAGCAAATCTGTGAGAGAAGTACCTAAAGCAAATGTTGCTCAGCCTCTACTAACAAGAACGTGTATTGCTTGCCAAGGGCATAATGGCAGCTTACTGACCCATCATGCATCTATGTACAAGTACATTACTAATCAAAAGACTGAAGCCACCAATCCAGACAAGACTGACGAATACCAGTCATGAGCCAAGGGACTACCACACCCAGGCCAGCAGTGACTCATTAACCTGCAAATAAAAGATTCATTATTTGTGCAACAGCAGTCATGTTCATTCATGTTGGACTATGTAAAGGAAAGTGAAATGTGTCTCACTGATTCAGGTGTTGTATGGAGTTATCTGAATAGAAGAAATCAAAAAGTAGTGACCAAGCGCCCAACTTCAGAAGGGGAACAAACATACTCTTAACCTGGTAAAATTAAAGGGCATCTGCCATTAGATTTGTACCTATGAAACTGGCTGACCTGTTACATGTGTGCTTGGATGCTGAAGGCATCTGTGTTAGCCCCATGATCATGTGTCCACATCACTAAGAAAAATGAAGTTTTAATATATGTAAAGGTGCCTCTAAGGCGCCTAGAGACTCTGCTCTCTCTGCAACTGCTGCAGTGTAAGTGTGATCACTCCTGGCCCTGACTTCTCCTAAAGTCTTGTGGTGAGGCAGTTGCAGAGAGAACAGAGCCTCTAGGTGTAACGGCAACGCCCCTGTTGTACCTAGAGGCTCATTTACATATATTAAAACTTCATTTTCACAGTAACGTGGACATGGGACCAACACAGATGCCTTCAGCTGCCAAGTGCACATGTAACAGGTCAGCCAGTGTCATAGGTACAAAACTGCTGCTGACGGATGCCCTTTAAAGAGAGGCATTTTTAGTGTGGCAGACATATTTGTGAAAGTGGCATCGTTCCTCAGTGTGATGGATGGCAACTGTGTCCCTTTGAAAACTTGCACTTTGGCTGGAGCCATGCTGCAATGATAAATCTGGCTGACAGCTGCGCAGGGAAAAACAATGAATAGGCCACAGCGCTGAATCAGCACTATCGGCCCCTTCATCGTCAGCATTGGTGGGGATCTCAAATGATCACCAAAAACGGCACTGTGTGAGATGGGAATAAGGATCCTCCAACATTGGCCTGGTATTGACCTATAACGAGTGCCCATCGATTACATACAAAAGTTAAAATGCCTTTCACATGGCCCAATGCAAAATGAAAGGTGGGGAATTACGTTTGTCAAGGTGGATTTAGACAGGGCGAGGAGAAGCCGACTGTCAGGAATGAAGTGTTCCTTCTCGACAGACGGCTCCTCATTCACATGAACGATCACCTCCACAGTATGAGAATAAGCCATTGCTATTGCCCTCATACAGCTGCACTGTTTCTGAGCAGCCGACTACTGTTTAGACAGCATGATTTCATGACCAGAAATAATAATTCACTTAATAATTCAGTTCCACCTGATGAATGAACGTTTCACTTGTTCATCGGGTGATTGGCTGCACCTTTACAAGGGTGTTGGGAACCAGTGTCGCAGTAAGGTTTGTTCCCGATAATCTGCCCGAATATCAGACCATGTAAATCCACCTTCATTAGGATCATACGTCTGTCCGGTTAGCATTTCTCAAGAGCACAATCCTTTTCTCATGTGCTTCTAACGAAAAAGGATTTTAGGGGCGCTTTTTTTTTTTTTTTTGCTGGGTCATATGCAGCATACTTGCATGGGCCAATTATGGGGAATGAGCTTTCATACAAACATTCATTCCCCATTGATGTCTTGATCTTTGACCAGTGTAAAAGGGCCATAACCCTTACAAATATCCCTTTTCAGGTAAAATTTACAAGCAGACAGGATAGGCATCCACATAATAAAAATGGGATATATTTCATAATGAAGCAGACAGCAAAGCCTTGTACTCGTAAGGGTTACCTTGGCGTGGACCTCGCTTTCTTCTGAAGGCGGCTCCGGACTGCAGGGCTTCTAGCAAACTGTCCATCACACCAGTCTCATCACCCTCTGCAAAAAAAAATAAAAGAAAATACATGAGAAAAATGAATATTTCCATAAATTACTGTTAATGTGGACCCTACTGACCTCAATTCTGTAGACAGACCAGTAGAAACCCAGCCAGTGTCATTGATATAAACACATGATCATAATCTATTGACTACAGACCATAGAATTGGAGAAACTGGTAATTCCCTTAGAAATGCCAGCTTCCAGTCAATATACCAAGGAAAACCAATGCCCACATTTTATACATACTTTGGATTGATCTGGTGGGATTGACAGGGGGAGCGGTTTTGTCTGTCTGCCTACCGCTCATAGTATTTCTAGAGTCTCCAGAACATTTCCATACATCAGGATATTGGAGGAGGCACATAGTGTCTGCAGATCACCTTTAGGCCATGCTTTTTGTGTGAAGAGTATATTGTAACCTATCTATAAGTAACCTGTTTGCCTGCTAATGCTGCGTTTGGGTGATTTTTCATCATATGTAAGAATGACCCCTATTTAGCATGTTCTACTTGGATTCATGAAAGCTGCCATTATACTAAATGATGTTGCCAAGATGTTGTATAGGCCCAGAGGGAAATGAGAGTGCGCATGAATACACGTGTCTCTCATGCCCTTGCAATAAGAGCAGAAGGCTGAATGCACCAACACACATCTGGGTCAGTGACATCTTCATACGCGTTCTGCATAATCCAGAAGGTGCAGTGGACTGCATCGACACTCCACACAGAATAGGGTGCTGCAGTTCCCCACACAGGGAACATTACTGATATTCCTTATTTGCATGGATCCTCCGTTTTCCCCTAGGATGGTCAGTAAACACTGGCGTTCAGCACGTGTTCTTACACACAGAGCTTCATGAATCAGCTGTATGAAAGGAAGAAATCCCACGCTCTGGACGGCTGCCCAAAGCAGGAGGAGGAGGGGGTGATAACATGAGTTATGGTGTTTCTTTATTGCGCTCCATGGCCTCCGCTGCAGTGCAGAATTACCCTCCCCTCCGTCTGCATTGCACAAGCCCAGGGAAGGGGGAGGGGAGGTGAAAGGTTACACTGGATCAAAAACAATCTCTAGCTCCATGCTCCCTCTGCTGGGCAATCTCACAATGGCAATTTCCTAAAGCATTCTGTTACTCGTGGATTGCAATTCATTTACATATTACAAAGGTAAAATACTTGATGTACGAGGCACTGCTCCTTCTGCAATCTACAGAATCTCGTGCTTTCTTCATCCTCCCTCCTTGTATTTATAGACAGCTCTAACGCGGCTAGGTCATTCAGCGGATGGGAATTCTCTAAATGACGGTCGTGTGCCACAGAATCAACAGTTAACCCTGAAATAATCAGTGTCCTTGCCTCACTATCTCC
This sequence comes from Bufotes viridis, assembly GCA_033119425.1. NCBI lineage: Eukaryota > Metazoa > Chordata > Amphibia > Anura > Bufonidae > Bufotes > Bufotes viridis. The sequence goes on from CM065590.1 coordinate 387,595,043, forward strand.
ATAGCAACATGTGAAACCTGAATCTATAAACGTATATTAGAACATCTGTCATTGGCATACGGACTGCAGAGAAATAACTGCCAATGTCGCCATCTGGTGGTAGAATGCAGGCGTATACATTGACCTACATTACAATAGAAGACTGTACTAAGTTACAGTAACACAGATATTATCCTTTGCAGGTCAGGCCATGTTACCTGTGTGCATCTACTAATCAACACCCGGTATGACATGGCATACAGTACACAAGCTCGAATATATTAGACAGATCTAACAGTAACCTCATTTCTGCACTGTCAGCAAATTCAGCCTGTTTTATTCCTGCCAGCATCAGACGGCCTATATTTCACGGATTTTGAACAGAAATGTAATGGAATGCCTTGTATATACATTGATTTCTTTGTATAATGAGACATTATACACTTTTCCAATATACTTTCTGTATCAGCATCTGCCTGCCGTCATTCAGTAGGAATCGTTTACTCCGAGGGGATAAAAATCTGTCCTGGTCGATTGACGATATTGACGAATAGCAGCAGAGATCTTGAAAACCGTATAGTGTATTTATGGAATAATTCTGCTCCTGATCCTTATGTATGCGATGGAGGAGCAAAAAGGAGCACTGGGGGACGCATGAGTAATGATATGAGACAAGCAATGTGTCCATCTAGTCTAGATGTGAACACCACAGCATGGACTTATGCAATATTAAAATCATTGTGTCCTATTGGTTTCAACAGGGCTCCCACTCTGGAAACAGCATCTGGCCTTCATTACAGAGCAGCTCCACAGGAAACCTCCGCCTCATGGATGCATTCTTCTGAGAAGTGAAAATATCTGCTGGCCAAATGAAACTCTACCATAATGAAGTGATCCTCAGCCTACCCTTGGCTCCAAGTTTCAGTCCTAAGATGTTCACAGCAATATAGTGAGATGTCCCAGCATTGCATACTTGGCATTTACACTGTGTGCCAGTTCTATTAGCACATCGCACACTGTACGGTAAGAAATATACAAAGTGTTCTGCGCCTGATGTATGGAAGATATGCAGATGATTCAGAATTGTCTCTAAAAAGATGTGACTAATTCCAGTGAATGTGTAATGGAAACCAGGCAAGAACGCTCTCCAGGAGATCAGGTCACAGGACCTTTTACACGTCCTGCTTGAAGAGGAATTCGGCTAAATAACCTCTAAAGAAAACATTCTTATAAGGGTTCAGGTTTATACAAACAAGTCTCAAGTTACGCTGCACATGAAGTGCTCCAAACACCTCATGTCCTCTGTTATAATGTGGTGCTGACCTACGGGGATGCGAATAGTGGCATGGACTATATGCTTATGGATTTCATACATAGATCCCTATCAACATATCTAATACATACTAACAAAAGTATTCCTGCCTGTATCTGCAGCCTCTGGGTATAGTACTGTATATGCCCATGTATGACGGCTCCCAAAGTATTGTACCTTTCAGATAATCGCATAGGTTTATTTTATTTTTTTTCCACCTACCAGCTCCAAGACACTTGCCTGTTCTAATCATGAGTTTAGGTAAATTTAATTTTGGCAGGCGATAATGGTCACCACGTGCAAGTGTAAAGATGCTGGCAGTGTACCAGGTAGGTCCTGCCAGAGACAATGCTTACCTGCAGTCATGTCTATTAACTGATTTTTCTTCTGTTGTTTCTCCAGTTTCTCTTTCTCGGCCTTTTCTTTGGCCAGCTTGGCTCGCTTGAGTTTCTCTTCAGCTTCACGTCTTTTCTGATTGTCTTTGAGAGCTTGCTAAATAGCAAAAAAAAAAAAAAAAACACATAATACAATCTCATCCATAATGACTTAACATCATGAGGCCAGGGCATGGACACAAGACGTTATTATGAGTTCAACATCACTGAGACCTCGTTCTTGAACAGGCCCAACAGGGATGAGTGGTGCAGGACCAGGGCAGAATTTTAATAAGGACAGTAAATGGTTTCTAATTTCAAATTCACTAACTGTGCACAATGGCTGGTAGGGCTGCCTCCACATATTATACCCATGGGTAATGATGTGGGGGAAGCCAGGCCCTGTCAATTAAGCAAGATAGGGGCGTACTGGGAAGGGAAGGGGTATGGTATAACATGGGGAGGCTGCCCTACCATGCATTATGTTTTAAACTTAGTGTTACTAATTTTTCATAAAACTTTTGATATGTCAAAGGCATATTAAAAGTTGTGACCTTTAGAATGAGGAGAAAGAAGCGCACACATATTGCGCCCTCTACTAGCTCCTGAGAACAGAATTGAGACGTGCCCAAAGACTTCTATGGAGGCGGTCTCGAGCAGAGAATAGAGAGAGCACAAGGAGCGCACGCTTCTCTGCCCTCGTTCTAGAGATTGGTGATCCCAGTGCTCAGACCCCCAACCTTTACAACTATTGATATGTCTCTGACATATCAAAGGTTTTGTGAACAGTAAGTGACCCTTTAACCAAATACAGTAGACAAGGGGCATTTAAACCTTACCACAAACATGTTTCGGAAGTTGTGCATATCTAGGAAGAACTCCTCAATAGTGACCTTCTTGGGGTCAAACACAAAGTACCCCCCTAACTCTTGAAACGAGGAAACCATGTTGTCGTGCATCATGCATAACTTTGTATACTGCTCTTGGGCTTCTTTGACAAATATGTAAAAGGAATCAGTTAAGGAATACAAGCAGACATTACATACGGTTCATATGCATCTTCTCAGGAAATCATACATGTAGCAATACACATACAGTGGCATGTAAAAGTTTGAGCACCCTAGTCACAATAACTGTTACTGAACAAGCAAGTTGAAGGTGATATTATGAGCAATATCAGTGTATAATTAGTTTTTTGTACAATTTTAGAGTGAAAAAAGGAGTACCTTGCAAAATTATGGGAACCCAAAAAGATCTGAGCAGTCAAACAACTTTGACTGAGGTTTCAGACCTTAAAAAGCCTGTTAGGGTTAAGGCTTGTTCACAATCCTAGTTAGGAAAGGCCAGATTATGCAAATTTCAAAGCTTTATAAATGCCCAGACTTCCCTAACCTTGTCTCAAAAACAGCAGCCATAGGTTCTCCTAAGCAGCTGTCTAACACTCTGAAAATGTTTGAGGCCCACAAAACAGGAGAGGATTACAAGAAGATGGCAAAGAGTTTTCAGGTTGCCATTTCCTCAGTTTGAAATGTAATTAAGAAATGGAAGTTAACAGGAACAGTGGAGTTCAAAAGAAGGTCTGGAGGACCAAGTTCAATTTCAGAGAAAGCAGCTCGTAGGATTGCTTAAAAGGCAAATCAGAACCCTTGAAAAAGACCTTCAGGAAGATTTAGCAGGCTCAGGAGTAGTGGTACATTGTTTTACTGTCCACCGACACCTGCACAAGTATGGCCTACATGAAAAGGTGATCAGAATAAAATCTCTCCTGCGTCCTCACCACAAAATTCAGCGGCAGAAGTTTGCAAAACAAGCCTGATGCATTTTGGAAACAAGTCCTGTGGACTGATGAGGTTAAACTAGAAACTTTTGGCCACAATGAGCAAAGGTATGTTTGGAGAGAAAAAAAAGGGCACAGAATTTCATGACATCACTTCTCCAAATATTTGATAAGGGGTGCCCAAACTTTTGCAATCCACTATATCACCAGTTGTACAGTTAACACAGAAGAGGCGGAAAATATAACCCGCAGTACCTTATGATAATACTTCTACTCTTTATTGTACTAAATCAGGGATCAGCAACCTTCGACATTCCAGCAGCTGTGAAACTACAACTCCCAGAAGACTTAATTCACTTCTGTGGGAGTTAGAACAGCCAAGCATGTTTGCATGCTGGGATTTGTAGTTTCATAGCAGCTGGAGTGCCAAAGGTTGCTGAACCCTGTACTAAATACTAAGAACATGCTTCATATTATATCATCCCCCATTATTGTTGGTAATGTCATTGCAACATGGATGGAAATTAGTTATGATACTTAACCCTTTTACTGCCATGGACTTACATCACACCTACGTCCCCCAACTATAAGGACTTATTCACATGTCCGTGCAGTGATTTTAAGCAGTGACTGTGAGAAACTACCAATGTAGATCCTACAAAGAGATAAGGTATAATGGGAAGTTCTGTGTTTTTGACCCACATCTGGTTTTGGCTCACAATCCCTGATGAAAATCGCTGACCAAACACTGACTGTGTGAATAAAGGCCTGGAGATTAGGTGAAAGAACAGAACCTAAGCTTTAAAATGATACCAGGCCCAATATTCAGGCCCCAACACTCTCTGAAATGGGGGTCAGTATAAAAAGTTCTGTATGTGTGTAAGGGATGGATGAAGCTGTACATGACATCTGTCATCTACCTCCCTGCACAATGTCAGGTACATAGGGCTTGGACTGCAGTACCACATGCTGCACATGGACAAAAGTGGCTTCGTTTCTGGAGAAAATCAGATCCACCCTGGACATTACCTTTCATTCCTGATGTGATGACTAGTAACGTATGTTGTACCTAAATAGTATCTCATAGACAACTACCCAATGTTCATAACTCTGTCCAAAACATGTAGTCATTGTGGTTAAAAGTGGAAAAAGGATATAGTCATTTTCTCCACAAACTTATCCTTCTCGTTGTTTGAGGGAGGGAAGTTTTCAATGTCTCGCTGAAGATCAGAAATTTGTTTTTTCATTTGATCCAAGTTCTTCTGCAATGTTTCGGCAGACACTGAAACAGCAAATGATAGGAACTGTCAGACACATGTCAGCTTGCCAACAAAACACAAATTGTCACCTTGGCCACATAATCAAAGCTACTGCAGACCCCATCTACCATACAAACCCTGAAACCTTCGTTCACCACAAGGGAGGATGAAAGGATGAGGCAATTCTAACACTATCCGGACCTGTCCCGCACAGTCATTGAAGCTCCTGCTTTCATAGGCTGGCTGGGTGGAGTCCATCTATACTCTGTTATACTGCGGTCTCTAAATGCGAGGAACTCTAAGGTAACGAGTCCTTTTAAATGGAAAGGCTCCCCTTAAAGGGATCTGGCTGGCATGTAATGCTAGTTAACAGCTAAACGCCAGGGGTTTCTGAAGCCAGAACTACTGAAAGAAGCTGAATGTTGGGCTGGCTGCTTCTATGTAAAAATAGGGTGTCTTTTGAAAACTTTCATGACTGGGCTTTCATGGCCACAGCAAATTTTCTCCTTTTGGAAAGCTCTACTCAGACTTTCTCAATTTCTTTTTTGTTTCTCAGTCTACCTTGAAACATTTTTCTTTTTTGCTGGACACACAAGCTTTTTTATTATTTAAAACTTGAGTGGGTATTAAAGGGAATCTGTCACCATGAAATTCACCGTTACACGAGGCTCAGTGCCTTGTAGGGCTAGCTCAGCTAAATATAATGACACCTTTCACTTAGCGAGCCACAATCATTCTTAAGGAAAAGGTAAGTGCATAGAGGGCAGGCCAAAGTCACTCTGTGCACCACTGCTCCTCTTGCTAGACAAATCGCTCTCCTTCTTGATTAACAGGGCCAGGTTCCTGCATAGTCACCTTACACAGGGATTGGCAGAGGTAACAGGGAAGCAAGGGTGCACAGTGGCTTGGGCCCACCCTCAGTGCACTTAAAGGGATACTCCTATATGCACATTTATGGCATATTGATAGGATATACCAGTGATGGGCAAAGTGCGGCTCTCCAGCTGTTGCAAAACTACAACTCCCAACATGCCCTGCAGTAGGCTGATAGCTGTAGACAGTCTTTGCATGCTGGGAGTTGTAGTTCTGCAACAGCTGGAGAGCCGCATTTGCCCATCACTGGTATATACCATAAATGTCTGATACTGTAGGTTAGGGTCAGGGGATTATTAGTTGCCCCCTGCAAACTGCTCTAAATTTAGGTGTAGGGAATGAGTTAAGGCTACTTTTACACTTGCGCTAGCAGGGGAACAGCCTGCCAGATCTGTACTAACGCTAGTCTGCTCCGGCCCCATTCCCTATAATGGGGATGGGCCGGAGGTCCGACCGCAGCACAGCAAACATGCCGAGAGGCGGCTGGACAAAAACTGCAGCTGCATCTCCTGCCCTTCCATATTAGAGTTAAAGGGGCCGGAGCAGACTTCTGGCGGCACACATGGGTTAGCGTTAGTACAGATTTGGCAGGCTGTTCCCCTGCTAGCGCAAGTGTGAAAGTAGCCTAACTATGCCACTGTATCTCTGAGATGACCAGCCAAAATTGCAATGAAATCTTGTCTTAGGGAGGTTGCTCTTCTCAAAGAAGATGGCATTTATAAATAGGATATGGTAGAAAAGTACAAAAAAATTATCTGCATAAGGGCAGATTTTCTTAGAGGTGATCTGTGCAGTTACCAAAATTACCAAGGTTCTTACACAGACTGCCTTGGTTGCCGGTTACTGTATATTACAATTGTAACATTTTATTTGCTCTATGCAGATTGCTTTATTCATTGACTGATGTTGAAAGGCAAAAAAAAAAAAATGACCATTTAAAAAGGAAACAAAGAATACTGAAACTAAATTTACCAAAATTGAGCTTTACGCTGAATTGGTTTTCTTATCACAACATGTCTATCAGTTCCCAAAGTATTCATCGTAAGAGACCTTGGAAGCTTCCTGAGTGTTCTTATACCACAGAACAAAGTGTACCAGAAATACAGCTTAAAGACAAATTACAGAGTGACCTAGTAAGGCTAACTTCACATTAGCCTTGTGTTTTCAGTATTCTGTCAGAGGAACTGAAAAATAAATGTGCTCAGTTCCATCAGGAACTTGTCAGCTGCACTACGTTGCCCTCATAGTGTAGTATCAGACCCACTGATTTCAGCGGTCTGTCAATGCAGTCATGACATTCAGTACTTTTATAGTACCGATTCACCGAAACCTAGCGCTGCTAAAGAGATGAGTCCACTGCTGCTCGCTGCCCCCATCTCCTGACAGAAAGAAACCTGTAAAACTTTGCCTGGAGGTGGGGGCAGCGAGCAGCATCGGACTCATCTCTCTAGCAGCGCTAGGCTTCGGCAAAATATGCCAGCAGTGACAGACCGCTGAAATCAGGGGGTCTGTCACTACAGTATGTTGACTTTTGTGACAGTTGACATGTTCCCTTTAATTTTGACAGGAGAAAAAGTACAACAGGCAGGACTTTTTCTTCCATCAAGAATAATGGAGACCTGAAGAAAATGACATGAACTGATGCTCAAAATAACCCATTTAATCACATGGAGATTAAATAGTTCCGTTTTTTGTTTTTCAGTTTCTCTGACGGAACAAAAATATAGAAACGATAATGCTGATGTGAACATAGCCTAAAAATGATGCCGAAATATGAGGACTTAAGGGAACATTCGAACATATACTGCAAGTGCTAGGTAATCATTTCCCTTTCACATAATTCACAGTTCCTGCCCGCTTTCTACATTGTAGGTAGCTGTCATTTCCACAGCACAGATGTTATCAGGTTATGAATTGTGCCAGCCATACACTAATTTACAATAGTATTCGGAGGTACCGCGGACGGGGAAGCCTTTTCTCTAGGATTACCTCTACTGGCTTTTTCTACATGGACCATCTCATCGGGGAACTGTAAAGCATCAGGATAGTCTTGTTCACAGATCTCAGCAAGAAAATGCAACAATGTAGTCTTCTGGTCAGCGGACTTGGTATCTTTAAGCTTTAAAAGAAAGAAAAAATCCAAGAGAATAGTCAGCAGGATTGTTTAATATCTGATCTCCTGAATGCCCAGTGGGGTTACATTTTACAAGGGTTTCTTCATTACACATGCCCATGATCGAGTTGGTCCAGCCCCAGAGACCCCTGCTAATAGCGGATTTAGGCAGAGAAGCAAAGTCAGATAGTCAGATGAATGGCTGTCAATGTAATGTCAGCATCTTTCCACTCAGCAAACAGAAGAAAGTTGTGAATGAGCCCTAATAGGGCTTACGGACAGGGGCTCTTATTATGGCACAAGCCCTTTAACGGGGTTCACCAGTTTACATTACTAGCTGCACATGTGCTGGGAACAGCAGACGCATGCAGCTAGTAATAAGCATCATTACACTACCGACCCTGATGTCCAATAGTTTAATATAAATAATTCATCTTTATACGCAGGTCCCTTTGTGCCAGTGCTGCGCTGGGATCATGGCTGCTGATGGAGGATCACCTTCATCACACAATATATTTTGGACACTATAACTGCAGAATTTCCTTACCTTGCAGAGGAAGCTAATGTCAAATCCAAAAGCACCAGCATTCCTGGATCCGGCGTTCATAAAATTGCCCACAAGCAGTGTGATTTCCAATAGGCTGGCAAAGCTTTTGCTCTTTTTCACCTCTTCACATGCAGCAGTGACTGACACAATGTCTGGCTTGATGTTTTCAACATGTTCATTGAAGACGAGCTTAAACAGGATGGCATTAAGGCGAGGTTTTAAGCGGGGTACAGTGCTCATCTAAAAATATGAAGCAAAAAATGTCTGTTTCAGTATATATTTACATTCCATATAAAATATTTCCAATGCATTCTTCTTAAAGCTCTATGTCGTGCCAGTCCTCTGTTATTCCTCCTGTATATATATATGAATAAATTTACAACAGGGAACTACAATTTCTCAACTGGCCTGGTAATCTCCCTCTGACACTGTAACATCGCCACACACTGTCTCGGTTTGGCATGCTGTGAGAGCTCTGGATGCTGATCGGCTATCACACACGGGGGCTCTAATTGGAGGGATATCTTACTGTGACATTCACAAACCCAGACTGATATATTCCGTAGTCTGGGTTTTGGTTAGCAACATGACAGATATAACTGCCAGTAATATACAACAATTCAGTAAGGCTGGGTTTACATCATGTGTTTGCCATCCGTTAAACGCATGCAAAAAAAAAGGTATACGTTAAAAGGGGTTATCCAAGCTCTATAATGCTCCCCCATATGCCCATGCCCCTCACAAAGATTGTACTTACCTCGTCTCTGGCACCTGAATTGCTTCTCATACCGACATGGCCACCGCTGCATCCGCCGTCCCGTGGATGAAAACATCCAGCGAAGGGGATGGGGGCAGTCAATAGCAGGCCCTGACAGGGACAAGCCTCCCTAGCATTGTGCGTGACACTAGGGAGGCTCGTTCACGTCGCAGCCTGCTATTGGCTGCCCCCCCTCACTGAAGATGAAGCGGTGGCCGTGCTGGTATGAAAAGCGACTCAGGGGCCGGGAAGCGAGGCAAGTACAACCAATGTGAGGGGCCTGGGCATATGGGAGGGCATTATAGATCTTGGATAACCCCTTTAACAGATTCCTCAGACTGATGCCATACAGTGGCGTCCATCACTAGGCTTGAGCAAATTGACCTTCGGATCACAGATCCAAAGTCGATTCATTCAAATACTTCGATTTTAATGCCGCTTCCGTAAAGCATTAAAATGGATTGGCTCTGTGGAGCAAAAAATCTCACCACCCGAAGTCGTGCGAGATTTTGGTGAATTACCACTGTATTCATATCTGTGTATTTAGAAACAATTTAAAATAGGAATCCGAAGTGGGCTTTGTTTGAACTAATCGACTTTGGATCTTTGATCTAAAAGTTAATTCGCTCAAGCCTATCCATCACCATAGAGTTTCATTGTTAAAAAAAAGAAAAGAAAAAGAAAACCGTATATTTTAACCAGACTTTGCAGGATTTAAAAGCATGGTGTGCTATGGTTTTGTGTCCTGTTTTCAACTTATACTTTAAACCAGGGGTGCACAACCTGCGGCCCGGCGGCCCTTGATACCATTCCATGCGGCCCACAACCATATGGTACCAGACATTTATGTCTATGTCTTGTGGCTGCTCACATGTATCTTTCATGTATTTCTCCCATTAGATGGAAGTCCTGGAAGTGTAACTAGACATTATTGGTATATACTGTGTGTTCAATGTGCCATAAATACAGTATTTCAGTTGTTAATACCCCTTTAAATTTTGTTTTGGGCCCTCATCATTGGTTCAGTCTGGCAATGTGGCCCCCAACCAGAAAATGTTGTGCACCCCTGCTTTAAACAGATGGCAAAAATGTGAACCCATCCTAACCCAAAATTTCTGCTGTGCTATTACAAAAACATTGAGGTAGATATACTAATGCTGTGCAGGGAACAGCAACCTTCAGCACTCCAGCTGCGATGAAACTACAACTCCCACCATGCAAACATGCTGGTCTGTTCTTCAAACTCCTATAAAAGTGAATTGAGCACTCTGGGAGTTGTAGTTTCAGAACACCTGGAGTGCCGGAGGTTGCTGAACACTGCTGTATCGTATCTAAACATTAACTTAAAAGAGGCAGTCAGAAGGTGCCCCAAATTTATCACAGCGGAAGAAATTGTGTGACAGATTTGATGCATCTTACTCGAAGTTAAACACTTGTCTTCTTTACCCCAGCTAAAGGCTGGCTTAATTTATTCTGCCAAACGCAACTAATAAATCTGGCGGATTTTAACTTTTTATTTACAAAGCCATGCCACATATTCTAGACATTATCACACAAGTGTCTACTAGGGTACAAAGAGAGTCAGTTGCATGGGCAACTGTTTTTGGTACTTTTTAACCTAAAATTCTGGCATGTTTGGAACAGTAAATCTTCAATGTATCTTTATAGTGTATTTTCCCTGAATTGAATGAGAGACAGCTATTCTGAAATACATTTGAAGTTATTATTTGACACAGCAAAAAAACTGAAGGAGAAATAAGATTATGGATGCTGCAAAACCTATCCTCCCAAACACGAATAACACACTTACCACAACTCCAAACTGCTCAGGCTCTGCCAAATCATTGTATTCATCCTTCAGCTCTGCCAACCTCTGAAGCTGGTCACTTTCTGGTAACTGCTTAATTAGATTCTACAAAAGAAAATAGCGTGAAACTCACATACACCATGCCCATGACCTATTGACCATTAAGTACCATAACCAAAAGATATCTGGCTGCCCATAGCCACCAAAGGAGAACTCTGGGTGACAAAGAGGTCTCTGAGATACACAAGAGTCTATGGATAATAAATCAAGAATAAAAAGGTTCATATGAACAAAGCAGAAAAGCTGCCATTTTGAACTCTTGAAAATTAAGCATCTTGACAGCAACAATCTTCTAGAGATGTACATGTTCATCACCGCTTGAGTATCCAATGCATTCACCAACGAGTTCCCAGTATTTATTAAAGGGGTTGGCCACTTTCTGTGCATTGATGACCAATATGTTTGTAAGATGTCTATATGGCACTTACTAATATAACTTATGTTGAAATTCTGCACCATTTTCTATATTTCAATAGGTATGTCCCTTTGTTTACCAAGTCTTTTCAGCTGTACACACAGGGGTGCTGTCCAAAACATGACTGCTGATAGAGGGTCAAGTGACTGGGCAAATCATCTCCAAGTAATGTTTCCTCCATTCAAATACTCTGCACCTGAAACCTGCCTGTGAAACGTTGGCCTTTAGTGCAGGTGTAGTGTATTTGAATGGAGAAGACATCACTTGGAGGTGATTTGCCTGGTCACATCACCCTTCATCTGCAGCCATCTTACAGAAGATTTCCCTAAGGAGAGTTAACTAAAATATTGTAAATGGCACGGAAAATCAACAAAGGCTATACTAGCAATTGACATATAGTCATCTTACACATTGGTCACAAGTAGCCAGAAAGTGGCCAACTACTTTAATTATTAAACTTCACATAACATCCAAGATGTTGTCCCTGGGACATACTGAAAGTAGTGATACAAGGCTATGTTGAGTCACCATACAACCCTATGTCCAAATACATCTGATTTTTGCAGTGCTTTGGGAGTTATTGGAAACCTGTCATGGCATGTTGCTGCTGGGCACATTACACTGCTTTTAAACTTATTTATCTTAAAACAAACCATAAAGCCATTTTCCTGAAATAAAACATTAGTAGTGGTCTGACATCTCTTCCGCTACAAGTAGTCATGTGACTTCACCCTACCGCTTTCCTGTGGTTCTAACATGGGAGACGCCCTAGTCAGACAGTCTCACTACACTGTGCTGAAGCATACATATATCCCACAGAGGGCTTGAGAAAGACTGTCATCGCAAACATTTCTGGAATGAGAAAAATACTAAAATAAAGTAAGAAAGCAAAACACTTACTGAGACCAAAGATTCTGTCAGCACTTCTTCATTAACTTCAAGGATGACATTTTTTATTTCCTCATAGGGCATACGATATGAGCCCAAGTAAATTGCTGTGCAAGAGAAAAACATATTATGCAGTAGCTGCACAAAGCTACATAGAATCCAAACTATTACTACCTGAAGGCACTTGACTAGCAAGTACCATCTATGGTCAAGTTGTGTTTAGTCTTCCGTCCCTGCATACCTCTGCAGGGAGAACATGTGCCTGACAAGCAGCTCAGGAGATGCGTTTTTTCACAGGGCATAAAGTATTTGGCTAAGTGGAAACTTTCTTACATTGCCTTATTACGCTGTCCATACAGATTTGGAGGGTACTAGAGAAGACATTACCTTTTCTAATAGCACCCACTGATGAATGTTCTAAAGAACATGGTTTCAAAATGTAGTGCTATTCCACATTAACTAATTGAATTAAAATGGAAGGTGACAGGAAGCTGGACCTTATAGATCCACCCGTACTAGTTGTGGCCTACTGGTAATGGTTAACTACAACTGAAATGGAGCACTAACTTAACTGCATCCTATTCTAGATTTCAGAACTTCCTGAAAATTTTGCACTGTAGAGATGGAGGATGTCTTGGTCTACAGTGTACAGGATGGTCCACTGAGATGCATCAGAGGTAAGGCAATGATCAGCAACAGAACACCTGATCAGAATGACTGGGATATATAAAAGATACTTCTCAGATTTAGTGGCAATCCTGAGAATCAGAGGCTGAGGTGGGGTGAGCATATTCTATGTAATAGGTCGAAAGCCAGATTATACCTTTACTTGTTACAGTACTGTGTGTCATTCTTCTTTTCTTGCCATACAGGGTAGGTGAATGTATTACCTCCTAGAGAAGTATGTTCTGTTTACCTTCCTCCTTACAGTGGCATATGCCAAGTCCTCACCCACCAGTCCCTGGGCAAGTTACAAGCTGTGGGCTGAACAGAAGTGGTGACACTATGCCACACTTGGCTAAACTTTATTGTGATGGCTGGAGAGAACAGCTGGAAGATCTTCTACTGACCCTCCCCATCTGCTTCATTGTCCTATATGTTCTTGTAAACTGAAAGGTCTACCATGCCTGCCTCGGTCAGGGTTGTAACAAATCTTTCAAGGTCTATAGAGTTAGTGTGAATTGTCTGATGTTCGAAAACAACAAAATAATATATCTCATTAAGAAAACTGAACATTGATAACCACAGAATTACAGATAAATATAGTGAATAAACAATGTGAGGCTACATGTGATTCAAAAGACTGTCCAAAATTCCACCAAAAAATCTGTGAGGCATGTCGCCAGTGTGCTGGGTTGTTTTTACATCAATATCTGCAGAATTTCTTATTTACTGGCTAGTAATTTTAAGATGCTCCTAGAGTGGTCTAACAAACTTCTAAAGTCTCCAGTAGCGTGTCCACCTGAGAAATAACATATTTACTGTCTTTCTTTCAGAGCTTATTCATTCTTTCATTAAAAACCATTCACTTCAAGGAAAAAAATATGCACAGTTTTTGAGGTATGCTGTGGATTTTGAAAGCCAAAGTATGCCCTATACTTTACATTTTTTTCTGGATTTTGCCATGGATTCCAAAAGCCAAAATTTGTGACAGAATACTTAATGGAAATTTCTTTCGGCATCTGAACATACCATTAGAGGAAAATCTAGACAGAAATCCTAGAGCTTCGATTCTAAGCCTGTGGTACATGCCAGGTTTCTTATGGGTACTTCCTTTAAAAGGTGTTATCCTGGAAATAATATCCTGGAATAATCAATATCAGATTGGAGGGGGTCCGACATTCTGAAACCCCACCGATCAGCTGTTTGAAGAGGCCGGGCGCTTCATGAGCTCCGTAGGCTCTTCCTAGGCCGTGTGACATCACCATACGTCGGTCACATGGCCTATAGAGCCATTAAAAGGGAATAGGGCTGAGCTTCAATACCAAGCACGGCAGCTATACAATGTACATCGCTGTGTATGGTAAGCTGCCGGGAGCTTGACTTGTGGGGCGGCGTTGAGACTTTGACCCTCGCCGATGTGATAATGAGAACCTATCCTGAGGATAGGTCATCATTTATCATTTCCTGGATAACCCCTTTAAATATACAGAGCTGTTTATGACAGAAAAGAGTACTTTGACGTAATTTTGGTGGAGGAATGTTGAGAAACACTGGTCTAAAGCATTAAACACAGAAACATACACAGATTCTGGGCAGTCTTTGAATCCAATACTTTGATTTCTTTTGCCTTTTTCTTTGGTGGGCCTTTCGTATCATCGACATCTTGCTCTTTCTTCCCTGTAGAAAAAAAAAGGAAAGGGTTAATATAACAGGATACCTAAAAATTAATCCTGTACATTTCCATTGAATTTCAGTCCAAGTTATGCAAAACTGTCCAAACCGCACAATAAACCAACACCCAAGCATTTCAATCTGGGATATAAAGGGCACACCTGTACGGCATGATCCATAGAGAACAGGCTCTGCTACATTGTGAAAGGATATAACTAACTCATATGTATGGATTCAATACTCTTCACTAGTGAAAGGGACGATCTGCTACCTACTAACAGTTTTGCAATGAGAAATCTTTATGCTTTTCAGTGAATGACCAGACCCTATCTTTTTCATTAAAGCGGTTTTACGGGATATGAATACCGATGACCTATCCTCAGCCTTCCCTTCATTGTCTACCTGCTCGCCATCAACATGTGTAATTACAAGGGACGGCGCCGTAGTATACACTTGAATAGGAAGGAGATGTCCCATTGAAGCTAATAGTTACTCCTGCTCACCACTGCAATGTAGATGGCGAACAGGTAAACAATGAAGGAAGGGCCGCACTGGCACGGCACGCGGCCTTCTCTTCAACCAGAGTCCGGGAAATAGTTTTTTACAGTATAAATCAATTTCTGAAGTTATTATGCAAAGTCTCAGGAGACTTCGCAAAGTAATAACTTCGACTCATCGGAGCCAATACATTCTAATACTGTACGGAGCGCTCACTTCGTACAGTATTGACACCATGTTTCATCCGAAGTCGATTCGCTCATCCCCAGTCATCAATATTCAAATCCCAGAAAACCCCTTTAATTAAATCAGTAATACAGTATATAGAACAGTAAGGCAACATTTAAGGTAATCCAAATTCCAAATGACCAAATTCAACCCGATCTCACACACACACACACACACACTAGACAGCATTCAAGAGTACAGATCCTCATGTCTGGGTTTATTGTGCCTTGAAAGGAGGTGACCCACAAACAACATTTTTCACCTATCCACAGGATAAGTGATAGATTGCTGTGACCCTCACAGATCATGAGAACAGGGGTCCACAAGCTCTCTATATGAATGCAGCAGTAGTGGCTATGCATGGGACTGTTGGAGAGAGCCATGTGTGTTGTACTTGACAGCCCAATAGACAGTGAATGGAGCAGTGGTCACACATGTGCACTTAGGGATAGGTGATAAGTGTGGTTCGTGGCCAACCCGTTTCAGGTTACATATGTGGGTAACATATGCAATTGTGTATATTGTTGCTGTATACTTACAAGTGCTCTTATTCCATGCTGCATGTGCAGAGCACCCCAGGCGGGGACAGACAACTTTGTTCAAAATTGGGTAGCAGACGGTATAATAAGTTTAGACTACAAGAAGGGGTTCTGAAATGCGCAGAGATCCGGCAGGCTGTTCCCTGCCAGAACAGCCTGTTGAAACCTAAGCGCTAGTGTGAAACTAGCCTTAAAGGCGCATAATAATGTGGAGAGTGTGGAAAAATGTTTGGGGGGTTTTATAAAGGTAAAGAAAAAATGCTCTGTTAGCATCCAAAGTATAACATTCATTTCTCTTCGTGCCTTTGTAGTGACTGATTACTATGGTCAATGAATACAGTCTCTCATTGGGCTAGTTCACATGGCAGATATTGCCAACGTGAAATCCACTGTGTATTCCTTGGTGCAGAAAACCCACTGGCTTCTGGTGCAGTTTTCTTTTATTTGAATGCTGCAGACCAGCTCATGGTTTAATTGCATGCAACTAAACTGCTGGCAGACTCCAGCCAGGGTTTCCATGTGGACCTGTCCTTTCTTGGTGCAGTTGTGGTTGCATGAAGTGCACTGTTGCCTCCCATTGTGAACAGGGTCTTAGACAGTTTCATAAATGTGCCCCATTGTCTCAAGCATAATACAGGATCAATTTAGTCCATAACTTTTTTTTTTTTTTTTTTATATAGCGACCAGACTACTATGGGAATGTCTGGAATGTTCTGCCATGTCTAGAATAGATTATAATAATTCACATATATTAAACATTGTGACAGGGCTTGTATGGCATAGGAAAACCCTATATGGACCTCTGAGTATTTTATGGCAGATCTAAATGCACAACATACCAGAAGAAAACTGGATACCTTACAGCGAGGGAGGGCACATACTGTAATACAGTCAAAAAGGGCCTTTCCCTAGCAACAAAATCAGCAGATTCGCCATACTCAACCTTCCTGTAGACATCCCTACAAAGATTCTATGAGGGGAAGCCCTGTTATATACCCACTGCACTGGTTAAGAGCCAAAAGGTCTCGTTGTGTGTTGGGGTGAGCGTCTATGTGGTAGCCACTGAGCTCCCAGCCACACAACTATCCCTACACTTTGAGTTCCTGGGAGGAAAGCATATAACAAATGCTTGTCATGGTCATAAAAAGCTGCAATCAGCTGAGCAGTAGACGAGGATGCCGAGGTCCCATTATATTTTATATACAATGCATTATATCACATGTTATTACTGAACTCAAGAGTTCTTATTCATCCTCTGTAGGATGTGAAATGTACACTGGCACATGTCCTTCATCCTGTCAGGAAGCCATGTGCTTACACTCCAGGGAATAGCTAGAACAATGCTCCACAGCTGCCATTCACAACTATCTGAAGACCATGCCGGAAACAGGAAGAGTCACTTCCAGAGGGAAGCCGTTGTGCTGTAACCCTACATGGTGGCTGTAGGAAACATCCAGCATGAGTGATTAAGTGACTAATCTCCGGATGAGGTCCCATCACAACATCACCACACAGGAAAGATTTGTTTCTTCTCCAAGTTAGATACAGACACCACTTACACTATCCACAGTAGGAGGTAGAGATGATGTAAGCTTGGACCGGCTTTCTAGACCCAGATTTATCACAGGGGCGCAGGCTGGATGATTAATCTGGTGCAGGGATAGGTACACTTCTCCGACTCTATACCAACTATTGGTTGGCTTTTGCTAGAATTGTGCTGAAATTTTGGCATCTTATGCCCACCTCTTTCTCGTGAAGATCCAACCAGTTTCTGTTAAACCCAACTGCCTTGTCCAGCATGTGGGAAAAAAGCGTAGAAACCCTAGATGCACAAATTTTTTAAGACAGATTTTTGGAGCAGATACATTAGTGTGTATGGGCCATAGTTTAGAAGTCCAGTGTATTTATGAAGAGAACGCTCCTAACAATTCTCTCTCCACCTGCAAACCTGTCAATCACAGAGGTAGAAGGAGCACTTTCCTCGTGGACATACTGGACTAATACATTTTAAAAATGCATCATATTCTTTGTGCAGCTTTGGCTAATAGAGCAGACCTGTCCCCACTCTATGCTGCCTTTACATAGGCCGGCATAGCTTGATGACAGGTCTGACACCTCTCTTGATGTCTTTTTTAGTAAGCTATCAATGAATTGTTAGCAGTTTGCTTTGAAGGTCCACCTGGGTTTTACCAGTAATGCAAGTAGTCTCTAAAACAGAGATGTCACGTTAAAGAAGTTGTCTCACCTCAGACATTGGGGGCATAATGCTATGTCTCTGGGACCTGCACCTACCTTTAGAACAGAGCCTGCAAATTGACGCGGGTGCACCACTCATGCACGGTGGCCCTCCATTCATTCCTATAGGAGCGCTGAAATTCGCCGAGTGCTGGCTTGGCTATTTTTGTCAGACTCCTAGAAGTGACTGGAGCGGTGGCCACTCTTTTGCGAGGGCTGCTCTTTCACCGTTCGCTTCCAATTCATTTCAATGGGTATATTTGGCACTCGCATATAAATTAAAGGAGTGCAGCCTCACATGCACAGTGCGCCCTTTTTAACTTTGCGGGATCCGATTAAAAGATAGGTGCAGGTCCCACCTCTAGGAAGAGGTGATATGCCCCCAATGTCTGAGGTGAGTCAACCCCTTTTACAAGTCTTCTTTAAAGGGAGTTTTTCACCAGGAAATTCACTGTTATCAGAACTAGCGTTCCCATACGCCAGTCTTGATCTCCCTGGAGTAAGATGCACCCAATTGGTGCAGAAGTTTTTTACATCATTTTTTACATTATTACTGTGGTGTAAACCCTTTGATAAATCGGATTAAGGAAAATGAATGCACAGAGCCAAACTCACAGAGAACTAGTGGGTGCTAGTGCCCAACTGTTAAAGGCAGCGCCAGCTGTGATAAGATATAGAAATGACCTTTGCAAATGTGCTAATAGAAAATATTAGAGGCAGATTGTAGAGAATAAGCTCAGAAGGAACAGCTGGCTGCCATCCGGCTCATACAAGTGGCTGGCACTCTGCAGGCAGCTGCCACAGTCATCTTGTGCACAACATCTGCAGCAGATTACAGGGGCAGAGCGGTCATAGCCAGTGGTCTCTTTCAATGAGACATTACAGCATGGGTCAGCTGAAGCCAAAGAGCAGCTCATGAATATTTCATCACATGCAGCCCTGCACAAACTACACAGAATAGGCCAGTGGGTACAGATTCTAAGTGAAACATGCAGATCCCATTGCCTCTGCATGTCATGTTTTCTGTTCACGATGCTTTCGCCATGAGCCTGTGGTACAGGATTAGTCATGCCCTGTCCTCTGCAGAGATTACAGGATATGCTGACACATCTCTCCTCCTCCCCCCCCCCCCCTCGCTGTGAAATCAGTTTTCCTGTCTGCGTCATTCACACAAAATGGAGAGTACACTTAAAATGGCCCAGTGCTAAATACTCTGCAGTGCAGCTCAAGTGCACACCCCTGCTGTCCAAATGAGGGAACTGCACGCAAGCCATTTCTCCGGATCAACGTCCCATGTAATTCTATTTACAGGTCAAATTGAAGTAGGATGTGAACGAGCAGAAGCCCCCGCAAAGAAAGGACTAGTCTGACACAAAGTAGAAACAACCTCTCTATTATTCTCAGGAGTGGGTGACAATTTAGTAAAACATCCCATGCTTGAATCAGATTGCTGGCCGTCTTCCACACCAAGAAGCTATGATGTGTTACCCTTAATACTCCCTTTATTATGCCCCATATAATGCTTCTATTGTGTGGGCTGTACAGCTGCTGTGCGATTCTCCTTCCATGAGTCACCGAGAAACTTTTACAAAGAAAGAAACCACCAAACACATAAGGAGGCTAAAACAGCCATCTGACCTGCGTCTGAAAGCCACGGACTACACACAAAGACGCTGCTATACATAGTAACCAACCATCATAGAATATATACAAACAACCTGAAAAACTCATAATCCTCATATATCTCCATGTGGAGGAGGGAGGGGGGACATGCTACAGGTGGTTTACTATAGAAGGGGTAAGGGTTAGCTTTATCTAAGCTGCAGGGACCTCGGCCTCTATGAATCTTCCTATTGTGTGCCTAAGGTGGGGAAATAAACAAGGAATGAAGCGAATGGGGAAAAATACCTATGCAGTGCTGTGGTATATGTAGGTGCTATATAAGCAACAGGAAATAAATCTCAGCACATGCCGACAGGAATGACCTCAGTGATACATTACTGAATATACACATTCACATAGGGAGATATCACCCGTGTATACAGTGCTGATGACCACACAAGGGGTCCTTGCAGCTGCACAGTATACACGTAACCCAATCTGTGGAGAGCGGGAGGCTGACTGATGGGGGCTGGGAAATCTCTGCAGCTCAGCACATCATTGTTTCTAAAATAAACATGGCGCCTTCCTGCTTTTGTCAGTGTGGAGGAGGAGGACAGGGTGGGGAAGGGAGAAGGGGGGTCACAGCTACACGGTGGAAAGTGGGCCGGGCGGCCTCCATGGTGACAGATAGTCAGCCAATCCCAGCCAACTGACATCACTGCAGTCATCTGAGCCAAAAGTAGCTCAACTGCACACACCTGGTGGCTGAAAAGTGGAAATGCAGCTCAGGATAAAAATAAGGTTTTATTTGTATAAAACTGCAAAGGAATATCAGAAAAAAACAGGGAATGCACTTCTATCAAGTACACACTGCTACTATAGTCACTGTACATTAATATGGGTCAGAAAGACAAACCTACAGTCATGTACAGCGAATTCTGGAAGCTGAAGGTCACCTTAATAAATACTCATCTATTATACACAACAATAATGAAGATTATACAACTATAAGGTATCCAGAGACCCTCTCAAGTTATTACTCATACAGTAAGACAATTATTTCACGTAGCTGCGATTATACTGCTAGAAATAATATTAAACATTACATCAAATTATACGACTAGGAGCTCTTTCACACGACCGTATATTTTTGTTCGCATCCGTCCTGCAATTTTGCGGAACGGGTGCGGACCCAATCATTTCATTGGGGCCGCAAATGATGTGGACAGCACTCCGTGTGCTGTCCTTATCTGTACATCTGTTCTTTGGTCCCGCAAAAAAGATAGAACATGTCCTATTCTTCTCGGTAACTGCGGACAAGAATAGTTATTTTCTATCATAGGGCTGGCATTTTGCGGAATGCACATGGTCAGTATCTGCGTTTCATGGATTCGCAATTTGCTGAGCCCAGAATACATACGGTCGTCTGAATGAGCCCTAATATGTAGATGAGGCGATCTGCGGATAAAAGTATAGTATATTCCATTTTATCTAGTGTCATTATATATATATATATATAGTTCATGTCCTTCAGGCATGGAATTTCAAAATCATGTACAATCAGGCTCAAACAAATGTCACAGCATGTTGCTTATTTGTATATATATGGTATATTTCATATAACCAGCCCTATATCCTCAACCCTATATATAGCCCCTATTTATCTATAAATTAAGACACTTAGCAGGAAGTAATACAAATAAAAGTGTAAACTTAAAGGGGTTATCCAAGTTATATTTATTGATGACCTATCCTCAGGATAGGTCATCAATATCAGATCGGCGGGGGTCCGACACCCGGCACCTCGACGATCAGCTGTTTGAAGAGAGGCGGTGCCAGCGCTGCCTCCTCGTCATAGCTTAGCATGCTGGCCGTTGCATCTGCAGCGGTGAGCAGGTGTAATTACACCCAAGCCGTTCCATTCATTTCAATGGGACGGCTCTGTAGTATACACACGCAGATGCAACGGCCAGCATGTAAACATGACGAGGAGGCAGCGCTGGCACGGCGCTCGCCTTCTCTTCAAACAGCTGATCGGCGGGGGTGCCGGGTGTCGGACCCCCGCCGATCTGATATTGATGACCTATCCTGAGGATAGGTCATCAATAAATATAACTTGGATAACCCCTTTAAGGAATATGTCATAGACAGTATTTAGTATTTAAACCAGGGAACCTCAGTTAAAATGTTTGCCCTAAACGTTCCATCAATCCCTTTGCACACCTCAAACATGTACGTCACAAGTGCGCTAGAAGTGCGTGGAGGTCACCTGGCATCTGCCTGCAGCAGCTGGGATCAGAAATAACTCCAATCCTGTCCATTTAACCAGAGATGTCCCCTCCGATGTAGTTGTGGGGCACCCAGCGGTTGAAATGGCTCATATACCTGTCATGTCAGGACTCCTGTTACACCCTACCTCTAAACCTTGAAAAATCAAAGCAAAGAACACAACAGCAGATCTGTAGATCTCCAATTTCTTAGAGACAGATAATTTTATTTTTTCAGAAAATATGACAGTACAGGATTTGGCTTGCACACTTGATAGTAGATGGTAAAAAATGTTCCATAGGAGGGTGTATATACTGCAGTATACTACCCTAAAAGCACACAGCTCAGTACTAGAAAGTTCTCCAACTTCTGTGCAGGAGCCTCACTGATGAAGTTATATGCCGAGGAAACTTATCTGACATACACCTTCGATGGAAGGCTCCCGCTTATGCCATTATACAGTTGCCTACTGTGAAGCATGGCGGGGGGTCAATCATGCTTTGGGGCTGTTTTGCTTCTACAGGTACAGGGAAGCTTCAGCGTGTGCAAGGTACCATGAATTCTCTTCAGTACCAGGAGATATTGGATGAAAATGTGATGCAGTCCGTCACAAACCTGAGGCTTGGGAGACGTTGGACCTTTCAACAGGACAATGATCCCAAGCATACCTCCAAGTCCACTAGAGCATGGTTGCAGATTGAAGGCTGGAACATTTTGAAGTGGCCATCGCAGTCACCAGACTTAAATCCGATTGAGAACCTCTGGTGGGACTTAAAGAAAGCAGTTGCAGCGCGCAAGCCTAAGAATGTGACTGAACTGGAGGCTTTTGCCCATGAAGAATGGGCGAAGATACCCGTAGATCGCTGCAAGACACTTGTGTCAAGCTATGCTTCACGTTTAAAAGCTGTTATAACTGGAAAAGGATGTTGTACTAAGTACTAAGATTGAATGTCACTTGGGGTTGAATAAAACTGATAATGATGTGAGCACAGAAAAGACATTTGTGGTTATTTCATTATAAATGTTATGTTATATTTGTCTGACTTACAAGGGCCTCTTTGATTTAATTGTAAACAAGATGACTGAAATGATCAAAATCAATGTCAAACTGACCAAAACACTCAATTTCAGTGGGGGTTGAATAATTTTGAACACAACTGTACTTGCAAGTTAGGGTACTTTCACACTTGCGTTATTCTTTTCCAGCAAAGGGTTCTGTCAAAAGAGCTCTATGCCGGAAAAGACCTGATCAGGCATATCCCCATGCAATCTGAATGGATAGAAATACGTTCAGTTTGCATCAGTATGCCTTCCGTTCAGTCATTGTCAGGCGTTTTGGCCAGACATAATACCACAGCATGCTGCGGTATTATGTCCGTCCAACGCCGGATCCGGATTAATTTACATTGACTTGTATTAGTGCAGGATCCGGCATTGCGAAAAAACTGAAGGACGGATCCGTCCTTCCGTTCTGCGCATTCGCAGACCGGGAAAACGGTGAAAAAGACTGCAAGACGGATCCGTCCATCCGCATGACAAGCGGAGGGACGGATCTGTTCTTGCAATGCATTTCTAGACGGATCCGCACCCGGATCCGTCTACAAATGCTGTTAGTTGTCACACTGAACGGCGGATCCGGCAGGCAGCTCCGACGACGGAACTGCCTGCCAGATCACACTAACACAAGTGTGAAAGTACCCTTAAGGGTCACAAAAAGGGGTACTGCATACTTCACTTTTGGAATTATTGAGAGACTATGAGCCAAGTCTCAACCGATTGTCAAAATGAAGTACCGCGGTGCGTGTTAGAGTATCAATATCATTTTGGCATTGGCCAGAAAATATAACGGCTATCTTGACGAAGCCTCGTTTAGAAGACTAAAGGCCCAATACACATTAATGTAATGTTGGCCCAATCTGGCATTTTCAGGGCTGGCCATCAATCTAGCGTGTATGTGGAGCACCCGACTCTCCCCCAACAGATGAGACAAGGATCGGGAGAACTGAATATTTTTACCTGATGCTTCTGTTCTCCTGGGAGGCAAGACACCACCAGAGGTGTCTGGCAGTGGCTTTCTCCCCATCAAAAACACATATATGCTCAACCAAACGGAGGCACTTATGTGTATGGAGGCCGATAAGGCGGTTGACAGAATGGTACCTGTGAAGGGCCCCAGATTTCCTCCCTGGGATCTATATTTAGTATTGAATGCCTTAACCAAGCATCCCTTTGAGCCCCTAGCGATAGCGGTTCAAAAGCCTGTCGGATCCGTCCTGCCGCAAGTATGAAAGTACCCCAAGACTCCTGTGCTCACCAGGGTAGCAGCGTAGGCAGAAGCGCAGCTCCCGAACAACCTGTCTCTCATTTTGTAATAGGAGATGGATGGCCCTTAGCTACGCTTATTTCAGAGAGTGCTGCTAACAGCATTTCGGCTCCTTTTTTCTACCAAAAATAAACGTTTTGCCTAATTAAAGTAAATTACAAAAATGTTACATATCACTTACACTACACATTAGCAAATAATAAATTTAAACGGCAGTTACACTTTAAAGACAACCCATGAGATATCATAAGATATTGTACACTCAGTCACTCTGCAGCAGCCGTCATTACAGACTATGGCTGATTTATCAATGATTTCACAATTTCAGTGCATTTATTAAAGCTGCACTGAGACATGTCACATGCTGAATCCATAAAAGCTGTGAAAAGTCACAGTCAGTATTAAGTGCCAACATGATAATATGTGATGTTCATGGATATATCTCTGTATAAAATTCGTACAGTAATGTAAAATCACAAAAGCAAGCTGTATCACACAGGGAAACGTGTCTTGTATCATGTTAGTTTTGTCTCCAGCACGGTTTACAATAAAGCTTGCTTAATCAGGAAGGAAAAAAAAAAAAAAAGGATGATTTCATCATCCTGACTCATACAGGGTGGGGCACGGGAGAAAAACAAGTCCTTGCTCCATCTGGTGTTCAAAAATGGGAACTGCAGGCATTTAAAGAAAAAGGTGCAAACTCAACATTAAAACATTACCGTATATACTCGAGTATAAGCCGAGTTTTTCGGCACAAAATTTGTGCCGAAAAAAACCGAACTCGGCTTATACTCGAGTCATAAATTTAAAGTCTGAAGAGCGGAGTGGGAGGAGGAGCTGGGGGCGGACATTTGCGGCAGGGCCGATGCGCTCACTGCGCTCCGGCTCACCGCTCATGTATAGTTTTTAAATCTGATTATACTATACACTTATTCTTACTATAATTCTTGCCCCTCTGTACCTCATCACATGCGGCAGGCAGGCAGTGAATACTTCAGGCCGGGCGGGCGAGAGCAGCGTGACTTGCTGATGTCACGTGCCTGCCCGGCCTGCTTTATGAATGAAGCAGGCGGCGCAGGCACGTGACGTCAGTCACACTGCGCCGCTCTCCCGCCCGTCCTGAAGTATTCACTGCCCGACTGCCGCATGTGATGAGGTACAGAGGGGGCAAGAAT
This sequence comes from Bufotes viridis, assembly GCA_033119425.1. NCBI lineage: Eukaryota > Metazoa > Chordata > Amphibia > Anura > Bufonidae > Bufotes > Bufotes viridis. Next base: position 387,620,406 of record CM065590.1, read on the forward strand.
TATAGTAAGAATAAGTGTATAGTATAATCAAATTTAAAAACTATACATGAGCGGTAATGAGAGGGGATGTGGATGGCACTGTTATGGGATGAGGGGATGTGGATGGCATTGTTATGGGATGGGGGATGTGGATGGCACTGTTATAGGATGGGGGATCTGTGGATGCCATCCACAGCCCCCCATCCCATAAGTGCCATCCACAGCCCCCCATCCCATAACAGTGTCATCCACATCCCCTCATCCCATAAGTGCCATCCACATCCCCCTTCCCATAACAGTGTCATCCACATCCCCTCATCCCATAAGTGCCATCCACATCCCCCTCATCCCATAACAGTGTCATCCACATCCCCCTCATCCCATAACAGTGTCATCCACATCCCCTCATCCCATAACAGTGTCATCCACATCTCCCCCTTCCCATAACAGTGTCATCCACATCCCCTTATCCCATAAGTGCCTTCCACATCCCCCCCATCTCATAACAGTGTCATCCACATCCCCCTCATCCCATAACAGTGTCATCCACATCCCCTCATCCCATAAGTGCCATCCACAGCCCCCATCCCATAACAGTGTCATCCACAGATCCCCCATAACAGTGCGTCATCCACAGATCCTCCCATAACAGTGCGTCATCCACAGATCCCCCATAACAGTGCGTCATCCACAGATCCCCCATAACAGTGAGTCATCCACAGATCCCCCATAACAGTGCGTCATTCACAGATCCCCCATAACAGTGCGTCATCCACAGATCCCCCATAACAGTGCGTCATTCACAGATCCCCCATAACAGTGCGTCATTCACAGATCCCCCATAACAGTGCGTCATCCACAGATCCCCCATAACAGTGCGTCATTCACAGATCCCCCCATAACAGTGTGTCATCCACAGATCCCCCAGAACAGTGCGTCATTCACAGATCCCCCATAACAGTGCGTCATTTACAGATCCCCCCATAACAGTGCGTCATTCACAGATCCCCCCCATAACAGTGCCATCCACAGATCCCCCATAACAGTGACATCCATTTCCACCTCGGCTTATACTCGAGTCACTACTTTTCCCAGTTTTTTGGGGGTAAAATTAGGGGGGTCGGCTTATACTCGGGTCGGCTTATACTCGAGTATATACGGTATATTATTTTAAAAAAATCCTGTAGCTTCATAACAAAGCTAAGACATGTGACATGCTGAATCTGTAAAAGCTGTGAAAAGTCACAGTCCGTATTTAGAATATATTTAAGCGCTAACATGATAAAATGTGAAGTTCATGGATATATCTCTGTATAAAGTTCATACAGTAATGTAAAATCACAAAAGAAAGCTGTATCACACAGGGAAACGTGTCTTGTATCGTGTTAGTTTTGTCTCCAGCATGGTTTACAATAAAGCTTGCTTAGTCAGGAAGTAAAAAAAAAAAAAAAGAAAAAAATGTGCAATTTCATCATCCTGACTCATACAGGGTGGGGCACGGGAGAAAAACAAGTCCTTGCTCCATCTGGTGTTCAAAAATGGGAACTGCAGACATTTAAAGAGAAAGGTGCAAAATCAACATTAAAACATATTATATTATTTAAAAAAAAATCCTGTAGCTTCATAATAAAGATAGTTTTGCTTGCTATTACTTCTTTGATAGTCTTGACTGAAAATGTATTTATCTACAGTAAATAATATAGAAATTATGTATTTTTAATCATAAAACATAGGTAGAAGTCTGCATGGTTTTTGTAAGGCTATGCTACGTGACTGCTTGTCCAACGGCGGTGTCATTTGTCAGACCACAAAAGGGGTGGCAGATTCTTCATGCATGTAGGTGGAGTGCATGGACTGTTTTCTATGCATACACTTATAGTAACTGGACCTCTCATATACCCATCTATCAGATTTTTGAGATTGTCAGAAAAAGTATGAAAAACCCATTGCATTAAAAAGTAGTATGCAGTCTAATAACTAATACTCTTTAATACAATGTTAGTTGCTATTGCTTTGCTTTATATTCAGAAGGTTCCTTTCTAGGGCTAGATGCAGACGTCCGTTAAACCCAGCAGTCCGTGGTAATGCGGGCTGGATTTGTTCTTTACAGCCGGAACGCACGGCGTCATTGGTTGCTATGACGCCGTGCGCTCCGTGCCGCCGCTGCACTACAGTAATACACTGGTATGATCTATACCAGTGTATTACTATCCTGCAGTGGCGGCAGGGAGCGCACGGCGTCATAGCAGCCAATGACGCCGTGCGCTCCGGCTGTAAAGAACAAATCCAGCCCGCACTACCACGGACTGCTCATGTCCGGATTTAAGGGACGTCTGCATCTAGCCTAAAAGTGACAGAAGATCTCCATGTGTTACCAGTGAGCCACAACCAATCCACATCCCCTCATCCCATAAGTGCCATCCACATCCCCCTTCCCATAACAGTGTCATCCACATCCCCCTCATCCCATAAGTGCCATCCACATCCCCCTCATCCCATAACAGTGTCATCCACATCCCCTCATCCCATAACAGTGTCATCCACATCCCCTCATCCCATAACAGTGTCATCCACATCTCCCCCTTCCCATAACAGTGTCATCCACATCCCCTTATCCCATAAGTGCCTTCCACATCCCCCCCATCTCATAACAGTGTCATCCACATCCCCCTCATCCCATAACAGTGTCATCCACATCCCCCTCATCCCATAAGTGCCATCCACAGCCCCCATCCCATAACAGTGTCATCCACAGATCCCCCATAACAGTGCGTCATCCACAGATCCTCCCATAACAGTGCGTCATCCACAGATCCCCCATAACAGTGCGTCATCCACAGATCCCCCATAACAGTGAGTCATCCACAGATCCCCCATAACAGTGCGTCATTCACAGATCCCCCATAACAGTGCGTCATCCACAGATCCCCCATAACAGTGCGTCATTCACAGATCCCCCATAACAGTGCGTCATTCACAGATCCCCCATAACAGTGCGTCATCCACAGATCCCCCATAACAGTGCGTCATTCACAGATCCCCCCATAACAGTGTGTCATCCACAGATCCCCCAGAACAGTGCGCCATTCACAGATCCCCCATAACAGTGCGTCATTTACAGATCCCCCATAACAGTGGCCATTCACAGATCCCCCATAACAGTGCCATCCACAGATCCCCCATAACAGTGACATCCATTTCCACCTCGGCTTATACTCGAGTCACTACTTTTCCCAGTTTTTGGGGGTAAAATTAGGGGGTCGGCTTATACTCGGGTCGGCTTATACTCAGTATATACGGTATATTATTTTAAAAAATCCTGTAGCTTCATAACAAAGCTAAGACATGTCACATGCTGAATCCGTAAAAGCTGTGAAAAGTCACAGTCCGTTTTTAGAATATATATAAGCGCTAACATGATAAAATGTGATGTTCATGGACATATCTCTGTATAAAATTCATACAGTAATGTAAAATCACAAAAGCAAGCTGTATCACACAGGGAAACGGGTCTTGTATCGGGTTAGTTTTGTCTCCAGCATGGCTTACAATAAAGCTTGCTTAGTCAGGAAGTAAAAAAAAAGAAAAAAAAGAAAAAAATGTGCAATTTCATCATCCTGACTCATACAGGGTGGGGCACGGGAGAAAAACAAGTCCTTGCTCCATCTGGTGTTCAAAAATGGGAACTGCAGACATTTAAAGAGAAAGGTGCAAAATCAACATTAAAACATATTATATTATTTAAAAAAAAATCCTGTAGCTTCATAATAAAGATAGTATTGCTTGCTATTACTTCTTTGATAGTCTTGACTGAAAATGTATTTATCTACAGTGAATAATATAGAAATTATGTATTTTTAATCATAAAACATAGGTAGAAGTCTGCATGGTTTTTGTAGGGCTATGCTATGTGACTGCTTGTCCAACAGCTGTGTCATTTGTCAGACCACAAAAGGGGTGGCAGATTCTTCATGCATGTAGGTGGAGTGCATGGACTGTTTTCTATGCATACACTTATAGTAACTGAACCTCTCATATACCCATCTATCAGATATTTTACATTGTCAGAAAAAGTATGAAAAACCCACTGCATTAAAAAGTAGTATGCAGTCTAATAACTAATACTCTCTAATACAATGTTAGTTGCTATTGCTTTGCTTTATATTCAGAAGGTTCCTTTCTAAGGCTAGATGCAGACGTCCGTTAAACCCGGACAGGAGCAGTCCGTGGTAACGCGGGCTGGATTTGTTCTTTACAGCCGGAGCGCACGGCGTCATTGGTTGCTATGACGCCGTGCGCTCCGTGCCGCCGCTGCACTACAGTAATACACTGGTATGATCTATACCAGTGTATTACTATCCTGCAGCGGCAGCAGGGAGCGCACGGCGTCATAGCAACCAATGACGCCGTGCGCTCCGGCTGTAAAGAACAAATCCAGCCCGCATTACCACGGACTGCTCCTGTCTGGGTTTAACGGACGTCTGCATCTAGCCTAAAAGTGACAGAAGATCTCCATGTGTTACCAGTGAGCCACAACCAGCGGTAAGTCCAAATTATACGTGAAGGAGGCTATTTAACGTCAATGTAAGGCCCTGTTCACACATTCTGGGTTTAAAGAAAATATCTGGCATGGATTCTGTGCTTAAATCTGGATCATACCTGGCAACAATCTACATCCCACGCATGTGTTTCTACATCCCTGATTCACATGCAACTGAATTTCCATGCAGATTTTTGAGCAGCGGAAACAATCTACCATGGGAATAAGTAGCATGCTACTTATTTTCGATGCAAACACCAAGGATAGGTCATCTTGGACCAGTGCTATTACCTACCGCAGGGGTCAGCAGCCTCCGGGAACTCCATTTATTGTGAAGTTACAACTCCCAACATGCTGCATTCACTTTTATGAGTGTTTTCAGAACAGCCAAGCGAAGGTGCATGCTGGGAGTCATAGTTTCACCACAGCTGGAGTGCCGGAGGTTCCCCATTCCTGAGCTACAGTAATACATGAATAGTACACATGACAAGGACCTCACATTATTAATTCTCATCTCTATAGTCACTTCAGTTCCTCCACTGTGCACCTGCAAATAGGCAGTGTAATGACCGTGGTCTCCATTTTGTACACAGGATCATTAGTTCTGTCAATGCATTGCACTGCCGATGTATAGTGGAGTCGGGTGTACTATTCAGGTGTCCGTACACGGTGGCTAGCACTGGTGCCTTGCAAGCGCTGGGGTCCTAGGTTCAAATCCGACCAAGGGCAACATCTGCATGCAGCATGTATGTTCTCCCCGTGTTTATGTGAGTTGGGATTGTGCGGCTATATGGCAGCCACTGACTTCCCAGGGAGTCGTCCCAGCTACAGAACTTTCCCTTCGCTTTGAGTCTGTGTGAGATAAGCAGATTACAAATGATTGTCATGTCATCTTTGTCATGTATTACTGCAGTTAAAGGAATTGCCAGAGAAAAGTAAAAAACCGCAGCTACAGCAAGTGTCATAAGACAATAAAAAAAGCGATACTTAGCACTTTTCTCTCCTGACACTTCCAGTATGCTCCAAGATGATGTTTCTTTCTCTAGCTGTGATGGTGACATCCAGTGCACACCATGTCACTGTTGCAGACAATTACTGGTCTCAGTAGTCATGTCTCATATACTGCGGAGGCCAGGGATAAATTGGCTGCACTGTGATCTGGTATGCACAAGATGCCACTGCTGCAGCCAGAAAGATGACATCACCGCTGCAGGACCGAAGTGTGACATGGAAGCAACAGGGTGAAAAAGTGCCAAGTATGAGTCACTGTTGCTGTCCGGGTGTTTATTTAACTTGGACAACCCTTTTAATAGGGCTGATGTGAGGTGACAGAGTTCCTCTGAATGATAATGGGGCAAATCCTCCTTCTACACACATAGCAAAACATCTGCAACAGGAATCTGAGGGTCAGTCTTGGATTTATGCTGCAGAAACACACACAGGATTTTAAGGAGAACAAAACCTAACAGGAAACTAAGCAAACTAAGCTGCAAAAACCAGTATCAGGCAGCTAGCGCCAAGGCCAATAAGATAATGCTCTGCGTCTGGAGGAAAGAAGGTTTGTACACAAACATAGAAGAGGATTCTTTACGGTAAGAGCAGTGAGACTATGGAACTCTCTGCCTGAGGAGGTGGTGATGGTGAGTACAATAAAGGAATTCAAGAAGGGCCTGGATGTATTTCTGGAGCGTAATAATATTACAGGCTACAGCTACTAGAGAGGGGTCGTTGATCCAGGGAGTTATTCTGATTGCCTGATTGGAGTCGGAGTAGGAATTTTTTACTCCCCTGAAGTGGGGAAATTGGCTTCTACCTTACAGTTTTTTTTTTTTTGCCTTCCTCTGGATCAGCTAGCAGGATGACAGGCCGAACTGGATGGACAGATGTTCTTTTTCGGCCTTTTGTACTATGTTACTATGAAACAGGTGGACATTTTCGTCCATTTCCATGAAATCTCCAATATGCCCAATCCCTCTTTTCCCTGACATTAGGGGACATTTACTAGGCCATCATACACAAGCTCCTCGTCCAATATGATCCAGGCAGACTTGAGTTCCTTTAGGGCTCATTCAGACGGCCATATTTTCCGCAATTTTGAGGAACGGGTGCGGGCCCATTTACTTCAATGGGGCCGCAAAAGATGGTGGTTCCGCTCCGCGGAAAAGGTAGAACATGTCCTATGGTTGCGGCCATGTGCGGTCCGCAAGTTGCTGAACGCACATGGCTGGTATCTGTGCTTTGCGGATCCGTAAAGCACTACGGCCGTCTGAATGGGCCCTTACTTGCATGTGCACGGCCAGTATGAGGCTGCACTTCACTGTAGTAGTCAGGTAATTTTTTTTCTATTTTAGGAAAGCTGCATTTTCAGTTATCTCCGCATTAAGTGTCCTTTACACAGGCCGATATTACAGCAGATTGTTGGGAAGGAAGCGTCCCTTACCGACAATCTGGTAATAGCTAGCGGAGGAGACCTCCACAGTACGGGGAGGACTGATCGCTTATGCCATCGCTCTTCCCTATAAGGACTCGTTGTTTGCTGGCAGGAGATCACGTTCACATGTCACAATCTGATGCCGGTAAGCGATCACTTTTGCGTGCGCACAAATGATCTCATTAGCCAATGAACAAGCGTTTCACTCATTCATTGGGTAATCAGCGGTACATTTACACCGCCCGATCATCGTTCACGAGAGTGACTATGGACGCTTGTTAGCGATAATCTGTGCGATTATCGCCTGTGTAAAGAGCCCTTTAGTGATAACTTGTAATTGCAGGAATACTCCTGTATTCTTTGATGTAATGTATGAACAGCAGATGCAGAAACTGTACATGAATCATTCTGAAAGGATCCCTTTCACATCCACCTCTGCACTGGACATATACTCGGTACCCTAGCTGGTCCAGCAGGCAAAGACATCTTTATTGTTACAGAAGGAGTAAAATGAACTTGTTCCATGTAACCTTTTAACCCTCCTCTCGGATGCCGAAATGACAGGCACAAACAAGGGCAAGTCTTTGATACCCGCTGCACCGTGTGCGGCTTTATAGCATGTGTGCACAGGAGGCCCTGGTTTCATTTTCCCTCAATTACTGTCTCACAGCTGGCCTGTGAGCGGTGCTCAGAACCACGCTGAGCCGTGTTGATCAGTGCCAGTCTGCTCACCCCCTGCATCTTGCCACCATGTCGGTTTCTAATCAAACAGCACAAGCAGCAGGGAAGTTATTGATGCTTTCATTGCCGGCTTTTTAAGTTTCAGTAAACTGCAGGAGTTTGATTAATATCAGATAATCACTCTCAACTGGGAACTATCAGATGGCGACAAAAGTTGTGTGTGTGACATTACAGCTCTGTCAAGGATTAATGAGTTAACTCTGTTCAAAGACAAAGATGTGAAGGGAAAGGCTTTCTATACAAGGAATAAACATCATTAGAAAGAGATGCTCATACAAACATGGTCCATGTAGGTTTACATCCCTAGCAGATCAATTATGAGAAATGGGGACATTTTATATCATTTGTGGTGCTACAGCGCCATCTGGTGGATCACATACAAAATGCAGGTTATAAAACTAAATGTATGTGTATTTATCTATAGTCATAAATTTAATAGACATGCAGGCAATTTATCTTCTGAAAATTAACTACAAAGCCCTAATAATGTAATTCTGTCATTTAAACAGCATAGAAACTTCAGATCTGACTTCTAATGCATCAATATCCACTCTGTTAACTAAGCTGCCTTGTTCTAATTAAGCTTTCCCACCACCTTTTGCACTAAAGTCCTGCGTGACACACACACACACTAATTATATATATATTATACACACACAAACATATACCCTGCTTCTCAATCAGATATGGGTAGTACTTTTCTCCTGACTCCTATTAAACATAAATGCATAGTTACACAGCATAATCTCTTATAACTGACCACCAATTTACTGATAATATATTTCATTTTATGTACAACTGCTGTTGTAGTTCTAGCAACTTATTGGCGTTCACAACAGTTTAGAACAATGTGCCCTCAAACTTTTCTGGAAAAACAGGAAGACGTTTATGTAAAATCAATTATTTTACTGTTTTATGTGTGTTCTTTAACAAAATTGCGGTAGAATAAACAGAAACCATGAAAAAGAAAATGTATAACGCTGCATCATATGGTCTCTGTGCACCATCTGGTGGTGAAAAACAAAAATGCAGCTGAAGAAAAAAAAAAAAAAACTGTTCAGTTTACTATTGTTTTAAAACTTAAAAAATATTCCTAAAAAAATCTAATAAAAAAACACTGCAAGAGACTTGTTTTCTTAAAATCATACATTTTCTTTTCAATTTCACAGCATGTAAAAGTGAAAATGATTTGGTATTTATCCTATAAGTTATACAAGGCGTACTGATATCAAATAATAATTAAAAATCACACACTCCTCTCTGCTAACTTATCAGCTAGCGTAATCATCACATTAACATTTATAACCAAGTTATAAAAGCAATGAGAACTTAGAAAAGTGAGCAACCATGCCACCTGGTGGACACAAAATGTACTGACTGCTAACGTTAACCATTTCCACAAGCAAATTCTTTATTTCCATTACAAAAGTTAAACTTCAACAACGGTTATATATGATGTTCCAAAAAGAACTGAAAAAATGTAGCATGATGTGTTAATATATCGTAACTAGAAGTCTTTCCTAGTTTCCATCTGGTCAGCTTATTTAAATGTAGTATGAACCTTGCAGTCAATTTTGACACTACTGACTGCCAAAAAAAAAGACTGTAGCATTAGTTACACAGGTAGCGGGAGATGCTATATAGCGAGACTCTGATAATATATGCATATTATGCACAAGTGGCCTGTGCATCAAGGCAACCAAGCTCCAATGACGAACGAAACTTCAAGGACTCGCGCACACGACCGTATTGAATCGGATCAAATGTGGACTTCAGTCATCTGTGTGCTGTCCGCATCCATGCCACAAATTATAAAACATGTCCTATGCTTGCCTGTTTCATGGACTACAATGGGGCCCACAAAAAGTGCACATGCACATAGAAAGCATCCATATTATGTGAACCTGCAATTTGCAGACTGCAAAACGAGTACCGTTATGTGCAGGAGCTCTAACCCTACATGTCAGTATTACGGACCAGAACGGTCTACCTTATAACGGTCTGCACTTATATTTAGACATATGAAAAAGGGCATTGGTTGGGTTGGTAGAAGGATAAATCTAGGCATACACATTGGTGTCATCTAATGAGCTTAACAGCCGATCCAGTTCAAGCTCCACTGAGCCTGGAGACAGGTTGCGGAGAGGACAACTCCCTGAAGTCCTACCTGTGTTCGTTTGGATTTCCCTTCCAAAGTGACCCAAGTGTATGCATATGGGTGACTGCGCCAAGTATATACAATCGAGTTTCAGGCAGGGGAAAAAAAATATATATATTCGTTAGGGCACTCAATTTCTACAACTCTAACACCATCACTCCCAGGATGAGGAAGATTATTTTAATGGTGTGGCTACAGAGACCAGTAGGGAAATGTTCTGAATCCCTGGAATAAAGGCAATGGTACATATGCCACTTTGACTCTAAATACAGAAAGTGAGTTTCAAGTTAATAGAATCTTTAAAAAAAAGTACAGAAAAGAGAAAAGTGCGGTAATTACTTGGTGCACCCTTCTCCCCCCAGCTGTCTGCTCTTCTTCCCTGTGTCTAATCAGAGGAAAGTGCCCGGCCTGCAGCTAAATGAGAGCCCAATTAATTAAAACTGATTGTAAGCAGAGATTGTAACCAGCACTGATCGCAATCTAAGCAAGCAGCGCCTGCCTTCACCCCGCTAACTGTGAGGCTTTCTAGCAGCCTGCAGGGGTGAAAGAAACATTTTAATCAGAGAGGAACAATCAGATTCGAAGAAGAGATCACGCTCGGTGAACTTCCAAATTTGTTGAAGAAATTAATGCGACTGAACAAAGCCGACGCCACTGGCATACTGAGTGATTACCTGGCCTTACGTGGCTGAAGAGCCTGCCAAGACGTTGCTAAACAGTCAAAGAGGCTAGTGAAGAGCGCCGCACACTGAAGCAGGCATTTTTCTAAGGAAGCTCAATGCCGTGTCAGAACGTATCTGTCTCCTCAACATCATACAGCTGCCATGTTCCTTCATCTTCCCCAGCTAGTGCAAGCCGAAGTTCTGAAGAGGACGACGTATTGCTTTTTTTTCTCTCCCTTTTTCTTTTCTGCTATAGAAAAAGTGAAACCCAGGGGAATTACTGAAAAAAAAAAAAATCTCATTAAACTCAAAACCTTTCTGATCCTTCCAATGTCAAAAATGGCATCATAAATCACCGATGCCATTCTCCCAACTACAAAGGGTGGAAAAGTACAAGCGTGTTAGTCATAATTTCAAATGTCATTTAATGCAGTCCCTTGATGTGTTCTCATTTTAAGGCAACATTTGAAAAATGGATGTAACCTGTCTTTAAAGCCTACTGAGTTCACTATGGCAACCGCTGGCGCCGCAAGAAAGCTTTGAGGGGATACCTGCGGAAAAAACGGAGGCGCCGGTACTGCAAGAGGGATTGTAAGTCACTCATTTCCAGCCACATATCCTTAAGTAAGGCTGAGTTCACATCACCGTTTAACTTTCTGTTCTTTGCATCCATCAGAAGAAGAAAAAACTAAACGGATCTGTTAGTTTGAGCATCAGTTATGATCAGTTTCTGTCACTTCCGTGTTAGTTTTTTTTTCCGTCATAAATGACTGATCTCTGATGGAAGTGACATAAACTGACCATAACCGATGCTCAAAAATGACGGATCGGTTATTTTTAGTGCAAAATGCTGCCAAGTGCTCATGCACACACTCCTTGGATGTTATGCAGTCTGTAATTTGTGGATCCGTAAAACACGGATCCTGGCCGTGTGCATTTCGGCAGAACGGAATAGCTGGCCCCTAATAGAACAGTCCTATCCTTGTCCGTAAGGTAGACAATAATAGGACATATTCTATTTTTTTTTTTTTTTTTGTGAAACGGACATGCGGAAAGAGAATGCACACAAAGTCATTTCTGTTTTTTTTTTTTGCGGACCTACTGAAGTGAATGGTTCCGCTTATGGGCCAAAAAAAAAAAAGGTAATGAACACAGGGAAAAATATGTTCGTATGCATGAGACCTAACTGATGCTCAAAATAACGGATCCATAATTTTCTGTTCTCCTGATGGATCAGAAGAACGGAAAGCTAAATGGTGTGCATGATGGCCCCATGCACACGACCGTTGTTTGTTTCCGTGTCTGTTCCGTTTTTTTTTCACGGATAGGATGCTTCCCCATTTATTTCAATGGGTCTGTCAAAAATGCGGATGGTCAACCGTTTTTGTTCCGCATCCGTGATCCGTGTTTTCATTACGTCAAAAAAATAGTGCATGTCCTATTTTTTTTCACGTTTGCGGACAAGGATAGGCATTTTTACAATGAATCTGCCATAAAAATCGGATCCGTCAAAAAAAAATGGTCCGTCATCCGTTTTTTTTGACGGACGCAAAATAGCCTTAGCTCGAGTCCTGTGTAGGCCCTGGGGACAGGTAATTGGGTGGAAGGGCGGGGGTGTTGGGGTCCTGCAATTAAATAAAAAATAACTGATGACTGACCAAAGTTGCATCGGTTATTAAACGGTTTGTATAAGGTGACCATGCCACTTTTTCCATAGCTATTGCAGCTCAGCCCCAATCACTACACCAAAAAAAAAAGCCATGTCTTTATATTCTTATTTATAGGGACAATTTAATCAGAAAAGGGTATTTTTTAACTTAATATTTATAGAACACTTTTGTCAGAATTTTTTAATGCAGTTTGTCCTTTTTCGCCACCAAATATGGCCCTTCTGTAGCGGTCAGCATAAATGATAAGAACTCCTATCTAGACAGGTAATCTATGTTAGTTTACTGCTGCTGTGAGAGAAAGAGGTTATCTGAAGGGTAATCCTTTTATAACAGTAGGTGTAGGATTGGGATGACCGTGTAACAGCTCAACTGTTCTCTTGATAGGCCTAGATAAAGATTTCCACATAGGAGCATTGCATTGATTAGAGTAATGTGTGATGCTGGAATTAAGCTGCTAAAAGAGAGGTTGCTGTCTGGTCAGAGTGAATGGTCTGACAGACTGTTAAGTGAGGCTCTGTCATGCTAAAAGTCCAGAAATACAGGACGTTAAAGAGCCAGGACAGAAAGTAGAATACATTTAGAATTACAAGGTTATGGAAGTCCCCTTTTAACCCTGTAAAGAGGACCCATCTGTTCTGCTGACTCGTGTAATTCTGGGGAATCTTATCAGAACTCTGCATCGTCCCGTTTCTCTCTTGTTCCTCATGAAAATGCATTAAAATATAAAGTGACAACTGTACTTTACTATTTCCCTTGTTAATGGGTTGTGTCAGTGACTGTCCAATCAGTGCTGAGACTGTGTAAGGACACACCCTATTAACATGGGATTGTGCTGCTCCTGTTATTCCTCCTAGAAATGTATGACTATATTGATAACTGGGTACCAGTTGGAGTTGTGTCCCTAAACAGTCCGACATTGTCAGCCCTCAATGGACAGTCAGTGTTCGTAGGGACATATAGCCATGTGTTTAGGCTTCTGAGGATAGAGGTTCTTCTGACTGTCTGACCCTGTTGCCATCCTGGTACTCCAGACGTGATCCCATTTATTTCCTATGCGATGTGTCTTTCCATTCTTTACAATGGATTCCATTATGAATATAATGACCCATTTATTTGTAGTGAAGTATTACTGTGCTAAAAGAACATAATTATGTATTCTCTGAAAGCCAGAAATGCTCTCTAGCTGTTTACTTGCAAATAACGTGCCTCAGAAATGAACTGTATAACTTGACACTCTTACAGGAGCATGTAACGTTACAGCTATTCAGCAGCGTTTCTATAGTGCTTAACAGATTTTTTTTTTTTTATATAGTAATCGCCTCTCGGTATTGCACACAGCTAGCATTTATGAGATAATCTATAATACTATTATATAAGGATTTTTTAAGGTGCTTTAGAAATCTAAACAATGGGATGATAGACATTCAGCTGACGATTTCAAAGCTGGTCAAAGTCTGCCACCTAGTGGGCTTCTAGGGAATATAAAAGGACAAATCCCATAGTGTAGTTTATAAGTACAGGTACATACTCTCAGCAAGTCTCTGGCCACATTCACATTGCCATTTCTTATAGCTTACATTCCCACTACACAGTCTGGCATTCATTCTTCTTCTAATAAATCCTTATTTCCTCCAGGACACAGAATTATATCAGCTGCCTTTACAAACTCTTGGAGGATACCGATTTCCCACCATATGTCGCCCTAGTCTGCTGCGATAAGTGATCATCATGGCTCCTCTTACAGGCCTCTATTCTGTAGTGTCTTTAATAAATATGGTACATTTACAGCCGACTTTTTGAATGACTTTTCTTGCCGTTTTCTGTGACATTGAACCAATGTTCCTAACTCAACTCATGTAAAAAACCATTACTGTATGCACATATTCTGAATTTGTTTTTTCAAGCCTGCAGTGTACTCCTCTTGAGGTCAGGGGCGAAAAAGTGTAATGAAAAAGTGGTTGCTGAAAAACACAACTAAAAAAAAAAGGCAATTTTTGATGCAATTTGTGAACGAGATTTCATACAACTACATTGTGGTTATTTTCTCCATTTACATCTACAGATGCTTTGTGATATTTGACCATTTAGTGCCATCACTTACAGGGCATCGCATGTCCTCTGTCTAATCTGCTACTTATACATTGGTCATCTGTTCTTCTATTATTTGCTGCCCATCATGTGAAACACCATTCTAGAAATTGGGATGGAAAAAGAAAGCCAGGGAGCAGCAAAGATAAGAGAGTCATGTATTCAAGGGAGACGGCCATAACCACAAGCAGTAAATAAACAGCGTGACACTGCATCGGAGATTGGATTAAGTTTTGTATAAATTACATTTAAATGGGATGTCCTGTTTTTTTATATTGATGACCTACCCTCGGGATAAGTCATCAATATCAGATCAAAGGGGTTTGCAAATGTCGCCACCTCCGCCATTCAGCTGTTTTAAGAGAACACAGAGCTTGTATGAGTGTTGTGTTCTCCCCTAGGTTTACCTGATCGCCAAAGCAGTGGCGAGCAGGTGTAGCTTCAACTCTGTCGTCACTTCAATTCAATGAGATGGCTCAGTTCTATTCACTTGAAATGTCCCCCGCCGATCTGATATTGATGAACTATCCTGAGGATAGTTAAATCAAAGAGAATGAATGGCATGGTACAGGTTTACCACATAGGGAATGCCAATAAAACTATGGTGAAAGTTTTTTGTTTTTTTTTTCCAATTCCACCACGTTTGGATTTTTTTTTCAGCTTCCCACTACTACATTGTATGCAACAGTAAATGGTGCCTTTAGAAAGTACAACTTGTCTTTCAAAAAAAACAAGCCGTCATACAGCTATGTGAATAGAAAAATAAAAGTGCTATGGCTCTAGGAAGGCCAGGAGTATAAAGGGTTAAGCATTGTTTAATAAATGCATAATTGGAGAGGGTCGTGGCAGCACCTTAATTATAAAACGGTGCTGCTTCTTAAAGGGCTCCCTTTGTTTAAATGTGGCTTGTGCCTGTATTAATAACATGTGGGGTAGCACTGTGTGCCCAGCCCAACTCAAGAACGGCACAAAAGAACAGTCTACAATGCCACTTTGTTTCCACGACAACTGCAGAGGGAGAGGTACTCAAATCTCAAAGTGCCAAAATTAACGAATTGTGGAACTGCATGATGAAAACGCAGTTCTTGTTAAAAAGTGAAATAAAATAAGGCTCCGAGCGGTCAGTTTCTTATCAGAAATCAGCAGTATGTTTCGGAAACAGATCAGCACAGCATGTATAAGTTATGTGCAGTGCTGCTTGGGAAATGAGTGATAAAAGTGAGAGCTGAGGGGAAATAGAAGAAAAAAATGTAATTTGAGATATGGATCTACAAGGTGAAAGAAAGGCAGCAATCTGTACAGAGGAGAGAGACAGAGCAACGAGAAGGACGGGATGACAAAGATTTATACAACTTAGATAAGAATTTCTATTTGGAGAGGAGGGAGGCTGGATACCCGGTGAGTACCTGTAGTTCTTCCGAAAAACTTCAGCTGGGGCCGTGGTGCTGGCTTTACATAGAAATGACAATGAGTTGGGGGTTCAGTGGGATTAAAGGTTTGTGAGGATACCTCAAAACATGAACATAGTAGGCCTGCACAATATATCGCGAAAGCAATCGTTATCGCAATTAATCGCCATATCGCAATCTGCTGACCCAAAAATGCTGCAATTATATTACCGTATTTTTCGCTTTATAAGACACACTTTCCCCCCCTCAAAAGTGGGGGGGAATGGTAGTGCGTCTTATAAAGCGATGGTTGACTTTCTACGTGACACTGTATCTCCGGGGGCTATGCTGCACAGCGCGGCCAGCGATACATCAGTTACAGTGCGGGGAGGGAGGAGGGGCTGGTGGAAAGTCGTTATTTTAATGAACACGCTCTTATATCTATTTTTTTTATCTGTTCTGTGCAGCGCTATTAAGAAAATGGCAAGTTTTGCATCTTGTACTTTTGCAGTAGCGCAAATATGTATTTTATTTTGAAAAACACTGTGCATTTCAGTTCTTGAGTTCAGCATAACTACATTTCAGCATTATCAGTCATCTGTGTGCGCTTTTACCTTGAAAATCCAAGCAGATAGACCTCTAGCACAATTCCCTTAAAATATCGCATCGCATATCATTATCGCAATTTTTAGGGCCCTAATCGCAATCGCACAAAATTCCCATATCGTGCAGCCCTAGAACATAGGTTTCAAGTTCTGGAGCCCTTGACAATCCCAAAAAAGGAGGATGTGTTTGGCATTTCTCCTGCATCGTGGCACTCCAGTCCACTGCTCCATTCAAATGAACAGATCTGCTTTGTAGGCCCCTAAACAACAGATAGTCAAAACTGTGACCCTCAATTCACACCTGAGCGTTTTACAGCGCGTTCAAACGCGCTGTAAAACGCTCAACACATGAAAACCAATGCTTTCCTATGGCCCTGGTTCTCACTTGAGCGTTTTACAGCGCGTTTGAAAGCGCTGTAAAACGCCCTACGCTCAAAAAAGTTCTTGAGCTTCTTTGGGGCGTTTTGTCGCGCGTTTGCACCCATAGACTTCAATGGGAACGCGCGTTAAGTGTAGATATGCCTTTTTTTAATTGGTCTCCAGAGTCACGAACGCACTGTAATACGCACGTTTTACGCGCGTATCAAATACGCTCAAGTGTAAAACCCAGCGTTAAGGTCCGACGGTCAGAGGGGGGCTTAGCAGTCACTTCCTATGGTAGGAAAACCACCATACATTTCCACACCACACCCCCTTTTCTCGCCACTTTGGAAAAGGGGCGTGAGGGGGAAAAGTCATGTCGAAGTTTTGCCACCCATAAGCCGTGTCCCAAGACTTGTGACACCTTTACGCCACCTTTGGCGTGATAAATGTCCCCCAGTGTTTTTTTTACAATACTTCCAGTACATACATTTTAATAGCTTGGGCTTGCACTTCTGTTTCCAGCAATCTCTGGCAACAAGAAGAGATGTAACCATATTTATAGCGCGATTAAAAGCGCTGTTCAAAGAAGGCATTGTCAAAACATGAAGTGGAGAAATTCACTGTAATAAAAAGGAAAAAAATTAAATAAGATTTGCTTTTTTCCCCTCGCGCTGGTGTCAGTTTAATTAACCTTTTGGAAAAAGCTTATTACTGAAACTTTGGGGGGAAAATTCCCATAGAGAAAAAGACGTTTCTCTATATCCGAGCCTGGGGATATAAAAGAACATCAATTAGTGAATGTTTAATGACCAAGAATATCTGTGTACACTTTAGTTTCCCCACTGCGCCAGAATACAGAGGAGGCAGACAGCTCCTTGTTAGCTGGAGAATCTCGGCCTTGGAAAAAGTAAGAAGTTTTAATTGAGTCTCCAATCTTTGTAAAGATCATTTGGGATACGATGAATTCCACACTCCGCGTTCTGCTGCAGTCATTAATGGCTGGCTATGCTCACCCACTTACATGCTATTATTTAGAAGACACCTAAAATAAAGCAAGCCACAAGAGTGCAATGCAAATGAGCAGTGAAACTGGTGGAAAATATGCTTCTGTTCCTCCTGTGCTTTCATAGTGCATACAAACCATTTTTATTAGAACTCAGACATGTACATTATAATGAGCCATCACCAAGCGGCGGGCGCTCCCTGCCATTCACGTACATGGTGATGTTTATGGATACAGATGCATGGGGCGGCTGTAGTTCACTGAATTATTAACAGGCAGGGAGATCAGCGTGACATAGGACGTCATTACAGACCTGAAAACGGGCTTTCAATGTGTAATCAGTCAGGAATAAAAGATGTAACGATGATCTATATACAGTATATCCCCAAGTGGACTTGCATCTGAAAAGGTCAGCACGTTGACATGATGATCTAGTGGAGCTAAATTTATTACACCAACTTTTCCTCAGCCGGCAGCAACTTCTTCCAAGCTCTTTAAGATCAGAAAACGGCTCACTCCGTCCATGGGCTGCAATACCAGATACAGCCCAAAAACAAGAGTGGTGCTGTTTATGGAATAAAGCAGATACCTTTTTATGTTATTCTGTAAAACACTTTTAGAGGGCCTGCACACAGTGCGAATTATGTGCTGTTTATCCGCACGGATTTCTTGGCGAAAAAAAACACAGCATAACACTACCACCAAAATGTGATAAATGTATGTTTGGTTTTGGGGCAGATTTTATGTGGATTTTCTGCATGCAAATCTGCACCCTTAGGGTGCTGTCACACCAAGTTGTGTGTTACTTTTTAGACCCTAGAAAAAGTGTCAAAAGAAATGCCTGAACTGCGCAACATTTTTGCAGCTTTTTTTTTTTAAACTACTATTACCCATATAGTGTGCTATGGGGTTGTTAAATAAAGGCAACTTATCCACTATCCAAAGGATACAGGTTAAAGGTGCTGGCCCCTTTAATAGTATTTCCTGTTACCTTACTGTATGTTCTGTACTGCTTCCACTACATAAATTACCTTTTTTCCCCGATTCCTGGTTTGTAGCTTGTCTTTTGTTCCCATCCTCAGATGTAAACAGTGACTGTGTTTTTCACGGGCCGCTCACATGATGTAATACATAGGATGCCTAGCTTCATCCACCATCCTTCATGGTTCTGTACAGACTCTCAGAAGCATCATACAACTCTGCTTTCTTCTGTGTTCTCTTGCCTCATCACTCGGACTGTGCAGATACCGATGGAAATGGCCTGTGTATGCCTAGTCAACTCCTGCTGTGCTTCTTTATATGCAGCCTTTGGGACGTTCCTAACACTACCTAGGGAGTGTACATAGTGAAACTATGTCCTCGAAAGATGCATATAAAGAAGTGGAGATGGAGTAAACTGGCCATGCGCAGGACACTTCCACCAGAGTTTGTGCAGTCCAAGTGAAGAGGCAAGAGGACACAGGAGAAAGCAGAGTTGTAGGAGACTGAGCATGCGCAGAATGCTTCCTGTGAGCCTGTGCGGTAACAGAACAGGAGTGCGAACTGCCAAATGGATGGGTGGGTGAAGCTAGGCATCCAATATGGTATATGAATGGGCCGTGAAAAGCACAGTCACTGTTTACAACTAAGGATGGGAGCAAAAAACAAGCTAGGAATCAGGAAGAAAGGTAATGGAAGCAGTACATAACAAAACACTATAAAAGTGGCCAACTCCTGTAGGCGTCTGCCCTCCATTCAACTCTATGGGGCTACCAGAGATAGACCACTATGGGACCAAAACATCAGGGAATGTGGGAAAAGATGCCAATCCAAGGCTGCATAAAGATAAACTGGTACAAGTTACATTAGTAAAAAAATTATTGGTGCCATTAAAAGCCACTGGAAAAAACGAAAAAAAAAAAAAACATCTTCTAATTTACACGCCAGACGTACAGCGAAGACTATGAAAGAGAAGCAGCACGGGTAGCAAATTAAAGCAGATGGCAAAAAACATGTGTTTTAAAGATTAGAAGACTCCTTACAAGAAGGCCCAAAAAGGACTAGTACTAGTTGTGATAGGCTACAGGTCTATGAACAAGTGGACAGCGTACTTGTCTCCACTGACAGTTTAGGTGCACATCTCTCACAGCCTCATCGTAAATCCGCATCTGGCACTGTGCTCAGCATCCCCTCTCTGCTGCCAAAGCCCATATGGCAATTATTAGCTTGATTTAGAAGACAGAGGGGGAAAACAAACATTCAGAATCAATAACTCAAGCATGTAATACATTGCAGATTTTAATTGCTTTTAAAAGTCTCCAGTAAAGAAAAGATAATGATATTCAGGATCATTATATGCTCAATGGGCATGAAAGTGCAGGTGCCCCCTACCCATGCCACCCATTTCCTTAACCTGCAGCCAATGGTCTGCAGATCTCATTTAATTTAATTTTTCTGTTTCTCCTCAGATGCCCACAAGACTTCGTTCCACTGAAAATTGAACTTTTAGAAATTATCGGGCTACATCAACGCCGCCCACAACACCCGCTGCTGGCGCATAAAACATTTCCAAACTTTGCTCCTAGCAGCTGAGCACACAGGAGCATCAATTAGACGGCGACCCCTGAAAAATGAAGGACAAAGCAATAGACAAACGGATGGCTTTCTGCAGACAGTCCTTGCAAAGGCTCAGTCAGCTCACCGTGAAATATAACAATAATAACTCAGAAACACACATTAGGGGCCTTATCTGAAAAGACAAAGCTCTGTCGCTGAGAAGGCACTAACTCTGCCCTTGGACTGCGGGCTGCTGCAGCTTCGCGGAGCTTTCATGTGCAGAATAAAAGATGAGCTACGGCATAAAAATAGGAGCGGACATAATTCAGGGGTTGTGGTGACCCCAATAAACAACCTGAGAGGACTGCACACATAAGGAACATTTCCCTTGTCCTTCACAGCTCCTCGCTCCATTTATTAGGCGAGTGTCAGGCTAAAATTCCAATTTTTAAAGATATTCTAGTCAGCGCTCGCACTCCTTTAAAAAAGGACTGGTGCCAGTGGAACGCTGGGCATTAAAAAGAAAGGTTGTGTGTGTGCATAAGTGCCAAACAATAATAGGTGGGGGGAGAGAAAAGTGCCAGGCACACACAGATGGCCGGCAGAAAGGCATTTTACTTCTTTCTACTTTCCTATACAATTCTAATAGACGGGCGTGCTGCTTCCATTGACAAGCACGGTTCTGAAGCGTATCCAACGGCCTGCTGGGCTCTGTGTTACCATTAAATATTGCCTTGCTGAATTCTAAGCGTGCCTGACATGTGACATTTCTGATGTCAGAAACGCTGTCGCACTTCTGCTGCCCGTTCAGACTTACAAAAAGCCAATATGAGGGGGGAGAAAACAGAGAAAAACAGAAGTAGTGGGGGTTCCATATTTAGAATTTCAAATGCTGCCGGTAAGAACATAGAGCAGTAGGGCCCTCCATTTGCCGGCGGGCCTTCCAACATTAATGCTTAGCACATAGCTGTGGCATACAGGGGATTCAAGTGCAATGGTGAAAGGGAGAGAAGGCAATATGGAGTGGAAAGCTAAAATTTGGTGGTGGTGGTGATGGGTGGGGGGCTCAAACCAAGAGCTTAAATTAACGAGGGAGATTTCATAGGAACATTACGCTACTACTGTAGCATAAAAAACGTCAACAGAATCATAGGTGCACCATGAATTGCATTTTTTTTTAAACCTTCTCCGCACTTTTTCGAAGTGCTAAGAAAAGGGCTTAGCGGGAGGGGCATGGCATTACTCCATCCGCCGGATTTACTATAACTTTTGTCAGAAAGTGGCAGAAGTTATAGCTGAATTCTACTTCAGTATCTGGCCCACAGCAGGGCAGAGATGTGTCTAATTTATCACTAAATAAGGTGCATCTCACGCCAGTGCAGTTAGATCAAGACTGGTATATGGGTATGCCCATCTTGATAAAGGTACATTAATATCTTTTTCTTTTACATGCATTATCAATCACTAGAATTAAAGGGAACCTGTCACAGCGAAAATGCTAAGTAATCTGCAGGCAGCATGTTATAGTGCAGATTGTGGGGAAAGATTCAGTAAAAGGTGTATTTTACACATATAAATTCCTGCTCATTCTTGGCTTTGACGTCAAGGAGATTGTCCTATCAGTGATTGACAGCCTTCTCTCTATGACTTTGTATACAGAGATAGCTGTCAATCACTGATAGCCTTCTCTTTATACACAGTCAGAGGGAAGGCTGTAAATCACTGACCACCTCCTTGACTTCAAAGCCAAGAATGAGCAGGAATTTAAATTTATCAATCTGCTCAGCCCCCCCTCCCCTTCAGCTCAGACACCATGTTCAACATGGCAGGTTTCCTTTAAGGGGCCGAAGTGCAGCATCCTGCTCCAGAGTTGCAGTACACTGAAAAGTGCAAAAAAATGTATTTATAATGTAGTGTGCACACGGTATTTAATCGACTGTAGCATCCACCACCAGACATCAGGTGAAGCAGTTTCCTCTTCCCATAAGGGAGAATGTTTAGGATATTCTAGTCTAGTCTAGGAAAGGCTAGGGAGAGTAAGCTCATGTATGGAACGGTCACTCAAGCCCCTCCTGGAGAAGGATCTTGCCTGGATGGGGCAAGAGCAAAGCAGGCCAGATGTAAAGGAGAGGTATCATGAAAGCCCAGTAGACATAACCTGTCTAAAAGGACTTATTAACTCTACCATTATCCATGTTCAGGAGTTATGTACATCTCACCTACACACACGACCCTGCAGCCTAAATGCTGCAGAAGTGCTCAACTAAGCACTGTGTCCCTTGTGTCGGCTTTACTTGGAGAAGACATCATAGAGCCCATGTTCCACTCTCGGAGTGCCGAATTGAACCAATCTGAACTGAAGGGGGCACAATTCAGTGAAGAGTTTCTGCCCTTTAATTTCTCTGCACTCGGACCTCCACCCATCTTCTGACATAGCTTGATGTGCAATGCGGTTTGAATAGCTCCTATTCACCGCTATGCGGATTATGGAAACAGAGGAACACCTGCTGCTCAGATGTTTCTATAAATCAGTCGCACCCTGGCTGGCTCTTACTGTTCCGGAAAAATGAAACCTGCACCGTGATTGGCTGCTGTAAGTAACCATTCCAGTTTTCCTGACAATTTTGATAAACGAGACCCTATGTTTCTCATCACACATCATACACTATTTTGTGATGTCCTTTGATGTCCTTTTTGATGTCGCTTTGATGTCCTTTTATGACCATAATTTCGTCATAAGAGAAAGACAAAAGCAACATAAGTTTGAACAGAGCACAAGTTAAAAAAAAAATATCCCACTATGATGGATAATAAATGTGAAGAAAGTAAGAAGTAGTAATTATTCGAGGACCAAAAAGGGATGCCCAGCACTAACCTAGTCCATGTTGCTCCATAAAAAGTACTGCCCTATAAACATACAATAGTGCCTTCATGGCCTGGAAGGACACTTGTATAAATTCGAGAGAACTTAATGACACCTCAGTGTTCTAGCAGACATTTCAGCAGTATATCCTTGCAGGAAATATATTGTATAATGACCAGGGAGGGAAGACCCTACTGATTCATTCCTTGTGACCTTTCTGGCTTCTGTCTTGAAATGCATATGCTGCTCCTCACAGCTGTCAGCAAGGAAAATGTATTACGGTTTCTGGAGATCTTTTTCAGCCAACAGAATCACTTGAAGCATGACATTTGCAAGAAAATGGAAAGAAGTAAAATACATTTTTAAAGTATGATTCATCTGGAACATGAAAATTACTAAATTTAATGAATGTCCTTTCAATGTCTTCCAGGCTAGAGCACAGGAGAGGATTTTTTTTTCCAAGAGCACTGGAGGAGATGTAAACAGACAAAGAATCAGAAGACCCTGGAAACAAATATGAAAGCGGCATAGGTCTGCTGTGGATTAAGTATATACCCTGCGGCTTAGGAACAGGGAGCTTCTCTCCTTTGGTCCATGGGATGAGCTGTCAGACATTATTGCAGTAAGCTTTACGGTTCATTTTCAATATACAGCAGAAACGTAAGTTGACTTTCCTAGCTGATACCTTTATATAACAGAGGATTACTGGACAGAGATCACATCTACTTCATATACTGTATATTAGATAGGAAAAACACATCCTTTCTTGAGGACAAAGGATCAGGCATGCTGAAACAACAACCGACCCCTCACCCCCGACATTCTGGGGTAGAGTAGGGACACTACCATACATATTAAATGGTCAGCTTGTCCGGCAGACAGTTTCTATGAGACGGTAACGCTGATGAGAAGGTGGGATCCTACATACTAGTTATTAGTGAACGTCCAGAGTGGTGCACCAAGCCATCTATTATTCTTAGATAATATTTATTTTTCTAAGTCACTCCATGTGTTCTACTTCCTATCACGGCTCTTCAATTTTCCCCGTGTTTGGACTATTAGCACGGGAAACAGCCTTGCTCGATTTTCACTTTCAGATCATTCACTGCAGCCAAAGAGGGAAGGGGGGTGAGTGACTCGCTTACGGCATCACACAGTACACAGATAAGTCTGGGCATCTTTTACTCTTAGAGGCTTAGCTCTCTTTCCGCACTCTGACAGGACCAGGCAGTGTAAACGTGATCACTCCCGTTGCTGACTTCTCCTAACTTCAAAGTGCACCTCTAGGTGTAACGGCAATGCCCCTTTGCTACTAGCTAGAGCAGGGATGGGTAAACTCGGCCCTCCAGCTGTTGCGAAACTACAACTCCCAGCATGAAAAGACTGCTTAGAGCCATCAGCCTACAGCAGGGCATGGTGGGAATTGTAGTTTTACAACAGCTGGAGGCCCGAGTTTGCCCATCCCTGAGCTAGAGCCTCATTTACATATATTAAAACTTAATTTTTCTCAGCAATGCGGGCAAGGGACCAACACGGATGTCTTCAGCAGCCAGGTGCACATGTAACAGATCAGCCAGGTACAAGTTTGCTGACAGAGGCCCTGTAGAAAAAGACCCCTTTCTAACAGAACTGTTCCTGAAAGCCAGACACACACAAGCGAGTTGAATGCGATAAGCTCGCAGCATGTTTCAGTCAGAGGTCCCGTCCTGGTCACCGCTCCTCTGATAGGATTGCACAGCCATTATACAGATTTAACCCTGTAACCCTTAGAGTCCTGAAATCTACTGAATTACACTGACATAATGCCGTCAGTGTCATACAGGAGATTTCAGGACCCTCAGGTTACATAGCATTATAAATCAGTATAATGCTGTGCGATCCTGTAGGAGGAACAGAGGCGAGTTGATTGCATTCAACTTGCTCGTGTGTGTCTGCCCTTAAAGAGAAAGGTGCCTCCTTGCACCTTGAAGATAGTTACAAGACAACTGCCCACTGAGCAATTGTATCACATGATAGCATCTCATCTGGATTCATTATATGCAAGAATTACCTCGAACACCTAATAAAGTTATTGGAGCTAGAAGTTATCTTTTATTGTTTCTACAGTATACTCCCCAACTTCATGCTGACGGGCCAGAGTACTATATCTTCTGTACCTTCAGAGTACCACAAAAAGGTGAGCAGGCTCATCTGACCGGAGCAGTACCCTATTCCCCGGGGCTCTGTTTCTCCAGGAAACTGCTCTATGACGTTCCTTTGTTTTGTTAAATGTGAGGCTGCAGTTCATACCAGCTTATTAGCCTTGAGTTGTGAAAGGTTGGAAACAATGCCATAGGGCTAATGTTATCTTTCTAAGGCCTCATGCACACGACCGTTTTTTTATGCTGTCCGCAAAAAGGGGTTCCGTTTGTTCAGTGATACGTTTCCGTTTTTGCCTTCCATTGTGTTTCCGTGTGTCATCCGTTTTTTTAGCGGACATGACCCAAAAGACAGGCTGACAATTTTTGCCAAGTGCCTGCCAAAGGATCCACAAAAAAAAGGACGCGGAACGCGGATGACACACGGATGGCCATCCGCATTTTTCAAGGTCCCATTGACTTGAATGTGTCCGTGAACTGTTTTTCACGGACAAGAATAGGACAGGTTGTATTTTTTTGACGGACTGAAATCACGGACCACGGACGCGGAGGACAAACGGTGCACTTGCCGAGTTTTCCACGGACCCATTGAAAACCAATGGGTCCGCAGAAAATCACGAAAAACGGCACAACGGACACGGAATCAAACAACGGTCGTATGCATGAGGCCTAAAGCAGGGTTTCCTTGGGACCCACTTACCGGTCAGGTTTTCAGGATTTCCTTAGCATTGAGCAGGTGATATAATTAGTGTCCATGCATCAGGACTTACCACAGGCATTCATTCTGTGGGATATTCTCAAATCCTGACCTGTAGGTGGTCCTGAGGACTGGAGTTGAGAAACCCTGTTCTAAAGGCTCAGATGATCTTAAAAATGGCAAAACCTTTGAATAACATTGGCTATATAGTCGACAAATCTAAAAGGACCCTTTGTTTTTTACGCTATACAGTGTGGAAAAAACCGTTGCCATCAGAAAAAGGTCCAAAAGTAGAATCTTGCTGCTACTGACAGATCTTATTACGGCTCTAGTTTCATTATAGTTATAGCTTGAAGTTTATACTCAAAAAGTGACTGACATAAAGAGATGTTTGTGTTATTGATAAGTCTGAAAGTGATATAAAGGATTCAGAGAGCCGCTGAGACCCACAGCCACCTTAATAAGCTCTAACTACAGCAGCTTGTTGACTGTTTCCATGCACAGTGTTTTGTCTACAGATAATAATGACTACATTACAATAAATGATAACTTATTTTACATTTTCTGACTACATAACCAATGTTACGCAAGGTTGTAGCATTACAATGCTCCAGACAATGGCAACTGTATATAGAAGGTAACCTGGCTGTAGCAAGTTACCATTATACAAAGTATCAGGGATAACAATTAGATGGGTGGGAATGCAACTGCCGGACAAGCACACTGCCGCCCTATTCATCTCTATGGAGGGTACTTTGTTATTATGGACAGTGCCATAGAGATGAATAGCGTGGCGGTGTGAATGCTCCCATTCCTCCCCAAGGCTACTGGCCCTGTTTTCGTGATTAGTGGGAGTGCCAGCAGTCAGACCCTCAATCTAATCTGTGGATAGGGAATAACGTGAAATTAGGCCTGGGCAATTATGACAAAAATAGAAATCATGATTACCGTAATTGAACATGTAACCTCGATTTCAATTATCAAACGTTTATTTGGGGCTGTGGCGCCCACACACAGGTAGCCCAACTCAAATATCTCCAAATCAAACTGCCTAATAGTAAATGTCTTAGTTGCCCATAGCAACCAATCAGAGTTCAGCTTTCAGTTCCTAAACTGAGGCTGAGCTCTGATTGGTGGCTATGGACAACTAAGACATTTACTATTAGGCAGTTTAATTTCGAGATTTTGGAAGGCAGGCTACTTTTTCGTGGGCCACCCTATATATTAGTACTGCCTGTATATTTTTTTACAATATTTAACTGCTTAGTGACCAGCCTGTTTTGGGCCTTACTGACCAGGTGTTTTTCTTCCTTTTTTCAAAATAACCTTCAGTGTTGGGTTTGGACTGCTCTATCTGAACTCAATAAATTTATGGGCTCCGCTGAGGCCTTTTTTTTTTTAGCCACAAGTAATGCGAGACTTGCCTTGTCTTGTGCCTGTGACGTTACAGTTTGGTTCTGTGGCACACTATTGTTTCAAAATACAGCGAGCGTCATTAATGAGGCACATACCCAAGTTCAGCTTCGCATTTTGAAACCGCCTGCTGGGAAACACTTCAGGCAGGCTTGGGGCCTACACCAGGTCCCAACCTGCTTATACACACATATAGGCACCCTGTGATCGTATCTGTAGGGTGCTGATGGGAAACAGAGGGAGTCCGCTCCCTCTGTCATCACTTACATGCCGCAGCCCGCAGCATGTAAAGAATTAAACAGCCCGAAATAGCACTCCTGCTGGTCCCAGCTGTTAGAGCAGTAGTGCGGCTCTCAAGTGAGTGCTGAGCCCCTGCTCTCCGCTGCACGGGAGATCCACGCAGCGCTTAGACTGGGCCACAGTGAAAAGACAGTGGCCTAGCCTGAGGTCCCTTATTGACCACCGTAAAAAAGGTGTTCACTAAGGGATTAAGGAAAAACCGAACAGAAAAAATGACACAGACAAAGTGCTGTTGGTTAATCAGGCTGATGGTCAGTTTCAGTTTTTTTTTTATCAACTAATCGCCCAGCACTATTGGAATTAACCAAAATACCCATTTAAACAAATATTGTTATAAGCAATTAAAATGATGGACAATCACCAGTGATTGTAGTGACCATGTGGATGTACAGCCATATGACCACTACATGTGGGGGGAAAAGAAATTCTGCCGTTAGTTTAAAATTTCATCTCCTAGACCACTTTGTTACAACATCAGGCTCCCACCAATCATAAAGTAATGGGATACACAAGTGATATGTTAACGTCAACTTCTCTTCCCAAAAATACATGTGCACATAAAATGAAAATGAAACTACAAAATCATAGCATTAAAAATACAAACTAACGTTTACTTTACAATCCAGAATCCAGCACTAGGTCTCCACTTATCTTTTTCTTAGTGGCAGCTGGGAGTAGAAGTGTTGCTGGTGTATCTCAATACGTGCTCCTAACCGACAGAAGAACCACCAACACTCAGGAGTGTTCCTAGTATGAACAACTTGCTTGCAAACCAAGTTTCTTTAAGTGTGTTCTAAGAGTCTATGTATGGTAATATATTCCCTTCTTTGCCACACATATAAATGATTAGGCTTTTGTCCTCTGCAGATGACAGCAGTCTGAAGCACTATCAATAGAAGGTCTTGGAGACAGTTTACACTACTCGGCCAGCCCTGTATTAGAAAAGAAAGTTATCCTAGAACTCTGTAGATAAGTTTAGATTACATTCACAATGATAACCAAAGCGGTAAAAATAATGGCGCACCATCCCTCCCCCTAAACAATGGGAAGTTATCACTGGAACGTTTAAGAGACTAGAAGAAAGTCATCTTAAATTCTCCAAATTATTCTAGGATTTTATTCTGCAGATTGGATTGTTAGTGGACTGCCATGAAGAAATTCTTGAAACGGTCTGCATAAAGACGATAAAAGCTGCTGGACTTAAACCAATTCAGAGGACGAACAGAGATGGTACACGGGGGTTGTGTCTTAACAGTTACTGAAGCATATAATAAGATCAGATGAAGCCTTCATGTCCAAAACAGCTTCCCACTGCTGTGCTACCTGGCTGACCGCTGTTTCAACAATATCTCAGACGCATCAAGCTGTGAAGATTCAAATAATAGATTTCACTTCTTCACAGCTACTTCTCAACTTCATTTAGAAACTACCACTGTGCCCCTGTTATCTATCCCGCTGTCACACGCATCGGAGACGCGCATGACCCCTGTTATGCTGCAATCCACAGCGGTCCCTTCATGTACTGCTAATAAACTCAGACGGACAAATTTTATCAAATAGCAGCGACAAATGGCTATGTTTCCACACAGCGTTTACAGAAGACAACAGGTGGGTATTACATAGCATATTCCCCCGAAGTAGTAAGAAAGAGGCAGGACGGCACTGGCAAAGGCACAAGGTGACCACAATGTGGATAAGATGAGGAGTGCAAAGATTCTTTGAACTGGCATATTCCAGAAACACGCAAGCAAGCAGAACCCATGATCCCAACCTAAGCTCCTCTCCGTATTGATGTCAGTAACATAATCACTTAAAGGGGTTGTCACTTCAGTAAGTGGCATTTATCATGTAGGGAAAGTTATTTTAAGGCACTTACTAATGTATTGTTATTATCCATATTACTTCCTTTGCTGGTTGGATTCACTTTTC
Source organism: Bufotes viridis (assembly GCA_033119425.1). Classification (NCBI taxonomy): domain Eukaryota; kingdom Metazoa; phylum Chordata; class Amphibia; order Anura; family Bufonidae; genus Bufotes; species Bufotes viridis. The sequence continues at coordinate 387,649,909 of CM065590.1, forward strand.
TATCACATTATACACTGCTTGTGTCCATGGTTATGACCACCCAGCAAACCATCAGCGGTCGTCGTGCTTGCACACTATAGGATAGAGTCAGCCTCTCCGGAGGCCTGGACCATGGGAGCACGTGTAGGCTGACACTTTTGGCTATAGTGTGCAATCACGACCACTGCTGATGGATTGCAGGGTGGTCTGTAACCATGGAAACAAGCAGTGTATAATGTGATGGAAAAATTAATCCAACCAGCAAAGGAAGGAATACGGACAATCACAATACATTGTAAGTGGCTTGTAGAAACTTTCTCTACATGATAAATGCCATTTACTGAAGTGAGACAACCCCTTTAAGTGTTGATGTTACTGACAGCAATAAGGAGAGGAGTTTAGGTTGGTTTCATGGGTTCTGCTTACTTACGTGTTTCTGGAATATGCCAGTTCAAAGAATCTTTGTACTTCCCATCTTATCCACATTGTGGTCACCTTAAATGCCATTTACTGAAGTGAGACAACCCGTTTAAGTTGTCAGGTTCAGCTGACCATCTACTGTGTATGGTTGATCAGGACTCTAGGATCATGCATGCTGGATTTCAGCTGCTCAAACCCCTTAGTTCTCGGGGAGATAAGCTGCTGCCCAGTGGCATATTTGTTCCATCTCACCATTCGCTACATATGCACACTCGGCCAATCAGCTTGTCTGTCGAACAAGCATTTGAAATTGCAACAAAGCACTATTCAAGTTAATTTGTATTATATATTTATATATTTTTATAACTTATCCTGGTAAACCCCTTAAACTAAAACCATACCTCTGGAAGAAACTTCCAGTCTGAACTGACAGACTCTGCTGGGGAGAAAAGTGGTGTGTTTGCATAGTAAATAGTTATGAGCGAATCGACTTCGGATGAAACATCCAAACTCAATTTGCATAAAACTTTGTTTAAATACTGTATGGCGCGAGCGCTCCGTATAGTATTAGGATGTAATGGCTCTGATGAGCTGAAGTTATTACATCGCAAAGTCTCGCATAACAACTTCACAAATTGATTTATACTCTAAAAAACCATTTCCCAAACTCTGGTTCGGTTCCAAGTGGTACTTCGGAACAGAACCCGAGTTCAAGAAATATTTTTTACAGTATAAGGCTACATTCACACGACCGTACGGGTTTTGCGGTCCGCAAATTGCGGACCCGCAAAACACAGATACCGGCCGTGTGAATGTAGCCGGCCCCGTGATAGAAATGCCTATACTTGTCCGCGATCGCGGACAAGTATAGGACATGCTTTATATTTTGGGCGGGGCCGCGGATCGGATCAACGGATGCAGACAGCACACTGTGTGCTGTCCGCATCTTTTGCGGCCCCATTGAAATGAATGGGTCCGCACCCGTTCAGCAAAATTGCGGAACGGATGCGGAACCATTTATACGGTCGTGTGAATGTAGCCTAAATAAATTTCTGAAATTATGCGAAGTCTCGTGAGACTTCACAAAGTAATAACTTCGGCTCATCAGAGCCAATACATTCCAATACTGTATAGAGCGCTCGCTCCGTACAGTATTGAAACGAGGTTTTATGCACAGAAGGGAGTGAGCTCTCAATTGTCTCATCTCGCTTGATCACTGGTTTTTGGAATGGTGATGACAGGACCTCCGGTAAACTACAGCAATATGGCTATGTAATGTATGTATGGTTCTACCACTGCAAAAAATTTCAATCTGTAAGACAGGATACAGAGTTGGAGAGCAACGATAAGCAGGGAAAATGAAGAATATATGTTCCTGTTTTGTTGTAGTCGCCAATATCCCAAGCAAAATATCGCACAGTGTTAATCCAGAAAGATACCTGCATAACCACTCGGATTCCGAGGAAGTGAGGTGTCAGAGCTTGGAACTGTTAAACCTGTCACAGTCCTCCAAACTTCTCCCCACAAAGACAGCCTGTCAGCTCAGATTATATAAATCAGCCATGCCGAGCAGACGAAAGGAACCGTTTCATTACAGCTGGGGCCTGGAAGGCAGAACCTGCACAGGATCTGAAAGCCGGCTTTAACCCCAATGGGGGTCAGAACAGCACAACATAATGAAGCATGAAGAAAAAATACGCAAAACATTACAAAAGAAAATAATTTGAGAAATGTAGAGCTGGAAACAGGCCACGCACAAGAGACGGATGTGCTCCCAGCACACATTAATTTTTCGACAGGTTTTTCACAAAGGTGATTTACACTACATGTGTTTTCAATTACGACTCCCCATCTGCAATGTTGGCGAGTACAACAGGCCTAGTGTACACCATTGAGATGGAAGGGCACTTACTTATTCTTCCCTGAGGCAGGAATTTAAGCATATCTGGCTAGACACGCTCATGATGCCATAATCGGAAGCTATGTGTACATCGCTCTCCTAAGACACTTCCAGAAATACAGCATTTCTTCAGGGAACTATTGTGTCAGCGTCTGTAAATTAAAATAGCCTTGTACGTTCATTTATTACGAGTCCTGTAAAGTTTCCTACAGATCAAAAGGCCAGTCATGCTGAAGGTAAAGGGCATTTACTGCTCTACGAGCCTTTTATCACTTACGGAACAGCCCACCTATACAATCTGACAGATGTACCAATGCTGCTACCAGGGCAGATGACCCTATGGTACCAGTCATCCCACTTCCTTAAAAATAAGTACTGTAATTATATAGACAGGATCTAAACATTATTATCTGTAGACAGGATTTAAACATTGTTTGAGGGCCAACTCCTTCAAAGGGGTGGTTTAGATTAGAAAAACATGGCTGCTTTCCTCCAAAAACACTGACCCATCTGTCTACAGGTTGTGTGTGGTATCGCAGCTCAACTATATTCACATCTATGGAGCTGAATTGCAGACAGCACTCCAGATTAGGTGTGCAATTGTTTCCAGAATAAAGACGCGTTTCAGTTCCTCTACAACCCCTTTAGGCCAATTTCACACGTTCCATGTGATTGCATTATTTCATGGACTGAACACTGCTCCTGTGACATGAACTCACAGCATTATAATGACTTGTAATGTTGTGTGTTCCTACCCAATCACGGCTGTACTGAACAGTACTCATATAAAGAAATCCGTACAATTCAGTACAGTCATGGTCAGGCAGGAACACGCAGGATTAGAAATCATTATGCAGTGATCTCATGTCACAGGAGGGTTCAGTCCATGAAATACAGTGTTTCACAGACTGAATATGTTCATGTAAATTCAGCCTTAAAGGGAACCTGTTATCAGAGGCAGCTGTAATAAATCAAGAACACTGACAAATAGACATTGCTCACTTTAAGTCATGTATTTTTATTTAAAAATTTAATTTCTCCGTTGTGCCAAAATATGAATTTTTACAAATATGCAAATCAGCTGTTCCTGCACCAAGAGCATCCCGCTACCGTCGGGGCACAAAAGATCCTCTCTTTCAGCCACCTAACCATGGGTGAGGGTTGATTGGCAGGGCTAGGCAGTAGCTATGTCACCTTTCCTGGCACCAACTTGTTGCGCTAGCACCATGCAGCGGACTTGATTTCTTCCTAGCAGAGACTCCAGGCTCTACTGCGCATGCGTTGTTGTCAATGCACTAGCGCAAAAAAACAGGATGGCAAGAGGACGTGACTAATGTCTGGTCCTATCAAATCAACCTTCAGAGGGAGTGGCTTCGTGGCTGAAGAAGTGGATCTTTCACGCACTGAGGGTATCGGGAAAACTCTTCGTGCAAGGAACTAATGCTGTATTGTAAGGGTACTTTAAGGCGACCGATTGTTTGTCCCCTTTAATTCTGTTTAATACTCTGTGTAATAGTTTATAAGTTTCCCTTGTAATGAAGTGGGTTAGAGATAGTATCCATCCCCCATTGTGCTGATAAGACCACATTCCTGAGTGATCTCAGACACAGCACACTGGAAGAGGGGATAAGTTTATACTCTGTGACCTACATTTTCTCAGCATACTCCACCAGACCCTCCATTCTAGGTAGGATGCGAGTATGATTGCCCTATCTCTTGTATACCATGGGGTGTCGGTCTTGTGTTATAACGGGTAGACAGCCATATAGCATGATCGATGGAGTCCACACCCCATTTAGGCTAGTGATGTTTATTTACTCTTTATTATTCTGTATGTGATTTGTTTGTGTTATCGTATATTTAATCACTTAGTAAATATATTTATTCACGTAGCCTGCGTAAGCTTATTCATTCTCAAATCTTTCAAATTCACTTTATATTACATTTGCATATATTTAAAAACTCATATTTGGGCACAACAGAGAAATGTAATGGTTTACTTTAGGTGAGCATTGCCTATTTTATTATAGCTGCTGCTAACGACAGACGCACTATAATGACAATAATAATTGCACTGTAGACGCTACGACAAATACCCAGAGGGCATTTGGTCCGGTTCACTACAGATTGAGCTAAAAAACTAAACAAATAATAAGCATCAAACTGCAAAATGTGAAATAGAAATATAAAGTGAAGATCACTAAATCATTGTTCGGGAACGGTCACTTTAAAAAAGTCATTTTCTGAAGTGAGTTTCAAGGCCGGATTATTTGAAGAATTCTCAAAAGAGAAAAGCTGAACAAAATCCTCCCATTGTTCACGTTCTCTATCAGTGGTTGAAGGCAGGCTGAAAGTGAAAGGGATTAGCCTAGAAACAATGACACTAAGGATATTTCCCCAGCTAGGCTGGTCAGCCATTGTCTGCACTCAGCTCTGCTTCATTGCTATGCGACATTGTACAAAAGACTGTGCCGAGGAAAGAGCTGTAGAGAGCCGCGTACATGAGTGACAATATATCTTTATACAGTACAATATATTACAGCACATCAGGAAACTGCTGGAGTCGCGCTCCACGTTACACAATTCCTCATTTTAAATAGGGTTTTAAGAACAATTACGAGCAGCCTTTACTTCTCAAGCAAGAAATGTTTGTCCAGATCAGTGACACAAGTGTTATGTCTACCTGAACCAGAGCCCGTTATACCAGAGAGGGGGGCATCAGCAGAAAAGGCCAAGCAGAAAGACCCCTTCAGGGAAGGAAGTCAATAAGTGTAGTGACTGTGGATGGAGGGCGCTGTGACATTTGGAATGTCGGCATCTGAAATTGAAGGAGTTTGGGCAAGCTTCATGCCACAGCGTTCATTGAGATGGAAATTCAGCCATGGGGTTTCAGAGTCAGGGAAATAAAAGTATCCAGCGTTAATAGCCTTGTGACCGATCCAGCATCTCAGCCAACAGCAACTTCTACAAGGCTAAGGCTCTGTTCACATCATGTCTGGGCACTACATGCAGACTGTGTGTCTAACCCGCCCATAGCTTTCTACTATAAGATTTACAGCCATCTAAAGCTCTGTTCACATCTGTGCTGTGGTGTCTGTTAAAAACTGAAACTGCAATGTCTTGGTGAATCCATCACACAACAGGTAACAATGGCCTCTGAGGTAATCCATTAACAGATAATGGGATTCACTGGTTTTGATGGGAAGAACAGTGCTACATAGATGCCAACTGTTGGTGGGACTGTGCCTGGGCTGAAAATGGGAGTGGCTACAGTAAACGCTGCCAAAAAGTGGGCGTTCTCGGAGCCTATGAAAACGTTAGTAAGTATGGTGCTGCATGCTGTGCTAGCTTTCCTGTCAAAAATGACAATCTGCATCAGGGGTTTCAGCACAGAGAACATGGCCTTACCATTCAGGTCGGGGAGGGACAAAGTGTAGGGACTATTAGTAGTTGTGTCATGGGGACCAAAGATAACTGTGGCTGAACAGTTTATTAAAAGACCCACAGGACGAGGAATTTAGATGTTTGGGAAAATGCTCTTAAAAATTAGCCTAATATTACAGGGGTTGTCCCATGAAAAATACTGTACTGTTTTCAAACCAACACCTGGAACTGAATACTTTTGAAATTAAGAGTTTAGTATAGCTACTGATTTAATAAAATGTATCTGTATAGCGCCACCTGCTGTTTGTTTTTTCTCATTTCTTTATCCGACTCACTGAGAAGGCGGCACATGCAAGTTTTACCCTTCACCTACCTCCTGAGCTGTGATAAGGAGTGAGCTGCAGCAGGAAGTGCACACACCCCTGAGCTGCAGCAGAAATGACACTCCCTCTGAGCTACCAGCTTCATATAAATCTAGCAAATCAATGAATAAGGAGATCTCTGGATCCATGTGAGGTACAGGGCTGGTTCTAGTTTGGTCAGAAAGCGATTGTCATTTACTATATGATGTCTGATTTACATTAGTCATGGGATTAACCCTTAGGCTCTTTAAACATGGCGCTCGGTCACGCGTACAGCCAGGTCTCTGCTGTTTCAAACCGCAGAGGCCCAGGGCTAATGTTTGTGACTAGCAATAATGCCGATCACAGACATTTAAGCCTTTAGATGCCGTGGTGAAGTGCGACCATGGCATCTAAATGGCGAAGAACTCAGAAGCACGCGCCTCCAAGGGGTTAAGATAGCAATAAAATGTTAATCTAATCGGTATTAAGCATCACTATACTTGTAGCGCAGTCTGAGCCATGCTTTGGCAGGAGCTATAGGGCCAACTCACAGTTTTCCGGTGCTGTTTTTCCACACGTTTTATACACCAAAAACCACCTTACTCTTTGCACGAAAAAGTCTACTAGACAACACACAAAGAAAGCTCATCTGAAATCAACTACCGTCTATACGATCCACCTACAAAACAAATTCTTCCATAAAAAAAAATTAATAGAATGCTTCCTCATACCAAATATCATGCAATATGGGCCTGAAGATCCAGGGGTTAGAATCCCATCTGTTCTACTGGTTTCCTATTATTTATTTTCCAATTTCTTTTCTTTCCAGTTGAGCTGCTGTTTTGGGTCTCTGCATTCCCTAGAGTAATGAGCATGTGCCGAGATGAAGTGCCATGTCTGCCGAGATGTTCAGAGGTTAGAAGCCTCTCCGGACATGGCACACCAAGCAGGGAGCCGCAAAATAACCTTACAGCTTCCAGGTAGATTTACAGCCCTCTCAAATACGTACAGTATCCTTTACAAATGCTTTGTCTATCGGGTCCTTTTGTACAAACTGAATTCGGAAGTTATAAAGAGCCAGAAGTCATTTATATTTTACAATCTCTTAAGTGCTTATATGCACTTAACGGTGTGTGTGCAGCTCGCGCTTATAGAGCGAATGTCTTCGCAAGAGAAGAAAAGTATTTCTTTTTTTAAATTCAAAAGTCTTAACTGCAGGCTGTTGAGAGGAAATATATTAAAACCACTCTGTTCTCAGCAATTTTGCAATTCACTCCTCCATTAAGCTTGAGTTTCAAGCCAACTGTTAACAATAGCAGTATGTAGTGTATACTGCACTTTAATTGTGCTTCAATTGCTTAGTGTTAAGGTTGGAAATTGCATGTCTGAACAGAAACCAGATCAGGAGACTCTTTAAAGAGTTGCAGACAGTTTTCCAATTTCGTTTTCAACCGGTGGCTGGAAACTTTTACCACACTATGATTGCTGCAGAATTTAGGTGCTTTACACCTAGGGAGCGCGACTCCAGCGTTCAATGGACTATACGGTTATTTGTGAAGTAATAAAAAAGGCACAAATGAAATCTATACATTTCTTTTCTGCTGTAAAGTCTTTGGATATTCATTAACTTGCCTTAACAAAAAGCTAGATTTCCAAGTCAACATTCACAACGTGAAATGAATATATATGCTGAATTACAACCCACCCTCCCAGTTCTCACTCCTGCCACCCGGTCCTATAGGTGAATGCAACAGATCAGAAAGCACAGGATAAACACAGAAGGCCCTCTCGGACACAGCAGGAAGAAAATAAAAAAAAAAAAAAATTTTACTGCCTAAATGCAGATAAAATACAAAAAGCAACAATGTATTGAGTCTTGAATAAAAATATCCTATAACCTTGTGTGTACGGCTCTTGCGTAGGCCAATGTGTCTTCATGACCAAAGACTGATTCTGCGGTGTAACACTCTTTCCATCCGGGAATGATATGACATTACTGAAGCAGCCCCAGTACCAGTTGTGACCTTTTTGATGTACTCTAGTCTAGCGCCGTGCGACTGTCTCCTTTATAGAACCCAGCAGATCCGTTGGATTCATTTCAGGCCTACAGTCACTACTAGGCACCTCTACATGGAGAGGGGGGAACAACATTTGGCATTGCATGGCTAATGGAGCCAAGCATTTGCCCAGCTTTCCTAAAGCCAGATTATGGCCAACTTTAGGCTTTATTCACGTCAGTATAAAAATGAATGACCACTTAATGGCTCGGTGCCCATGCTGTGTATCGCAAATAGGGGTCCACAATGCACGGGCTCTGGCCAGGTGCACTCTGTTTGAAGATGGGGACTCTGACTTGAACGGGTTCACAATCTGCAACATACGGCCAAAGATAGAACATGTTCTATCTTTTTACGGCGCGGAGGCACGGACCCGAAAGCCCACGTAAAAGGACCAGTGACGCCTCTAAATTTTTGGACCTTACTACACCTCAACATAAAAATTTACTTCTTCTCATCTTCCCTTTTGTCAGACAGAAAATGAATAAGCCTTTTGTTAAAAATGTGCTTTCTCATCCCGATCAGGTATTCTGCATGTATTTATGAAAAAACAAACCAATAAGAAGCCTCTGCTGACAAACAGAGGAGACAGATGAAAGAGCACAAAGAAAAGTTACTACAAGAAAAAAAAAATCTCTTCCCCCGCGGTAAAGGAGACGTAACTCCTGTCAGTGATGCGGCTGGGACACTCAAGTAATGGCTGGTAATGAAGATCCTTTGAAAATTCTGAAGAATCCATAATCAGAGTGCCGGCACATGCTGATTAATGCAGAATGCGGCTCCAGAAGTGGCAGAGGAAACTCCTGTAATGTGTCAGAAACTACCTTGCCTCTGTCTCCCCTTAGGAGTTGTGCGTTCAATCTGACTTTTCTGCCGCTCCTTTTTCTTAAGAGTTATTAAAAAATAGGCACACGGCATTTAAATAATTGAACTGTCACCACCAGTTTGATGGCCTAATTGAAAGGGGAAAAAATACTGGAGGATCGGGTGTATGAAAAGGAAAGAAAAATTAGGAAAAAGGACAGCCGATATTTCATTTCTAATTTAAATTAAAGATGGGGGGAGACGGTTTCTGTAACTCTTCGGGGAATGAACTGGAGGGGTGTTAGTACTGAGGGTGCTCAGTGCTGCAGAGGAAAAAGAAAGAATTTATACAAATCTGGTGAATAAAAGAAGGTGAAAGAGGATATACTTCTATAAAAGCTGAACAGACGATAGGTATATAATCACATGTGTAAAGAGCAAATGTAACCATAAAAAGTGAGATTACATAATAGACACGGGGGGAGTTTAAAGTGATCTGCTCCAATTTTGTAAGTCTCAAATTATGGTGCATGCCATATTTTTGCAATAATTTGAGTTTTCTCCCACTAAGACAAAGTGGCAATGCTGGATTGAAGGTGGGCTTGTGAAGATGAGGCCCGTTTTATTATTATTAAATTATTATTTGCAACTTTTTGGTTCCTTGTGCAAAAATGTTGTGACTTTTTACATTTTTAGGGTGAGTTCACACTTGCGTCTACCTGATGCAGCAGACACTTCTGGCAGAGAACAGCCTGTCGTAGTTCATTGGATCCTGCCATACACCACCAGTCCTATTGACTATATTGGGATCCAGCCGCTTTCTGGCTAAATGCCGGCTTTCAGCCAGGAAAAAAAAAAAAACACATGCAGGTTTACTTATGTGAACCTACCCTACAACACTCACTCCGGTTTTGAAAGATGCGAATGGTTAGCACTGTGGTTATTTTCACTCTGGATTTATCAAATTAAAGGGTTTGTCCTTCCATATATATTGATGAGCTATCATCAGGATAGGTCATCAATATCTGATCGGCGCGGGTCCAACACCTAGCACCCCCACCAATCAGCTGTTTGAAGAGGAGACAGCGCTCCATGCAAGCGCTGCTTTTTGGTCACTACACTACGTCTCCTGTGGAGCTCCAGGATAGTGTAATTACACGTACTCGCTCCATTCAAGTGAATGGAGCAAGTACTTGTAACTATACTTCACTTCCGTGACGATGTGCCCTGTAATGAAGAGGAAGTGGCACTCGCATGGAGCGCCCCTCCTCTTCAAACAGCTGATTGGTGGAAGTGTCAGGGGTCGGAACCCTGTTGAACAGTCATTGATGACCTATATTGACAATAGGTCATCAATAACCGTTATAAGGCTGCTTTACAAGACCCAATACTCAAGCTGAATGTCTGGAATGGACATTTATACCAATGCTTATTCCAGATAATCGTCAGGTGTAAAGATGCCGCAGATCGCCTGTTGAGCAAACAAAGCGCTCGTTCGTCCGGTGAAATGATCTTTCATGCCGACATATCAATCAACGTTTCTGGGCAAAAGATTGTGCTGTTTAAACAGTAATCTGCTGTCCAGAAACAATGATTCTTTATGGGGACAAGTGACAGCAATAGCTATCTCATAATGTGGAGGCGACCCCTGCATGTAAATGCAGCGCTTCACCTCCACTGACAAGCAGACAACTGTCTGGAAGGAACGCTTCCTTCTCAACAACTGTGTGATCGATCGCTGCATGTAAATGCAGCATTAGACTTTAGAGTAGAGGGGGATGGTATAGTAGCTTTTCTAGACAAAGTTTTTTTTTTTTTTTATAAAATGTATTTAACATAAGAAAGGATGTAACCAGTAGGTCAGATTCTCATGATAAACTGCCCAAGATGATAATAAAATACCGTTACATTCTACCTATGTGACATACTGCATGCACATAGATGGCGACCAGACATAACCGTATGAAGAAAGAGCTTAATAGCAGACAGGCTTGAATATCTTTTTCAAGGCACTTTCGGTGTAGTTGTATTCCTGAGACTTCTGATGCTGCCTTATTTCTCTGCAGCTTATGGGTATCCTATTAAAGCTTTAAAGTCTGGCGCTCCCATTACTTCATCCCAACCACATGTCCAGACTTTCATTTGCGGATAGAACAATGTACTGCGGCTGCTGCTCTACTTTCATGCTAGCACTATCCTGGGGATTACCTGAATTTATAGGCTTTTGTTTAGTACCGACACCAAATCAGTTCATAGACACAATGAAGTCCTATCCATACTGGAGAAATCACTCTACTGCACATTAAAATACAATAGCTGAGGGTGCGCAAGACTCCTTTCTTTACCTTCTGGTCCAAGAGTGGGGGATATTTACTAACCAAAATGCACCACAATTCTGGTTTAAAGGGGTTAAACACATTTTTTATTTTTTTAATGGTCCCTTCAAGTGATTGTGCACTTTAAGGGTCCATTCACACGATCGCAAGTGTTTCATGGTCCGCATGATGGTAAGTGTTTCGCGGAATGCACACGGCCAGCCCTACGATAGAAATACCCATTCTTGGGCGCAGACAAGAATAGAACATGCTCTTTTTTTCCCGGGGCCAATGAATGGAACTACGGATGCAGACAGCATGCGGTGTGCTGTCCGCATCTTTTGTGGCCGCATTGACATGAATGGATGTGCAAAATTGTAGAATGGATGCGGACCCAGAAATACAGTCGTGTGAATGAGAATTATTTATACTAAGATGTGATTATGTATTATTTTCCAGATCAATCATTTTCTGATCAGCCTGGAACAGTTTGCTCTGGACAGAGTAGAGGGGTACATAGCAAAATTCCAATAGCATCACCGTAAGCGGCCTATAAATGAACGAATGGTGTCTACCCAAACTGTATGAGCAGCGATACAGATCAGCAAATCGGCTTAAATAGAAGGTATTACATCCACTGTAAGGTACTTATAGCTGCATTTTCGAAAACCTTTAGGAACTGCTTTCAATCTCAAGAAGATTACTAGGTAGAATGGCTCACACTGGTTGCATATATTATAAAACGCGTGGGCCTGGGTATACATTGAGATCTGAGAGGGCTGCGATCCAAAAAGGAAATGTCCAATATAATCTGTCAAATGCTAAAATGTTTCTGATCAATTGTATCGTTACAGAAAAGCCATTATGAAGAACAGTGGGGATCTATTTTGCTACTAGCAAAATCTCCATGCTTGCAAATCGCCAGCCACCTAAAAGTTATAACAATTAAATAGAGAGCAGCCCCCTCAATCTAAACTCCAAAGAGCGTCTCTTGCTCAGGAGGAGTCACCATGTCTGTGCAGTAACCGGCTCTGTCCACTACACAATGAATGGAAGCTGTGTGGTTCCACCACCAGAGCTACTGCTGAACAACTGACTGATGAGGGTAGGGGGTGTTAGACCCCCACGGATCAGATATTAGGGTCTATCCTGGTGAAAGGCCATCAACATAAAAGGACTGGGCAACCCTTATAATGGCCGTACTGTATGGTACAACTTGTAAATGGAGATGTTCATTAACCAAGATGACTGTGCTTCAGGTTACCTAGACACTGATGAAATTGGCCTACTACAGATTCCACTGAGAAATTTCTTGCAAAAAAAAAAAAAAAAAAAAAACATGACTTTTATCTAGGTGTCCTAGAAAAACAGATTGTTTTCTCCAGTCTGTCAAGCTAAAGTATTTAGAAGATTAGACATTTATGCAGCTGCCTGCCCTGAATTTGGGCATCAGCTAGCCCCTAGAGCACAAGGAAAATCCAGAACATAGCAGGATTGGAACGGCTGGGTATTACTGGATTAGAGGAAGTGCCTTGAGGTCACACACACTATCACGAACACATTAACGTTCAGTTCCCCTTCTCCCTACTCACATTACTTGATGTACGTTCAACCTAATTATCCCCTTGTTACAGCAATCTAATCTGTGCTGCATACTAATTCAGCATCTGCACAACAAATTCAGCACCTCTAATCAGGATGGTGACTTCAACCAGCAGTATAAAAGCCGCACCAGTAGGCACAGGCGCCGTTTTAAGTGTGCGGCACAATTGGCAGCATAATCACATCAGTCACTCCTTCAAGAGTTATTACGTGCCACGTTTGTCTCCTAACAATATATGCAGAGTGGAGCAAGTGGTTTTACCAGCCTGCTATAGAACTGCAAGGTGTCCAGCATCACACAGGCAAGTCAAAGAGAGGATAAAGCAAAGGCACAAAATTAACCCTCAACTAGCCTAAACTATTAGAAAACAGAACATGATTCTAGCTCAAGGATGTTTATATCTGAAAAACGTAAGCCACCCTAGAACACTGTACTGCATCCCTGCTACTGATACCCAACCAGGGCCAAACTAAAGGGATTCCAATCTTAAAAACCTCAATAAACCTCTCGACCACCCCTCTGACAATACCACCCCCTTGCCCAAACCACATCCTGTGGCAGATTTTCAGTTCAACTACATATTATGAATACTGTCTATAATCTTTGTGAAGACTACTCAAAAGGACAGTATTTAAATGCAATTTTGGGTGGTTGACTCAAAGATGTTTAATTGTATTATCACCATGTGAAGTAAAGTTTTAATAGCAGGGGTGTGGAATTCCTATCGCCCGACGCCCGGGACATGCAGTTCCGGGCGCCGGGCAGGTAGCTTAGCCCTGCGGGCAAGTACCAGGGCTAGGGTGGCGACGGATTCTCCTCTTATACACAGCCCGGCAGCACGTCCGGGCTGCTTACCACAGTGTGATCAGCGCTCCTGTGCAGGCCGGAAGTCGTGATTAGAGGAGTGCACCGCAGGCCAGAAGTCGTGATCAGAGGAGTGCGCCGCGGGACGGAAGTCAGCGGGCAGAAGCGCGAGTCAGGCAGTCAGCGGCTGAACCAGTAGTGGGAGCTCCTGTCTCCTCACATGGTGGCAGCCAGTGTCCTGATAGCCCAGCAGGTAGTGTGTGTGTGGTGACTCCCCTGGGTGAGCTGTCAGCTATGCTCTCATGTCAGGCTTCAGCTCTGCTCCTTCTCCCTGGCGCTGAAGGAGTGCTGCCAGGTTCCACCACTCACCCTCCATGACTGGGGGAGGGAACTGCCCCATTATGGCATATACATTAAAGGGATTCACTGCCCCAGTATGCAATATAGTATATACTATACTGGGGTAGTGAATCCCTTTAATGTACATGACATACAGGGGCAGTGAATCCCTTTAATGTACATGCCATACTGCGGCAGTGAATCCCTTTAATGTATATTATACATTAAAGGGATTCACTGCCCCAGTATGGCGTGGCTGCCTCCATACAGTAGAACGTCTCCTTGTGGCCCCCGCCCCCATACAGTAGAACGTCTCCTTGTGGCCCCCGCCCCCATACAGTAGAACGTCTCCTTGTGGCCCCCGCCCCCATACAGTAGAAAGTCTCCTTGTGGCCCCCGCCCCCATACAGTAGAAAGTCTCCTTGTGGCCCCCGCCCCATACAGTAGAAAGTCTCCTTGTGGCCCCGCCCCATACAGTAGAACGTCTCCTTGTGGCCCCGCCCCATACAGTAGAAACGTCTCCTTGTGGTCCCCGCCCCATACAGTAGAACGTCGTGCCATCGTGAACGTCCTTGTGGCCCCGCCCCATACAGTAGAACGTCTCCTTGTGGCCCCCGCCCCATACAGTAGAAAGTCTCCTTGTGGCCCCCGCCCCCATACAGTAGAAAGTCTCCTTGTGGCCCCCGCCCCCATACAGTAGAAGTTCAGGACAAGTAGATTGTCATGAGGGACAAGTAGATTGAGCCTCCGCTTTAGTCCTTCGACAAGTAGTTTTTTATTTTTATTTCCACACCCCTGAATAGGATCAGTTACTTAGCTTAAAGTGGATATCCTTTAATACATAATTTCTGAAAAGTGCCGGCAGCCTGCTTTCCCTACTGAAAGAATCATACTTGCCTGCTGCTCTGGTCCTTCATACTGGCTCATCTCGATCTTCCGATTTGTTTTAATTCTCCCCGACATGGGCATGACCACCTGACCTCTTCAGCAGTGATGCGTCTACAAGAGGTGGTTGGCTGAAGAGGATCAGGTGACCATGTTTATGCCTGGGAGGAAGAAAAAAAAAAACCTCGGAGATTTAGGAAAATAAATAAATGAATTTCCCAAATGCTAACATAGTAACGTTCTTAAAGTGATCCCTCAAGAAAAAAAAATAATTCACATTAAAAAGTGGTAATTCAATTCTAAAAATGCTTCTTGGATGACAGCAAAAGAGCTCGGGAATCTTTGGTTCACGCGATTTATTTATTTTCTTGAACCAGAGGGTCTCTGTAACATACTTGCCGTCAGACTTCTCTACTGTTCTCTTACTGCCTCTGATGAATACCCCAACCGGATTAGCCCCCACATCGGCGTTATGACTTATATGAGCAGGCTGTGATCAACCAAGTCGACTATCCGGACATCACTACAGTGGGGTGAGATTGGCTCGTGCAGACTAAGATATCCCATGGTATCCATAAAGTACCAGTGAGGACGAATTCTGAAGGTATATCCAAGTCTCTTTACATGGTTTATTTTATTACTTTTCCTATTTTGTAACCATTGAAAAGCCCTATAAAAGGGTTATCGAGGAGTAAGAATTCATTTCATTTAACATGACGATTAGCCGCAGGGGGCATTATTAGAGAGGGGGGGGGGCAGTTTTGAAAACTATAACAGGCCAATCTGCCACACTACTCCTGATCACGACAACGGATACCTCGTTGGACCCCATTCAGTCAATGGGATCTACTCTACAATTGGCGCGCCGCTGTTTCCGTTATGAAGGCAAGCGATGTACAGAGAAAAAAAAGGCAAACATATGTGAACGATTCGAGAAACTAACGGCAATTTAATGACTTTTCCTGCTCATTTCACCTGCATTAAATCTACGACGTCTTCCACATAATTGTGCCGTTGCCTCCCGCGTATCATACATTTAAACTGTGAAAAAGAACTCAGCACAGCCCCTGGTACGCGGCAGAAGGCAATGCAGTCTCAGAGTTCATGAGGCAAAAATAAATAAATGTCGAGTTGCCGATAAATTTGTCATTATTTTCGGCTGACTGACAATTCTGAGCCTTCCAATTCTAATCTTGCGCTCGCTGGAAGCAACCAAAATAACACACCTGACCAAAAATCAATTTTTTGCTCCAGCTCCTCCAGGACGGTTACACCGCTTCGCGACAGAAGCCGACAGAAATTAGAACCTTCTCAAGCTGTTCAACTATTCCCCACAAGCATGACAAATGCAGATGCTGTCCTTTCACTCCCACATGTAAACAGAGTGCCAGAGCTAGGCGGCTCGGAAATTTGCAGTTACACGGTCCTGCTAGGGCAGAACATTAATCCAGTCAACCACAGACACACTGAAAATATCCCATTACACCTTAGGCCACGCACAAGTGAGATATTCGTTTCTGCCTTCCTTTCATCGCCAACGAAGACGGAAAATTAGAAGAGGTTTTCTTACCACAGCCACCATTTATCTACATAGTTTCTTGACTATTTGCTGGACGTAAGAAGAGCCAATGTATTTTTCTGTATGGACTAGCTTATTTTAATACAGGGAAATGTAGAGAAAAATAAGAAAATCTAACTTAAAATGCAGATTTTGCATACTCATCTGCATAGGCTAAGCCATAAATCTGATTCCCACCTCCGGGACCTGCACCTGTCTTTAGAAGGTACTGTCCTTGACCTTATCCCACATCACAGGTCAGAAGAACAGAAAAATAAAGAAAAAAAGGGATCCGTTATTTTGAGCATCAGTTATGATCAGTTACTGTCACTTCTGTCAGAGATCAGTTATTTTTGACGGGTGAAAAAGTACCGCATGCAGTACTTTTTGCTCCCAAAAAATAACTGATCTCTGACAGAAGTGACACAGACTGATTCAGAACTGATGCTCAAAATAACGGATTAGAGGAACGGAAAGCTAAATGGTGATGTGAACGAAGCCTTACTAAAACAGCGGACATGCTACACTGTTCTGATAAGTCCCATAGAAAACAATGGGAGTTATGGAAACTCATCGTACATATAGAAACACTGTTTCCATAACTTGTGGGTGGGACCGGCAAATAGACTTTTCTTGTGGATATCCCATACATATCTAAGATGTTAATATCCCAGTAAGCATGTGCATTATAGGGGTTGGCCGGCAGATACAACTCCTTCTCCTATGACCCGATCAATGAGGTGTCTGGTTTACAAAAGTATTTTTACAGATACATTGTTGGGAAATAAGGAATTAGGCCGTGTTCACACTTTAGAGAATCCTATACTTCTCCACGGACAACACACAGCCTCATTGATTTTAAATGAGTTTACAAATCAATGGTTTTCCACTGACCCAGGAACGGAGAATACTTTGGTCCGCGGGACAAACACACCCACTGACGTCTACAGGGGCGTAGATAAGGGGGGGATAGGGGGGTTCAAACCCCCCAGAAGAACTACCCGCCGCCGGCCGGAGAGAGTGCTGCTGCGCTGCGCACTGTCCTTCAATCAAACATGCCTGCAGTGCGCCTCAGCGCTTCCCTCTTCCTCCTGGCCTGGACTCCGGCGCAGGCCGCGGCGGCTGTCAGTCCTAGGCCGGGCCCCCGGCCGGGCCGTGAGTCAGGAGGAGAGAGAGGAAGTCCAGTCACGTGGCCTGACGTGTCACGTAGTAAGGGGGTGGGGTAGTTGTGGCTGGCGCCGCGGCGGCTGTACTGTCTGCAGAAGTGCGCGCCGCCCGACAGAGCTGAGAGAGTGAGCGCCACGCCACCTGGACCTTTTGGTTCTCCAGTCCTCCTGGCTCCTGCTGCCTTGCCTTGGACGGTGCCACCACGTGCCAGTGCCACAAATTAGACTGTCACTGCTCAGCCTCTGGGGTAAGATTTAAGAACAAAGTTAGATGGAATTTGTTCCCTATAGGAAAGTCTGTAACCCCTTGTGGGGTGTATGAAGATTCTCCTCATTTAGGCCTAGGCTACATCAAATCTAATAGTGACCCATAATATCAGCCTACAGACCCCATAATTATTATGGAGTCTGCAGGCTGATATTATGGGAGTTGCAGGCTGATATTATGGGGGGAGCATCCTGGTATTATGGGGGTTGCATGCAGGCTTATATTATGGGGGGACTGGGGAGCATCCTGGTAATATGGTATTATGGGATCTGCAGGCTGATATTATGGGGGGAGCACCCTGGTATTATGGGGGTGCAGGCTGATATTATGGGGGGAGCACCCTGGTATTATGGGGGTGCAGGCTGATATTATGGGATCTGCAGGCTGATATTATGGGAGGTGCAGGCTGATATTATGGGGGAGCACCCTGGTATATGGAGTACAGGCTGATATTATGGCATAATATCAGCCTGCACCCCCATAATACCAGGATGCTCCCCATAATATCAGCCGGCCGTGGGACATGGTTTAAACTATGCTATAAACTGACCATTTTCCTGCAGATCCCATAATACCAGGATGCTCCCCATAATATCAGCCTGCAGATCCCATAATACCAGGATGCTCCCCATAATATCAGCCTGCAGATCCCATAATACCAGGATGCTCCCCCCCATAATATCAGCCTGCACCCTGCATAATATCAGCCTGCACCCCCATAATATCAGCCTCCAGATGCCATAATATCATATACGGTATGTACATGCAGGCTGTTGTCAGTCCATTTCACTTTGTCTATTTATTTGCAATTTTCATTTTATGGGTGTGTCTGCTAGATAAAGTTTTATAAATTGAGAAAGCTGAACCCCCCCCACTGGACGTCTACGGGTCCGTGAAATACCAGTGACAGAACACAGATGGCATCCATGTTCTGTCAGAGGTTTTTCACCGACCATAGGTAGGGGATGCTCTGGAAACCAATTTTCAGCCTAGTGGTGTACAAGGAATACAGATGACACATGGAGGGTAAAATATGTATACATGGACCAAACACGGACATCTTCATGGATGGAACACCGACCGTCTTGTCACAGATGTCCACCGGGATACAGAAACGTGGCCTCAATAGAGGAAGGTTCTCATCTATTATCCAGAGTGCACAGCAACTACAAGCCGCGGCTCTGCGGCCTTGGATTATACGTGACTTGCGCGGGCCACTGGTTTCAGTGAGAACTGTGCAATGCTTCATTTCACCTGAAGTAGTGCTGTAGGGGATCTGAACGCTTCCACATTTTTAAACCATTTAAAGGGAATGTATCATCAGAAATTTACATGTTTAAATCAGGTTTTTATCTTAAACACATGTTTAAAGAAATTTTGGTTGTTATTTTTAATTTTCCAGGTTACCATCTATATATTTTTTTTAAAAATATATAAAAAAATCCTGCAGTTTTCACACTAGTTACTAAGCCTTATGATAGCTGCCACATTTTGGACTACACTGATTACTGTTTCACAGTCATCTCATTTCATCATTACAGACAGGATAACAATGACAGAAATTACCTATAATAGAAGTGAATGGGGCTGTGATACCAAGCACAGGCGCTGCACAATGTATGGCTCTGAAGGCCGCTGCGCTTTCTCAAACAGCTGATGGGGGCCGGACCCCACCGATCAGATGCTGATGACCTATCCAGTTGCTGATGACCATCCTGTACCCATGCTCAGGATTAACATACTGAGTGGGAAAACTTGGGGTCAGTATTTATCCCAAATTTAAAAAAAAAAATAAATTAAATAAAAACATGAAAGCTCCTCTTTAACAGTTGCAAATCTATCAGCTAAAGTAAATAACCTCAGTAGGAAACCGATTATATCTCGTCAACAAGCAAGAAAACGATATGCCTTTATTCTCATTTTCAGGTCCGGCCGCAGTCATGTCACAGTTGTGGTGCGGCTGTGTGGCGTGGCTGAAAGGGCCACAGGGGGCTCTAATAAAACCAATGAAGACAGTGCGGTCCTTATTAGTTTATTTAAAGCCCGCTGCGGCCCTTTCAGTCATGTGGTATCTCATCGCAGCGCGGTCGTGTCACATTTGTGATTGTGCGCTCAGAGTAGGAACAAGAGTGGATGTCTCCTAAAGTTTTTTAAAGCATGTATGAAATTAGAAGAAACAGCGCCACTCTGGTCCATGGGTAGTGTATGGTACTGCAGCTCAGCCCCATTCAGGTGACTGGAACAGAGGTGAAATATCAGACAACTTACAGAAGAGAGGCACAGTATCTGGTGACGACAGCATTATCTGCCTATGAAACATTATGTAGACTAGCAGCAGCATCAATGTATTAAAGGAAAATTCCTGCCTCGCCTTCTGTAGAACGACACAGCAAAATGCAGAGAATCGTCCATTTAAAATTACACATAATGGTGCGGGTTCATTGTCAGACAACCCAAATTTCCCCTGTAATGTCCTGCCATTCATAACTAAGAATAGTCTGGACTTGACAATCCACCTGCAATTTAACAACTGCTCAGTCACATCAATGCTTGAGCACAGGGGAATGAAATTCATATGAACGCTCATTGAGCTCGATCTCTTGTCCTAGGAAAATTAGATTCACAAGGTTAAACACTCCTGAGGCCTGGGCGCCTTGCTTTATATTATACAGTCTAATCTGATTTCCAATGCAAACACTTTGTATTCCAGTGACAACATGCTGCAATTACCTCAACACCGACACGTTTCATTTTCTAAGAAGCCCTGAGATCACTTAGAACTAAAGATGTGCTAAACTCTTAAGATCTCATTTAAAGGGGCAGTTCAACCTGTGGGGTAAGACCACATCATTGCCTGCCAGTGTAGCTAGGGCACTTTCACACTAGCAGTATAGCTATCCGACAGGCTGTTGCGGCAGGTGAACAGCCTGCCGGATCCGCCATGCCGCAAGTACCCGTGCACTGCCGTGCTGCCGCTCCATCCCCATTGACTATAATGGGCCGTACCTACGGCGCAGTGCATCTGTGCACGGCAAAGCTCGCCGGACTAAAAGGTCGGACCTGCAGTCCTTTTAGTCCAGCGATCTCCGGCCTTGCACTGCCGTAGCTCCGCCCCCCCGCCCCATTATAGTCCATGGGGACGGAGCGGCAGCACGGCAGTGCACGGGTACTTGCGGCATGGCGGATCCGGCACGCTGTTCACCTGCCGGATAGCTATGCCGCTAGTGTGAAAGTACTCTTAACCCGCCTAATCTAAATTGCCGATACCTGATCAATATCATTATATAATTAGCTTTCAATAGCAGTTTACAACAGGGTAGGACTGCATCTCCCTCCGACTGCATGCCCGGCGCTGGACATACGACTAAGGGTACTTTCACACTTGCGGCAGAGTAATCCGGCAAGCAGTTCAGTCGCCGGGACCGCCTGCTGGATCCGGCAATCTGCATGCAAACGGAAAGCATTTGAAGACGGATCCATCTTACAAACGCATTGCAAGAATGGATCTGTCTCTCCTCTTGTCATGCAGAGAGACGGATCCGTTATATATTTTTTTCAAATTTTTACCAGTCTGCGCATGACGGATGTGGCATTGCGGTATTTTGTATCTGGCATTGCGGTATATGTGTATACTTGTATTTGACACCAGCACTAGAAAGATGGGCTATGCAATGTTGCGAAAAGATGGCAACACAAACCAGTAAACTGTATTTTCTGAAAGTGATATGCTACAGTCAATGATTGGTATGTGCCTGCTGCAGTCAATCATTGGCTGCAGCAGGTCACCTCTGCAGCCAGTGATTCAATGCAGTGTCACATGCCTGACTTGAGAGATATCATGAAATACAGAGACTGGAGGGGAATTGAGTATTACTTCTATTATTTTACACCATTCTGAGTGTTTTTGTGGCTAGACAAGCCCTTTAAAAGGCAGTTTCCCACATGCTTTATGCCTAATAAACCAATAATACTGCTGGGTGATTTACCGGGCTTAGGATCAACCACGGGACACTTGCAATCTCATTTGCATACACCAAACACCACTCATTTTCTCCGCAATGCTACTAACGCTACCTATGGCCAAAAAAGTATGTTTCCCAACGTGTCTACCTCACTTTCCCAGGATAGACATTGGCCTATTAGGCGTGAAACATCCAACAGACCGCCTTTAACTGAAATGCTGGTCCCTCCAGGTAACAGCATGAGGGACAGAAAAATGTCAACTCTTTTTGACAAGCCAACCAGTTCTTTCTTCCTCTCAGTTCAGTGTGGCGCCCTACAGAACAGCATCAAGTATATTTTTTTAATTCACAGCATGTACTTATTTCATTATTTTTTGCCTCCTTTTGAATACTTCAAATCAGTCGACCATAGACAACCATGCCCAGAGTGGCCACGCCGGCATAAAATTACAAGATGCCACACAGAAACTTGCACGAAAACTCTCCTAAACGCCAAAAAAACAAATCAACTCTCCAAAATTGGCTCCTTACAGGAACACACATTTATAAGCACAGTGATTGGGAACGCATTTTTCCTTTCCTCCTCATTACACGCCTTGTAGCGCCACTTCTGTACAATACACGTGTATCGGCGAGGATTAATCAGTCACCTCTAGAACTGACTAATGACAGGGACACAAAGTATGAGGCAAATTGGACAGAACGACGGTAATCATGTCTACAACCCTTATTACTGGCCCTCCATAGGTTAATTCCGCATTCACAGGCAAGGATCTCATTTTTATACTTTGACGGGAATTAAGGGGAGCCGGTTCCAGCTGGCGTTTCTGCACAACATCATCAAGAGATAATTACAGAAAGGAGGACGGCACACACCTTTCACTGCAAGACAGGTCTGAATAAAACACTAATGAAAAGGAGGCAGAATAAAAAAATAAAAAAAAGCGAGCGAAAGAGAAATAATTCCTCCAATGCAGGACCATTAACAGCACATTCATGTTATGCAAATGTGTGAATCACTGCCTTCAAACTGCCTGAAACAGCTCCGAGCACGTCAGGCTTTTTATTGAAACAAATTAAAGTGCAGCCCATTGCTATCAGATCAGCTAAAGAGGGAAAATTATAATGTCCATAAATATGCTAATTCCACAAAGGAGGGAGAGGACGAGAGAAGAGATTGGAGTGTTTTGAAGCTCCCCTTATTAGTTTCACTCATCAGGGGGTTAGATGAACGTCTAAATAAAACAGAAAGGAGCAGAAAGCAGATAAAATGTTCATTTATTAGAAAGGCGGCAATTGTTATTGAGTTCCCGAGTCTCAGGACGTCGTTGACGGGGGGGAGCGAGAGTTTCACTCCTCGCCGGCTAATGCACTGTCCCCTCTGGCCAAGCTGGTGGACGTCCAAGGAGGAATGGCGGCGAGGCTGCAAAAACTGGCTCATTTAGATGCAGCTCAATGAGTAGACAAAGAAAGAGACATTTTAGAAGACCTTTATAAAGATCAAGAGGTGTTTGGCGCTGTGTAAAGTCAGTTATCACAGCTCTGCACCCTGCCATCTATCCATATGGTAATTAATCTGTTCCCTTAACGAGAGCAGATGATGGAGGGAAGTGAAATCCTTCAGTGGAAAAACCTTACTGGCCTCATTAAGAAGTTTCTCCTTTCTCCCAGACAATACCCAGATGATGCCGCTCCACAATGACAAAGGGGATTGCAGTAGCTCTGGCTTCCAACTACATTGTCTAACCACACCTTCTGCGATTATCCAGTACTCAAAAAGCAGCCTTCAGCACCAAAGGGCCTGTAGGGCTAGCCTGATGTACTTGTGTAACATTTCAAACACTGGCTTAAAGGGATATTCCAGCAAAGGCAAAAGATGGCATATTGCTAGAGTGGACGCAGAGCAGCGCTCTCTGGCCCGGTCTGACTATTTCCCTGTGCTGGGCAGGTCTCTTTAGAGTGCCTCAAAGGGCGGAGCACTGTGCAGAGATTATCCCTTTGGTCACCTGTCTATCGATCAGCAAGGGATAGTACATCCTAGCAATATGTCATTGCTCTGACAGATACACTTCTGGGAAAACTGACACAATGGGACAGATTCACTAATGAAAATACAATTGAGACACAATGCTGGTGCCCGTGTTGTGCACCACATTTAAAAAGAATCAAGCACTTTTTGCAGCTCCGTCCACATGTGGGCATCGCTTAGAGGGAAGAGGGTTTGGTGCCACGGAAAGACATGTTTTGAGCTGCAACACTATGTTCAAGAAGTGCATGTGCAAAATAAGCAAACTAATAAAAGGTATAAAGGTAAACTAGATAATCTAAAGGTGAGCAATATTTATCAGCCAAAATCAGCCACTGTGATAAATCTGGAGCATCTCGAGACGGTCCAGTTTACACTGCCTAAATATTAGGCAGGATCAGCAAATCTGCCAGACTGGAGGATTTTCACGTGGCAATTGTCCAGCAGATCATCAGGAATGAACGGTAGTGCGGACACTTGTTCCCGATAATCGGCCTGTGTAAAGATATCGGGTGAAATCATTGCTCACACGGACACCTAAATCCTCATTTCTGACCGGAAGAAATAAATCTGAATAAGGGTTGCAGTAGTCATCGCTTGTCCCCATACAGAGGGGTCGATTGCTGCATGTAAATGCAGCTCTCATCTCCACCGACAAGCAAACAGTTATTGGGAAGGAAAGGTTCCTTCCCCATAATTGCCTGTATGTCTAGGGCCGATATTGAATGGACAGGGCTTCTAAAGACTTCAAAGAACAGTCAGGTTCTGTCTGCCTCCTCAGACCCAGTACTAGGTGTAACACTTTGTATAATTTTTTTAAAGGGGGTTCTCTGGGCTTTTAATATTGATGACGTATCTTTAGGATAGAGAAAAAATAAAGGAGAGGCATGTGTTAGAGTAGGCCCCATTTGTTGGAAGCCACCCTGTTGCCGGTAGATGGGCCCCGAAATATTTTTGATCAATTATATGCACAAAGAGCTTCTATTTTTTTTTAACAGTAAGTATAGCTACAATGCAGTTTATTTTGCATTCATCGTTTGCTGATATCTTTGTGCATTTGATAAGCAGTGTGCTGTTACTTGTAGTTCTATTTTATCTTCAGGATAGGTCATCAATATCAGATTGGTGGGGGTCCGACACCTAACACCCCAGCTGATCAGCTGTATGAAGGGAAGGCGGCTCGCAATAAACATAGCAGCACTGGACAGGAGAGAAGAAAGACGGCACTCATACAGCTTATCAGTGGGGGTGCTGGGCATCAGTCCCCCGCTGATCTGGTATTGATGACATATCCTGAGGATAGGTCACCAATATTAAAAGCCTGGATAACCCCTTTAACAGTCAAAGTTTAAAGTGTGAAATCTGTCAAGCTTGAACACTTGAGTAAAACTGCTGTGATGTGCCACTCAATAATATAGACATTAGGCAAGTCCCTATTGGTCTTTTCTATACTGGAGATCGACTGACACATAAGCCCCAGTAGACTTTAGGATTAAACCATGTTCGGAATTAACACAGAAACCAATTAGACTGTATTAAATAGGTCAATATGCAATTAATATATATAATGCTAAAGCGATTAATGAAGAACGAGATCAGACTAAAGGACTGCATTTGGGGATTGATGCCAATTCCATGAACTGCAGACAGAGGAGCCGTACAAAGCTTTCCTTGTTAAATATAGGTTGCTGCACACAAGAACATGCGATACAAGCACCTGCATACATAATAGGGTAGTTACATAACATTATGAGCGTAGACATGCCAGGTTATCACTGATCGCTAACGCAGGCCAAGTTCCTCAACTGTTCTGGCAACGGAGGTTCACCAAGGACAGCTGGAAGTGCTGGGACCATTTGGTGACATGAAGTAATACTTTATGATCGCTTTATTGTAACGCAAATCAGTGCCATCCATTTCTGAGTCTGTCAGTGATATTTCAACATATACAAGCACTTATCCTCAACATGAAGGCGAGATGATTTACATATGGGGTGGACAACCGGCTGCACTATTCATTAAGGAGCGGTGATACTTCTGATGGCATGCGGTTGATATAATAAAGCACATCTGTCAGCGGATTTGTGCCTATGCCACTGGCCGATCCATTTCATGTGCACTTGGCAGCTGAAGGCATCTGTGTTGGTCCCATGTTCATATGTGCCCGCTTTGCTGAGAAAAAAGTTTTAACATATGCAACGACCCTTTAGGGGCAATGGGGGCGTGGCCTTTACACCTAGAGGTTCTGCTCCACCTGCACTTTGACTGACATGGAGAGGTGTGATGACATTTACACTGCCTGGCCCTGTTAATCGAAATGCAGAGGGTGCGGCAATTGCAGAGAGAGCAGAGCGTCAGGTGTAACGGTAACGCCCCCACTGCTCGTAGAGGCTTATATATATATATATATATATATATATATATATATATTAAAATTTCATTTCTCTCAGAAAATGTGGGCACATGTGAACATGGGACCAACACAGATCAGTCTGTCAGTTTCATAGGTACAAATCTGCTGACAGGTGCCTTTTAAATACAATGGGGAACCCTCAAAACAGAATCCTGCTTTACATGGCCCTATAACATAGTAGGTTGTCAACCACTGCTCTATAAATCCTCTAAATAAAGTATGTTGTACTAACTGAATAAATTGTTACCATTAGGGTCGTGTCCCTTTCCACTCATACTGTACAGTCAGTACTGGCAATGTCAGACTGTGTAGGGACACACCTCTAACAGAACGACATAAAGTT
Source organism: Bufotes viridis (assembly GCA_033119425.1). Taxonomy (NCBI): domain Eukaryota; kingdom Metazoa; phylum Chordata; class Amphibia; order Anura; family Bufonidae; genus Bufotes; species Bufotes viridis. The sequence continues at coordinate 387,676,479 of CM065590.1, forward strand.
CAATTAAAACAGGACTCAGGATTGTTATCAGACCTCTAGCTGACAGCCGAGCATTGATGTCCGCACTGACAGATGCTCTAAGCGTTCTGCAGCATAGCACATGAAAGAGAATAGCGAAGAAGAGCTGCATCACTACTATATAGTCTTGGGATCAATAGTGCACAAAATCCCTACGGCGATGGCCAGTAGTCAGGTAACGGTGTACACAAATCTAGGATTTCCATTACTATGTGTGGCCGAACGCTCAGCAAGATTGTCCCGACGGGAAGTAAACCCGTCATATGTACGCCAGTAGAAACCGACACAGACTGCGACTCTTGAGCCCACGTTAATCTTCAATCTGTACTGCTTACATAAGTGCCCGGAGTAGAGGACATCAGTGTGGAAACACACGGCCTGCAACCACACAGAAGTAATTTCATTACAATATTTGTAGCACTAGGACTGTGGGTGCAGAATTCACACGACCCTCTCCCTCCAAAGGGGAGTCAACAAATGAGCAAAAAAAAATAAAAATACATATGGAATTAACGGAAACCTTTAGTATCCAAGCCAAGTCCACAAAAATGAAGGACATTAAGGCGCGAAAACAGAAAAAAAGAAAAGTGGAGTGTACCCTGCTGGTAAGCCTACATGCACACGGCAGTGGTTTTTTGCGGCCTCCGTTCCGTTTTTTTTTTTTTTTGGGGATCGGATGGTTTCCCATTCATTTCTATGGATCCGTTAAAAATGCGGATGCCTCTTCCGTTGCCTGTCCGCGTCCGCAAAAAAAAAAAAATATGGCATGTCCTATTCTTGTCCGCAAAAAACGGTTTGCGGACCCATAGGAGTAAATTGGTCCACAAAAAATGCGGATGACCAACGGAAGCCATCCGTTTGTCATCCGCATCAGTCTTTTTTGCAGATGGTTGCTTGGAAACCAGGGCACTTGTACAGGTACTTTAAGAAACTGGTTCAAACACAACCTACAAAATTTGCGGACACACAGAACTGATGTGGAGGTGAAAAAAAAAAAAAAGGAAGACGGATCCGCGATTTGCGGACAGCAAAAAACAACTGTCGTGTGCATGTAGCCTAGGTAATTAGTTTGAGAGAAAAAAAAAAGGCAGAGGCAGGTCCTCTTTAAACAGCATATGCAGTCGTTCTAAGGCTATGCTCACAAGGTAGTATTTTCATGCGGATTTGGGCTTCTGCCCCCCGAACCCCTCTCCACGAAATCCATGTTAAATCTGTGGCCCTTTGCTTATAATGGGAATCGGTGTTGCCATTCACACTCCTGCTGATTTGAAACTAGCATCACAAAGTGATATGACTTCCCGATGCCTCTGTTTTCCTGCACAGAAACCACAGTGGGTTATACGGACCATGTCAGGTTATAACCTGTGGACGTCTCCGTGGCCGCTGTTAATGGAGTAATTCGAAGGTCAGATGCCGTTTTTTGCTGCAGATAGAAAAATCTGAAGTGCGCATGTCTTCTAATTTGAATGAGGCTTTCAGGGGTCTAGCGAACATTGGTAGAAGTGCGATATGTGAGCTACATAAGAACTTCTGTCACTGTCCCATAGAGCACTATTTACATGTATAGAATGGAGTTTTCAGGTGCAGAAATGTTTGCAATGTATCTGCCGTGTCTTAACATACCCTAAAAGGTGACCATGCACAGCTTTCCCTGCAGATTCCCCCATACACATTCACATCTTTTCAATACGGAAAGAGGAGAAAGCGGACATATCTCTGGGAGGATCGGGTGTTAAAACTCAGCATCCGTTGGGGGAGAAGCTGACGTTCTATGCGTTAGACTGCCGGGCGACAAAAATCTAACGTGTACAGAAGGTGGACGAACAGTGGTGGATGAAGGAGAAGCCAGGCAGCGTCAGATTAGCTCTGATTAGGAGTGACCATGGAGGGAAATAACACTAGGTGGCACCTCCAGTTGAATGACATTAAGATTAGGGTTGAGCGAACTTGTGATTTCACTTCGTCATCCGAAGTTCGGGTTATCACAAAATCCCATTATGGATTTTGCTACCACGGACCATAACGGAATTTGGAAACCATAATGGACCGTTGTGGTTTCCAAATTCAGTTATGGTCCGTAGTAGCGGAATCCATAATGGAATTTTGCGATAACCTGAACTTCGAATGCTGAAGTTAAATCACCATTTCGCCCTAATTAAGATATAAGATGGGACGGGCTTCTGGCTGTGCTCTGTAAAAGCTGACTGATGGCAGGAATCATTTGTGTGTACTGTCCCCTAATTAGCTAATGCAAGGGCAGCTTTCCACTGAGGTCCGCACAGAAGATGGAGCAGGCACAATGAAGATGTCAATGCATGGCCTTCACCATGGATAAGCTACTTGTCCAGGCAATGTTCTTGGATTGCTATAGTAGCCATTACCATAATGAAGAAAACAAGCCAAAATACTTTTTATGGAGTGGGAGCGGACAAGCTGGATCTGCCAGGTATAGGTGGGCAGAAGTTTTCTAAGAAAAATACATGGGCACCACAAAGTACGCGTGGTTGCAGGCAGGCATTCAGCTAGACTGTAATACTGGTCATTGTCCTGTGAAACATGTTCGGGAACTTGAGATTGATCAACGGTCTCAAAGAGAAACTCTCTTGCCCACAGCAACTAATAACAGCTTTCTTGCCAAAGTCTCCTCTGGAAAATGAAAGTTGCACCATGAATAAGTGCCAATAGAACATTTTCAGAAATGTAGACCATCATACTGAACGGGATTATGCAGAGATGATCCCCTGCACAAGGGTCCTCGAGTCCCCTCTTTGAAGAATGTAGCATCGGTGAACATCAGTCAAGCACTCCTTGCACTTCTATGGGGCTGACATAGCCATAACTCCATCAGCCTGAAATAAGCCAATGGAGAAGTGGATCGCCATGTGGTTTCTCTCTTTTTCAAACCAGCACCTGGATCTGAACACTTTTGTAATTGCAGGTAATTAAAAAAAGTTAGCCGAGCCACCGAGTTATTCAATAAAATTTATCTGTATAGCGCCATCTGCTGTTTATATTTTTTTGTCCGTCTCACTGAGCGGGTCGAACGTGCTCAGTTTAAATCCTCAATGGCCACCAGCCATATTTTCTGTTAGAGAGAGCTGCAGCAGAAAGGACATAGCCCCTGAGCTGCCAGGCTGAAGATGATTTAGCAGAGCAATTGGAGCAGTCAGTGAGGAGATCTCTGGATCCATGTGAGGTGCAGGGCTGGTTCTAGCTTTTTTAGAAAGCTATTTTTGCACCAATCTTTCATGGAGTGACCCAATGATCAGACATCCCACAACCCAATATTTGCTAGTTGTGCTTTGAAGTTTGAACAAATAATTTTTATGGAATAACCCCTTTATGTTCCTCGCAAAGAGCGTGTGCAGTGGTGGCCACTACCTGAGAAGGTCCTACCCGTCCAACGAGGTGTTGTGCCACCTCCTGTCACGGAGAACATTTATCTCCACTAATATTTTCCACTGGGCAGAAGGAGGAAGAGGCACTTACCTTTAGAAGCTGGAATCACCACAGGAAATAGTCAGACAGCATCCCGCAGACCGCACAGGAGGGGGAGGGGGAAAAAATAATAAAACGTTAAAATTCATATCACTATAATCATACTGAAACAATACTGTAATGCAGCAAGAAAGAACATCTAACCGTTCAGGCTACCACCTGGAGATTCAATGCATTGCTAAAGAAGACATTGCAGAAAACATAGATTTTCTATGTAGAAAGAGAGCGCTTAACAAATTCTCAGAATCGGCTCACTGCTTCCTCTGTGGGCAAATGTCCTTGACATGTAACTTTGGCCACAGCCAATAACCATCAATCATAGGGTAGTGGATGGGTTCTTGGTATGCAGACGACATAGGAGGTATTTAGAGGGCAATGGCTGGCGCATGCTATAATTACAGAGATGCTTCCAACAACGAAGAGGGCAGAAAACATTAAATTAATAAAAAAAATGTACTGAAGTGAAATTAAATATGAGAGACTCCATTAATCAGAAGAAATATGATGCAAAAAAGGAAGAAAGGAGAAAATATCATTACATCCTAAATTTAGACATAAAATAAGTACTGACAACGGCTCACCCTCTGTCTAAATGGACTAAGGTGCACTCCTCCTGGTACCACCCTCAGGTACCAAAGAGTACAAAATGTGCAATAAAATAATTAGATGGAGGGGCACTCAATTTTTGGGTATATGGATAAGTTTAATATGTAAAAAAAATCGCAGAGCGAACTATGGTAAAATACACAATAAAAATACAAAAATATAATAATAATAAAAAATAAACAAAAAATAAAAATAAAACAAACGTGAGTAGGTAGCACTATCAACCAATGTAGGTGGATTGCAATACTTAATTGTTGTCCCGCTACCTCACTGGGACAATACCACAATCTGCATTAAAGCAGGAATTTTTACTGAATGGCAGCGGTGAACGGCTAAAGCACGATATGGCAGTATTATTAGTAATTGCTCCCAATACCAAGACCTACTCTGACTAAGGGGCGCAGCACAATGCGGCGACAAAGCGGCACTGCCCTTGTGGGCGGCGGGACCCAGGAGTCAAACAGCAACCTTGCTGTCCGACAATGCCACCCATGGCGCTGGGTCCCACCAACCCACCAGCGCAGCACCACAAAACAAAGGCAACCACGCAGTACTGCACCATAGGTTGTCGCCGCATTGTGCTGCGCCCCTTAGTCAGAGTAGGTCCCACTCAAAGAGGCGACCTTGGTGTGGTGAGTGGGCTTATGCCTTTTGATCAAAATGTACACTAATGCCTCTGGTACAGCATGCAGTATAGGGGGCTGTACACATTAATAGAATGCTGAGAAGCAATAGATCAAAGCATAGCATTGTGGATGTGTGACCCAGTGCTTTCTCTCCTAGATATTTAGCGTCCGTATTTCATGTTGCAGAAACAGATAGCCGACTTGTGCATTCCATGATTTTTCTCACTCGCATCAATAGAAAGTGCTAACCGGACAAGAATTAGGATCTCTGCTGAGATTTTTGGATCGGGCACATAAATCCAGCAAAAAATAAATAAATAAATGAAATCAGTGTATTGCCTCATATGAATAAATGAAATATGGTTTGTGTGCATGAGCCCTTGGTTCTACCTGTAGCCACAAGCGATATTGGTCATACTCTTACTGACTGGCTATTGAAGCCACATCCTAGTCATATACTGTCAAAGTCTGAAAGGGGTTATGCCACCATTAAATGTCATTTTAAAATAATTTGGTTTCAACATAAAAAAAAACAAGTTGCATTTGTAATTTATTTTCTGTTATAAAAATTCTCCAGTTGTGAGAAACTCTCTTTATGTCTTTATAATGGTGCCCCCTGGTGTTCAATCTGTATAGTTATGTACATGCTGACCTACTGAGGTGGTCACACATTCTCAGTTCAATCCTTCAACTGCCACCTGCCATATCTAGTGTTAAAGAGTGCAGAAAGGGCACACCCCTGAGCTGCCAGCCTGAAATAAATCTAGCAACTGGAGCAATCAGTCTGGATCCATGTGAGGTACAAGGCTGGTTCTAGCTTTATTACAAGACTATCATCTACTATATGATGATGGATTTTAATTTTTAACATACATCATGACATAGCCCCTTTAATTGTGAAATCTCTTAACTTATAACTTTCATTTACTAAGAAGTAAAATTGTTTTGCGGTTTTTTTTTCAGCATGAAAAGCTTCAAACACCCGCTGTGTGCCAATTATAATATTCAATGAAAGGTATTTCTATAGTTCTTACATGTAAAGCGCTCGTTATTATGTATTTATTCCTTTAATACATATTCACACTAAGTGCTTGTATGATGATGAGAGGAAATGCTGGTTTCAACATGTGCTGTGCACCCTCTAGTGGCTGGTAATTGAGTTACACATGCTGAGAAAGGTGGTACAGCATGCATACCGGAACAAGCACGGGGCTTATACTATGGAAAGAGTCTACTGACAACACAGTCATTTATATAATTACTGTAAAAATGATCATTTAATTGCAGAGGCATTAGACGGTTTTTGAGACTGTTCCTTGGTGTAATGGGGGCAGAGTTTAAAAACATCCAACTACCTGGGACTCAAATGTAGGGAGGTATGGCCTCCAAGAGCCACTCCAGTCAAATGTACATGCTGCTACTCTGTCAACTGGGGACATGAGAGGAACCACAACTCAGCTGAAGAGCACAGGCCTCACATCCGGCCTGCGGTTCTCTGGAAGAAATGGCAGGGCGCGATTTGTGGACTGGATGTACAATGGATCGTGGGTTTTCAACAAGCACAAAGGGAGGTGGTGTTTGGATGTCTACATACCAGTGGCCATGTAATTGTGGAACTTGGACAAGAAAGATGCAAAGGAGACAGGAAAATGGATATCTATATATACCAAATGTATGTATAAGTGGGATGTCACAGACACCAGGGCATGTGTTTGGCAGAGAAACTGTTAAAGAGCCACTCCAATATTTTTTTTTTTTTTCAGACTTGCATTTTAAATAGATTTTACACCTCCTTTACTTATAACGTTACATTTTTAGATGCTTGGTTTACACAGAAATTCCTATCTTCATTTTCAGTTGCTGCATCATGTCACATAGATGGGACTAACGATTCTGTCCTTATACTTGTGCCTTCCCCAGGAAGCCAGTTTATCTCCTTCCTGTGCAGATGGAAACTACAAGCAGAGACTAAAGGGAGATCGTCACCTGCTGCATCTCTGCCCCTCAGTAGCTCTTTATTCCTCCCACTACAGCCCCCACCTCCTGCGTCACCACACCAGCATAGAATGTTTAGAATCATTAAAGCTGTTGTCCGTTCCTGTAGTGTAACACCCCCCCCCCCCCCCACATTCCTGCACGGCTATCACAACATCTTCCCATTGTGCAGATCACAAAATCTGGCGACGGAGGGGAGCAGCCAATAGCAGGCCCAAACAGTGACGCTAGGGGAGTAAGTCACAGTTGCGGCCTGCTATTGGCTGCACCCCCTGTCTCTGGATGTTGTGATCTGCACGACAGGGAGATGCAGCAGCGGCCGTGCAGGGATACGGAGGGACGCAGGCATCAGGGACCAGGTAAGTATATTCTCTATGGGGGACCACGGTATTTTTTTTTTTGGGGGGGGGGGGTGTTTACAGGATCAGATAACCTGTTTAACTGCAAGGTCATGTAACCTGATAAAGTCACATAGGTTACACTTAGCAGACAAATAAAAACTTGCAAATGCATAGATCTATGTTGGCTATTCTATACGCCACTTTATATTAGGAAATTAAACATAATAATTTAATCAAATAAGTGTTGTGATGAGAATACAGACTGCCAGGAGGAGGGTCAGTGGGTGGAAACACCCACCCTCATTTACACTCCAGTCCTTCGCAGAGCAGCATGGTGGGACTTGTAGGCAAGTCCAAGCAACATGCAAAGGAATATTGAAAGAGCGGCAGCCATTTTTACTAAATATAGTAGATCAAAAAGGCAGAAAAAGAAGGCAGACCAGCAAAGGAAAACCAGAAAGGAGACTGTTAGAACTGTTTTGATATACTTGTAGACATATCATTAGGGTTGGGGGGGATACGAGTGCTTCTTTAAATCCTTAGTTTGGCCTGCCGGACTCCAGTTAGTACAGTACAGGTTCTGCTATCTAGATGTGTACATTCACATAAAGGGTGTTGTCTCACTTTAACAGACCCTGTCCACATGCCGTTAAAGCTGGGGACCCATTGCTATGAACCAGAGCTGTGGGACACCAAGTATCACCGGTGGACTCGGCCTATGCAATGTACTTTTGCCCTGCAGCAGCTAGGAGGCAGGAACTGTATGGTTGACTGCAACTTTCTTGGCGATAAAAGCCAAATGCCAGGGGTTTTCCAGAAAGATTACTTGATTACCTTGCCAGCTTTATTCCCAAAAAAGGGTTGGCATGGTAAGATATTCCCTTTAGTAAAGTATTAGAGTTATGCCGACCTAATTCCGGCCTAAGAATAACATTAAAAAAGTATCTTCGATCACTCACACTTGGTCTGCGCAGAAAAGGTGAGGGTTATTCTTGCAAACAGCTCATCTTTCTCAAATCGGTCTTCTTTTGTCTGGGTCCAGAAAGATTTCTCTGAGAGCTCTCGGGGAGTAATCTAGAAGAAAAAAGCAATTATGCGTTACTTTGATGGAACAAGCGCAGACTACAAAACGTGTTTTAGAACTTGGTCATGTGAATGAATGGTCAAGGAGAGCAAGTGACGGATTAGAGAGTATTGGAACGTGTGTGGATGTCAGCTGTAAAGAGCTGTAGCTTTCTTAGGCTTCAGGAACGTGTGAGGAGAAAATATTACCCATGAACATAACCTATACAAAACTAACTCGTTTTGTGTGTGCCAACCTTACATTGAGATATAGAGGGCTTCCTGGGGGTTGACTGCAGGGTAACGATATCTTGGATATGCACATTAGTTATCTGTATCCCCAAAAATATCATAATAAAATAATGCACAAAGAGGAACTGCAATTTAAATGACAAAAGAAACCCGTCCTTTTTATGGCGAGGTAATTATCTACTGCTTGCATATTTTAAATGAAATGTGATTATTAAACTGAGCGTTACCATGGTGCTGGCTTCAAAATGCTTCCTATAAGGCAGAGGGCACAAAACATGAAATAAATAATAAAAAAAATGAAATTAAGCGAAATTAAACTAGAGAGAGAAGCGAGTCCATTAATCAGGGACTTCAGGCAGGGTGAAAAAAGGCAAGGAAAAGGAGCATCTTTGATGTCTTCACAAGTAGACTATGAGGTCAAGGAAATATTCCAGAGCACCTCTGAGACACTACGCTCCCTAGTGGCTCCTCACAGTTGTAGCTACACATATGAACAAGGGTTGGGGAAGGTACACAATTATAGATGATATACTGCAATATCTCTCTGCAATCCAATGTCTTGGTATTTCTGCCAAGGCTGTCCCTCTGCCAATTCAGAAGATGACTATATGCGAGAGGTTCTATTCAGCGAAAAGACTAAGTGGCTGGTTCTGTTCAGGGGGAACATTATATGAGGCTGGTTCTGCTGAGGGGGAAAAATTAAAATGTGGCCGATTCTGTTCATAGAGAACATTATACGCGGCCGATTCTGTTCAGGGGGAGCATTATACGTGGGCGATTCTGTTCAGGGGGAGCATTATACGTGGGCGATTCTGTTCAGGGGGAGCGTTATACCTGGCCGGTTATGCTCAGGGGGAACGTTATACGTGGCCGGTTATGCTCAGGGGGAACGTTATACGTGGCCGGTTATGCTCAGGGGGAACGTTATACGTGGCCGGTTATGCTCAGGGGGAACGTTATACGTGGCCGGTTATGCTCAGGGGGAACGTTATACGTGGCCGGTTATGCTCAGGGGGAACGTTATACGTGGCCGGTTATGCTCAGGGGGAACGTTATACGTGGCCGGTTATGCTCAGGGGAGCGTTATACGTGGCGGTTATGCTCAGGGGAACGTTATACGTGGCCGGTTATGCTCAGGGAGAACGTTATACGTGGCGGTTATGCTCAGGGGAACGTTATACGTGGCCGGTTATGCTCAGGGGAACGTTATACGTGGCGGTTATGCTCAGGGAGACGTTATACGTGGCGGTTATGCTCAGGGGAGCGTTATACGTGGCCGGTTATGCTCAGGGGAACGTTATACGTGGCCGGTTATGCTCAGGGGAGCGTTATACGTGGCCGGTTATGCTCAGGGGAACGTTATACGTGGCGGTTATGCTCAGGAGGAACGTTATACGTGGCCGGTTATGCTCAGGGGAACGTTATACGTGGCCGGTTATGCTCAGGGGGAACGTTATACGTGGCCGGTTATGCTCAGGGGAACGTTATACGTGGCGGTTATGTTCAGGGGAGCGTTATACGTGGCCGGTTATGTTCAGGGGGAACGTTATACGTGGCCGGTTATGTTCAGGGGGAACGTTATACGTGGCCGGTTATGTTCAGGGGGAACGTTATACGTGGCCGGTTATGTTCAGGGGGAACGTTATACGTGGCCGGTTATGTTCAGGGGGAACGTTATACGTGGCCGGTTATGTTCAGGGGGAACGTTATACGTGGCCGGCTATGTTCAGGGGGAACGTTATACATGGCCGGCTATGTTCAGGGGGAACGTTATACGTGGCCGGTTATGTTCAGGGGGAACGTTATATGTGGCACAACATACACAGTGACGTGCCTGGATTTGGTACTTGACTACTGCAGGATGCAGCCATTCACTATTCTCAGTTGCAGACCACTAAGGATAGTGACTGGCTGCAGTGGTCACGTGTCAAGTCAGAGCGCATCACCACTGCTGTTTAAAAAGAAAGCAACGGAAGTACTGGAGGAAAGCTGCAGAGATTAGTGCTGGAGTAAGGGGTGAGTATAAGATGTTTTTAATTTGAAGACATTGTAGGGGTTGTCTGAGATTTTTAAATATCTCAAGACAGCCCCTTCAAGGCCTCGTTCACATCTCCATTCTGCTGGATCCTCACTTCACTGCCATTGACTCCAATGAGGCCAGGGGGTGATCCAGCCAATTTCTGGCATAAATGCTGGATTTTCGGCCAGACAAAAACCATTGCATGCAACGTTTTTTGTCCAGCCCGCAGCCGGCATTTGCGTTTGTTCCAGCACCCGAATCTCTAAAATAGAGATGGGATCAAGGCCTAAAGCGGTTTTCTCATCACAACATTTGAGGCATACCACTAGGACCAGGCAGTGAAGACGTAATCATGCCTGGCCCCGAAGTCTGATGAAGTCTTGCGCCTGTGTTTGGCACAGATGCAGTACAGAATCTATCAGCTGGGGTCCTTCTGTTTCATGCCTGCGTTGAACGCTGTAGCCAAGGTGCAGGTGCGAGACTTCTGAACACTTCAGAACCAAAAGCGATTACATCTACACTGCTTGGGCCTGTCAGTCAAAGTGGTGGGGGCATGGCATGCAAAGAGCCTCTAGGTGCAACGACAGCACCCTCATTACACCTAGGCTATCATTTGCATAATTATTAAAAACCTAATTTTCAGCAATGAGGGCAAAGAGCAAGATGGGACAAACACCATTAAGCGTCCATTCACACGTCCCTATGTGTTTTGCAGTCCGCAAGTTGCGTATTCGCAAAACACGGATGCCGGCAATGTGCGTTCCGCATTTCGCGGACCGCACATCGCCGACACTATAACAGAAAATGCCTTTTCTTGTCCCCAGTCGCGGACAAGAATAGGACATGTTCTTTTTTTCAGGAACAGAAGTGCGGTTCCGGAAATGCGGATGCGGACAGCACACTATGTGAATTGTATTGAAAATGAATGGGTCCGCACACATTGCGCAAAATTGAAGAATGGATCCGGACCATTCATACGGACGTGTGAATGGACCCTAAAGGGGTTTTCAAAGATTTTAATACTGAAGACCTATCATCAGGGGAGGTCCGACACTTTGGACCCCTGCTGATCAACTGTTCGATGAGGCAGTGGCTCGCAGTAGCGCCGCGGTCTTCACTTAGCTTTTCCTAGGCCAAGTGACAACACGTTCCATCGGACACATGGCCTAGGCGCAGCTCAATCCTACTAAAGTGCATGGGGGTGAACGCAATACCAAGAACAGCCACTATACAATGTACAGGGTTGTGCTTGGTGAGCAAGGAAAAGGCCGTGATGCTCACAGGAGCGCCAGTGCCTTATCAAACAGCTTTTTTAACCTATGGCTAGATATTTTAATACATAACTAAGGTCCATATAACTACTGTCACAAAACTTCAAATATCACTTTCCCATTTAGAACAAATGTTTTGGACATACCTTTGACCAGTTTGGTCGTTTCAATTGGACACCTGGTTTGTAATCTTTCTTCGGTGCCAATCCAAATGGTAGAGTTGGTACTGCAGGTGCACCCCAGCCTCCAAGTCCTGGTGGAGGAGGGGGACCTCCAAAAGGTGGTGGTGGTGGAATTCCAGGACCACCAGGGAAAGGGGGAGGTGGTGGTGGCATACCAAAACCACCAGGAAGAGGAGGTGGAGGCGGAGCTCCTGGCAGAGGTGGTGGTGGAGGAATACCCGGAGGAGCACCGGGAAGTGGTGGCGGTGGAGGAGGAGCAGTGCCACCAAAAGCCGGTGCGAGTGGTGGTGGCAGTGGAGGTCCACCAAATAAGGGTGGAGCCGGAGGGGGTCCTCCCATGAAAGGAGGGAGAGGAGGTGGCGGTGGGGGAGGGCCTCCAAATCCTCCTGGCAGAGGAGGTGGTGGAGGAGGAGGAGGGGGACCCGATCCTGGAACTGGTACAACAGTAGAGACTGACATAGTAGCCATTTCTTTTTTTGCATCTTCAAGCTCCTTTGTCAGTTTAGCAATCTGCAAAAGTATTGAAAAATGTATATATGAGTATAGTAGATAAAAAATGACTACAAACCAATCAAAGGTAACACATGACTGCGCATTGAACGCATTTCTTCCCTTTCCTGTGTTAAGCAGATATTAAACATTTTCCACTCACTGAACTTTCATTCCTAAAGAAACTTTTTTTTCCCATCATAAAAACAAGTCCATTAAAGTTTTAGATAGTCTTGCCAACTTAAATAATGATTATTACTGCATCTCAATGAAGGGAACACAATGGTGAATATATTTTTCCTTGCAGGTGTAAAAATAATATTTTGCAGTGATTTGTGCCTTAAAAAAGCACTCAATGTCTTAGGCTGAAACTATGATTTTTTAGTAATTATATTGCTCTTCTAACTACTGTATTATTCATTTTATGGCTTAAGCAGCAGAGCGAGGTGAAAGCTTTGTCGGATTTCCATTTTCACATTCCTTTTTCTTAGTCGCTGACAGAACAAAGAGAGCAATAAAAGCCTTGTGCATAAGGAAGGAAAATCCATGAGACTTGAAAAGGTGCAACTCAGAAAACGTATGCGCTTTTGTTAAGCCTCAATCTGCCAGTGGGACTTGCGATCACAGTCCATATCTGCACTAACATGTTAAAGGTATATTATACTAAATGACTTTGCTTCAAACAAATGGAGGACAATTTTTTTTCCGCAATGTCTCCAGGTATGAGAAATATTTTGCTTCAATTGACATGGTTATCAGGTGCCTACACAACGGAAGCAGCCATCTTCATACCATTAAAACAGTTGTGCAAAAGCCACGCCAAAATAAGGAGCATGCTAGCATTTGCATGAAAAAAAACAACGTTGCCACGTAGAGATAAACTAGCTACCAATAGGATAACACACTTCTAATTTGGGGTTTACATGGACCCCTTGATCCTGCCATCCCAGCACCGCTGCTCTGGTGGTCTCAGTTTCAGCTGCTGCAGGGTTCAGATCACCAATTTTTCTACAGGATTGGTGCAGCCTCAGCGGGTACCTGGGGTAGTCAGACACGCCACTGCTGCAGCACCAGTATGGCTGTACCAGCCTACTATCGTAACTGCTGAGGCCAATGGATGGATGCTGTGAGCACGTGCAGTGGTCAGTGAGGTCATTAGTGTAGCGCCAGTAACAAAAGCCACCAGGACCACCAGAACAGCAAGTGACCAGGGATCAGTAACATCCGGCACTCCAGCTGTTCAGAAGCTACAACTCCCAGAATGCTTTGTTCACTTCTATGGGAGTAAGAAGAACAGCAGAGCATGTTTGTATGATGGGAGTTGTAGTTTTACAGCAGCTGGAGTGCCGAAGGTTGCCGATCCCCGTTATAAACCATTCTTCGGCCTCCATTAGAATATTTGGGGAGGGCAGAAAACAAATCCCTCTTAACCAGCTAGGCATAAACTAATGCTCTCAATGCAGAAAAAAAAAGGGTTGAGGTTGGTGCCGACAGTCTCTAATCTGGGGGTGACAATGGGGAACTCCTGACAATAGCTGGTCTGTGTATGCCTTACCATTGACTTGTGCTTTTTATCTCAATATTAGGCGAAAGCAGATGTCACACTACATTTTCTTTTCAGCAGAGTAAAAATACTCCTCTCAGACTAGATTCAACTTTTTTGTCATTGAGCAAGTAAAAAATATACAAAGCCAATGAAATACAGTTAGCGTCCATTTTTACTTGTCTAAATATAAAAAATACTCATCTTAGCATTTGTGGGGAGTATTTTTAGCCAAAAGGGGAGTACAAAATAAGACGCTGGTTAGCAGTATTTGTTGTTACTTTTATTCTGTAGGTCAACAGCATAATGGCTATGCCAAATAAGTATACCGTATAAGTATAACAATAGCAAGTCTCATGGAAAAATAATAATGGTCTGATTCGTTGCCGTGTATGTAGCTGTGTGGCTTGTTTTTTGCAGGATGAGATATAGTTTTCATTGGTACCATTTTTGGGTACTTGGCGTTAACATTTATTATTTTTTGGGAAGGGGATAATATAAAAAAATTCTGCTGAATGGAGCCCCCTCTGTCTAACTGCCTAGATGCCACAGGCACTATTAACCATGGCATCTAGATTGGTACACAGCCGGGATGGGAGCCATCTCTGATCAGAGCAGCATCTTACAGCAGAAGCCCAGTTTCAGTCAGTGCCAGGCCTCCACTGTGATCAGGAGCTATGTATCAGCATGTTCAGGATTAACGGAACAGGAGGCAAGGACTGGACAGACCACAAGGCTGCGCTGATACACATTTTGCAGAGCATATAACTGCCTGTTTAGGCTACTTTTAGTTCAGTTCTCTATTGAAGAGCAATCCATACAAGCAGTGTCTCACCCTATTGAAATAACTGGTCTTTACATAGAAAGACACATGCTTTCAAACTGAAGGGTCATAAAACATTGTAAGGGAAGGTTCACACACTTGTGCTTGCTCTGGTTTCCAGTTTTTTTCCTATGTTTTCTTCTTTACGATAGCATTGTGGATCCTGAGCTCCGTCAGATATGAGCTCATGTGATCGCCTGGCCTTATATAGCTAAACGCTTATCAAACTGATAAACACTCACTTAGGCCCTATTCTTATGTATAAAAAAAATATATATATATGATTTTTAGTCTAAAATGAGTTAAATGCAAACATAAAAAAATGGCCCAAAGGTGGCTATCGCTTTTAAAATGCTTTGGGTGGTAAAAAAAAAAAAAAAAGACTCAAAATTTCCACCATGATCTGACTTACAGACTCAGAAAGCTGAGAGACTTCGGTTTCCAGTTTTTGTTTCTCAGTGGTAACCTGCTGCTTCTCAGAATCCAGGGTCTGTTTCTCTCCTTGAAGATCAGATAACTTCTGCTCAAACTCGCTTTCTTTGGCTTTTATTTCTGCCTGGAGCTCATGTCTTGCAGTGATTTCCACATCCAGCTGTTCACAAATTCAAACAGAAGTAAATATTAGAAAGTGACTACAACACAAAACATTTCATGTGCTCAACACAAATTTCCAAATGTTGGCATCTCTCTATGGTAAATATGCACTCATGCCTGCTTTAAAGCAGCACTCTTCACCAAAACAAAATGCGTTGGCCTTTTTGTAATCTACTATATTAAAAAACAAGAACATTCTCTATATCTACTCACTTTACTTTCAGTCATGTATGCTGCCAACTGATGATCAGCACTGGTACACCCAGACATGAAGACATTGGATGGGGAGGAAATTCATCATTGTAGGTGTATCTGGGGTTAGTTTATGAAATTGGCTCTTGGCAAGAGTACATTTGACTATTTCACTAAAAGTACACCTGGGGGATGCTTAGCATGTAGTTACTAAATTCATTGTAGTTGAAAAATTCACACTTCATAAATGTGACAATAGCGACCTACTCTGAAATTCTGACCAAATTTTCATTCCAAAGCTGTAGGTAGCACTGGAAGGAGTAGTGTTCAAATGTCACGATATTTTTGCAAACGTGACCCTAAAAAGTTGCAAAAAGTTTATTTGCAACATTTTGAAACCAGAATTCTTAAGTGCAAGGTTTGATAAATTCAACTCATCCTCTTTATCCTCATCCTGGCCCAACATGGACTTCAGTCTGACGTTTGAATCCTGTATGACTATGCTGTCCTATGTGTGAGCTGCATGGTGACTATCCACTGATGGTCAACATGGGCACCGTCTAATTCACAGGATCAGTAAGGTCTTCTATGATATCTTTAGTGTTAGTGTATTTCCAGCATTTGGTGTTCATAAGGCTACTTTCACACTTGTGGCAAACTTTTCCGGCATAGAGTTCCGTCGTCGGGGCTCAATACGGAAAAGAACTGATCAGTTTTATCCCAATGCATTCTGAATGGAGAGAAATCCGTTCAGGATGCATCAGGATGTCTTTAGTTCAGTCACTGTCAGGCGATTTGGACGGAGGAAAGACCGCCGCATGCTGTGGTTTTATCTCCGTCCAAAATGCCAGAACACATACCGGAAAGCCAGATCCAGCATTAATTTCCATAGGAATGTAATAGTGCCGGATCTGGCATTAAGAAATACCTGAAGGATGGATCCGTCCTTCTGGTATGCGCACGCGCAGACCCTTACAACTGATAAGAAATAATACAAGACGGATCTGTCTATCCTTATGACAAGCGGAGAGACGGATCCGTTCTTACAATGCATTTGTGAGACAGATCGGCATCCGTCTCCGTCTCCAAATGCTTTCAGTTTTCATCCAGATTGCCGGATCCAGCAGAGTGTTCTGGTGACGGAACTGCTTGCCGGAACACTCTGCCGCAAGTGTAAAAGTACTCTAAGTGTTTGGAAGCCATTTCCATAATTGACATCTCAGAAATCCTACAGTTAAAGGGTAAAGGAAAATGTCTATACCAAGATCTATGCAAATGAGCACAAAGCCCTCTTTTGCTCATGTAGGCAAGACATTGCGGGGGAGAGTTATCAAACTGGTGTAAAGTAGAACTGGCTTAGTTGCCCATAGCAACCAATCAGATTCCACCTTTCATTTTTCAAAGAAGCTGTTGATAATGAAAGGTGGAAATGATTGGATGCTATGGGCAACTAAGCCAGTTCTACTTTACACCAGTTTGATAACGCTCTCCCTAAAATTATAACATGTTCATGCGTCATCCAGCAGAATGAGATAATAGTGGTGCTGTAGAAAACAGTTCATGTTTAAGGGTACATTCCCAGTAAGCGTTATTACGCATTGGCATAGTATGCACCAATAGCCAGACCAGTTACATGCATTGCAAAAGGTGAAATCTGCAGGTCACTTTCCAATGCAGATTCTTCCAGTGATGCGAGGAAGAGAGGTTTGCTGCTACTGTAAACCATACAGATTTTCCACCCACACCTCCATGGCAGAAAATCTGCAGCCTCTCTGTCCCATGGGAACATTCCCTTAGGTATTTTTCCCCACCATAATTGTTGACTGCACATTGAAAGGACAGGACACAAATGTATTTGAAGATCCACATCATTAACCCCAATAAAAAAAAAAAAAAACGGATTCTCTTCATGGTACCGTGTGGGACAGGGGCCCTGCTGGTCAGACGTCAGTATGACTAATCAATACGTCACTGATGCTTATGGTGGGAGAACCCTTGTAGAGAAGCAGCTCTAGGATGTTTCGAGAACTACTACTACATAATACGCGAACTACTTAGGTACTGCATGTGAATTATAAAAATACTCCACATGCTCTGAAGTTGGGCCTGGGTAAACGTGCTGCTTATATCTACAGGAAACAAAAAGATCAGCTAAATAAAATCCAGCAAATGTGGATTTTATAAAACAGTACTGAAACAGGGCTCGGTCAGGCTCCATAGACATCAGCTTACTGCTGGGATCTGCTGACAAAATCTCATTTCTATTGGCAGTCTATGAAACCGTGACAATATGAATCATAGCTGGAAACTCCATTATATGAGAAAATTCATGAACAGACAAATTAAGTCCAGAATGCTGAGCCCTTGTTTTACTGCTTCAGATTTCAGTCACATCATAGTTGTAATGTGTGCTTTCTACACTGGACTTAATGCAGGACATCACACTTGCTCGGAAACCAATTTGCGGCGTCCACTAAGCTGCTCGCAAACAGAAAGGAATAATTTGTTGGGCAGTCTGAGTATAGGAAACGGGCAGAGAGGTTTTCTGACATAAAGCTGGCCCCTCTAATTACATCCCAGTCACAACTTCAATTATCCCCTATCAGCCTGGGGCCTGGAGGTCACTCTATCAGCCCCATCGTGCTTGGGAATGAAATTTCCAGGGTGAGGCCACCCGACAGCTCGGCCACAGCACTATCTCTTCTCACGCTGACAGCTAAATTATTTTTTTAAATTGAAAAAGTAAACACGCGGGCTCCGCTCTGCTGATAAGGGTCAAAAATGCTGAGCTGCAGACTAATAAACACCAGTGCTTGTGATCCTTGCCAAGTGCGGAGGACTAAATAAATAAATAGGTTTCTTAGGAAATAAATATTAAAGGGAAATAAAAAGGTGATGGGTGAAAACATCCTGCACAGGCTTATAGCAGTGTTATGGAAAAAGCATTTAACATTCACACCAGTAGAGGGAGCCAAACAGCCAAGGCATCAATGAAGTATGGAGTGGATTTAAAGGGATTGTCCAGACATACTCTCCTTCTGATCTCCCAGATGCAACGTGTTGCGCCAAGGCATTGGACTGGTGACCAAAGAGTATCATGCCCAACTTTTATAAGTGGCTGCCTTTCCTCAGTACAGGACATCACTAGATGATCGCCAGAGGCTGGTTTTAATCAGAGTAAGTATAAAGCTGACTGTGCATTCACAGTACCTGCTAGTAGCCATCTGGCTCCAGGAGGAGTGCACAGTGGGCTCAGCATGCATGTTGGTACCTGCATCCCTGGATCTAATGGAGGCTGTTACAGCACCAGAAAGGGTTAATAAGTATGGTTTATCCCAGCATGCATGCTTGGGCCCACACTCCCTGGATTTTATGTGGCTGTCATGGCCCATAACAGGTCAGATTGAGCGTTAGGACCACTAACGGGACAGCCTTGGCATGGCGAGTGGCTTATTACCTTTTGATCAAAACGTACACTAATGTCCTCTTATAGCTTCTATCTTGGGCAGAGTGCTGGTTGCAGAGTGCTGTTGCATTTTTTTTTGTTTGTATGTATAATTACCATAGCTACGTGCACCTGCATACAGGGACGTGCTGACTGACCCCCCCTTGTGTTTCTGACTAGATGATCGCCGGGGGTCCGACACCAGGCATCTCTACCGATCAGCTGTTCGGCTTCCTTTGTCTATTAGTTAGTGATGGCCCTTGCTGAGGAGTAAAAGCTGGACAACCACCTTTAACAACAGGATCCATACACAATACTTGCTGTTTGCCTTGGCAAATGTCCTGCTCAGAGTTCAACTGCGTCTCCCCACACCCAATGTTAGATGATGCAGGAAAGTATGCCTAGACAGTCCCTTTAAAATATTATTTAATTTTCAGCAAATATATCATTTTTTAAACACAAAGTTCTTCAACTTCTATCATACTATAAGCATCAGTTGTTCATGGTTTTCAAGATATCCGATTGTGGTCACTGACTGGAGTTTCTTCCAGAGGATAAAGTCTGTCTGATGATCACACAAGAGAATTCCGATGATAGTACCGTGCCACTATTCAAGGTTCTCTTTGGAGATCCTTGCACATCCACACATTACCAGAACGGTTCACAGGTGTAATGCTACCTTTTACCTATGGTGGCTCTATGGGGAAAATGACCACTTGCAGCTGATCATTGGGGAATCTACGTGGTGAGACATGGTGTGACCAACTTATTGTTAAGAGACCCTACAAACAAAAAAGGATGGACCAATGTTGACATCTCCTTCCAAAAGAACCTGCCAACATGTTTTCCTTTGTAATATCCATCTTTCTAGGTCATGCTGTATTGAAGTAATCTTCTGATTTGATGACTGAGTAATTCGTTTGCACAGAATAGGTGATAAATATATGACCCCTGGGAGCCTGTCTAACCAATAGAATGGGAGCCCTGAAGTTCCCCACACAGCAGAGGTGGAACATGCATGACGCCACTCCTTACACACTATAGGGGATAGACACAACAAATTTCAGCAACCATGGGGGTCTGAGCAGGGATCATATATTTATCACATATCCTGTGAATAAAGATATGTATTATTAATGTATAGGAATTTCTGTGCATGCAATTTCCTTAGTATCTTATTATCTTATTTATTATCGCTTCATGTTACCTTTTTCACCAAATCCCGAGTTCTGGACTCACTTTCTTCCACTTTTTTCTTATCAATCAAGTGATCTGAAAAGAAGGGGTCACATATTAAAACAGCTGTGATGTGCAAGCATCCTCTTTCACAGGCAGATCCACTGGCCATATTGTATGCCGATCGGTGATCGTTATTACTCTCATTTTCACAAGTGATTGTTACGGCAATCGTTTGTCTGCTCTCATACACTGTACATTATGGTTCCGTACACCCCGTTTATACAGGTAAATGTGCATTCATATGGGGCAATGGGCGGGAGTGAGTGGTTCAATGAACGCTCATTCAGCTGATCACTGGGCTTAAAGTGTACCTGTACTTCAAAAAAATGTATTCAATCTGTAATAGTAACAGATCAAAGGTTTTGATTAGTGACGGTCCGAGTGCAGAGACTCCAACAGATTGCGTAAATCCGGTGATAGATCAGTGAGGTACAGGTCAGCTGTCCACTTTCCTGTCAGATCTTACTCGCAGGGAGACCAGTGTGAAGCTGCATCTCCTAGAAATACACTGGACAGTCAGCACACACAGATAGTACAGACAGTGAGTGCTGCAGCTAATCACTATATACACATGCCTTCCATTGTATATCAATGCTCTACTGATTTTTATTGGTGGCATTTATCATGAGGGAAATATCTTAAAGTTAGTTTTACTTGAGTCTGCCTGGAGTACTACATCCCAAATGTATTAGTGCCTCTTTAAAGGGGTTGTGCCAGGTTAACTCCTATCCACAAGATAGGGGATAACTAGCTGATTGCTGGGTCCGACCGATGTGGACGACGGAAACAGACACCACACCAATGTACAGTGCTTGACTGAGTGGAGCTCCTTGTATGCCAGGCTTTAGCAGAGCAGTGATGTGCCGGCATGTACTGCGCTCAGAGCGGCCACAGGGGAATCCATACTTAAACAGCAGCGTATGGGAGTATGGATTCTAAATCATGATGGGTATCTGAACTTCAGATGCCTATTCTGCATGGAAAAGTAAATAATATTGGTGGTGAGTTAGCATTATATGTTTAAAAAAAAAAAAAAGTGCTTCTTTAATTCCTAGCCAGGAATAATAATTACGGTTATTTTAGACTCATCTTTTCTACTACAAGGCTTCTAAAAATGTCTACGCAAAAGCATCTTGAAGCCTTCTACTCAATAGACTGCCATCCGTATTCTACACTCAATGAATTCTTGAGAACTGACCACTGGTTAGAGAGTGGTTACCCATTTGTTATTAGTTTTCCTTAGCACTAGCTTTTTTTTTTTTTTTTTTATCATTTACCAAAGTATTCTGGCAATGAAAATATTCACTTAGTACCACAGATGTGCTAGGGGTTTTCCACGAGTTCAGCACTGATGAGCTATTCTCAGGATAGGTCATCAATAAGGGATAGAGGTTGGACGCTCCGCCAATAAGCTTTTTGACAAGGCTGCTGTGCTCTAGCGAGAAGCATGGCACCATACACTGTATATCATCTGTGCTTGGTACTGCAGCTCATGCAGATAAGAAAGAGGGGGAAGAAAAAGGAGCTGTAAATAACACCACAAATGGTGAACGTCTCAAGTCGCCCAGGGGTGCTTCCTCCAGGCCAATGGAGTGAACTGCTGCTTCCGCCTTGTTGGTGATAAAGTGGACAGAGCAGAAAAAAAAACAGGGTAAAAGCAGGGGAGCGGTTATTATAAATATAAAAAAAAGCTGTGATTTATTAGATAAAATATATATAAAAAGATAAAATACTGTGTAATGCGTTTTGAAAGGGTCCCTGTTCTTCATCTCTACTTTTTTAGCTTATCCACTATACTGTGAGTTTCACCAAGGAAGGAGCAGCAGTTCACTCCTTTTCTCCGGCCTAGAGGAAGCACCCCTGTAAGTCCCTGAGACATTCACTGTGTGTGGTGTTATCTACAACGCCGTTCCATTAACCATCTGTTAGCAATGGACATCTCCATTTTCTTCCCCTCTACTTGTATACACAAGATTATAAAGGATGCTGGGAGCGGAGCTAACCGCATTGCTGGTAGACGGGCCTTGTCCGCTGTTGTGCCTGGGGATGCATTTTCCCAGCACATGTGCCTCCACACTATCCATTGGGCTTTTATGAAGGGGGGTGCCCTTGTTTCTTTATAAACTTCAGCCCAGGCCTATTTACATGAAACCGAGCTACAAACAGACTATGTGACTGATGAATGTGAAGTCACTGGGCTAGGAAAGGGCTGCAGTGCTCACTGGAGCTTCTCCGAACAGCTGATCAGCATGGGTGCCTAGGACCCTCACAGATCTGAGTATAGGTCATCAATATTCTACTCTTGCGAACGCGCAGCGTCAGCTTATATTACCATCGGCTGTATGAGCCTGTGGGATCCCCGTTAAATGAGCTGCCCCTGCGATCCTCATACAGCCGATGGTAATATAAGCTGACGCTGCGCGTTCGCATTCACAGCCCTTGTTGAAATAAACCGCCCTGAGCGATCCCCATACAGTTGCTGTTAAAATGAGCTGCCCTGAGCCCGTGAAAATCTGCTGCCCGCCAATCAGAGCCTGTGAAAATCTGCTGCCCGCCAATCAGAGCCCGTGAAAATCTGCTGCCCTCAGCCCTGGTGCTGCGCATTCACAGCGCTGTGAATGTAAGCTGCTGTAAAAGCAATCTACCCTCCCGTTCACTGCCCTGTGAATGTAAGCTGCTGTAAATGTAACCTACCCTCCCGTTCACAGCGCTGTGAATGTAACCTACCCTCCTGTTCACAGCGCTGTGAATGTAACCTACCCTCTCGTTCACAGCGCTGCGAATGTAAGCTACCCGTAAAAATCTGCTGCCCTCAGCAATTATGCAGTCTGAAGCCAAACCCTCTTTCCAGCCAATCAGGAGCGGAGCACGGAGACACACCTCCCTCTGAAGCGTGACGTCCTGACCGGAAGTGACGCGGGCAGCAGATTTTTATGGGCAGCAAATTTTCACAGAACACCGGCAGGCCTGTCTTACACATTATTTTCTACGTCTGTTTTAGACACAGAAAATGGTCTAAATGTAATACAGCTCGGAAGCTGTCTTACGTTTAGAAGCGGAGCTGGATGCGCAGAAGTTATGGAGAAGCCGGCGCCTCTCAATAACTCTGGCGATCCACAGCCAGTGCAGGGGCTTTATGAAGACCAGTGTCTAAAACGCCGATCTTAATAAATGACCCCCATAGGTCTGTATAAGAGCTGCAGACATAAAATAGAATACCGTGGACTTTCAGATTGTCATAGAAAACTCAAACTTAAAGTAGCTACTGCAGTTTTCAATCAGAAATGTCAGAATTGGTTTCCTTTGGTTAGCCTACGGATACTGGTCTTGTGAAACCGCACTTCTATTCCATTTTATTTTTACTATATTCCATTATATTTTAGGTCTGTGCAGGATTATTTCATATTTCACAACAGTTTTTTTCTTTCGGGATGCAGTGTCTTAGTAAAGTAACTACGGTATATACGGACACGCAAAAAGCTGCCTTATATCAAATGTACCTCTACAACATACCTAATAGGCCTTCAATATTAATGCTTAAACGTTTGCATTTGAAGTCGGGATCAGCGCCATTTTTGTGCAGGATTATCTGAGACACTACTTCATCAATCAGCTTGTAGTACTGTGGTCTGAAGAGGGAGAAAAGAAAAAGAAAAATGTGTAAACTCTGCAGATCAACACCGTCTTGCGTGTACAGAGACTTGTGAAAATGTCATCATCGGAGCAATCTTAGTTCAACAGGGATGAAAACTTTGTAGCACGGAAGAAAACAGACAGCTGTGACAGTCTTTGAAAGATGTGACCAGAGGCATCTCAGCGTGGTACAAGGCTTCTCAAGAAGGTTCACTGACTGGACCCCTTTGAAGTTTTGTGAAAGTTTGAGCAGTGGGGATCGCCAGGTTTTAAGAGAATATTTGCTAGATAAAAAGTCAGTTTTAATAACCCTTTAATACATCGCTTCTCTACAGCTACTGACATATTTCTGCATTTATTAGGACTTGCGATAAGAGCTGGAAATGTATCTTAGTGGCCCCTCATGACTGCAGTGACATGAATCAATATAAGGTTGGTAAGATCTGTGCCCCAATAACTTTAGCACTTGGACAAGTGCTCCTCTTCTTTGTATACCACACACTGCACTGTTTAGTGGCTGCACAACCCCTTCAGAGGAACAAATGTCTACCGTTATATCTGCAGCAGCAGAGAAGCCAAGACTAGATTTAGTGAAGATAAAGGAGCATTAGGTGGACTTAGGTAAAGGGGCTTCAGTGGCTTATAAAATGTGGAGGTCAGCATGCACTCATACTTCAGAATACATCTTCCAAAGATCATGGGACGCATAGATGTAGGGACAATGTACACAGAACCCTCCAACTGCCTATAGAATAACCACAGAGTCCAAGATTTCATCTCAGAATTACTGAGGAAGATATATCACAGATAAGAGCCCATGCGCTAGTGGAATTAGATGGAAGCATAGGTAGACCTTATGGACGAAACCATCAATATGTCCCTACAGAAGCCTTATGGACAATAGAACTACAGCATAAATACCCATTAAAGGGAATGGGTCATCTTAAAATCACCCATTGTTTAAATCACATTTTTATGTTAACATACACATATTAACATTTTGGTGATGCTATTTTTAAGTTTCCATTAAAATATCTATATTTAACCACATCAGCCCCCCTAGCTTAAACACCCTTAGGCCTAATTCACAAGTCCGCAAAATGGATCCGCATCCCATCCACAATTTTGCGGGAAGGGTTGCAGACCCATTCATTTCAAACGGGCAGGAATGGATGTGGACAGCACACTATGTGATGTCCGCATCCGCATTTCCGTAAAAAAAATTCCGGACAAGAAAAGGCATTCTCTATATAGTGCCAGCAATGTGCGGTCCGCAAAATGTGGAATGCACATTGCAGCCGTCCGTGTTTTGCGGATCCGTGTTTCCGTAAAATACACACGTCCGTAGTGAATTAGGCCTTAATGACCAGGCCACTTTTTTACAATTCTGCACTACACTACTTTCACCGTTTATTGCTCCGTCATGCAACTTACCACCCAAATGAATTTTGCCTCCTTTTCTTCTCACTAATAGAGCTTTCATTTGGTGATATTTCATTGTTGCTGACATTTTTACTTTTTTTGCTATTAATAAAAATTTAACGACATTTTTGCAAAACAATGACATATTTCGCTTTCTGTTGTAAAATTTTTCAAAAAAAATCTACATTTCTATACAAGTTTCTCTATAAATTTATTGTTCTACATGTCTTTGATTAAAAAAAAATATGCAATAAGTGTATATTTTTCGGTTTGGGTAAAAGTTATAGCGTTTACAAACTATGGTGCAAAAAAGTGAATTTCCACATTCTGAAGCAGCTCTGACTTTCTGAGCGCCTGTCATGTTTCTTCAGGTGCTAGAATGCCAGGATAGTATGAATACCCCCCAAATCACACCATTTTAGAAAGAAGACACCCCAAAGTATTCACGGAGGGGCATGGTGAGTTCATGTACGATTTCATTTTTTTTCACAAGTTAGCAGAAAATGACACTTTCTGAGGGAAAAAAAATTATAATAAAGTTTCCATTTCTGCTAACTTCAGGCAAAAAAAAATAAAATCTCCAACGGACTCACTATGCCCCTCAGTGAATACATTGGGGTGTCTACTTTCCGAAATGGGGTCATTTGTGGGGTGTGTTTACTGTTCTGGCATTTTGGGTGGGGCTAAATTGTGAGCAGCCCTGTAAAGCCTAAAGGTACTCGTTGGACTTTACGCACCTACGCTGCAAAAAAGTGTCACACATGTGGTATTGCCGTACTCAGGAGAAGTAGGGCAATGTGTTTTTGGGTGTATTTTTACATATACCCATGCTGGGTGAGAGAAATATCTCTGTAAATTGACAACTTTGTATAAATTTTTTTAAAAAGTTGTCGTTTACAGCGATGTTTCTCACACAAAGTATGGGTATATATAAAAATACACCCCAAAACACATTGCCCTACTTCTCCTGAGTACGGCGATACCACATGTGTGACACTTTTTTGCAGCCAAGATGCGCAAAGGGGCCCAAATTCCAATGAGTACCTTTAGGATTTCACAGGGCATTTTTACGCATTTGGATTCTCACGCTTTAGGGCCCCTAAAATGCCAGGGCAGTAAAAATACCCCACATGTGACCCCATTTTGGAAAGAAGACACCCCAAGGTATTCCGTGAGGGGCATGGCGAGTTCACAGAATTTTTTTTTTTTTTTTTTTTGGCACAAGTTAGCGGAAATTTATATATATATATATTTTTTTTTTTTTTACAAAAGTCTCATATTCCACTAACTTGTGACAAAAAATTTAATTTTACATGAACTCACCATACCCCTCACGGAATACCTTGGGGTGTCTACTTTCCAAAATGGGGTCACATGTGAGGTGTTTGTACTGCCCTGGCATTTGAGCGTCTCCGCAATCATTACATGTATGGCCAGCATTAGGAGTTTCTGCTATTCTCCTTATATTGAGCAGAAAAGAAAAAAAATGAACGGCACAGATTTCTTCATTCGCATCGATCAATGTGGATGAAAAAATCTCTGCCAAAATCAGTGACTGCGGTGCGGTGGGCTGGGCGCTAACTACCTAACAAGTAGCTAACTGGTGGTGATAAGGGACCCTTATGCCCCATTCACATGTCCGCTATTCTGTTTGCGGAACGGAATTGCGGACCCATTCATTTCTATGGGGACAGACTTTGTCCCGCTCGGATCCGGAATTGCGGATCCGCACTTACGGGTCTGCACTTCTGTTCCGCAAAAATATAGAACATGTCCTATTCTTGTCCGCAATTGCGGACAAGAAAAGGCATTTTCTATATAGTTCTGGCAATGTGCAGATCTGCAAAATGCGGAAAGCACATTGCCGGTGTCCGTGTTTTGCGGATCCGCAAAACACATATGGATGTCTGAATGGAGCCATACAGGGGGGTGAACAGGGAGTCTATATGGGGTGATCAGGGGTTAACAAGGGGTTAATAAGTGAAGGGGGGGTGTAGTGTGGTGCTTGGTGCTACTTTACATAGCTACCTGGTCCTCTGGTGGTCGATCCCAGCAAATGGGACCACCAGAGGACCAGGTAGCAGGTATATATATAACAAAACAGCGTCTGAGATACCTGTTTGATGCGATTTATTTTACATCTACAGCCTGCCAGCGATTGATCATCGCTGGCAGGCTGTAGTATCACTGCCGAGCTGTGCGCCGCTGTGAACGCGCACACGCGCGTTCACAGCAAATTTCTCGTCTCGCGCATCCGTGCGTTAAGCGGTCCAGAGCCGGTTAAACAAAAAACAAATTCCTGCAGTTTTTGTCCACTATGTCTAATAATAGGCATCATTTCTTGGTCTGTATAGATCACTTTACTGCAGTTATCTGCTTATATGTCACTCTAATCCTGCCTGTAATGATATCACCTGTGTAAAGATAAGACAGGATCCACCATTCACAATAGATGATTGTCAAAGCTTATCTATTCCTTCCTTGTACAATGTAAATGCCGTGAACAGCTAAGCAAGATGGCCGCCCCCATAATCATATTCAGAAAAAAAATAAAAAGTTAGCATTTTTGGTGACACATTTCCTTTAAAGGAAATGAGTCACCAAAAATGTTATCTGCTAGTAAAAACTAGATAGTAACACATGTCCTTTAGTGCTAATCTTTTATTTTCTGATTGTAGATTTATTTATTCGGTTTTATTAACTTGATTTTATCATTTTTTTTAATCTGATTTTATTTTCTGATTATTATTTTTTTCTTTTTTTTTTTATGAATAGGATTATGGGGCGGCCATCTTGCCTAAGCTGTTAACAGCATTTACAAAGCATTAAAAAAATTGATTTATGGCAGCCACATGGGCCATAGACACAGTGATCTGGAGGTGACCTTACTGACTTCTATAGGAGAGTTTTCTAGGCATGCTCTGTGACCTGTGCCGAGGACATTGTACAGGGAGAGAATGGTTAAGATTTATTGTACTCCCTGTATAGGGAGATTTGACAATCACCTATTGTGAATAGTGGATCCTGTCTTATCTCTACACAGAGGTGATAACATTACAGGCAGGATTAGAATGGTATATAACTGCAGTAAAGTGATCTTTACAGACCAGGAAGTGACGCCTATTATTAGGCTTAGGGTCTTGTGCGAAAACTGCAGGATTTTATGGTTTTTGCTTAAATATAGATATTGACATGGAAAATAAAAAATATAAAAAAAATTAACAGGTCGAACATAAAAATGTGATTTAAACAATATGTTAATTTCTGATTACACATTCACTAGAAGGGTATCTTGAGCCCCAAACCGGGGGTCCCTTATTCTAGACATCCAAAATTGGCTGAATTGTAAAGTGGTTACAAAAAGAACATTTGTCCCGGAAAGATCCTGTGGTAGGGACAGAGAAATTAAATACTTGCTGCAATAGTACAGCTCCTCACTGGGAGTCTAGCATAGGAACCATCTGATCAGCTTATTTAGGGTAACCCTCATTACAAAATGGGAATGTAAAACTAGGCTTTGTGAAAAAGTCCTTCCCTCCATCGTTACAATTTGGTTCACCTTAAAGGGGTTCTCCAGGAATAAAAAATAAAAATAGTTGTGAATATATTATAATAATATTTAAATACCTTTCATTATTTTTTAGAATGGCTTGTTTTGTCTAGGGAGCAATCATTAGGAGAAATAAAATGGCGGCCGTCCTATCAGTTCTCACAAAACCTGTCCTAATCACACAGGAGGACAAGTTACTTCACCACAATGAACTGTTTTGCGTTAACTAATGGGACGGCAGCCATTTTGCTTCCCCTGACAATTGCTCCCGAGACAAAACGAGCCATTATAAATAATGAAAGGTATTTGGGAATATATTTATAATAAAGTAATATTAAAGTATTTTCATTTTCTTAATTCCCAGAGAACCGCTTTAAAGAGGTAAAGCACATGGAACCAAGCATGAATGTATATGTGGAGCTTGTTAGAAATAGCCGTACGGTCACACGTAGCGTAAACTATGCGCATTTGCTGCAGTGGAACTGCATGCAGAAAATACGCTGCATTTCCAGTAACAGCAAAAATAAAGGCACCATAATCCACACAACTGGAGGTGTAGATATTAAATCAGCAGCATTTCAATTTACGCTGTGCACATCTACCGCAAATATCAGCCTTTACAATGCGGCCAGATTTCGCTGAATTCCAGGAGATCAGACTCGCTACATGTGGCTGTGCCCGAAGATCTTCCCGGAGTAAAATAAAATGTTTCAGGGCTCCAGGGGCTTTAAGCTTCCTATAGAAAAATTCCCTTTTGTGCTCCAGACTTCTCAAAAGTGAAGTTGCTCTCTGACATTGACAACTGTTAACCTTACGGGCCCTTATGGGGATCATTTCTGGTCATCCAGAAGGTCACCAATTCCCTTCTCCGTTTTTAATGGAAGAGTATGTCATCTTTACTGTATC
Organism: Bufotes viridis; assembly: GCA_033119425.1. Taxonomy (NCBI): domain Eukaryota; kingdom Metazoa; phylum Chordata; class Amphibia; order Anura; family Bufonidae; genus Bufotes; species Bufotes viridis. Next base: position 387,706,186 of record CM065590.1, read on the forward strand.
CCCTGGACATTTTATGCTCCATTCTCTGGAAAGCCTTTATACATTAAATAAATGGCTGCCTATACATAGAACATTACTCATACCGACTCCTAAGGACTCCGTGGGTATAAAAGTAATGCAACATGTACATTCTGTACAACTGCTAGCTACAGAAATCAGTATTGTTGAACTCTACGGCAGTTCTTTCGATGCACCTATCCACCGTGTGCCTGTCTATCTCGCCTGCATTAGCATATGACGGATCTAAAAGTGGCATTATACAGGTACACATTGCTCTCTTACACAGTCGGGAGGATTTGATGAGATATTAAGCAGAACCTTTTGTTACAAAGCTGCAGGGATAATCTTCTAGCGCTATGAGGATAGCAGCGAGGAGACACAAGCATGATGGGAGAAAGATAAACAAGCATGTGATATAATGGACCGTCACCCACGGCTGCTTCCTTATGTTACGGCTCAGAGGAAGGACTAATAAGATTAATAAAATTAACACTGGACCATTAGCTATTCAGCAATCCTCATCTACCTAAAGTATTACTTAAGAAGTAATGAGGCTCTGATTGCCACACTAGTCATACGCAGCTCAGAAAGCAGGGAGGGAGAGAAAAAAAAAGACAGGAGAATGAGAGAAGAAACCAGAGAAAAAACGAGGAGTGATACCGCCACCTGCAGGCAGAATGAAGAAATGCCTTTTTAAATGATGAAAACATTTCAGAAATAAAATCATTTTAGAAATACCTGTAAACAAAATACATACTGATATTAACCATTTAAAAACAGACACACACTGTATTCAGAACCTTTGACTTTTTTCCTCATCAATCTGCACTCAGTACTCAGAGACAAACAGAAAACAGAATTTTAAAAAAAGGAAACACTAAAATTTTGCATGGACATAAGCATTCGGACCTTTTGCTATAAATTAAATTTAACTCTGGGGACATCCCATTTCTTATGATCATCTCTGAGATGTTTCTACACCTTTATTGGGGTCCACCTATGGTAAATATCAGAGCAAAAACCAAGCCATGGGAAGAAAAGAACTGCCCATAGAGCTCAGGGACAGAAGGTTACAAAAAAATTTCTGCTGCACCAAACGTTCCCAAGAGCACAGCGGTCGCCATTCATTTCTAAAAGAAAGAACTATGGAACAACCAGGACTTTTCCTAGAGCTGGCTGCCCCACCAAATTAAAGGGGTTCTCCGGGCTAACCCTAAATTTGGGGCAAAATTCTAACCTGTGGAGGGAAGAATGTTGGTCTGGTACTTACCTTCCACAGTGCAGCCCATTTCAAGATCCACCTCCCGGTCACGTGACTGCTCCTGTCGGGCTTTCTGGTCTTCCGGTAAGTCTCAGTCTTCTTTTTCTTTCTTGAGCAGGAGACGGATCGTCATAAATGATGTCACCGCCTCCTCCAAAAGAAAGCTCCAGCCGGCAGTCTTCACTCGTCGCGCAAGCGCACTATGCTGAATGCTAGTGCGCATGCGTGAGATTGATTGCCGCTCTCTGCAATGTACAGGCTTCTATGTGAAGCCTGTACTGACTCCGGCACAGCAAATGTAAGCACTGTCCAGGAGTGACAGCATAGCGATCCGCCACAGTGGCCGATTGCTATGCCGTGGATGTCACTGGGGGCACTGTGGATGGCACATGGGGGCACTGTAAAGGTCACTGTTATGGGGGAACTGTGGAGGTCACTGTTATGGGGGCTCAGTATTAATGATAGGACTCAGGCACACCACAGGATTATCCCCATGCATTCTGAATGGAGAGAAATCTGTTCAGGATGCATCAGGATGTCTTCCATTCAGTATGTGAACGTTTTTTGGACGTTGACAAAACCGCAGCATGCTGCAGATCTGTCTCCATCCAAAAATCCGGAAGACTTGCCGTAACGCCGGATCCGGAATTAATGTCCATTGAAGTGCATTAATCCGGAATTAAGCTAAATGTTTAGCTATGCGGGGCCCCAGTGTAAGCTGGGGCTCCGATCGGTTACCATGGCAGCCAGAATGCTACTGAGGTCCTGGCTGCCATGGTAAGTATTCCGCAGCAGTGTACTTACCTGCTCTGCGGCCTCTCCTACATGACGTCACAGGTCCGGGCAGCGCATTGATCTATGCGCCACGGGGACCTGTGACGCCATGAAGGAGCGCCCGATCTGCCAAGATAATCCAATGCCTTTCCAGGGGGGAAAGAAAGCTCAGACATGAAAAACAGGTATTGGGGGCATATGTACACATGGTGAGGAGTGTTAGGCGCACAGAAAAAGAAGTTTGATTTTGGGACCGGACAACCTCTAACTGAGGGAAAAGGGTCTTGGTAAGATAAGTGACCAAGAAACCAATGGTCCGGCTGAGCTCCAAAGATCCTGTGTGCAGAAGGGAGAAAATTCCGTAAGTTCAACCATTACCACAACACTCCACCAATTTGGGCTTTATGGCGGAGGGGCCAAAAAGAAGCGTCACCTCAGTAAAGGACACGTGAAAGTTTTGCAAAAAGAGCACCTATAGGGACTTAAATTGTGAGAAACAAGATTCTCTGGTCAGATGAAACCAAGATTGTTCTTTTTGGCCTCAATTCAGAGCACCGTGTTTGGAGGAAGACAGACATTAATCAGCCGCACCAATACTTTCCCACAGTGAAGCGTGGTGGTGGCAGCATCAATGCCGTGGGGATGTTTTTCAGTGTCTGGGAGACTTGTCAGGGTTGAGAGAAATGAATGGAGCAAAATACAGAGATATTCTTAATAAAGATATGATCCAGAGTGCTCTGGACCTCAGAGTGGGCCGAAGGTTTACTTTCCAACAAGAAAGTGACCCTAAGCACATAGCCAAGACAACACAGGAGAGGCTTAAAGGGGCTGTCTGGGTTCAGAGCTGAACACGGACATATCCCCATTTTCACCGGGGCAGCCCTTGTGATATGAGCATCGGAACGCCGATGCTCTCCTTTGCCCTACGCTGAATCTGGCAACGTACCGGGCTCTCCATGGGTAAAGCTAGGCCGAGGCTTCCACCTAGAAGTGAGCCGGGTGACATTACCGGCACTAATGGGCAGCTGTTAAACAGCTAGAGCAGCACTAAAGCCCCTTCATCAGTGCCGATGACATTACCGGTAACACTGTTGTGCGGAAGCCTCTCCCTAGCAGTGTAAAAAATATCAACAAACAGCCCTTGCCCTGCCCGATACAGCGCATGGCAAGGGAGAGCAACGGAGCATGAAATGCAGCTCATGTCAGAGGAGCCGGAAGGGTGAAAATGGGGGTATGTCTGGGTTCAGCTCTGAACCTGGACAACCCCTTTAAGGACAACTCTGTGAAGGTCCTTGAGTGGCCCAGCCTGAGCCCTGACTTGAACCCAATCAAACATCTCTGGAAAGACCTGAAAATGGCTGTCCACCGACTGTCCCCAGAGCTTGAGCGGCTCTGCAGAAAAGAATCAAATCCCCAAATCCAGGTATAAAAACCTTGAGGCATCATACCCTGGAAGACTGGAGGCTGTGATCACTGCTAAATGTGCTTCAACTAAGCAATGAGGAACGGACCTGAAAACTCAGCACTGTGTAGTGAAGTTTTTCCTTCAATAAATTAGCAAAGTTTCTAATATTCTGTTTTCACTTTCTCAGTATGGGGTACTGAGTGCTGAATGATGGGGAAATAACTAGTTTTTTTATTTTACAGAAACAAACACAAGGGGGGGTGTTCAGTCAGCACTCCCTGTATACAGGTGCACGGAGCTATGGCGATTATACATACAAACAACAAATGAAACAGCACTCTGTAACCAGAGCTCTGTTTTTTTATTTTAGCACAAGGCTGCAGCATAACAACATGTAAAAAGGAGAAAACGGAAGACTTTGCATTAGGGGACATAGCGATGCTCCATTGATTTTGTTTTAAAAGATACAACTGTGATGACCACAGAAAAAGCTTTAGGGGCAATATTTATTCCACACGGATATTACAAGAGTTCATTCTATGTTGAATTTAAATTATTAACATATCTCTAGTCATCTTTCCAATGCAAGGCTGGAAAATCATGCTAGAGGAATTACTAGGGAACCTCTAGGTATGCTTGTCTCCAACATGCATCTGCTGTATTACTCCTAGGAGTGATTCAAGCAGGATAAACTCCAAGGCACTGCTGTGCATTTTTTAAAACGAAAATCTATGGACCATTTAAGTGCCTATGGTGCAGCACAAACAGCAAGGTAATAAAGAGCGCCATTACCTTCTAGCTCTTAAAGGCAACTATTCCAATAAGAGGGGATTTCTATTATACCGCATTTTTCGACCCTATAAGAAACACTATAAGTGCGTCTTATGGCGTGAATACTAAAGAGTGCTTCTGTGCGGGCTTTGTACTCACTGCTTCTGGGTTGTCTTTTGCAGGGCTCCGCGCTGTAACCTGAGCACAGCGTGAAGACGTCGGCGTATTCACATTGGGGGTCTTTTCACAATGGGGGCCACATCGGAGGTCCAATTGGGGGTCATATTCACATTGCGGGGTCTTTCACATTGGGGGTCTGATCTTAGGTCTTAGTGGGGGTCTGATCTGAAGTCTGATTATCATTAGGGGTTTGATTGGGGCTCTAAGCTCAGATCTGATTCGGGGCCTGATCTGAGGTATGAAAAATATTTTTTTTTCTTACTTTCCTCCTCTAAAGCCTAGGTGAGTCTTATGGGCAGGTGCATTTTATAGGGCGAAAAATACGGTATATCTTTCCAGTTTAAAGGAAATAAAGGGATGGGCCACTTATAATCCCTACTTCTTAGGTGGTCCCTTGGCAATTATCTGTGGATGAAATCTGTCAGGTAAAGTTCAATTTTCCTGCAGTGCTCCCACAAGATAAATTAAATTAAAGTGTACCTAATTGTGAGGGAAATTATTTTTCTAATATACTTTTTCTTTCTTTTCCTCCTGAAGTTCACACTTTGCAATCCGTGCTCCCGTACATTGCTGCTGTACAGGAAAGAGCTTTGCTTTCCTGCCTGTACCAGCAAGGCTCTTATGAAGCCTGTCATAGATGTGTCTGACCGGCTCCCTGGTGAAATCCTTAGCATTTACGGCTTTGGCAGTGCGGACACAGGAAGAGTAGTGATGTGCTGTGTGACCTCCTGCCCTGCACCCAGTGCAGCCAGTGAAGGGCAGGAGCTCACATGGCACATCACTACTCTGCCTGTGCCCGCACTGCTAAAGCCTCAAATACTATCGATTTCACGGTAAGCCGGCCAGACTCCTCTATGCCAAGCTTTAGCAGAGCACCGCCAGTACAGGCAGAGCAGCAATCCTCAGGCCGCTACAGCACCCAGTGCGGATGTAGGTGAATCTGTACTCCAGTAGACAGTGGTGTACTCGAGTATCGATTGCAAAGTGTGAAAGGCACCTGAACTAGGAAAAGTATAAAAAATAATAATAATTTAAGTATATTACAAAAATAATTTCTGCTCACATTTAGAACTGATTTTTTATAAAGTGTGTTTGAAGGTTTAGGTACACTGTAAGCAATACACAAAGAGTATACAGGAAAGGTCTTTTAGAGCTAAAAAATGCTATTTGTAAACTTTCCAATTTGGCCAATTAATGAGGGTCCTGACCAGGAGACCCCTTCTATTAAATTGGAATTTGCCATTTTGTTTTCTAATGGGTTATAAAGGGAATCTGTTACCAGTTTTACACTGCCCTATCTGTGTTTTTTTGGACAAGTTGTTAACATTCCTATTGAGCGGCTCCAGCAGGCAATGGGCTTGGGAGTCCTCATATTCATGAGCTCCTGGCTCTACCCAGCCCACTTAGCTGACTGGCAGCTTTCTTCCTATACAGAGTACAGGAAAAATCTGACAATCATTCAAGGAAGAGCAGGGGCTGACACCGCTCATAATTAAAGGGGTTCTCCAGGAATAAAAAAACACTCTAAATATTATTTTATAATAAATATATTCATAAATACCTTTCATTACTTAGAATGGCTTGTTTTGTCCAGGGAGCATTCATAAGGAAAAATAAAATGGCTGCCGTCCTATTAGTATACACAGAACCTGTCCTAGTCACACAGGAGGACAAGTTTCTTCACTACAATGAGCCATAGTGCTGCCTCATCAGTCCTCTCTGCTATGCTTCTCAGAAATCATGATCCTGAATACAGGTGAATCTCTCTGGGAATGGAGATGATGAGGAGACATGAGAGGAAGGTGAGGTGTGACTAATGAGCACCAGCACTTGTATACAGTCTCTATAACCACAGTCTGTCCTTTCCATCTTCTCTGTATTTCACGTCTCTTCATTAACTAAATTCCCCAGAGATTCAGCTAAAGTTCTTATCTGAATTCAGGATCATAATCCCTGACAAGTAGCAGAGGACGATGAGGCAGCTCTTTACCTCAGTGTTGTAAAGTAACTCATCCTGCTCTGTGATCATTCCTGGAGAACCCCTTAAATGTGAATCATGCACTTGGCTTCCACTGGAGCTTCTCACTAGGGATTTAATAAAAACAAAAAACACTCGGCCAAATAAGGGCTCTTTCACACTTGTGTTTTTGTTTTCGGGCATAGAGTTCCGTCGTCGGGGCTCTATGCCGGAAAAATCCTGATCAGGATTATCCCAATGCATTCTGAATGGAGAGAAATCCGTTCAGGATGCATCAGGATGTCTTCAGTATAGGACCGAAACGTTTTTTGGCCGGAGAAAATACCGCAGCATGCTGCGCTTTTTGCTCTGGCCAAAAATCCTGAACACTTGCCGCAAGGCCGGATCCGGAATTAATGCCCATTGAAAGGCATTAATCCAGATCCGGCCTTAAGCTAAACGTCGTTTCGGCGCATCGTCGGATCCGACGTTTAGCTTTTTCTGAATGGTTACCATGGCAGCCAGGACGCTAAAGTCCTGGTTGCCATGGTAAAGTGTAGTGGGGAGCAGTATACTTACAGTCCGTGCGGCTCCCGGGGCGCTCCAGTGTGACGTCAGGGCGCCCCATGCGCATGGATCTCGTGATCCATGCGCATGGAGCGCCCTGACGTCACTCTGGAGCGCCCCGGGAGCCGCACGGACTGTAAGTATACTGCTCCCCCGCTCCCCACTACTACTATAGCAACCAGGACTTTAATAGCGTCCTGGCTGCCATAGTAACACTGAAAGCATTTTGAAGACTGATCAGTCTTCAAATGCTTTCAGGTCACTTGCGTTGTTACGGATCCGGCGGGCATTTCCGGCGACGGAAGTGCACGCCGGATCCTAACAACGCAAGTGTGAAAGAGGCCTTAGTAAGTGACCTGGCATTTCAATCAGGGTCTCTGCCACCAGTTCATGCTGCCCTCAGATATGGCAGCATAAAACTGGTGAGTCAATAGGAGCAATATTCAGAAATAAAGACCTAGATTGCCACCTAGTGGTGGTAATAAGTACATAATTGTAAAAGCTTGCTTACGAATGTACACTTGAGTTTGGGAAATCTGGTCTACAAATTTCTAGTAGGTAAACCAGATGAATTTGGGTTTTGCAATAGAATATCAGTTTTTATTATTGATATCAGCTGCAATCTTAGTTATCATTAGGTTAGGTCTCACTAACCAGTGATTTATCTCCAGAATTTATGCAGTTCTCAATTTCACTACTATAGATCGCTGTGCTGCTGTTTTGTACTTACAACAACGGACAGATGTAAAGAAAGGTGTATAATGTAAGGCATACAACACCCTTAAAAACACATCACAACAAGATGACTGTTCATACCTGGCATCATAGTCATTTCTGATCAATAAGAGGTGCTGTAAGATGGAGAGAAACAGCTGTTCTGCTGCAGAGTCTTTCACCGTGTTATGCAGAACCTGGAAGACTTCTTGGACATCAGTAAGAATAGAGTTAAGGAAAGTGAAATCAAAGACGAAATACACAGTAATACTAAATAGTAATAATAAGACTCAATTCAAATTGGTTAACGTTTTGCTGTTACATGCTGGCACATAACCACTTCAGCGGTGATGTCAGTATGCATGTCTCCCAAACTCCCCAGATCCAGTGGGACAGTCTCAGATTTGGGCCACTGTCCCTGGATGGCCACCACATGTTCCACTTTCAATGCACTGGTAAAGCAGAGAGCCATAGCTCCTTGCTCCACCATCCACCCTGTGATTTCTGCCACAGGCAGATTCGATGCAGTGACATCATTGCACTGAGCCAGAAACGACACAAATTAAGACTCCGACTGACACTACACCCAAGATGATGTATGTTCTGGATGAACTGAATAAAGGAAATTTCCCGTATTGCTAGCTATTCACAAAAAGGCCGAAACTGAAGTCTTATACTACCACCCGGTGGCAAAGCCAGCAAATTGCAGGAAATAACATATCCTGTAGGATTTAGACAATATTACAAATAGTTAAAACAATATTCCCTGACAAAATTATTGTGAGTCAATACACCTTAACAGGATTACTTCATGGCAATAAGTAGAGGGGGGAAAAAATGCGCGATGTTACATTTATGCAGCATTAATATATGTCTTCAAAAGTGTCCCATTATTTAAGGTCCATTCACACATCTGCAAAATCAGTCCGCGTCCGCTCCACAATTTTGCGGAACGGGTGCGGACCCATTCATTCATTTTCAATGGGGCCGCATTTCCGTAACTGCAAAAAAATAGAACATGTCCTATTCTTGTCCGCAATAGCGGACAAGAATAGGCATTTTCTATTATAGTGCAGGCCATGTGCACATGGCTGGTGTCCGTGATTTGCGCATCCGCAAAACACGTACGGGCGTGTGAATGGAGCCTTATAAGGATGCAGGATTAGAAATGGTGTTTTGCCAAGAGAAAAATAATTCAGTGATTTTAATACTGATGACTTATCCTTTGCATGGGTCATCAGTATCTTATTAGTGGGGGTACAAAACCCAGGACCCCTGCCAATCAGCAGTTTGAGTAGCGCCGCAGTGGTCCCTCGGCTTTTTCTAGGTCAGTGATGACATGTTCATCAGTCACATGGCCTAGGAGCAGCTTAGCCCCATTCAAATAAATGGGGTGAACTTCAATACCAAGCACAGCTGCTAAACAATGTATGCTGTGCTTTGAAAGCTTCAAGAAGGCAGCAGAGCTCACAGAAGTGCTGGTGCCTTCTTAATCAGCAGGGTCCTGTGTGTCGGACCCCCACCAATCAGATATTGATGACCTATCCAGAGGCTAGGTCATCAGTTCTAAAGTCTTGGAAAACTCTTAAATGAACAAATGCATCTAAGCTGCTGGGAGTTGTGTAGGGAGTAGTACATCACAAGCCCACAGTAACATTTAGGCCCCTTTCACACGGGCGAGTTTTCCGCGTGAGGAGGACGCATTGCACCCGCACTGAATCCGGACCCATTCATTTCTATGGGGCTGTGCACATGAGCGGTGATTTTCACGCATCACTTCTGCGTTGCGTGAAAATCGCAGCATGTTCTATATTCTGCGTTTTTCACGCAACGCAGGCCCCATAGAAGTGAATGGGGCTGCGGGAAAATCGCAAGCAAGTGCGGATGCGTTGCGATTTTCCCGCATTGTTGCTTAGCAACGGGACCCAATCTCTATTATTTTCCCTTATAACATGGTTATAAGGGGAAATAATAGCATTCTTAATAAAGAATGCATAGTAAAATGAAGTGGAAGATGGACCATGTGATTGGACCATGTGATGTGACATCATCACAGGTCCTGTAGATCTTAGCTGATGCAGGGAAAGAGGACAGATCGCAACTACGCGATCAAGTGGCTAAGGTAAGTTAACTTTTATTATTTTTAACCCCCTCCACTTCATTTAACAATGCATTCTTTATTGAGAATGCCATTATTTCCCCTTATAACCATGTTATAAGGGAAAATAATCAATTCTCCAGAAGACCCGAAACCGGACTTCAGCGATGAAGTCCGGCTTCGGGTCTGGGTACCAAACATGGCGTTTTTTCTCACGCGTGAAAAAAAAAAACGCGTATATTCCCGCAACGCACCCGCCTCTTATCCGGGCGTCAAACATGACGCCCGTGTGAAAGAGGCCTACAGTGACTGGAACGTAAAGGAACCCCTGAAAATTGTAATTTTATGACAACAACATGAGCTGTACTTCTTTCTTAGTCACTATAAAAGGATATTCCATTTCAACTCTAATGTCTTCCAGACGACCGCGCAAGTCATCAGAATCATATTCACAGTGATCCAGGAACACATTGAGCTGTACCTTCAGTTCATCATTCTCTATAGTTTGCAGTTCCTGAAAACAAAATGCTCTGTTAGTAACCAGGATATATGAGAAGACATGTTCTGCTGACCAGAAAACACTTTTCACTTCAAGAATATCTGTATTGAACAGGGAGCTATTTTGGATGATCCTTGCTTATTTAGCTTTAACTCCATCCATTCACTGTTACATCTGATTCTGATCTCTATAGTAATGAGACTTCACAGAGAATTGAGTGTCCCTCCTACCCCTGCGCCATATAACTACATCCAAATGGCCTAGTAAATCTGTGCCACACTTGAAGTTGAACATAAAGCAGGGGAATTGTGGGAGCTAAGGTTCCAGATACATTTTAGATATCTGTCCTCCAAACACTCGTTGGGCCCACAGCTTTCTGCCCCATACATATGCATACTCAGCTGGGCCAAGCAGGCGTGTAATACAAATGGGAAGACGGGGGTAAACTGCTGCCAGAAGACTCTGGCAGCAGTTTATCTCCCTTGAAGACAAAAAGATTGGGCCTGTTGAAATCCATATCTGCGTTCCTTCTCCTTCCTGAAACGGGGGATCAACTCAGAAGGAAGAAATACACAATGGTTGGCCGGCCCCACTGATATAGGTGATATCTGCTATCAATTCATCCAATATGTATGGCCTGCTTCAGACCTAAATTGTTAGGTCACATTTAGGTCAGGGAAGCAAAGCTAAAGCGCTTTCCGTTTCCAAAGGCAACCAGCAGAATTTTGACAAAATCTGTGTTGATGAATAGGAAAGCTGTTATGGAATAAGGCTTCATGCACACGATCGTAGTTTGCATCAGAGCCAGATCCGAATTTTAGTGTGGATAGCTCACCGACTCCCATGTCATCTGTGTGCTGTCCGCATCCGTGTCTCTTACACAAATTATAGAACATGTCCTATTTTTCTCCATATTGTGGACAAGAATAGTCATTTCTAGTAATGTGAGTGAGAAAAATGCGGACTGCACATTAAGGTATCCGTATTTTGCAGATCCGTAGTTTGTGGACCGCAATACAGACACGGTTGTGTGCAGGAGGTCTTATACTTTAAAACATCATGAATGTCAGGTCAGACTTTAAAAGCTAGATTATAGGGCACAAATGCAACCTCCCGAAGAGCTAGTCCTTAGGCCAATGATAAAGAACATATGATGTTGCCCTTTCGGCTACATCTGTGGGTTGGAAGTGGACCTCACCAGTTCAAAATCGAAGTGTGAAAGTCAATCTACAATCTCTTACCTTTACTAATGGATTCAGTCCTGAACGCATCAATTCACTGCGTATGTGAACCCGGTAATCCAACTCTTCTCCTTGGCTGATCAAGGCATTGATTAAGAGCATACAGCTCACCTGGAAGATTAACAGACAAAGTCAGAACAGTTTTTTTTTTCGCTTTTACTTCATTTTCATTCCCATTTATTCATGAGAAATGTGTAATACAAAAGTTACCAAGAAGTAATATTCCAGGACTAGTGAGAGTCCAAGGCAATAAGTAAGGCTCTGTTCACATCAGTGTGATGATTTCCCTTCTAAAGAGACCACAATGCAGTGCCAGATCTGTCACAGGATGGACACAGACAAGGTCTAGGGACATCTGATAATTAATAATATCCAACAGGTTCCGCTGAGGTGTCATAATTCGGAACAATAGCACTATGAACTCTGCAATGGAGGCTTTTGATGGAGCGGCTGAGGCGGATGTGAACAGAGCCTAAAAATGAACTTTAGGATGCAACCCTACCTTAAGTGCAACTGGGCCAGATTTCAACCCATCCAGAAGAGGTTTAAATCTTTCCACTTCATAAATTTCTGCTCTGTCAGTGAGTGCTCCAAGGACACGTTCATGCCTAAAAAAAGGAAAAAATAAAAGTCATCAAGTACACCAGTATGTAAGCACGCTGCGACCAAATACATAATCATAGGGTGAAGCCGACACTTGAGATGGCCTCAGCTCGATGCTCATTGCATGGGCAGCTCCCGACACCACCATATACAGGTCTACTGTACTGAAAAGCAGAAATGCTTCTCAACACATAGAAAGTCCCAAAAAATGTGGGCTGTTTGTTTTTTCTCTGGAAGAAAATGGCCAACATAGACATCTACATGGCAAACAGTTGGATAAATCGGAATAGTATGTTTGGTGTACACACTAGATGCTGGCAAAGAGAAAGTTTCTTGTTTGGTTCTTATTCAGATCCTTGCATTAGTCATGAATCGACTGCTTCTTGGTTCAAAGAGATATGAAAAAGGATAAAATACATAATAGATGAATATAACAAAGTAACTTACATATCCTCAGGTTGTGGGAGAATACACAGAGCCGAAAGCAACTTCAATGCATCAATCATCATGACAGGAACAGTAGGATCCACAGCTTTTGCCAATAGTAAAACACCATCCTCTGCTTCCAACACTGTCTTTATTCCAAACTAGAAATTGAGAAAAAAGAAAGCAAAAGGTATGCAAATAGAAAACAGAAATGAGGAATATTAGTAGTGGCGGAGATGTGAACGGAGTTAAGGTGTATTTACACTTATGACCAACTGTATCTGCGACAATCAGAATGACGTTCCCCCTGGTGCAGAGATGGACCTACATGTATTGGTTCCATCTGAAAACTGGTTAAAAAGTTGCCGATTTTATCAGGAAACAAAATGAGCCCCATATCTATTACAGCTAATGGACATTTGTAACGGAGCTTGTACAAGTGTTACATCTTTGTGCGACTAATCCCAACTTGGGGGGTTGTGCAGGAGCTTCAGGACTGGTAATCAATATCTGAGAGGTGGTGATCAAACTTCCATCACCCTGCCGATCAGCTGTTGGAAGGGGCCACGACACTCTGCCTTTGTGCAGCTCCGTATTCCAGTGAATTGTACTGAGCTGTCTTACCAAACACAGACGCAACAGATTGTACGGTGCTCTGCGTGGTATACTTGGAAGAGGCCGCGGCGCTCTAAAACGACCAATCAGCTAATGGGTTGAGAGGCAGACCCACACCAATCTGATACGGATATCCTGAGGGTAGCTCATTAATGTTTAACCCCTTAATGCATAATGCCGTACATATATGCCATTACGCTCCTCCATTTGTATGAGCAGGCTCCTCCGGTGAGCGCTGATCACAACATCTGTGAGGCAGAGGGATACGGCTTACCATGTCAGCCTAGATACTTCTGAAGCCTTCCAGACCTGCTACATGAGGCATACCGCAGCAGGGACAGCATCAGAATCCTATTCACCCCAATAGATCTCTATAAGGGTGAATAGGACAATAGATCAAAAGATACCAGGTTCGAGCCCCCTAAGGGGGCTAAAAGTTATTATATAAAAACAAAACCCAAAAAAAAAACACCAAAATATTAAAACTTTAAATCATCCCCCTTTCCTAATTTTACATATAATAATATATAGACGTTAAAAATATTATATTAGGCATCATCGCGTCCGAAAAGTTATGGCTGTCAGAAAACAGCGATGATTTTGATTTTAGCAAAAGTAATTAAACAAAATAAAGGCTACATAAGTTTGGTATCACCATAATCGTATTGAACTGCAGAATAAGGATGTCATGTCACTTTTAGTGCACAGTGAATGCAGTGATGTCAAAAACCTTGGCGGAATTGTGTGGGTTTTTTCAAATTTACCCCACAGAGTTTTTTCATGTTTTTCAATACAAGACATGGTAAATTAAATGGTGGCATTAGAAATTGCATCTTGTCCCGCAAAATATAAGCCCTCATATGGCTATGTGAACCGAAGAATAAAACAAAGTTTTGGCTAATGGAACGCAGGAGAGAAGCATTCACTTTGCACACTCTCCTGACTGCAAAAAATTAGTCAAAAGACTTTCAACTGAGTAGTCTTGCCTTCTGTCCTACAGCAATGAGAGAGAAACACGCTAAGGGCTTTTTCACACTAGCGTTTTTGTTTTCTGGCATAGAGTTCCGTCGTCGGGGCTCTATGCCGGAAAAATCCTGATCAGTTTTATCCCCATGTATTCTGAATGGAGAGAAATCCGTTCAGGATGCATCAGGATGTCTTCAGTTCAGGACCGGAACGTTTTTTGGCTGGAGAAAATACCGCAGCATGCTGTGCTTTTTGCTACAGCCAAAAATCCTGAACACTTGCCGCAAGGCCGGATCCGGAATTAATGCCCATTGAAAGGCATTAATCCGGATCCGGCCTTAAGCTAAACGTCGTTTCCGACGTTTAGCTTTTTCTAAATGGTTACCATGGCAGCCAGGACGCTAAAGTCCCGGCTGCCATGGTAAAGTGTAGTGGGGAGAGGGGGAGCAGTATACTTACCGTCCATGCGGCTCACGGGGCGCTCTAGAGTGACGTCAGGGCGCCCCATGCGCATGGATCACGTGATCCATGCGCATGGGGCGCTCTGCCGTCATTCTGGAGCGCCCGGAGAGCCGCACGGACGGTAAGTATACTGCTCCCCCGCTCCCCACTACTATTATGGCAACCAGGACTTTAATAGCGTCCTGGCTGCCATAGTAACACTGAAAGCATTTTGAAGACTGATCAGTCTTCAAATGCTTTCAGTTCACTTGCGTTGTTACGAATCCGGCGGGCATTTCCGGCGACGGAAGTGCATGCCGGATCCTAACAACGCAAGTGTGAAAGAGGCCTAAGACTAAACTCATGACATCAAAAGTTTACTGAAAGTAGAGTGTCGCTGCAAGTCCTTGACAACCCCTTTAACCTTTGTATTAAAGAAGTTGCCTCATCACAGACAATGGTAAGCCAACGGTAGGCTATTCCACCAATTTCCATTATCCATAGCCTGACTGCTGTGACCCCGGTTAAACAGAATAAGCTGCAGCCAGACTAGGAAAGCACTACCGTTAATGCTCATCCAGACACCTGACGACAATACTTTCCTAGTGCCGCTGCCTCTTTACTAACAGGAGTCGCAACAGCTCAAGACCATCAAGGTCTATGATGAGACAACCTTTTTACATGGCTAGTTTCTAGAAATCACTGTATGTACTTACGTTGTTGTTCATAAACGCTTTCAAACACCTTATGATCTCGTGTTCACTCTTGAAATCACGTTGGCTAAACCACAAGAGAAAGACAAATACACATGACTCGTAAGTATAGCCTGCATTATAAACATTTCACACAAGGCAACATGACCAAAGTAGGCACTGGAATAACTGAGCTCCAACAGGTCACACCGCTACATAAAACCAGAAACCGTATTGAATGGGCTTCCTAGACCCTTTCTATTGGTTTTATATGGAATCCAACAGGCAAAAAACTCAATTAGAATCGGAGACATGCTACAACAGACATTGCCCATGATTAAATATTTCCTTACTTTCCTAAATCAGGCAAAAATGGAATCTATTACCACAGGTGACTAGATACTGCTATTACATACTTGTCATGGCGCCTCATAAAGTTCTATTTAAGTCTCTCCTAGGATATGATGCCTCAATATACAATGGCCTCAACATACAACGGTCTTTTCTGGGCCATCCTCAAGTTGAATCTACATTGACTCGAGTTGACTCCACATACAATGCCTCCAACCAATCTGACATGTCCATTTCTCTGGTAAAACATCTGTATTGGTTGCATAGTAGATCCTCTGTGGTACCCATGTCTGTCCCAGGATGAGCTGCGGCTTAATTTTCCTTTTCTGGTACGTGTATGTACTATGCAGGACCCTGAAGAGGCACCTGCCCTCACCACAGACAGTGATTTATAGCATTCAGCATCTATTCCTGTCTTGGTTATCTGCCTATTTTTCTTAAAACTTCACTTTATCTTGAGATGGCATTTGCACTTTGGAACCAATTACTGGTTTTCCCATAGCGTTATGGACTCAAGCTACCATGGTCCTGGACCTAATTAATATTGTAACTTGAGGGACCACTGTACATCTAATATGACAAGAAACCACCTCTGCTTGAAAGTGGGGCCTCAAAGAAGTCTATGGATGCCCTATTAAAGTTTGGGAAGCTATATCGAACCATGAACATGAGCCCTTGGAGCAGTCATATGGCCATGTGCATGAACCCCAAAAAAGCAATTCACTTCAACCTTGTGTGAAGAAGAAGAAAAACACTTCAAAGCATGTGCCAGCTCAAAGTCCAATTGTGTGTATGATGCCAACCATACTTACGATGACGGCTCATCTTGTAGTCGTCGGAGAATATCTAGGAGACAGGCAAGACCTTCTGCGCCAAAATTTTGCACCCAACTAAAAAAAGAAGGGAAAAAAATGACCCGGTAAATGTCAACATATATAAAACAAATTACCCTACATGGAGGAAGAGACCCTGTGGTGAACAGGAGAGAGCTTACATAGTCTATCTTACTAACCGGTTTTCACTACACAGCAATCTTAATCAGGGGGTCAAAATGTTGGCAATACCTTAGAAAAAGGAACATAATGCTTCTTAGAAGTCTACAGACTACAGTGGATGCCATGGAAGCAAAATGTGGTCATGTTCAGTGGGCAAAATTCTCCATGATGTAACTGTACATCAATGATT
Source organism: Bufotes viridis (assembly GCA_033119425.1). Lineage (NCBI taxonomy): Eukaryota > Metazoa > Chordata > Amphibia > Anura > Bufonidae > Bufotes > Bufotes viridis. The sequence goes on from CM065590.1 coordinate 387,722,932, forward strand.
GGTTTGCATTAAGCCTCCATGGTATACCGTTATGTTGACCACCACTGACCGACAGCAAGGCCCCGCTGTATTCCTCAAAAGCTATGTACAGCTTTGGGGGCAACATTTTTTATTCTTGAATTTTACTCCTTTTGAGCTAAAAATATTTCTTTAAATTGGTCTTTATTGAAAATGTTGAGCCCCTATGGTTTTGAGATTCTCTAGACACATGCTTTGCATTTTTACGGTTTCTCATCAGGCAGCTCAGCCGATGGCTCTCTGACCTTATAAACCCTCTTTATGGCTCAGTTCTATCTTCGCGTACCTTCACACTTGTGTTTTTCAATTCCGGCACTGAGTTCAGTCCTAGGGGCTCAATATCGGAAAAGAACTGATCAATTTTATCCCCATGCATTCTAAATGGAGAGAAATCCGTTCAGGATGTCTTCAGTTTAGTCTTTTTGACATTTCAGGGCGGAGATAATACCGCAGCATGCTGCGGTTTTTTCCTCCGGCCAAAATTCCGGAATGTATTAGTGCCGGATCCAGCATTCAAAATACCGCAATGCCGGATACGTCCATGCGCAGACTGGTGAAAACCGGTAAAAACGTGAAAGAAATATATAACTGATCCGTCTCGCCGCATGACAAGCGGAGAGACTGATCAGTTCTTGCAATGCATTTGTAAGACGGATCCGTAGCCGGATAAGTCTTCAAATGCTTTCCGTCTGCATGCAGATTGCCGGATCACTCTGCCGCAAGTGTGAAAGTACTCTTACTGATAAGAATGTGGCTTAAATAACCGTTTATGACCTCTTTGTAAACTGGAGATGAGAGTTATTAGATGACCGGCACAAAGTGAAAGTACCAGTCACACAGCTTGACAGACAGTTAATCCTTTGTAACAGAACGGCTGAAAAGATGAAAAATTATTTTTAGCCCAAAATGAGTAAAATACAATACAAAAAGCCCCAGAAGGTGTATTCACTGCAGTACCCTGACACACTCTGTACGTGTAGCTTTACCGCCTGGGTCACCATACAGAGGAGATCTCTAAAGTCAGCCTGAGAGACAGCAGTCAGCTGAGCCTTCGGTCCCCAGTATCGATGAGGTTACTACCAGAGAGGTGGCAGATGAGACCCCAACATCTCTAGAACTGCTTGTATCCAGGAGAACGCAATGACCATTCATTCCAAACTTGCTGGATCCCAGCTGTCTCAAAACCAGCTTAAAATGGCTAAGAGAAAAAAAAAACTGCCCTGTGAGGACAGGGCCCAAGTGTCCTGGAACCTCTGCTTACCTGACTGGATTGTTGTTGAGCGAAACTCTCAGGGATTCTAAGCAGGACAGGAGGTTTGCATCCCCCAAACCTGATCTTAGATCCTGGATGTACATTAGCGCAGACCTTGTGTTCTCCCTTTTGTTCATACCCTGTGTTCAAAGCAAGGAAATGTTAAAGTGGGAACAGTCTGAATATGCACATGTAATGTAACACAATTATTATGGCTGAGGATGCATGCAGACCTTAGGTCTTTGGGTGAACTACAGTATTATAGACAGATGTAAACTAATAACCACATGTTCATCACAAATGACATAACCCCAGTGCTGCCCACTTCATATTTTTACCGGTTCCTGGGGTTTTTCATCATTCTCGATGGATATTTTGTTACGAGTATGAACAGTATGTCCGAAATGTATAAGACTTTGCCTGTCATGCGGTGGTTTTAATATTTTCTAATGAAGTTTGAAGAGTATTTTGTGAATGCTTGAACCTCCTCCAGTATGGTACACTACACGTAACCTTGTGAAAGGCCTTATATCGGTGTGTAATTATAATGCTACGCAGCAACCACCTTCATGAAAGTGAGCGTTTATTCAGACATTATGGTTGAGAGGAGGTTAAATAAATAAAAAACCTATGTGGTTTGCTGTGGTTTTCCATGCGGTTGGACTTTTTACAGGTGAAACATTTATTTTACATTTTTCTCCAGTACAAACTGCAATAAACCCACATGTGGTTTTTCAGATACAGCTTTGAAGAGGATCTTTTATTAGTTCACATCTTTTAAACTGCCTTACCTACATGTTTTCCTGCCGTTCTTCGGATTCAGGCTATGGTTTTTTGGTTTTTTTTGTGTCGCCATTTCCCAGATAACAAGGCTGCAAGTTCCGCTGCCCAATATTAAGCCATTTCTCCACTCTGACGCTGTCCAAACAGCACTGGAACGGTGAGGAGGACTCCCTTTTGAGATTGCCAGGCTTGGCATTATGCTAGGCTGGAGCTTCTTCTGGAAAGACTTGGTCTTGCAGCCCCACACCAGCTCTGCCGCTGTCTTCTCCTCACTGGCTGGATTCTGTTCGTCCATCCTGCAGTGAGAACCGAATACAGCGCGGTCTTGTGAAATAAGTTCTCTCTCAAGACCATGCTGAGTTTTCTCACTGATGCCCAGGGGACCGGGTGGACATCCAGCCGGGGAGTAGAAGCCCCAGCAACAGAACACTGAAGGAGTCCAGAAGATGCTCCAGCCAAGTCAAGTGGGAGTGTTTTGCACCCTTCTGATACCGTTTGTACTGACTCGACAGCACTGGAGTTGTGAAGAACACTGCTGCTTGGCAAATCAATAGAATATCTGATGCCACAAGTAGTGGTCGGGGAAAGGGGGCACAAAAAAGATGAACAACAAGAATCAGGAGAGCGTCAGGAATCCATGTAGTTATGCAACTTAAAAAATTTAGACCAGGGACAGGTCCACCGGTGTGTGCTGCGCACAATGTTATGCAGTCGTGGGGGAAGGTAAAAATCTCACCGCTTTTGAAGTGTGGAGATACTGAGAGACCATCTCTCGTTTTATGGTGATGTCTTTCTCCCGTAAGGGCTGCTGTTTCTCCTCATTGAGGTTCATGTCATTCTAGGAATGCAGAGAAGAGATAAAGGCATTAGCTTCCATGGTAGATAAGCATCAGCGGCACCGCAAGTCATGTACAGGAACCAATTCTGAACCACCACTGACGGAGGTGCCCCCTAGGACATGACCACACATGGCACTGTACAACAAGAGTGCTGTATGAAGAAAGTGCGACCAGACACACAGTATACACACCGCAGGCGGAAAATAGGGAACTCACTGAGGGTATGTTCACACACAGTACTTTCTGTGCTGAAAAACCTCACGCAAAATCCACCTCAGGTTTTTTTGGATGAAGCTTTTTTTCCCGTTACAACGCATTTTTAACGCGATCTGCGATGTGGATTTGGTGGGGATTTTCATCTATTTTTACAGATTCCAAGAATGGACAGGACGCTTATTTTTGTCATTGCCACGGTGTAGTTTTTAAAACCGCAAGCCGACAAAAACAAAGCGCTGTATGTTTTAACATCCGATTTGAATGAGGAAGTTCTGCGTGCGTTTTTGGCATAGACTTTAGCAACAGAATCCACGCCAAAAATCCTCAGTGTAAACATACCCCAAGAGTACCTACATTTCCATCATTATAAAGCTAGGGCAGAACTTGTGCAAGACGGGACTATTAAAATGAATGTGTCTGTATTTTAGCAGAATCACTCCCTATAATATATCGGAGAGGATCGGAAACAGACTTGCTGTACCTCACAGCAGGCCGGCAGTTTAATCCGGAGAATGCGTGCTGTCATTTTCCGCTGCCTATACCCTAGTTATGGACTGGCAGACACACGCACTTATAAAATATGTGCCTGCTGAAAGAAAGCTATGCAGAATATGAAATACCCTGCTGCTTCATAGCTTCATTGTCAAACTGGGCTTAATTTTAAACGCTATGACGAAAGAAAAAAAAATATGATTTTTACATGTGCAATTTTGCTTTTAACTTGAAGTGATCATTAACATAACGTTTCAGGATGCAACCTTTATTCCGTCAATCGGTTTAAGGAAACTGTGTACGTGTCTCTCAGTGATACATGTTGGATCTGAGGTCAGTGTGTCCAGGATGTTGCTGCTTTTTCTAGCTCTCATGTAGTAGCACAGTTGAACACATGTAATGCTTTCCCCTTCTATAAGTCACGCAGGATGTTTCCTCCCCTGTTCTCACATAGACAATGATGAGGCCAGTTAGTCATCCCCCTTCCCCATCAGATTCTGTCTGGGTTCTTCCCTCTCTGTCCAATGATGGTGATCACCCATGCTCTGTCACACCGCCCAGATCTGATCACACACAGGTGGTGGAGTGACTCCTGCTATTGTACAGGCCAGCCAATAAGAATCGGCACAGAATTGGCACCATCTTACCAGCACCGGACACATTCAGTGTAAATGCTCATTTACACGTGATGACAATGGGCTAAACATTCGTACTAAAAAAAAAAAACAAGCAAACCGGTGTGGAATTGCATCATTTATGAGGGCAGCACAAATCTGTGTAAACAGGGGATGTGCTACCTACAAGATAAAAATATTAGGATCCATTCAGACGAACACAAGTGCTCCGTACGCGTGCTGCGGACCTCAAATTGCGGTTCCCAAAGCACTGGCACCAGCTGTGTGCACTCTGTTGTACTGACAGATCTGCAAGATATAGCAAAAGATAGGACGTCCTAACTTTTGCAGTGTGAGGGCACAGAACCAAAAGCCCTCGGAAGTCGATGGGTCCGCATCAGCACCACGGAGTGCGTACGGCCAGTGCCCGTATATTGTGGACCCCCTATTTGTTGCAGTAACACAGGCACGGAGCCCTTACGGTCATCTGAATGGAGACTAAGGGGATGAACGATTGTTGGTCGTATGATAACTACATTTACATGGACAAAATAAGCGCCAATTGCCAAGTCATTATCTGCCATGTAAAGGAGGGCTGAGTAAAGTAAAACGGCACGGCTGATGGGTCCTGTGGGCACGTAACTTACCAGCATCTGTTCAAACAAGTCCAGCACAGTCTCATCATTGAGTTCCTGCAGGATCTGCAGAGGACTGTCGGTGTAGTTTGCAGAGTTCCTGTGGGACATGTAAGGCTTCTCCTTCTCCTTTTTTATCCTCATGCTTGTGAATCGTTCCAGCTGCGTAACAGAAATGGAGCCATATTAGAAGCCACATTTACCAGGATTCCCATACTCCATACATGACATTAAACCATCTTCACTACATTCATGGACTAGAGCGGCCAAGACTACAACTCCCAGCATGCCCTAATGGCTGTAGGCTGTCCAGGCATACTGGGAGTTGTAGTTTTGCAACAGCTGGAGGGCCACAGGTTGGGCATCCCTGGTCTAGAGGAACATCCTTAAAATGACTGTGTATTTGCAACTATCCTATTCTCCCTATTCTAAGACAACACTTATCGTTATTAAGGGCACAGGTGTAAGACTGGTTTTTTGGACACGGCATCTGATGGTTTCCATACACAGTTCTGTAAATAGCCACCGAATGGATGGACATTTTCCAAATGCACTGAGAACCCAGACACGATGGAAATGACTCAGCTCTCCGGGCTCCAGTGTTCTGCCAGTTGGCAGGGTCCGCCTGGGTGTGGTGCACCATGACATTTAAGGTGTGATTTAAAGTGATTTTATGTAACTGCTTATAACTACAGTATTAGATTATTGAAGCTCACTACAAGGTCTGACTATAGGCACTGAGCACCTAACACTACGTCTATCTGGTAATCTGTGTCACGGGCACCCTCGATGCCCATAACTACAGGTACATAGCCGTCTGAACCTGACGATTTTGGGGGGGATTAGTCCACTATCTTATGTGGTTAAAGATGTGTCGGCTCCTTCCTGAGTGCAGATGTCCGGGAGAAAGAAGGATAGGGTATGCTAGAATTCAACATGTCCAATCCTTTGCTATCATAGAAGACAAGCTTCACCAGAGCTTGGCCAAACTGATCGTGCATGCGTATGGCGGAAAGAAGAGCCGTCAGCCGACAACTACTGCAGATGTACGGATGTGTGTTCACATTATGCTAGCAACTTACGCCGAGATGCCATTTTCTGATATTAAAGGGCACATGTGCAACTATAAGTAGTTTACACAAGTAAGTTGCACGCTAAAGGGGTTGAGAGAGCACTGTATGTGCTTTAGCGTGTCACATAGACCGTGTTGTGTTCTGGTGTACAGGGAGAGCGCTCATGGGCCAAAGCTACATGTACAGACTCAACACAGACCCATGCTTATTGTCCATGGGCCCACTGTAAGGGCTTATTCACATGTCAGTCATGAAATTCATGACAAGTCAGGTGATTCATCAGTGAAGATTTCCATGAAGAATCTGTGTTTGGTCCGCGTGTCCGTTTTTTTGCTCGCCGTGTGTTACACTGCACAGCTGAAAATTAATTTTCACAGTATCTCCTATAAATGATGATTGATCTGTGAAACACAGACAAAACACGTATGGTGTCCATGTTGGGTCCATGTTTTTCACTGACTCTATAATGGGCGTAAAGGATCTGCAAACACCGAAAAAATAGGGCAGCTAAAACCATGGACCATGCTAAATGATGCATTGTATCTGAAGAGGCCTTAGCACATTAAAGGGGTTCTCTGGGAATTAAGAAAATGAAAATACTTACATATTTTATTATAAATATATTCCCAAATACATTTCATTAGTTATAATGGCTCATTTAGTCCAGGGAACAATTATTAGGAGAAATAAAATGGCCGCCGTTCTATTAGTGCACACAAAACCTGTCCTAATCACACAGGAGGACAAGTTACTTCACAACACTGAGCTAAAGAGCTGCCTCCTCCTCTCTGCTCTGCTTGTCAGGGATTATGATGCTGAATACAGATGATAAGATCTTCAGCTGAATATCTGTAGGAATGGAGTTCATGAGGAGACATGAAGTACAGAGAGAACGGACAGGACAGACTGTTGTAATGGAGACTGTATACAAGAGCTGCTGCTCGTTATCCACATCCTCTATGTATTTCAGGTCACCTCATGGACTCCATTCCTACAAAGATTCAGCTGAAGAGCTTATCATCTGTATTCAGGATCATAATCCCTGACAAACAGAGCAGAGAGGAGGATGAGGCAGCTCTTTAGCTCAGTGTTGTAAAGTAACTTGTCCTCCTGTGTGATTAGGACAAGTTTTGTGTGTACTAATAGGAAGGCAGCCATTTTATTTACCCTGATGATTTCTCCCTAGACAAAATGAGCCATTATAACTAATGAAAGGTGTTTGGGAATATATTTAGAATAAAGTATTTTTAAGTATTTTAATTTTCTTAACTCCCGGAGAACCACTTTAACCCAGGATGATAAAGATAAACAGCCCCCTTCAATCAAATTTATTAAAAAAATTATAACATATCACAGAGACAACTCTTTAGCATACACATTTTTGCTGCTACAATCCTAAGGCCTAAATATAAGAATCTGCTTAATAAAAACCTTGATACAGTGATATTTAATATCATACATACAATTAATAATGAGTTAGTTGTACATCATAAAAAAGCGGGTTTAGGTGTAAAGTAATAAAAAACTGAAGCAAATAAATCAAAGCTGCAACATTAGTGGCGCGAGGAAGCATATACCTGTATACATCAGTACAAGGACAATGGCCTGTAATACTACAAAAATAAGGGAAGAAACAGCAATAATAATAATTTATAACTCATAAAACAGGATTCCGGCATTCTCCGCTGAAGAGTCTAGTGACCATGTGCAGTATAAGGCCATGTTCACACCTCCGCTTTAACATTCTACTGGAGATGGCAGGAACAGGGCAGCACGCAGGACTATTCTTCCCTTCTTACCTAGACTGACCCCATTAAACCTCACTCTCCCTTTGTGAATGGTCCTTGTGATATGTGCCCCACATGCTGCCTCTCACAGGACAGTTGGCCAAACCAGATGATTTGGGTGGAAAGGGACAACTATATAATGTGTACGGAGAAATGTCAGCTCTCCCTATGGAAGATAAGGGGGCAAGAAAGATGGGCATGTTGGATTTTAGTATGATCCATCCTTTGTTCACAGAGTAGCTTGTTCCTCTGAACTCAGAATGCATGTGTATGGGGGATGTGGGACAAATAGCTATTGGCCGTAACAGGAAGGTGAAGCAGGTTGTGATCATGTGTGTCTATAGATGCATGCAATTCACTTTATATTAGTATAGGGGTTGGAATTATATTTTTCTGATACCAAGCATTGCTCCACCTCACACATACAGTACATAGAATTAAAGCTCCACTAGGGGGAGCTCATACAAGAGTTATTCAGCTCCCACTGAACTCAGTAATCTGTCTTCAGTAAGCTCCTAAGCTCCCTCTAGAGGCAGTTGGCAGATCCTTTTTTATAAAACAAATTATAGGTATGAATGATGTATAGACTGATCATACATTATAAGTAAAACAAGCGTTTTCTCATTAGTCATCCACAAGCATCGGGTTATTAAATTTGCACACAAGCACAGCAACACACTCTGGTTAGAAACGCAACCACACAGAACAGAGCGAATGGCTGAAATGTCCATGTCCTGTGCCCTCTGATTTGGTAAAAAGGCCAGGTCCACGAGTGCAATTTGCCCCAGCCCGACAATGAGTTTACATCCATCATAGGGATCAACTGGTTGGTTCACACGTCCGATATACGGACACATAATGTGGACGTGGCATGGAGAACAGTTTAACACTAGTTCTAACAGATCAGGCAATAATTGGTCCGAACACTGACTGATCTGGTTAGAATGGTCAGCCATTGGATCTGAATGAAGTGGTAGAAGATAAGAAGCGGCAGGCATGGCAGGAACATGTAACACACTTACCTCATCTACCATGAGACGCTTAAATGTCTGATATAGCCAAATGAATTATGAGGGTGGGAAGAAAAAAAAAAAACGGGAGACAAAAGACAAAATCAGTCGGAGCAGAAGAAATGGCCCAAAGCTTTCACCAAACAGAATGAACAGAGCAGAATAAATGAAGAGGCCACCAACATTTACAACGTGATAATGGACAGCGGCTATGTACAGTAATGAAGAAAATCAGCCAGTATGGAACCTCTTCTCCAGTCACATACAAAGCTAAATTCAATACTATGCGCTTAGCGGTGTGGGATGGAAGTATAGAGCTAATGGCAGTGACGGATCACTAGGCTTCAGTCATGACGTCGGCCATTTGGATTTTGGATCCTACAACATCAATGTGAACTAAGCCAAAGCTGTTAAAGAAAACATGTCAGCTTTATGTCCCATAATAAAACAATTCTGGAGCACCTCAGAACTCTGAATTGGGCATTTCCTCTGTTATTCCTCTGTGAAATTCATAAACAAATTGACACCTAGAAGATACCAGTTTGAGGTGTCTCCCTCCACAGTCCAATCAGTGATAATAGTATCAGTCTATAGGGGGACATGCATCTTTAACAAGGGAATGGTAAGTTGCAGTTGTCAATATATTAATAGGAGGAATAGCAGAAGACTGACGCAATGCAGAGTTCTAAGACCATGCAGAATTATTTTATGAAGGGACAGCTCCTCAGAACAAAGATTTGGCTGGACAAAAATCACTGGTATTTATGCTGGGGACTGGCTGGATCCCCACTGGTTCCCATTCTAGTCAATGGCAGTGAACGGCTGTATTCAGCTCTGCATGGTTTTCTGATTGTAGTACACTAAATATTCCACAAGAGGGTGCACTAGTCCCAAAGAGACTCACAACAAGTAACTTCATGCAGCAGCACAAACACCCCTACCAGAAATGTCAGGTGTACACAAGGCGACTGCATAACACAGGACACCTACTGCATCAACAGTAATCTAAGATTATAGCAAACCAGTTCCCGGGAAACAGTGGATACCTTCTAGGGGCTGTCAAGATCTCAGATTCCCTTCCCACATTTCATTAGGCAATTATAGGGAACGTTGTGTTTGTTTCCGGAGATTTCCAGCGCATGGGTCTGTGTAAAAGGGCCTTAAAGTCGACCATCTACCGAACGCTTGTTTTTCCTGGACTTTACTATAAACTGAAGAAATCTGAATCTCTTTTCCACTTCTTCTTGGGCGGAGGGGTGGCAAGCATCAAACAGGAGGGTCTTATACGCATCACACTGTAGACCAATCAGACCAAAACTCTGTACGGAAAGTTGACCCATCTTTTATGACCAGCTTAACAGATCAGACTTGTTTAAGGCCCCATGTGCACTAGAACCCACTGTTTTGGCAGGGTCGGCCAACGATCCTATGTGTATGGCGAGCACCCAACTCTCTACCAGCAGATAAAGGATCGGGCACATTGACATTTTTTGTCCTTGTTGGCTTTTGTTTCAATAAATTGGTTGAGATGATGAAATCACCATTGAATGCTTCTACTTTAATGTCCTACGTTCATGATGTAACATCACTGTAGCGTGATCTTTTTACATTTTCACCCAAAAGCCAAATATCCCTAACATTTTGTGAGTTGTTTACATATACAAACCTATTATACATTTTTGGCACTTCCCTACACAGTAAAGGCATGCCAACGAATACCAGCCCAATGGTCACTCTTTCGGCCGCCTATTAGGTCAATGCCCCATGCAGACATGTGATATACATGGCAGGAACTTCACAGTGTATACATGTGCCCTAAGTTCAAAGCTTTCTGTGTCACCGTTCCCATCGCTGGGGAAGAGTAACTGAGTCAGACCAAGTGTGAATGGTGCCCCCTGTGCTACACCAGAACCTGAGCAGTCTAGAAGGCACGGGGAGGAATAACCAGACGTGTTTTTGCTGCCCGCTAAGCGGGGTCACTGGGTCAGCTATTTAAGTCCACACACATGAGAGAGCACGGGGCTGACTGCTCAGGAATTACTGCCTCTATTAAAGGGGCACGCACTGCTTATTCCTACAGTCTCAGCTCAGCCGCTGCCATCCAAGAGAACACAGACATCTTCACCCTTCCAAACATAAGGCATTATAGGTTTAGAAAGGACGCCCATCTATTACCAGAGCCGACAGCAGCCACAATGATAACCCCTCGTCCTGGAGGAGCCAGTACATACAATACAATATTACAAGGACAGGAACCGTGTAACGCTTCTCGTCTCCTGCGGGGGCGCTGCAAGGAAAGCAAACACCTTTCACTGATCAGTGCTTAGCACAAAAGAACCTGCTCAAGTAATGTCTGATATTTAGGTACGTCAATGGACGACCCTATAGTTCCTTAAAGGGGTTTTTCCATCTCGGATATTGAGGGCATATCGTTAGCATAGGTCATCAATGTGCGATAGAAGCCGTTTCCAGAGGTGCGACCAGCACCCATCTCCTGAAAGGGCCCCCAGAAGTCATCTAGAACGTGAATAATACATAGATCGTTTCAATAGCGATAAGCCAAGTCTCTCTTTTGGGACCATAAAAGAAAATTGTCAATTATTTTTGGGTTAAATATGAGATTACCTTTGTGCTTGAATATTCCTTAAGAATTAATCACTACTAAAATAATCCATTAATTATTCACTTTTTTTAAATCTATATTTAAGATCCGGCAGCACTTCTCTGAATTCTGACTACCTGACACCGCCTCATTCACTATCATGGGGACTGGCAGAGATCAGGCCGCAACCTGGCAAATATGCCAAGGACCGGATGGAAGAAAACCACTGCGCGCAGCCAATTCTCTGCATGTTTGCCAGGTAGCGCCTGGCGATGCAGGATCCTGCTGGAACAGCCTGCCGCAGACGTCCAACGATAGTGTGTAACTAGCCCAAGTTCTGCCACTATTGGACCAGTTTAGACGGTTATTCGTTTTTCTACAATGAAGGGGAAGTTTTACTTGAAGTCAATGGAGGGCTGGATTTGGTTTCCTTTATCTGACCTTGATGGCACATTCTAACTATATTCCATCAAATGTCTGAGATGGGCCAATCTCCTTTAAGGAGTTCTCCAAGAATATAACAAGTTTAAGTATAGTGTTGAGTGAAGAGAGCTTCGGATGCTACATCCGACGTCAGAATAATACTGTACGGAGATTAGTCCCCGTACAGTATTAGAATGTATAGGCTCCGATGAGCCAAAGTCAGTTCTTCACAAAGTCGCGCTTAACTTCGTTCAATAAATTCAGTGGTTGATTTTTAAAGTGGAAAAGCACTTTAAAACTTGAGGTACTAGTCAGAAGCGAAGCCGAGTTTGGTTTCAAGTTTTAAAGTGGTTTTCCACTTTAAAAATCAACTACTGAATTTATTGAACGAAGTCAAGCGCGACTTCGTGAAGAACTGACTTCAGCACATCTTAGCACAGAGGTCTCACTACATTTTATCTCTTCTTAACAATTTTGAGGAGTATTTTTAGACGAGGAGGAGTACAAATTTTGCGGTAATTCCCATATATAATGCATAGGCCCACATAAGGTTATGAGGCTGATATTACTGCAGGGAAACCATTGCTAGTGTACAGAAATAAATGTAGACAATTTTACATTTATCCAACATCATACACTAAACTTAAGACCACTGCTGCCACACACGGCGCCTGCCTGACGCTGCCACACACGGCGCCCGCCTAAAACTACTATATACATATTACTTACACAGCTCTGCTACATGACCATTACACAGGTAATTACACACAGAAAACTGTACAATAGACAGGTTACACTGACATAGCCTTGCTTTATACACACCATCCATACATAAATTACCTCTGCATTCTCCACCAGCACAGCCTGTGTTCCCCTAACCCCTCCCACACACATGGCTGATCACATGACATCACCACAGGTCCTGTAACCACAATGTAGTGTTCAGTCCAGACTCTGGAGCTGCTCTTTGTGAAAGAGATGTCTGTGGGGGCGGGACTTCTCAGGAGAGGGGTGGGGCTTCATGTGTGTGGGACCTGGCAGCTTCTGACATAGCGCTCCTGACTAGAAAAAGACCATGCGGAAAAACATGCATGAGTCTGTTTCCAGGGAGTAAAATGGCCTGAACAGGAGTCTATGACGCTTGTACAGGCGTTATTGCGACCTCTGTCTGAGCCCATACATTCTAATACTGTATGGAGATGGATCTCTGTACAGTATTAATCTTTGTACAGTACTAGGCTACATTCACACGACCGTAGTGTATTACGGATCCGCAATACACCCAGCCGCACCCCCCATAGAAATGCCTATTCTTGTCCGCAGGCTGCGGACAAGAATAGGACATGTTCTATCTTTTGCGGAGCCGCGGACCGGAAGTTCGGGGCCGCGCTCCGCAAATGCGGAAGCGGAGAGCACCTAGTGTGCTCTCCGCACCTCGTCCGGCCCCATAGACAGTGAATGGGTCCGCACCCGTTCCGCAGAATTGCGGAACGGACGTGGACACATTCACGGTCGTGTGAATGTAGCCCTATTCTGAAGTTTTAAACAAAGCGGTTTCTGATGAAGCATCTGAAGCTCGCTTTGCTCAACACTATTTAAGTACATGCAGGGAATGTTATAAAATAACACGCCAAGCATTACTTACCCGTCAGCACTGTCAATGATTTTGTGGTCCCCGACGGCCTATATTCAATTTTCCTGCAGCGCTAAAATACTGCACATAAACACTATGACTGCAGCCAATAACTGGCCTCAGTATTGTTAGCATGAATGACGCGCAACCGCTGACGCCAACGATTGGCTGCAGCAGTCACATGGACGTACAGTACTTTACTGCAGTAGAAAAAGTAAACATAGAAAATCAGGGACCACTTTGTTATTCTATAACGCTCCCTGCAGCTGCCGTCACTGGTTACGGGGTCCAGACGTCAGGAGGCTGCTTTATTCTCTCTAGCAGGCAATACACTGACTGAGCCCCACCCAGAACACTGGCGCATAAGACATTCGTCAGCAGCTTAAAGGGGTTCTTCACTTTGTTACAACTGATGATCTATGCTCTGGATAGATCATCAGCATTTGATCGGCCGGGGTCTGACACCCAGGACCCCCGCCGATCAGCTGTTTGAGAAGGCAGCGGCGCTGCAGGAGCGCCGCTGCCTTCTCACTGTTTACCGCTGCCGCCACTCGGTGAGCAGAGCTTAGCCTCGCCCACGCCACTTGATACAAGTCGTAACGTCACTAGCAGCGGTAAACAGTGAGAAGGCCGAGGCGCTCCTGCAGCGCCGCTACCTTCTCAAACAGCTGATCGGTGGGGGTCCCGGGTGTCTGACCCCGGCCGATCAGATGCTGATCATCTATCCAGAGGATACATCATCAGTTGTAACAAAGTGAAGAACCCCTTTAACATTATTGCCTAGAATACGCTACAAGTGCCTTCACTTATTATTTACACATTCATTCGTTTTATAGGGTGCATTCACACGACCGTATGAATGGATCTGCATCCGTTCCGCAATTTTGCGGAACAGGTACGGACCCATTCATTTCAATGTGGCCGCAAAAGATGCGGACAGCACACTGTGTACTGTCCGAATCCATTGTTCCATTCCCCGGCCCTGCAAAAAATATAGAGCATTTCTTATTCCTGTCCGCGGACAAGAATAGGCATTCTCTATATAGCGCCGGCCATGTGCGGTCCCCAAAACACTTATGGTTGTCTGAATGCACTCTTAAATTCAGACAATCCCCTTTAAAAACAGGGCTTAAACAGTAATCAAACCAGAGACGCTCATCTGCAAAACTAAAATGTGTCATTCTGCCAAAATGATGCCACAATTCTGGTGTAAAAATCTGTCTCAAATAAGTCAAGCAATAGTTGGGATAGAGTCAGAGAAAAACACAAAAATATGTAGGCCGACAAGCGCTCAATAAAAGAACCCTGCTGCTTCTGGAGATAATCTCCACTAACGTGATGAGGAAAAAGGGTGTAGTAAAACAGGAAGCGCACACGCTGATTGCTCATGTAAAACATGTAATACCACCAAAACCCGGAAACCACAAGGCAATGGTTCTCTAAAAATCCCTTTAATGAAATGCCAGTGTTCCCGGAGAAGGCACAAAAGAAAAAAAAAAACTGTCCAGGAAAAAAAGGATAAAGATATCCAGCACTGGCTTACCATGACTGAGATCTGTTAGGTCGAAACGCGTTGGCTGCGTTACCGCTTTTCATGTGGAGATGTATTTTTACATGACGCTAAATAAAGACTGAAGATTTTACTCTCATCTCAGTGCTGGACATCTTTTTCCTTTTTTCCTGGATTGTTTACAGACTGGGCCGGGTCCTTGCATGAGACACTATACGGGTAGTGCTGGCTTGATTCCCGATTACAACATAAAAAACACTGTATACAGCCCAAAAAGACAAACTCATTCGGAATGAGAAGCACTTCTACAACAGAGGCAGATCTGAGGAGGAGGAGGCCATGGTCATTTACTCCACTCCAGCAGATGTTACACTGTGGTGGTTTCATCAGATCTCTCTCCTGCAAAGTCACACATGCAGTTTGTTCTTGTAGAAGGTGCTTATTCAAACCACTGAAACAAGTAAGGCTACATTCACACGACTGTAAAGCTCTGTGACCATACTGAGGACCGCAAATCCACTGACTTAAACGGGTCCGCAATCCGCAACATACGGCAAAAGAAAGGACATGTCCTATTTTGCAGAGAGTAGGGAAGGAACAGAAGCCCACAAAAGCACTTTTATGGGCTTTCGGGTCCATGCCTCTGCACCATAAAAGTTAGGATATGTCCTGTCTTTTGCCATATGTAGCGGATCGCGGACCAATTCAAGTCATGTGAATTTAGCCTAAGGCCTCATGCACACGACCGTTGGTGTTTTGCGGTCCGCAAACCGCGGATCCGCAAAACACGGAAGCTGCTCCGCGTTCCGCAATTTGCGTAACGGAACGCGTTCCATTATAGAAATGCCTATTCTTGTCCGCAAAACGGACAATAGGACATGCTCTATTTTTTTTGTGGGGGCACGGAACGGAGCAACGGATGCGGACAGCACACGGAATGCTGTCCGCATCTTTTGTGGCCCCGTTGAAGTAAATGGGACCACAACAACGGCCGTGTGTATGAGGCCTAAAGTGGATGAAAAAACTGAGAACGATTGTTGTGAAATAGGAATCCATTTCAACAGCTTACAAGAACTACGGACCAAAAAAAAAAGCCAGGGCTTTACGGTTAGATATTGTGCGCCATGTGTAGAGCCCTGGTCTTAAAGCCCATTTATCACCATGATTAAACCTATTAAACTAGGCATACAGTACTGCCTGATAGGGCGAACACTGACTAAAATGCAATATTTTTCTCAGCATTTGGCATCACCGATGCAGAGCAATTCTTACTTTTGTTAAATGTAAATGAGGTGCTCAGAGCACTGAGGGACTGGCCTAGCCCCTCGGAGCACTACTTCACTTTCACTACTCCCTTTCCCAGCGAGACTGACCGGGCCAGACATCCTTACTGCACATGCACAGATCCTGAGCTGTCTTCCCAGCTTAGATCTTCAATGGTTCTGCCACTGGCGTGTGCCCAAGATTTCCCATCCTGAGGATAGGTCATCAAGATTAAAAAAGCCCTTGCTAAATAAACTAATGGTTCCCATGATGGAGCTTCTTCCAACAGTCTTCCAGTGTGTGCACATTAGACACAAGTGTAAAGTATACATTGCAGGCTATAGAGATATAAAATATACTCACTAACACTTGAATTCTATACACGAGCCTATTCTAAAGCCATAGCACAAGGATTACAGGTTTTCTGTACCCTGAAGGTTTACATCTAAAGGACTATATAATCCACCCCATGCTCCAATCTGTAGGTTTACACAATCGGCAAACGTCTGTTCTCCACCCATAGTTACAAGCAAACAATTGTCGGCCTGATTCATCGGGTGGGTCTCCACTTTTGGCAGGCCTCATAGGTGTGTACAGGGTTGGAGAGGTAGGCTGTCTCATTGCGTACTATAAGGTAACCATACATGTTATCATGTTGTAGCTGATAGACGGGCAGGTTTCGTCTGCGCAGCCGGGCATTGTGGCTCAAATAGGAATTAGTCATTCATATTTAGAGGTAGGCAATGGGTTGGCAATGTAGGCAGGGATGTGAAGCACGGAGAAGTCAGGAGGGGGAATTTTTTAAGGATGGCTCTCATACCACAGCCTTAAAGGCGTCTCCCCCTTTGTTGTGCTTTTTTTTTTTTTTACCAAAGTGACAATGTTCATTCAGAATAAATTACTGTTGTACCTTGATGGAGTACTGGAAAGTGTGCGGGCCCAGCACGTTTATCATCTCTTAGGTTAGTTTTCTGGCATAAAATAAGACTAAAAACCATGGCAACTTCAACTTTGCGCTGCCCTTAATTTAGGCGCACTGACTGCTGGAGGATGCGCCTATTTTATGACAAGGCCTGCCCTGAACCTCACCATAAATTAGGGGGGGATCCTCCAGCAGCACAGGGGATATCAAGACTGACACCACAAGCAGGTCTTGATAAAGCTACCCCTAATATGCACAGAGATACCAAAAAGAAAGGCTACAAAAATAAATAAAAATCACACACACACACCCCAAAAGCTGCATTGGTGTAAAAACAGCCTCCGCAGCGAGGCGGTGAAGAGCAGACCCTCAGTGGGACACTTCCAGGCTGTCAAGTTCCTATTCAGTATTCCAGCTCCACCATCCAGCTAGGGAACAATGTGCCATTCACATCCACTAACCAACAAGTCAGCTGAGAGAAACCTTGTCCCACTTACAAGAACACAGACCAGCAGTGTCCTGCTCATCTACTTATTAGCAACTCAGACAGATGACAAGCAAAAACTCACGAGCCAGCAGTGCCCTGAGGAACAAAGCGGCCGCCACGTGCTTTCCAACAACACAGGCATAAATCATATAGGGTTAGCAATGCTGTGGGCGCCTATATCCCCAGAAAGCCACATAAGGGGCTAGGTTTACCCATTAGAATTTGATGCAAAAACCTAATTCCTAACAATTATTCAGAAAACCGTCTAAGACTCTCTCTTACACACACCACCTCCTTGGATTCAGCAGAAAGACGGAAATGTCTTAACGGATATGGTAGCCACAGTTTAAAGGATAACTGTCTTTTTATTTTTTTGCTGTAGGGCAAGTGATAGGTAACATTTTTGCAATAGACTTTATTTAGCCAAAACGTTTATTTTTGGTAGAAAACTGGGGCTGAGATGGCCCGTAGCCGCACTCTCTGAAATGAGTGTTGCTAAGGGCCATCCGTCTCCTATTAGAAAAGGGGAGACAGGCTGTGCAAGCGCTGTGCTTCTGCCTCCCAGGGAGACTGGCTGTGCAGGCGCTGTGCTTCTGCCTCCCAGGGAGACTGGCTGTGCAGGCGCTGTGCTTCTGCCTCCCATGGAGACTGGCTGTGCAGGCGCTGTGCTTCTGCCTCCCATGGAGACTGGCTGTGCAGGCGCTGTGCTTCTGCCTCCCATGGAGACTGGCTGTGCAGGCGCTGTGCTTCTGCCTCCCATGGAGACTGACTGTGCAGGCGCTGTGCTTCTGCCTCCCATGGAGACTGACTGTGCAGGCGCTGTGCTTCTGCCTCCCATGGAGACTGACTGTGCAGGCGCTGTGCTTCTGCCTCCCATGGAGACTGACTGTGCAGGCGCTGTGCTTCTGCCTCCCATGGAGACTGACTGTGCAGGCGCTGTGCTTCTGCCTCCCATGGAGACTGACTGTGCAGGCGCTGTGCTTCTGCCTCCCATGGAGACTGACTGCAGCGCTGTGCTTCTGCCTCCCATGGAGACTGACTGTGGCGCTGTCTTCTGCCTCCCATGGAGACTGACTGTGCAGGCGCTGTGCTTCTGCCTCCCATGGAGACTGACTGTGCAGGCGCTGTGCTTCTGCCTCCCATGGAGACTGACTGTGCAGGCGCTGTGCTTCTGCCTCCCATGGAGACTGACTGTGCAGGCGCTGTGCTTCTGCCTCCCATGGAGACGGACTGTGCAGGCGCTGTGCTTCTGCCTCCCATGGAGACTGACTGTGCAGGCGCTGTGCTTCTGCCTCCCATGGAGACTGACTGTGCAGGCGCTGTGCTTCTGCCTCCCAGGGAGACTGTGCAGGCGCTGTGCTTCTGCCTCCCAGGGAGACTGTGCAGGCGCTGTGCTTCTGCCTCCCAGGGAGACTGTGCAGGCGCTGTGCTTCTGCCTCCCAGGGAGACGGACTGTGCAGGCGCTGTGCTTCTGCCTCCCAGGAGACGGACTGTGCAGGCGCTGTGCTTCTGCCTCCCAGGAGACGGACTGTGCAGGCGCTGTGCTTCTGCCTCCCAGGAGACGGACTGTGCAGGCGCTGTGCTTCTGCCTCCCAGGGAGACGGACTGTGCAGGCGCTGTGCTTCTGCCTCCCAGGGAGACGGACTGTGCAGGCGCTGTGCTTCTGCCTCCCAGGGAGACGGACTGTGCAGGCGCTGTGCTTCTGCCTCCCAGGGAGACGGACTGTGCAGGCGCTGTGCTTCTGCCTCCCAGGGAGACGGACTGTGCAGGCGCTGTGCTTCTGCCTCCCAGGGAGACGGACTGTGCAGGCGCTGTGCTTCTGCCTCCCAGGGAGACGGACTGTGCAGGCGCTGTGCTTCTGCCTCCCAGGGAGACGGACTGTGCAGGCGCTGTGCTTCTGCCTCCCAGGGAGACGGACTGTGCAGGCGCTGTGCTTCTGCCTCCCAGGGAGACGGACTGTGCAGGCGCTGTGCTTCTGCCTCCCAGGGAGACGGACTGTGCAGGCGCTGTGCTTCTGCCTCCCATGCTTCCCTGGTGGGCACAGGAGTTAAAATTACATTTATATTCTTTCTATGCAATCTAATGCTCCGTTACATTCACTGACCTGGGAACCCTGTGATAATAATTCATGGGGCAGCCACCGGAAGTAGAAGCAGTGTGCGCAGTGAGCCGGCGGCTGCTTCATGAATTATTATCACAGGGTTCGCAGGTCAGTGAATGTAACGGAGCATTAGATTGCATAGAAAGAATCTAAAAGTAATTTTAACTCCTAAGACTCCTGTGCCCAGCCTTCTGCCTCCCAGGGAAGCATGGGAGGCAGAAGCACAGCGCCTGCACAGCCTGTCTCCCTGGGAGGCAGAAGCACAGCGCCTGCACAGTCCGTCTCCCCTTTTCTAATAGGAGACGGATGGCCCTTAGCAACGCTCATGTCAGAGAGTGCTGCTACGTGCCATTTCAGCCCCAGTTTTCTACCAAAAATAAACATTTTGGCTAAAGTCTATTGCAAAAATGTTACCCATCACTAGCCCTACACTTTAACAATGTCCTCCTCTAAACTGGACAGATTAGGTTTATGGACGTACATGGCAACGTTCTACTGCTTTGAATATATAATGGGTGGCTCTTCCTTTCAGAAGTCTATGGTTTACTTCCAGCAGGAAGCACAATGGCATACAAAGCTAGATGCACTCTTAAAAAGGAAATGTCCACCTTAAATTGACAATGGTCTGCTACGTTCTGGTGCTTCACCTTGCACAAGGTTGGATACATTTCCACCGAGGTTATTAGGTCACGTATAAGACAGTGGAGTAAATGGCCATATATATGAAATAACAAAACTACATACACAATATCACAAAGGATCCTAGTAATTAACTTTCCAGGTAAATGTATACAAGTGAAATTTTCTCAAAAATGACGTTTTTATGCCAGGCCTCAGGACGGATGACATACATGTAAACAGGCACCCAGCAGTGAGCAAGCTGCAAAAACAATATCATCTTTGTACACCAATTCCATTTTACGCCTGACTAAGTGGGTCAATAATCCGAGATGTTGGCCGAAGAAAAGAAGACCATCAGACATCTACAGTGAGCAGACACTACATTACAGAAATGCCCTGTACACACGGAGACTCTATGGGAAGTAAATCTTCACAGTTAGGCCTCATGCACACAAATAATTTTCGGACCATATACGGAACCATTCATTTCAATGGGTCCGCAAAAAAAAAAAAACGGAAGTTACTCTGTGTGCATTCCATGTTCACATATCCGTTCCACAAAAAGATAGAACATGTCCTATTATTGTCTGCATTACGAACAAGGTTAGTACTGGTCTGATAGGGCAGTGTTTCCCAACCAGAGTGCCTCCTGCTGTTGCAAAACTACAACTCCCAGGTTGCCCGTGCAGCTAAAGGCTGTCCGGGCATGCTGCGAGTTGTAGTTTTGCAATAGCTGGAGGCACGCTGGTTGGGAAACACTGTGATAGGGGGTAAGCTGTTCCGTAGAATACGGAATGCACACGGACGTCATCTGTATTTTTTGTGGACCGCAAAATACATACGGTCGTGTGCGTGAGGCCTTAGTCTATATATTGTAGTGCAGGAGCCGACGATCCCACACATCCAGTGCCAATGTCATCGGCCACAGTAGATCAGATGCCTATATAAAGAATGCTGAAATTGGCGCTCACCTCTGAAATGTAATCATACCGCCCCACCCCCTCCATGACACCCGCTCCACCCAGAGAGAAGTTCTGTACAGTTGCATAGTCTTGGGGTTATTATACAGTCACATGTTTGGGCTTAGGATAAGCATGGCTGCCCAATAATAACTGGTTCTGGAAGGGGGTCCAATTATACAATAACCTGGCGTTGGTGGCTGCTGTACAAGGGAAGCGGTGTGTCTAAATCTTGGACGCAGGGTTTACGGCCTCCCCCTCCGGTGGGGTCAATTGAAGGAGGTGAGTAATGGGGAGACACACAACCTGTGTTACCAGTAATCACTGGACAGGGATTGTTCTGGTATACACACAAGGAACCATGTGGGGGCCGATGGCTAAATGTTGGAATCCTAGTAGGGAATGGTGGTTAGCAGTGGTAGGATTCAGGGTTTCTGAATGGACTGGGAGCACTGGAAAATGGTTATAGACCAGATGGCTAACCTTTGGCACTCCAGCTGTGGGGAAACTACGACTCCCAGCATGCTTTATTCCTTTTTATGGAGTTCTGAGCACAGCCAAGCAAGTGTGCATCTTGGTAGTTGTAGTTTTACCACAGCTGGAGTGCCGGAGGTTGGCCATCCCAGGACTAGGCTGACCACTAGAAAGAATCGTTTTTTTAATAGCAGGGAGTTCACTGTTAAACTGGACCCGATGCCTTGCAGGACTAGCTCAGCCGAATGTGGTGATGGCCTTCACTTACAAGATTATCCACAGTCCAATATAGTCTGACTCTGTACTTTATCATTTGGCTACACCTGGCTGCTGTGCATTTACCTTATTAACCCTAAACCCCCAGCCCACCATCCACTACTGTCCACCTCTGACTTAGATTACCTTGTCACAGGCAACCAACATGACACTATCAGTATGAGATATTTGTGGATGGGGGCATATGTCCTGAGGTCCGGCAGCCCATCATATTAGGCCAATCAGCTGCAGCCTCCTAAGTAAATGCCACCGGCACAACCTACTATTAGCTCCAAGTAGGGGGGTTTACAACTGGCCTTGTCCAAGAGCTCCTCAGTACAGGCACTCTTTACAAAGCATACAATTGCAACCGCTGGTTGTGACAACCTGAGGGTGGCATCAATGCATAAGGTGTGCTCCTCTGATTGGTGTTTAGTTAATGCTGGATGGGTTCTGGAGGCTGGCATTAACACACGAGGTGGGCTCTAGTTGCAGGTGGTTGGGGAGTTTGTGTTGAGAAGACATGGAGGAGGATGGGAACGTGGGGAACCCAAGATGTCTTGACAGCCAACTCTGCAGAGATGAATCATGGTGGTCTTGGCCGAGGGGAGAAGAAAATACGCTTGTAACTGTTGTGTATTATATCTGTGACCTGACGGTGTAGTATTCTTCTGTATGATCAGTGGCTGTGAATTTAGAAAGTAGTATTCAGGGACAGTGTCATCTCACCCCTGATCCCATCTCCCCATGCTTCCAAGTAGATCTCAGCATACAACAGAAGATCTCCACATTTGTTTGCCTACCCCTGTCACATTGCGTTCCTGGATTTATTGTATCAGCACAGCTCTTAGGTTCAGGCCTCCCCCCTCAGGAATTTTTGTACCTTGCACAACCCAAGCAATCCCAAGGTACGGACTTACAGAAGGAATGTGGGCAGATCACTTGTGGTGTCACACTGTTCTCGGCCTCAGCAACATAAATGTTCAACGTCATAGTATGAATGCAGAAAGTCCACAGATATTTCTGACAGAAAACAAGATCTTCCATCAACACCCACAACCCATTATACTACCTGGCTCCTGGGACTTGTCAAACCCTTGGAATGCATTACGTTGCATACTCCAGACTAGAGTTCATGCTTAGTAAGGTGGTACATAATGTCCACATCATGGAAGCAACACAAAGTCCCCTCACCAAAGTGGTTTTACTAACCCAAACTTCAATTACGGCAATAAAGTGTTCTAGTATAGTTCTGCTCAATACACAGGCGTCTGGGTGCTGAAGTTGTGGCCTAAATCCTACCAATACATTAGTATCATCTGATGAGGGTGTCCATCATGGTACTAATTCTACCACACCAGCTCTATAGCCGTATTGTCTCGCAGGAGACAGGTGGGTGGCCTGTAATTATGGAGGATTAAGTAACATACTCGTACGTGCCATACATTATTGAAAAGTTGCATACACCAATTGTCTGTTCATGGATCCCTGTTCCCATCATGATGCTCAAGAAAAAAAAGGCTGGAGGAGACATGCTTCAGCTAGAGCGGCATTGGGTCATGAGAACCACAACCTCAAGATTTCCCTAAGGGAATTCCAACATGATCGTTTACATCACGGGGCACATGGAGGTTGGCTTGTTATTTTACAGCGTCCATCACACTACAGTTGTCATACAGCACTCAGGTCAGGGTTTCCCATCGCCCCATGTGAAATTCAACCTCATGTTGGCCATAGACGGACTCAATTCAGAAGACTGAAATGAATGGGTCCGCACCCATACCGCAATAAGCCCTCACACTGTAATAAAAGTTTCTGATGGAATGACTATGAGGAGATAGATGAACAATCTATCAGGCAGGGTCCCCACATCTAGCTATTCTCCTTGAACCGGGCGTGTTATCCCATGACTACAAGGTGTCTGCCTGTATCATACATGAGGGTATCCACCACAACCCTTATCCTCCTGGCACGCCCGTCCCTGCATTTCCCGTCTGAGCACAGGAAACAAGTGCAGCAGCTTCTCTACGGACCTGCTGTGGTTTCCACACATCCGCTGCTTTATGAAACCCAGTGCAGGCTCACACCGATATGTTTAGTGCAATGTAAGTAACATCGTAAACGGGCCACACAGGGGGTTAACATGTAATGGAGCACACAAATGTGGCAAAAATGTAAAAGAACATTTTACTAAAGAGTATCGGCTTCTGGGAAAGCTGGGTAACATCATATGGCCACCATTACAGCATTCACACAGTAATTTATGGGAGGCTGGAGTCAGGGAGCGTCAGAAGTCTGCCTTACAGGCTCCACAGCCCACACCAAACGCAGCCAACAAGGAGACTCTCCACTCCTCGCCTGACTGAAGGATCAGGCAAACTGAATTCTCCTGCCTGATCCTCTTTTCCTCCCAGGATGTTATCCGGCAGTGTTTTCTTCTCTCTCCCACTGACAACACAAAGAACTAAGGTGTATGTGTATGGGGGTGTCGGGAAAGACAGCGGTCACTGGAACCACAGTACATGTGCACCTTCACAATGGGAAAAAGTCCATCCAGAAGTGAACAGGTACCTGCTGTGGTTTAGAAGATTAAAGGTCATCTGTCAGCAGACTTGCACCCACGAGTTTCATGTGCTTTTAGCAGCTGAAGGCATCTGTGTTGGTCATCGATATCAGATCGGGGGTCTGAACAACACCTGGATCTAAATACTTTTGTAATTGCATGTAATTAAAATTCTGCAAAGCCACCGAGTTATTCAATGAATATGTATCTGTCTAGTCTGTATAGCGCCACCTGCTGTTTGTTTCTTCTTATTTCCTCTTATTTTGTCCGGCTCACTGAGATGGCCGCACATGCTCAGTTCAATTGCCTCCTGAGCGGTGATAGGGAGAGCATGGACACGCCCCCTAAGCTGCAGCAGAATAGACACGGCCCCTGAGCTGTCAGCTTGATATAAATCTAGCAGAGCAATGATTGTGGAGATCTCTGGATCCATGGGAGGTACAGGGCTGGTTCTAGCTTTGTTAGAAAAGAGATCGTCATGTACTATATGATGTCTGATTTTCGCATTAGTCATTGGAGAACCTATTTAAGTATCTTCCTACAAGAATCAGGAAGAGATAAAACAGAATGATTAACAAACCATGCTTGGCTCATATCCTAATGAATAGGGCAATTCATATAGTACATCTATAGCGTACAATGTTATTCTGAAGAAATACCGCCTGCCAAAAATGAAAATCTGGCTGCGGCCAGCAATAGCTTTCCCTTCACCATTTCATCGTGTGTAGTTAGATGTAGCAGATTTGCTGGGGAAAGTTCTGACTGCACCATTCATGTGAGCTGGAAACCCACGCACCTGCCCCGTTCCCAGGTACGAAATGCATTTCAGCCACATGTGAACTTAGCCATACTTCTCTTCTGTCCTCCATAAGAACCCACGTGTCTCCCAAAATAGAAGAATCCTCCCCCCGGCCTCCCTTTCAGCTCTTCATGTGAGGCAGCTTTCCGCTACCTTTCTCTGTAGAAGCTGGAGAACCCCGTAGTTCTACAAGATGCCGTCATACCTAATGGTTATGGTGGTCCTTCTCTTGCAGCGCCATCAGTACGTCAATATATTTATTCATGATCTTGTAGAAGGCTTGCACAGTCATATCAAAGTACTTAACACTGAAGAGGACAGTATACTGCTACAGAGGGATCTGGATAGTTTGGAGGCTTCGGCGGAGAAGTGGCAGATGAGGTGATAGACTGAACCCTCCGAACCCTGCTGAAAACCTGTGACAGATTCCGCTTAGGGTACCTTCACACTGGCGTTAGGTGCGGATCCGTCTGTTATTTGCACAGACGGATCGGCACCTATAATGCAAACGTTTGTATCCGTTCAGAACGGATCCCTTTCATTAGCTTTAAAGAAGAATGTCAAAGTCCAAAACGGATCCGTTTTGAATTACATTGAAAGACAATGGGGAACGGATCCATTTTCAAATGCAGCATATTGTGTCATTAAAAACGGATCCGTCCCCATTGACTTACATTGTAATTCAAAACGGATCCATTAGACTCCGCCTCTTCAGACGGACACCAAAATGCTGCATGCTGCTTTTTGGTGTCCGCCGCAAAAACAGAATAGAAGCGGAACAGAGCCGAACTGATGCATTCTGAGCGGATCCTTATCCATTCAGAATGCATTGGGGCTGAACTGATCCGTTTTGGACCGTTGGTGAGAGCCCTGAAACGGATCTCACAAACGGAATCCAAAACGCTAGTGTGAAAGTAGCCTTACCTGTCAGCGGGTCCAGAGCAGTACCTCTCTGTCACTGACAGCAGATGCATGGGTGTTCCAGCAGCGGGCGGGGGGCACCTCAATGCCTCATTCACCCTTCACAGTGACCATAAAATGCATTTATTTAGAAGGTTGCAGCCATGGACAAGTACAACAAAGGCACGGATGGAGTCACCGCTTCTGTAGCTATGTAGCCATGTCACCAGTTTCGTAGGTGCTTTCTAGGGGACAGTTTCCCCTTAAATCCTTGTAAGTAAGTATGCAATAATTGGAAAACTGTTATGCTTTTCCTCCTTCACGGAGAGCAGAGAACAACCTCTACTATCCCCCGATGGTGGCAACATCTCTGACAAGAACATAAGAGCCTTACATTGATAAAATGATTAACATTTCTAAGCCTCCTAAGAAAGTTAAGTTAATTATACAACATTATGCTGTCTATACATGCTGGGGAGTACCTGAGTCTGCCCCCCCATTAGAGACCCCCCCCCCCATCCCAATATACGGTGGCCGATATAGTGGTAATGACAGGATACTGACCTGTATATAATGCTTTCTACTACCTAAATACAGTTTTGCTATTAGTTGGCCGAGCCGTATGATGTAAAACTGTAACTTACTACTGACCAAATACCACTCATGGTGCTTGTATCCAGAAAAAGGCCCCCAGTCTGCTTCCCCTATTCATCACATTGTCCGTTATCTCTCCCTATACTTCCTTAGTTGGCGGTAATGACCATTTTCGATTAGCCATAGTGGGTAAGGGCATTACGCATGGTTAGGGCCTACAAATTCTCTCCTCATAGTTATACTCCGATAGATAGAACTGGTCATGCTATATTCTTTGTTGGCTCTTACTTATATCAAATAAATGTTGAAAATTTTCAATAAAGTTAAAAGAAAAAAAAAGTGGCCACGTGTTGTTCTTGCCATTCAATTCTACAGGAGTCCTGAAAACTGCTAAGTAAGCACACCATTTCTGGAAATTCTGTAGAAGTGAATGAAGAGAGTCGTGCATGCAGTTCCCAAGCTAGGACCCACACCTATCAGACAGTTCTGTCCAGATGGGAATACCCCTTT
Source organism: Bufotes viridis (assembly GCA_033119425.1). Classification (NCBI taxonomy): domain Eukaryota; kingdom Metazoa; phylum Chordata; class Amphibia; order Anura; family Bufonidae; genus Bufotes; species Bufotes viridis. The sequence continues at coordinate 387,750,267 of CM065590.1, forward strand.
AATCCTGCAGCAGGGACGCTGCTGTACTGCCGGTTGGGAAGGATTTCCTGATCCAGGCACTTGTCTCACAGTCAGATATAGGACAGTGTGGAGGAGGAGGGGGACATGGCTGAGAAACGGAGACAGAGGATTTCTTTATAGATTTCTTAATTGTAAAAGGAGACAAACATGATCAAAAGAAAGGAAGAGACTCAGGAAGGAAGTGCTTTTTTTTGTTGCTATGTCTACTGCATCAATTCCGTGTTCAGACGAGAGGCTGGCACATATGTATAGGCAGTAGTAGGTGGGTTCATTTCAGCGACATTGGATTTTCCTCTTCACCCATGAGTCAATGGGAGGACTACAATATCTTTTCAGGATACAAACAGCTGCATATAGTGTGCATTAACTGTGCCATGGCCATATATTCCACGACCAGACCATCTTTCTGTGCTACCAATAATACATCTCTGAGGGTCTAGAATGTGTAAAGGAGTGGTGGATTCTTATACCCCGATATCACAAGATGACCCAATATCTAAAGGGCAAGACGTTCACTCTCATCATATCACGACGGGGGCAATATAGGGAGGAATATTTGCAGGATGGCAGGCACTATGAGGTTCCAGGGACAGTCTGCAATGAGCCATACTATCTGGCACGATATAGGAGTTGTAGTCTAGGCTTGGAGCCTTGGACACCAAAGTTATGGGAAGGTCTACTTTTGGCTGTTTGGACAGAGTGTTGCAGAATTATCCTATAAATGACAATGCCACGTCACAAATGCTGTGCTCCGATTATACCTGTTCCGCCTTAAGACTTCCCCCAACGTGAATGAAGGGTATATTGTGCCAAGAGGATTGCCTAATTTTAGAAGTTTAACAAACCCTGAAAACTTGTGTCTGCTCCTCAGTCACCGTGTCCTACAGAAACGCACAGAGCAGCAAATGCACCTCTCAGCATTTACCAGTCGCCCAAAAATCAATATGCAATTCTCGGATTACCACAGGATTAGTAATAGAGACAACGTGGGACACGCGACTTTCAGGGACGGGAATCAAAAGCATTTGGGAAAAGTCTGTGAATAAATGGTTTGTATTAGAGGCACTAGCAGACCGGGATGTCCCGAGTAAGGTCATATAAAAAAAGGAAATACTGAAAAACATAAAAATATCGAGAAGAAAAAAAAAATACCACAACATGAGATAACAGTTGAGAAAGCCAGCAAACCGTCCCTCTCGATATGATATCTGAAATCCCCATATGACAGGAAAGGCAGACGACACTTCCCTCATCAGCGTGAAGTCACGCCTGCCGGCCCACTACAGCAAACCACCCCAAAAACGAAAGCCGCACTGTAACTGGTTGGCGCGGGCCACTTACAGGCCATTCAACAACTGGCGATAACATCTGCAGGAAAGTAGGGGTGCATTCTCAATACCATTTTGTTTTCCGTTCTGATCCACATTTTTTTAAAAACCGCATCTGTTATTTTGAGCATCACTTATGCTCGGTTACCAATAAAAATAACCGATCTGTCTTTTGTGTCAGTTCTGCCAGATGTGTTATTCCTGCGAGCCTTTTTTCTCTCACCTTTGCACATATGCGGCAGAGCCAGTTCTCCGGAACCGGCACCTGTCCGCCGGGCCCCATTGACTATAGCGCTGTTCCCTGCAGGGACTCGCAGTTTAAATGGAACAAGAAGCACCGCTCCATTCAAAGTGTAGTGGGTTACATTCACTTCAATGGGAGCCGAGCTGCAGTAACCCAGCATGGCCACTACACTTTGAATGGCGCTGTGCTCCCTGTTCCATTTCCACCGCTAGATAGAGCACCGAAGGCGGCAGGGAACAGCTTGTGGGGTGTCAGACCCTCACCAATTGGATAATAATGACCTATCCTGAGGTTCTCAATATCATAAGGCTGGATTACCCATTTATCTAAGAGAACACGAGAGCCATTTTTTTAAATGACTGGAAAAGGGCAGGCATGAATGGATATTTCCCCAGAAAAGCTCGGATCTTTGCAATAAAATCCTTTCACATTTCTCAGCCCATAGTAAACCATGTCCCCCAACTAATGATCATTTACCGCTTAAAACCAAGGACTGTTCTGGTCGGTGGTGCAGACTTCAGGCGCAGGGACTGACTTAATTAGAAAATCAGAAAATCATTAGGATTGTCCATGATGATAAGGGCTCGCAATGATAACTGTCCAATGTGAATGACGACACTACCATCCAGCCAAACCACAAGTCACTTTGAGCACTGATTAGCGGTAAAGACAACACGTACCGCTGCCTAGTACACAGCTCGCACCAGAGCCACTGCGGGCCAGTAACGGACGCTCCTGCCAGATTATCCTGATGAAAATAGGTTCCTTTCAAACCACCAATCATTCGGTGACCTAGAACTTGTTCGGGTAACGGCCTCAAGTCGCCTCCCATAAACTATGTGCACATGGCAATAAGCCGCTAGATAACCAAACAGCCAATCAGTAGAGAGTATCTAACACATCATATGACGTAAATATATTATGGTGAAGATCCTTACAAGACTCTTGTCTTATAAAAAAAGAAAACATAGTTGAAGAAAAGTAGGTTAATCACAGAGAAGAGCGGCCATATTCTCTGTAGGAGGTAAAATTCCTGCCAATTCCTGATGATCAACCCCAGCAGACGTTTGATTACAATAATTTGCCGTGACAGGAAGAAGTCTCCTCCAGATTTTCACCTCAAGAAAATCCACAAGTAATAATTTGAATCTTTCTCCTACGATTAAAAAAATGAAGCAGTGAGTTGAAGACAGGTGTCTCTTGTCCTTTTAGGTTGTCTCTTGCTTGGAAGGTAACTTTAGTGTAATGATGTGCACTGGATAAAGCCTCATTCACACCAGTGGTCAGTGATGCATCTGTGAAGATGTCCGAGAAGGATCCGTATTATGTCAGTTTTTTGTTGTCCGTGTTTCACTGACATTGAACAGCTGAAAAATAATTTTTAAAGCATCTCTTCTTAATGATCCATGAAACACGAATGCAACACGGATGGCATCCGTGGTTTTCACAGACCCATAGACTATAATGGATCCGTGCTAAAAACACTGACCCACAAACCGTGCCAAAACACCGATGTCTGAAAACACACATTAAAATGAACTGGGATGTGTTCTGCCCGTGGAGAACATGTACAGCACATGTCCGTGGAACACTGACGTGTGAATGAGGCTTAAAGGGAACCGGTCATCAACGTTATGCTGACCTCACTGTGGGCAGCATAAAATACTGACAGACGCACTGATCTCAGCGGTGTGTCACTCATGAGCTAAAAGTAAGTGGTTGCCGAGAACCAGCCTCATAATCATCACAGCACAGGCCTGGAAAAGAGTCACATCCACCTGAGAAGGGTCCTAATCTCCTGCTCTCTGGCCCAAGCACTGACGATTGACAGTTCTCTCCTAGAGAAAAAGGGAGAAAACTAGGTAGAAGCCTGTCCGTCATCAGCAGGTGGGCAGGAGAGCAGGAATTCATGAATAACTGACTCTTCTTAGGTAGATGTGACTCTTTTCCAGGCCCAGTCTGCAATGATTGTGATGTTGGTTCTCGGCAACCACACTTTTATCTTATAAATTACGGACTGCTGAAATTAACTCACCTATCTCTACTTTATTCTGCGGTTAGTATGGGCAGCACAAAGTTGATGACAGGGTCCCTTTAATACTGCTCTCTTCAGCTAATGTAATGTTCTTATTAAAGCGGATCTTTGGAGAAAAACGATGGCAGGAGATTTAAGGAACGTGATTAGGTATTTTTATTAAACCACTTAAGTGGTGCAATTAGCTGTTCTGATCCCTTACCATATATAGTACTATCTCCGCAGCTATCTTTACTGCATAAAAGACCATGATACAACCTGTGCCTTACGTCTGGAGGAAATTAACGTCATGGCTGATTTCAGATGACCAACAAGTCAGCCGTTTAGTAAAGTCTCCCCAATTCTGCCTGCTCGCAGCAGTTAGGCGTTTTTCAGTGTATGATCAGGCAAACGACGTGTAAGTCACATGACTATCCAGTTATACACCCGATTGTTAGGATTTTCACTTAATATTACACCTTTTTTCTTTGTGTGTGTGTCTTAGTTACTTGGGCAGCTGTAGCGCATTGCTGTGGTGCGCTGTGTCACGTGGGAGCGCTGACATCTCCTTGGGCTGCGGGCTGGAGCGCATGGGGTGAGTTCCACCCCTCCTCCAGAGGAGACAGCGCTCCCATTGGTGTTCCTGGCGCATATAATATACAGCAGTCCGATTACACATATGTAATTACTTATGTTAATAAATAGGGTGGCACCTCCAGCCTATATTTGGTCGATTCCGAGCCACCATGCATTGCCTCCTGACTAAGCTGTGGCTAAACACGCGTCAAGGTTTTTTTTAGTGAGACGCGTTGTTTGCATATCCCTCCATCATGGCTAACGGTATGTAGGCGAGGTTGAATGGGTTCTCTACTAGGCGATTATAGGAGGTGGGTAAGAGTATCCTGTGATGGATGCAGTTCACTCCCCCACTGTGTGTGTGTGAGGTTATCTACACAATGATTCAAAGAGGAGAGAAGAGTCCACCTTGCTGGGGCCGTACGTGGCATGTGTAACATCTCACTTAGGGGCAGACAAACACGTGTGTTTGGATTCATGCATCTTTCCCTGTGTTTGACACTTTATGTAATGCTAATAATATTCCCTGTATATTGTATTTGAGATAATAAAATTGTATTTTTAGGATACTTGGCATATGTCTGTTCTTTGATGCAGTGTTGTAGTTCATTGTGAACATATGCCATGAAATAGAATTGGTTCTGAGGCTTGTGTTGGTTCAAACGACAAGAGGACCCTATAACTACGCTAGTGAGTACAACAGCACCGACCAAATGCCCCCAGGAGACTCAATAGGGAGTTGTAGGCAACAGATGCTCTGGTGACTGATCCTAATCTCTGACGTAAGCAGCTTCTAAAAACTCATAAAATTAAATATTTCCAATCTGAGTGTAACATTTTCCAACGAGGTTAACAAAACAACGTTACTGGGAGGAAGCAAATAGACCGAAAAAACTTGAACTCTTCCCATTTCAGCCTAAATAGAACAAATGTACCAATGCCAATGGCTAGAGAGAACTTCACACAGCTCAAGTCACCATAAACCAGTGCTTCTCAAATAGTGGGGGGCGCAAGGCTCCGTAAAGGGGGGCTCGTTTGACCTCGGCAAACACTGTCATATTGGATGTCCAGATCGGATTATCCGACTCACTCGCAAGTGGCGTCCCACACGGCGTCGGTTGCCTAGCAACTCTACGGCTGGAGAGAGCAGCGCGGCGCGATCACTGGAGATTGTCCCAGCGCAGCCCGACGGGAGGACCACGTGACCGCCAACGCACGTGACACATGCAGAGGACCCGTGGAGACAGGTGACTTTTAGACCCGGAAATCGGTCCTCTGTACAGAAAAACGCCTGAAAGAAAGGAGTTGAACACATATAAAAGGGGACACCGATTCAGCCAAAAAAGGTCAGTGTTCTGATGAAAAGGCTTTTATTATGCTTTGAAACGCGTCAACGCGACCTGTAGGAGGCATTCATCCATCTATTCCTTATTGCCATTGCTCCACAACTGATGTAAGTGTGGCTCATTTTTATGCAGGGGGCGCGAAATGTTTTCTTCTTCCTAGGGGGGGCATGACAGAAAATAATTGAGAAGCACTGCCATAAACCAAATGGATTCAATGGGGCACATTTATTAAGACCAGTGTTTCACAAGCCAGTTCTGGCAAAAAGCCAGAGTATAGTCCAATAAAATAAAGGTGTCACATCTTCTGGCTGTCCATGTGGTAGAAAACAGAAATCTACACTTGCCATTAGCTGCAACAGATTACAGTTATAATTCATACAACCTAAATCTGTCGGGCAATGGAAGGTCACACCCCTCCCACCAAGTCCCATCCACTTTTCACTGCCCCTAAAGTGGCGATAAAGTGGTAAGTATCACAAATTATTGCACAAATATGGAAGGCTTCACAATTTGCCACTTATTTACACCCCAGGCTGGGGCTACACGGCAGTCTTGGCGGTGACACCCATTGTGTGACCAGGGATCTCTGTGTAGCAGAGAAGCCATAGAAGTGAGTGGGGTCGCAGCACGACTTGCAAGCTGCTGTAAAGGCAACCTCAGAATTGCAAAAAAAAAAAAAAAAAATACAGCCCTGTTCGATTTTTGTTTGAGATTCTGGGGTCACATTGCAACCCCATTCATTTCTATGGCTGCGTGGCGCAAGATCACAGTGTAGCCCCAGCCTAATGGCTGCTGTATGACTTTGGGCGCCATACAAGTCAGGACTTTAGAGGAAAATGCAACTTCTCCAGTCACTAAAAAGCAGGACAAACCTGAAATACAACCTGAGCTATTTTAGGTGCCTCCTGTCCTAACTAATACAAGCACCATTAACCCTACAGGAAGATTTGTTTCACTCCTGCCATGAGGTAAAACAATGGACAGAGAATCCATGAAGACACTACAGGTACATTTTACCCATTTTCTAATGGGGATTCCATTCTCAGTGACTAGACATTGGCCCTCATTTTAAGAGAAAACAACACACGGGTATATTCTCTCCGAGAAGCGACACGCCAAGCATGCAAAGTGATTATGAACCTTGTTGATGGCTAAATTCTGGCTCCGCACAAAACAGAGCCATAACACGTCTGTGTGCATGACCACAAGACATAGACACATATGAACACAGACATAACAAGGATGGCGAGGAGCACCCTGGAGATGTATTACACAAGCACAGCGTTCTACAGAACCTCAGATTTCAATACTACTTAGGCCTCATGCACATGACTGTACCATGTTTTGAGGTCCACAAATTGCAGACCCATAAAACACGGATACTAGCCATGTGCGTTCTGCATTTTGCAAAGCTGAACATCCCTCCCTATGTCCATAAAACGGACAGAATTAGGGCATGTTCTATTTTCTTGTTTTGTGGCCCCACCACAAAAAATGCCGCTCAGATGCGGACCAAAATAACAGTCGTGTGCATGAGGCCTAAGAAAGATGTCCATACTAATGACAGCCACCAAACTTTGTATACTTGGGGTCTGCAAGACTCTTAGTAATACCTGGGGAGCCACTGACTATTAGCAGGATTTCCTTTAGGGTATGTCCACATGGACAGGTTTCCTGCTGCAGTTTTTGAAGACAAAACAAGAAGCAAATTCAAAAAAGAGAAGTCGTATCTGTCCTTTATACTTTCTCCCCTTTTATGATCCACTCCTGATTTTGGCTTCCAAAACTGCTTCAGGAAACCTGTGGCTGTACCCTTAGTACAAAAGGCAGCACGTCTGAAGGGGACAACCCCAATTGTTCTATAGAAAGAAGAAACCCACCAACCATTATTCTGGCCATGTTTATTACTCCTACATATACTATAGTGAACTACTGCCACAGGGGTCATACTACCAAAACTTGGTACTAGGATAAAAACTACAGTCACCATGGGATTTGAAATGAAACGAACAAGATGTGCTTTAACTGCAGACTATCAGCTTTAATTTGAGGGTATTTACATGCAAATCAGGTGAATGGTGTAGGAATTACAACAGTTTGCATATGTGCCTCCCACTTGTTAAGGGACCAAAAGTAATGGGACAATTGGATTCTCAGCTGTCCCATTGCAAGGTGTGTGTTATTCCCCCATTATCCCAATGACAATGAGCAGATAAAAGGTCCAGAGTTCATTTTAAGTGTGCTATTTGCATTTGGGATCTGTTGCTGTCAACTCTCAAGATGAGATCCAAAGAGCTGTCACGATCCGTGAAGCAAGCCATCCTTAGGCTACATGCACACGACCGCTGCCTGCCTCCGCGTCTGCACCTCCTTGAAATTTTGCGTCCGTCAAAAAAGACGGATGACGGACGTTTTTTTTTGACGGATCCGATTTTTATGGCAGATCCATTGTAAAAATGCCTATCCTTGTCCGCAAACGTGAAAAAAATAGGACATGCACTATTTTTTTGACAGAATGAAAACACGGATCATGGATGCGGAACAAAAACGGTTGACCATGCGCATTTTTTGACAGACCCATTGAAATGAATGGGGAAGCATCCTATCCGTGAAAAAAAACGGAACGGACGCGGAAACAAACAACAGTCGTGTGCATGGGGCCTTAGGCTGAAAAAACAAAACAAACCCATCAGAGAGATAGCAAAAACATTAGGCGTGGCCAAAACAACTGTTTTGAACATTCTTAAAAAGAAGGAACGCACCGGTGAGCTCAGCAACACCAAAAGACCCGGAAGACCACGGAAAACAACTGTGGTGGATGACCGAAGAATTCTTTCCCTGGTGAAGAAAACACCTTTCACAACAGTTGGCCAGATCAAGAACACTCTCCAGGAGGTAGGTGTATGTGTGTCAAAGTCAACAATCAAGAGAAGACTTCACCAGAGTGAATGCAGAGGGTTCACCACAAGATGTAAACTATTGGTGAGCCTCAAAAACAGGAAAGCCAGATTAGGGTTTGCCAAATGACATCTAAAAAAGCCTTCACAGTTCAGGAACAACATCCTATGGACAGATGAGACCAAGATCAACTTGTATCAGAGCAATGGAAAGAGAAGAGTATGGAGAAGGAAAGGAACTGCTCCTGATCCTAAGCATACCACCTCATCAGTGAAGCATGGTGGTGGAAGTGTCATGGCATGGGCATGTATGGCTGCCAATGGATCTGGTTCTCTTGTATTTATTGATGATGTGACTGCTGACAAAAGCAGCAGGATGAATTCTGAAGTGTTTCGGACAATATTATCTGCTCATATTCTGCCAAATGCTTCAGAACTCATTGGAAGGCGCTTTATAGTGCAGATGGCCAATGACCCAAAGCATTCTGTAAAAGCAGCCAAATAGTTTTTTTTAAGGGAAAGAAGTGGAATGTTATGCAATGGCCAAGTCAATCACCAGACCTGAATCCGATTGAGCATGCATTTCACTTGCTGAAGACAGTTGCAGTAGAGGCCTGGCAGAGAAATCACCCAGCCTCTGGTGAGGTCTATGCGTTCCAGACTTCAGGCTGTAATTGACTGCAAAGGATTTGCTACCAAGTATTAAAGTGAAAGTTTGATGTATGATTATTATTCTGTCCCATTACTTTTGGTCTGGTAACAAGTGGGAGGCACATATGCAAACTGTTGTAATTCCTACACCGTTCACCCGATTTGGATGTAAATACCCTCAAATTAAAGCTGACAGTCTGCAGTTATTACCTTTCAAATCCATCGAGGTGATGTATAGAGCCCAAAATGTTAGAATTGTGTCGCTGTCCCAATATTTATGGACCTGACTGTAGATTAAAGTCAAGTAACGTTACGGTAAAAGGCAATGTGGCTTTCCTCTGTAATATCTGGCCCGTGACCTATGAAAAGTTCTACGTTTAGCACTATACCCACTATCATACAGGAGTGCAGTTTAGAAAGCCAAAATAAAAGCGCTCTACTGCAGAAATCCTGCTACCATTTTTGTTCATTTTATATTATACTGAACTCTCCCAATTCTCTAAAATCGCAGAAAAAAAAGTTTTCCATTTGCAGATTTCAATAACTGACATAGAACCCTTTCACCAGTCCTTCACAGGGGGTAACACTTCCTCTCAGAGGTTTACATCTGCTTTAGTTCTACAGGATATGCTGAAACTTGCCCTTTTTGTTTTTAATAAAAACGCATTCCCCTTACGCAATGAGGGTGTATGGTATAGAAAGGAAGACTGTAACAAGCTGGAGAGCTCCACTCCCTCTGCATATGACCTGCATGTAGGAATGGGACTCGCACAAAGGCTTAAAGGGTTGTTCATCCCGAGGTTCCACCTGGGCAAACTCCCCTCTCACTGCTGGGTTCCAGCGTCTTCAGTCCCTCACATCAAATTCTGGTTTGACATGGGTGATATAGAAACAGCTATGCCATGTCCCCCATGCATCGTGTCATAAAACATATGGAGGACACATGAGCACTGAGGCCAGTCATTGGCTGCAGCAGATATTGAGTGGAGACCAGAGAGCAGCAGTGGCAGCAGGAACCCAGCAGAGGAGGGGGTAAGTACGCTTCCTTCTACAGGACTGGCAGCATGGGCGGGCTGCCTGAATGTCCTCTCCACCCTTTAAATGGGTTTTCCTGAAAACAGAACTTATTGCCTATGATTAGAGTTCCAACATTGGGGCCCATATTGATCATAAGAACAGGGGTCCTTTGTCCCCCATTTCTATGAAGCAGCAGGCGAGCATGTACACTGCCACTCCATTAAAAGTCTATGGGACTGCCAAAGAGCAGTCAACTGCAAGCCAAGAGAGACTGTCCAATTTCCCCTGTGCATGAAGAGAAACTACTTTCATCCATCAAGGACAAGAATGTCAAGCTTTCCTGAGATCCAATAAAATCATTCACCAAATATCTCTCAAACAAAACTGTATGCATTCCTAAAGGGGTTGTCCCATGTTACCATTTCCACGGTGAGATGGGACCAAGTGCCTGCTCGTGGTGGCCAAGTCAGCGCTCCACTCTTCCTGTAACTCCCATTAAAGCTACAATGCATCTGTAACTCCGACACTGCTGTTCGGTTCTCCTTTGGCATTACTGGACTGCATCATCTGAACAATAAGCCTATGGCTATACACAGCAACTACTGTACAACCAAGGACCGTGACATGGGGCTTTACTGCAAATCCGTGTGGTTTTTAAGTGAAACCATTGATTGGCATCGATGACCATGGACAACTGTATTGAAGACGAAAAAAGCACATGCTCAGGCAGATGCACACCAAAGGGTCACAATTTAATATATAGAAATCTTTAGTAGGAACCAACAAATTAAAAACAAAAAAAAACAAAAACAAACACAGAAACAGGAGATCTTCGTGCGCTGCGGAAAATGCAATTTTTTATTGCGAGTGCAAAGCGTTTTAATGCGTTTTGCATGCGTGTGAGAAAAATCGGCATGTTTGGTACCCAGACCCGAACTTCATCACTTAAGTTCGGGTTTGGGTTAGGTGTTGTGTAGATTTTTTATTTTCCCTTATAACATGGTTATAAGGGGAAAAATAGCATTCTTTAATACAGAATGCTTAGTAAAAGGACAATTGAGGGTTAAAAAAATAATAATTAACTCACCTCCTCCAATTGATACGTAGCTGCCTGTCTCCTGTTCTTTGTTCAGGACCTGTCACTATGGTAATGGACCATGTGATGAGCGCAGTGACATCACCACAGGTCCTTTTCCTGCCAGGTCCTGAAGATAGAAGAAGAAAGTAGCCAGGCTGCGCAAACAAATATTAGGCAAGTTTAATTATTTTATTTTTTTTAACCCCGCCATCTTTAATTTACTTATTATTCTGTATTAAGAATGCTATTTTTTCCCTTATAACCATGTTATAAGGGAAAATAATAAAGATCGGGTCCCCATGCCGATCGTCTCCTAGCAACCATGAGGGGGGGGGGAGGAATATCGCACCGCATCCGCACTTGCTTGCGATTTTCCCGCAGCCCCATTCCCTTCCTATATACGGCCTGCTTTGCGTGAAAAACGCAGAATATAGAGCATGCTGTGATTTTTACGCAACGCACAAGTGATGCGTGAAAATCACCACTCATGTACACAGCCCCATTAAAATGAATGGGTCAGGATTCAGGGCGGGTGCAATGCGTTCACGTCACGCATTGCACCCACGTGGAAAACTCGCCCGTGTGAAAGCGGCCATACATGCTCCTCTGGAATTCTCGGAAGAAAGATGCAAATGAGCTCTTAACAAGCTCTGCCTCTGATGCCACCCGATGTAAGGCAGATATCCTAAAAGTCAATGCTCGACCCTTTAAATAGGCCTTAAAACATGACTCGGATAATAAATAAGCCAGCATCTCATCTGCAGACAGCTGTTTCGGGGTAATTGCCCCTCATCAGTGCAGAGCAGAGAGTACTGGCTTAATTGGGTGAGAGGCCTAAGTCAGGATTTGGGGTAGAGAACACCTTATCACCCCGAAACAGCTGTCTGCAGATTAGGTGCTGACTTATTTAAAGGGGTTATCCAAAGTCTAACACATGCTTCCCAATGCCCAGGCCTCTCATATAGATTATACTTAATCCGCTTTGCTCCTGCTCCCCACACATTCGCCGCTGCATCAACCACGATGCTAGGGAAGCTCATCCCCTTGCTATTGCCCGCTCTCCCCCGTCGCTGGATGGTTTGATCCACTCGGGGAGATGCAGCGGTGGCCGTGCGGGGATCAGGAGTAAGCATAAACTATATGAATTAGGGGTCGACCGATTATCGGTTTGGCCGATATTCATGATTTGCACAGTTATCGGTATCGGCACCTAACCAGGCCGATATACCGATAACTGTGCCATCACAGAACATGAGCGCGTCGGTCTCAGCGCGGCCATGTTCCCTCAGCAGCACAGGGGAGAAGGAGGCAGTCCCTCCCTCCCCCTGTGCTGCACTGCCAATGGAGAGAAGAGGAGGAGGGGCTGAGGGCGCACTGGCAACCTATGGAGAGAAGAGGAGGAGGAGGGGTTAATTGCCGCGGATCGTAGCGCTCTATCAGAGGCAGGGTCTGGGCAATGTGTTTCTAATGCCTGCGTTTGTAATATCTGAAACGTTATTATCATTGGTGGCCAGTGCGCCCTCAGCCCACCCTGTCCACAGTATAAAAAACATTGGTGGCCAGTGCGCCCTCGCCCATCCCTCCTTCCTCCCTCCTCCCCCCCCCAATCCCTTCAGTATTAATATCATTGGTGGCAGTGGCCACAGGGTCCCCCACCTCCTCTCTTCTGATCGGAGCCCCAGCAGTGTAATGCTGGGGCTCCGATCGGTTACCATGGCAACCAGGACGCTACTGAAGTCCTGGCCGCCATCGTCTGTTCCTGCTGCTGTGTGCCCATAGCCCAGGGCAGCAGGGACAGTGTGAAGTCCTATTCACCCTGATAGATCTCTATTAGGGTGAATAGGACAAGGGATGTATAGAGCCCAGGTTCTACACCTAAGGGGGGAAATGGTAATAAAATAAAAAGTAAAAAAAATTAAAATAGTAAAAAAAACACCAAAATATTAAGTATAAATGAACCCTTTTCCAATTTTACATATAAAATATATAAACAATAAATAAAAAAATAAAAACATATAGCCGTGCCCAAAAAGTCCAAACTATTAAAATATTTTTTTTAAAAGCGTTAAACGCTGTAACAGAAAAAAAAATAAAAAAAAAATAATATTAAAATATCGGTATAAAATATTGGCCATCGGCCTGAAAGTTCACAGAATATCGGCATCGGCTCTAAAAAAAAAAAAATCGATCCCTAATATGAATAACCTAGGGCATGGGGAGGCATGTTTGAAACTCTGGATAACCCCTTTCATATCCAAGACATGTCTCATGGTGATAGCCGCCCTAGATCTGGCGGCATCAGAGGCAGAGCTTGTTAAGAGCTCATTCGCTTCCCTTTCTAAGAAGAGTCTCCACATGCAGCCTAATCCATGATAAGACCATCACCGAGAGAGCATGACGTACATGATTAGGTATGCATATAATAGAGTATCGTGTGCCACAGGTCATGATTATATCAGATAACAGAACAGCGAGAAAACCATACGGTAAGTAGAAGATATAAGTGTCTCTATACTCCATAAGAGAGATGATTACAGACACATCATAGTCAATGACATGCGAACAACAAGATAAAAAGTGCTAGTGCAAAAAGAAAAAATGTAGTGAAATATACAGAAGTTATACTATGCCCGGTGCCATAGATGGTCATGCACAAACAGCAGTGGTTGTGACGGCAGACATTTGGAGCTCTGCAATAACAAAGTAACCTAAGGGTCCATTCACACGTCCGTTGTGTTTTGCGGATCCACGGATCCGCGGATCCGCAAAACACGGACATCGGCGATGTGCGTTCCGCAATTTGCGGACCGCACATCGCCGGCACTCATAGAAAATGCCTTTTCTTGTCCGCAATTGCGGACAAGAATAGGACATGTTCTATATTTTTCGGGAACGCAATTGCGGACCCGGAAGTGCGGATCCGCAATTGCGGACCCGGCCGGGACATCGTCTGTCCCCATTGAAACTAATGGGTCCGCAATTCCGTTCCGCAAAATGCGGAATGGAATTGCGGACGTGTGAATGGACCCTAACAAGGCAGACGTCACCAGACCCACCAACATGAAAAGCAAGGGGCCCTCCGAGAATTGGAGGAGGCCTTGACTGTAATGCTCTGGCTTACAAAATTCCTTAAAAATGTTCAACTATGCAGCATGCATGTTCACACACTACAGGTTGCCAAGTCTCATTCAGTGAGAAATCCATCAGACAAGCTTTCTGGTGTCCCAGTCTGCAGCCCTGGAGCACAAATCTAAGCTGCCATCTTTAAAACCAACTTATGTCAAAGGGGATGTCGGCTTTCTGAACGTTCAGAAGAGCAGAGAGAAGGGCTCTGGATTTTACACTGAATGGGACTGTGCGGCCTGTAATTTATAACAATCCAATCAAGCTGCAGAAAAAAAAAAATGGGCGAAATTTTTTAATAAAACTCCAGAGATGATTTGAGCCAAGAATGCACACATTTCAGGTGTCAGACAAGCCCCCAAACGTCAGCAGTAGGTCTACGATTATAGCAGTCAGAAGAAAGCGCTTGATGGGAGGCAAACCTGTCTCTTAATTAGCTGTAGATGGGAAGATTAGCAGTGTCCTGCAGACCCATAAACACAACCAAAGACAATTTACATAGTTGGCATTCCGCTCTTCCAGACTGCAGGCTTTCTAGAAGTAACAGACAGCTGCCGCCTCAAAGGCGGTGACAGGCTCTCCAGGTGACCTGGCATCAAACGTTACATTTTTATCCTCTGGATAGGTCATCAGTACCTGATTGGTGAAGGTCCCACACCCAGAACCCCCCACTGCAGTCAATGAGCTGGTTTGAGAAGGCCACGGCGCTCCTGTGAGCCCTGCAGCCTTCTCGCAGCTTACCAAGCACAGCGATGTACATTGTATAGAGGCTGTGCTTGGTATCGCGGCTGCTCCTATGTCACTGACACATGAACGCGTGGTCACCCAGCCTAGGAACAGCAGAGAGAAGGCTGCGACGCTCATAGGACCCCCGATGCCTTCTCAAACAGCTGATCAGCGGATTTCCCTGTGTCAGACCCCCACCGATCAGATGCTGATGACTTATCCTGAGGATATCTATCTATCTCAGAAAACCCCTTTAAGGCATAGAGAGAGAAGGTGGATTTAATTACACCGGCGATAAGCAGCAGATTCTCCGGAAAGAAGTGTTCCTTCCCGACAGCTGCTTGTTCAGTGGGGGAGAAGCGCTACATTTACATGCAGTGATCACCTCCACAGTATGGGGGGAGGAGGAGGGATTGCGATCACTTGTCCTCATGCAGATGCATCATTTCTGAGCAGCAGATCACCGTTTAGACTGCACGATCTGCTGCCCAGAAACAATAATTTAGGCGTCTGCAAGGACAGGATCACCCGAAGAACGAGCATTTCACTTGTTCATCGGGTGATCTGTGGCATCTTTATAAGGGGAGATTGTCGGGAACGAGCCTTCGCAGGAACGTTTATTCCCAATTATCAGGCCTTCTAAATCCACCTATAGTTGTAGGCTACATGCTCATTATGGATATAATTAGCAGCCCGGCCACACGGATGCCACCCATGTGTTGTCCATCTGTGTTCAGACCCATTTAATTGAATGAGTCAGTGTGCAATCCACAAAAAATGTGGATTGGACACGGACCAAATGGGGCCTAATCCTGGTACAAGCGGCAGGCTTAACAGGCTTTAAGGTATGTGCTGATGCAGCACTCCCGAGCACCGGGAGAGCCCAGCACCGACTGAGTGGGGCTAATACATTTTTCTTCTTTTGCTGGGTGTCACATGTACATAGACTGTACCAGGGCTGTGGAGTCGGTAGATAAATTGTCCGACTCCGACTCCGACTCCTCAGATTTTGAAACTTCCGACTCCGACTCCGACTCCTCGACTCCGACTCCTCTGTATTTAATATGCAAATACGAAGCTGTTCCACCAAGTTCTTCTAATCTCCTCTAGCACAGAGAGGTAGTTGAGCAGAAGCTGCTGCCTTCTCCTTTGTGTGCTGATCTTCTGCTGAAGATAGAGCAGTGGGAGGATCCAGGACGGGGCAGGGGAAGGGGCATTTATTTTAAAACATGATTTTCCTAGTAGAATCCCATAGTCATGTTTAAAATTTAAGCTAACAATCTGAGTTTACATGTTTTATAGCCTTAGCTGAATGATAGCAGTTTTTCAAATGGTTTACAGCTTCAGTCTTGAACTATTGACTATCCATTCCCTTCACTTATACAAGTGTCTCCAGTCCTTAATCAGTTATCAGTGAGAGGCGAGGATAACCATGGGTTCCCTGTAACAGCAGACCACAAGACGATGGAAAGTGTAAGTATTGCTGCTCCTTAAAGGGATACTGACAGGCTGATTTTCCAGCTAAAGATATATATATACTGGTATTCATCAGAGAATTAGGAATAAAACTATACTAATGTTACCCCAGTTAAGCTGTACTTGTGTTTAAAAACATTTTAATCTGTATGCAAATTCACTATCTTTGTGCCCAATGGGGCAGCGTCTCCTGCGGCTTTGTGCCCAGCCGCGCCCGAAGTACAGCTTCCCAGCGCTGTTCCCTCGTTATTATTCACTGCACTGGCCTTTTTTTCAGGCTAGCCGAACGCTGAATTCCTGCGCAGGCGCACGTGTAGAGTGCTGGCAGCAGCCTCGTCTGGCTATGCTGAGGCTGTGCCAGCTTTCTCTCTTCCTCCTCGCTACCAAGTCCGGTCTAGTGCTGCCAGTACTCTACATGTGCGCCTGCCCCCTTGGGCACAAAGGTAGAGAATTTGCATATTGATTAAAACGTTTTTAAACACAAGTAAACCTCAACTGGGGGTAATAGTCGTCTGGTTGTATTCCTAATCCTCTGATGAATACCAGCAGATATATCTTTAGCCGGTAAATCAGCCTGTCAGTGTCCCTTTAACTGCATAGTAAAGCATATGAAAAGCGTGCTTCTTCACGGTCACTTAACGTCTTTGTTTAGCGGTAACGTGACACACTGCATGCATTGGCCTTTATTCTTACAGTAGAGAAGTAATTAATTATAACTTTATCTGAATTGGGACATTTAAACTTGCTTTTTTTATTCCAATTTTTTTATTCCAATTTAAATCTAGTAGGAGTCGGAGTCGGAGTCGGTCCATTTTTTGCCGACTCCGACTCCGACTCCAGGTACCCAAAATTGCCTCCGACTCCGACTCCTCGACTCCGACTCCGACTCCGACTCCACAGCCCTGGACTGTACATACGTAATACACTGCAATGAATGGAAGGAAGTGGGATTTAATGATGTACATATCTCAAATGCCACGTTTTCCCACATTCCATCTATTCCTATAAAAAATAAATAAAAAACACTGTTTGGCACTACACGTCGTCTCCTGCCTGCAGTTTGTCGTTTTTTGATGGTAGTCAGTCATCTAGATTGGAAACAGTAAGCATCCGATTCATAATGGAACAGTCGTCGCTGTCATGAAGAAAGCAATGATGCAAGTGTGAACAGAGCCCACCATACATACATTCAGCATACGGTCACACATAGCGGATATGCTGCGGATCCACCACCATGGATTTGCCTGCAGCAGATACTGAGTTTTAGGGTACGTTCACACTGCGACAATTGTCGCGCGACAAAAAGTCGCGCGACAAAAAGGGCACAACTTTACTGCAACATTTGTCGCGCGACAATTTTTATAATGGGAGTCTATGGTGTCGCATTGCGACATGCGACATGCTGCGACTGCGACGCGACAGTCTCAGAAAAACCCATCTTGAATGGATTTTCTCCGACTTTCGTGTCGCAGTCGCAGCATGTCGCATGTCGCACTGCGACACCATAGACTCCCATTATAAAAATTGTCGCGCGACAATAGTGCGACTTTTTGTCGCGCAACAATTGTCGTCGTGTGAACGTACCCTTATGGTACCAGCAAATTGGACGAGATTTTAAGAAATCTCATCCCCTTAGGCCTCATGCGCACGACCGTATGTGTTTTGCGCTAGCATCCATTTTTTTTGTGGATCTGTTATTTTTGCGGATCCATTGTAATAATGCCTATCCTTGTCCGTTTTTTTTGCGGAACCATCGAAATGAATGGTTCTGCATATGGACCGCAAAAAAAACAGAACGGACACGGAAAGAAAATACGTTTGTGTGCATGAGCCCTTATTGTGAGAAGAAAATGGTCAGCAAATCTGAACCCAGCAATGCAGCAAAATCTGGATGGCTATACCCTTACCCTGGGTTCAGACCTGAGCGTTCTAAAAACGCGCGTTTTACGCGCGTTTTTGTCGCGCGTATTTCAGCGCGTTTTTGCAAATAGGAAACGCGCGTAAAACGCGCGTTCTTGTGATTGACTACTGTGGTGTCAATCACAAAACGCGCGTCAAACGCCCCAAAAGAAGCTCAAGTACTTGTTTATGCGTTGGGCGTTTTACAGCGCGTTCAAACGCGCTGTAAAACGCTCAAGTGTGAACCACTCCCATAGGGATGCATTGGTTTTAATCTGTTGAGCGTTTTACAGCGCGTTTGAACGCGCTATAAAACGCTCAGGTGTGAACCCAGGGTAAGGCCTCTTTCACACGAGCGTGTCCGGATTAGGTCCGGATGCGTTGCGGATGCGTTCAGTGAAAACTGTGCGATTTCACAGGCAAAGGCATTCAGTTTTTCCTGCGATTGCGTTCAGTTGTTCAGTTTTTTCCGCACGGGTGCAATGCGTTTTGATGCGTTTTTCACGCGCGTGATAAAAAACTAAAGGTTTACAAACAACATCTCCTAGCAACCATCAGTGAAAAACGCAACGCACCCGCACTTGCGGATGCAATGCGTTTTTCACGCAGCCCCATTCACTTCTATGGGGCTAGGGCTGCGTGAAAAACGCAGAATATAGAACATGCTGCGATTGTCACGCAACGCAGAAGTGATGCGTGAAAAAAAAACGCTCATGTACACAAACCCATTGAAATGAATGGGCCAGGATTCAGTACACCCGCATCACACATTGCGCCCGTGTGAAAGGGGCCTTAGAACTCTTCAGGCCGAAAGTCCTGGAAAGCTGTTTATAGTATTTAAAGTACCTTGCTCATCATTTATACTTCCATGTGTCCCCCTTAGTGTTCCTGCTCATCTATGCTGCTGGGGACAAACTTTGGACAGAACCAGTCTCCTTCCCCCTCTGGCAGCTAACAATATAGTGTCTTCTTACTTGTCCTGAGTCTTCTTAGCTATACTATCACACTATGCAGGCTCTTCCCCTTCTGAAAAGCAGAGCTGACCACCAGCACTTTGCTCAGTAGATTGATGTCCACATGGCACCATACTATGTAAATATGGATTGTTATCTTTAAGTGGAAAGCATTCAGAATATATTATCTATACACAAATATGGTATTTTATGGTGGGGCCCTTTAAGAGAGAGATATATATATATATATATAATGTATAGATTCAGTCAGATCAAACATAATGGCTGGATTCTGTATCATCATCTAGAAGGAGTACGGTCAGTACGAGGCCAAAAATGGCAGGCAGGAAAATGGGTGGGAGAACTTTATCCAGGCAAATCTAGAGAATCCAATAAACGGATGATAACTCCTATCATAGCGAGGGGTACGATAAGAGAAGGTAAGAGAAGTAGGCAAACTAACTCTACTGCAGGAAGAAGGACTCTTTGGGTATAGCTCACCCTTAGGGTACCTTTACACTGGCGTTTTTGTTTTCCGGCATAGAGTTCCATTGTCGGGGCTCTATGCCGGAAAGAAACGCTTCCGTTACAGATAATACAACCGCATGCATCCGTTTGAACAGATCCACTTGTATTAACTTTAACTATTTTTTAACATTGTCAAGACGGATCCGTTTTGATCTCCATTGAAAGTCAATGGAGGACGGATCCGTTTTCTACTGTGGCAGATTGTGCCAGAGAACACGGCTACGTCCCTATTGTCTTACATTGGGGGTCATGACGGATCCGTTTTGCTCCGCATCTCAGGACGGAAAGAAAACCGCAGCATGCTGCAGTACTTTCTACGTCCAAAAAACGTTCAGTGACTGAACTGAAGACATCCTGAACGGATTTCTCTGCATTCAGAATGCATGGGGATAATCCTGATCAGTATTCATCTGGCATAGAGCCCTGACGACGGAACTCTATGCCGGAAAAGAAAAACGCCAGTGTGAAGGTACCCTTAGGCCTCATGCACACAACTGTATCCATTGTTGCAAATTGTGGATCTGTAAACCACGGATACCTGCCCTATGCCTCCTGCATTTTCTCTTCTGCAGGTCCTGCAGAATGTTACAAACGCCTATTCCCGTCTCCTGTCTTGCAGGGCCGCAGTAGGGACATACAAATGCGGACAGCACACTGAGCCCGTGGCACTTAGCTGTGGCCACTCTCTAGGCCTGTGAGGTCACATGGAAATTCTGCAGCTCGGCCCCATTCAAGACAATGGAATCGAGCTGCAAACCCAAGCACAGTCGCTACACTACGGACCGCCCTTGGGAATGTGGTGAAGAGGCTGAAAGTATGACAGCTGCCATAAAAGAGCTGATCAATAGTAGCACGGGAGTCAGATATGGGTGACTTATCCTAAGGACCATGGCAGCCCCCATATTACCCTCCCTGCACCTATGAAAGGAGAAGCAAATATGCCACATAAAGCATTTATATCACCATACAAAGTGTGACGGCGGTCAGCAAGTCGAGCTCTAACCAGACAACTCTAAAAGCGGAATGAAACGATGGGGCTGCAGAGAAACGCTCTTTGTTGTTTATTGCTTCTGCTGAACACATCGGCTGTAAATTACTTAGCAGGCACTTAATGCAGGCAAACACATAAATGTCTTTTGTTCTCTTTAATTTGTGTTTGGCTCCATCTTAAATGAGCGTTTGCATCTTTTAATTGTGATAATCGTTCGGCATCAGCGGAAACCATACAATTAATGCTGGCTTAACCCGTGTTGGTTTGGAGAACCTGTGTGAGATTGGAAAAGGCGCAGACACACACACAGCCTCGTACGTAGGAATCTGGCGGCACAGCAGACATGGCAAGGGGTTAATTACCAGGGAGGTGCCACTGTATTAAAAGCCTGGGTGCACAGATAATGATAGCAAGGACACGGAAACTAGCTGGGTGAAGCTGAGAACAGACATTGACGAGTGGCCCGATAGGTGCGGCACTATAGGGCAGTTCCATCTAGTAACTGGAAGCTATCTGTATGTATATTTATTGGGGAGACTGGAGAAAGCCGCTGTTAGCCGCTTATCTCCTGTGAGAACAAAGGAATCAGGAGAAAATACTCACTTCTCCTCATCCTTCTCTCCCCCGCCATCATCTGTCGGGGCCTGCCCACACAAATTAGATTGTTGGCCAAACCCACCTTCTCAGGGGCTTCAGCTGACAATAAACTACAGCTTTAAACGGGTTATTCTATGACTAATGTAAAAAAGAAAATCAGACATCATATAGTACATTACAATCTCTTTCTGACAAAGCTAGAACCAGCCCTGTACCGCCCATGGATCCAGAGATCTCCCCATTCATTCTTCTAGATTTATATCAAGCTGAAAGCTCAGGGGGCGTGTCCATGCTCTCCCCATCACAGCTCAGGGGGCGTGTCCATGCTCTCCCCATCACAGCTCAGGGGGCGTGTCCATGCTCTCCCCATCACAGCTCAGGGGGCGTGTCCATGCTCTCCCCATCACAGCTCAGGGGGCGTGTCCATGCTCTCCCCATCACAGCTCAGGGGGCGTGTCCATGCTCTCCCCATCACAGCTCAGGGGGCGTGTCCATGCTCTCCCATCACAGCTCAGGGGCGTGGTCCATGCTCTCCCCATCACAGCTCAGGGGGCGTGTCCATGCTCTCCCCATCACAGCTCAGGGGGCGTGTCCATGCCCTCCCCATCACAGCTCAGGGGGCGTGTCCATGCTCTCCCCATCACAGCTCAGGGGGCGTGTCCATGCCCTCCCCATCACAGCTCAGGGGGCGTGTCCATGCCCTCCCCATCACAGCTCAGGAGGCAGGTGAAGGATGAAACTGAGCATGTGCGGCCTTCTCAGTGAACAGGTGGCGTTATACAGCTACATTTTATTGAATACCTCAGCAGCTATAATACATTTTTAATTACATGCAATTACAAAAGTGTTCAGATCCAGGTGCCGATTTGAAAAACTGTAGAATATATTTTTCGTGGGACAACCCCTTTAAGACTAAGCGGGGCATACACAATAGATAAATGTCGACTGATCCGGTCTAACAAGCACCGGGTTTTCAGTAGTGGCTTTCAACCCTCCCCCCATTAAAGGGGTTCTCCAGGAATTAAGAAAATGAAAATACTTAAATATTATTTTATAAGAAATATATTCAGAAAATACCTTTCATTACTTAGAATGGCTTGTTTTGTCTAGGGAGCAATCATAAGGAGAAATAAAATGACCGCCGTCCTATTAGTTCATAGAAAACCTGTCCTAATCACACAGGAGGACAAGTTACTTTAGAGCAGTGAGCGAAAGAGCTGCATCATCCTTTTCTGATACATGTCAGGGATTATGATCCTGAACACTACTTATAAGATTTTTTTGCTGAATCTCTCTGGAAATGGAGTTTATGAGGAGACGTGAAGTACAGAGAGGAGGTAGAGGTGGGGGTGTGGTAATGAGCAGAAGCACTTGTATGAAGTCTCCATTACCACAGTCTGTCCTTCATGTCTCCTCATGAACTCCATTCCTACAGAGATTCAACTGAAGTTCTTATCAGCTGTATTCAGGATTATAATCCCTGACTAGTAAGAGAGGAGAATAAGGCAGTGTTGTGAAGTAATTTGTCCTGTGTGATTAGGACAGGTTTTGTGTGTACTAATAGGATGGCGGACATTTTAGGCTATTTTCACACTAGCGTTTTAGTTTTCTGGTATTGAGATCCGTCATAGGGGCTCAATACAGAATAAAAAAAAACGCTTCAGTTTTGTCCTCATTCATTGTCCTAATGGACAAAACTGAACTGAACAGAATGCTCCAAAATGCATCCCGTTCCATTAAGTTACGTTCCCATACCAGAGAGCAAACCGCAACATGTTGTAGTTTGCTTTCCGTCCTGGGATGCATGACCCCCAATGCAAGTCAACAGGGACGGATCAGTTTTCTCTGCCACAAATCGAAAACGGATCAGTCCTCTATTGACTTTACGTGGAGTTCATGACAGATCTGTCTTGTCTGTTACAGATAATACAACTGGATCCGTTCATAACGGATGCAGATGGTTGTATTATCAGTAACTGAAGAGTTTTCACTGAACCCTGCCGGAAACAGTAAAAACGCTAGTGTGAAAGTAGCCTAATTTCTACTAACGACTGCTCCCTAGACAAAACAAGCCAATATAACTAATGAAAGGTATTTGGGAATATATATTATGAAGCAATATTTAGGCATTTTAATTTTTTTAATTCCCGGAGAAGCCCTTTAAGTGCTTATGCATACTCCACCCCTCCTAACATGCATATGTAGGTGGAGGGGAGATAATCAGTACAGATGTAAACTATAAAGCCAATCTAAGGGTATATTCACACAGATTTGCTGCAAAATTTTCTGCAAGGGAACTATTCATCTGAATTGGACTTCTAGCTTCCCAAGCACAAGCTGCAGAAACCACCCCATTCAAATGAATGTCAAACAATTGCACTGTACGCCACTCATCAGCTGAGACTGCAGTCAGTCCTGTTTGAACAACCCTTGTCCATATGGCTCGGGGATCCGGCTACACGTGTCACGTGACCTTTTTTTGTCAATGTGACATGCTGCGACCGCGATGCAACAGGCTCAAAAAAATCCATCCAAGCCAGATTTTTTTGCGTAACAGTTGCAACATGTCGTATTGCGTCACCTTTAACTATCATTACAATAAAAACGTTGCGTGACACAAGCCGTCGTGTCGCCGGACCCACACATTGTCATAGCTGGCTGAGGCCCATGTCCAGCTCCCCCTCTATTAGTTAGAGCTGCCCCATAATTCATCCAGTGCTACAGCACTACCATGTATTACAGCAGCCTGTTCTGTGCCATATGTTTTAGTCTTCTCTTACAGATATCTGATCTAGGCCCCATTCACATGACCGCGTCTGTTGTGCAGACTGCAAACCGTGGATACGCAAAGCACGGACACCATTGATTTCAGCGAGTCAGCCATCCGCAAAGATAGGACATGTCCTATCTTCTGTGGAGCGGGCGCATGGACCCGGAAGCACAGGGAAACCGCCTTTCCCTGCCATGTCCGCTTTTTTGGAAAATGGTGAGATTTAGTCACAATGGCGTTTAAAAATTTGCAAACACGAGGTTTGCTACATTTTTAAGCCAAAAAACGGAGTGGGGGAAATGAAATGCCACTAGTGATTTTCTACACAATAAGGGCCCATGCACATGACTGTGGCTTGGGTCTGCATCCGATCCGTTTTTTTGCAGTTTGGATGCAGACCCATTCACTTCAAAGTCTGCACGTCTGTTC
The DNA here is from genome assembly GCA_033119425.1 of Bufotes viridis. Lineage (NCBI taxonomy): Eukaryota > Metazoa > Chordata > Amphibia > Anura > Bufonidae > Bufotes > Bufotes viridis. The sequence continues at coordinate 387,774,931 of CM065590.1, forward strand.
CGTGCTGTCCGCAATACTATAGAACACGTTCTTATTCTTGTCCGCATTACGGACGGGAATAGGACTGTTCTGTTAGGGACCGGCCGTTCTGCATCCGTCGTATCCGTATTTTGCGGATAAGCAATTTTTTACACAGCAAAACTACTAATGGCCGTGTGCATGAGGCCGAACAGTGGCTTTCACTTGGCAGAGCAGTTACTTGTGTAGATGTCTTGCACCTAGTTATCTTTTCATTCCTGCAGATACACAATTTCAGGCGGCACTCCAACGTACGCAGTGTTCACATGACAATCTTTATTTATTCAGCCGAATTAAGGAACTATTACACCAGCGGATGGCGTGCAGATCACGATAAACGACTGAAGATGTAGCAACTCGCTGACAGCCAAAATCTCGCTTGTATGAGATCGTCAGCGAGTGGACGACTTCATATTAGATGGGCAGATCTAGTATTGAGGTGCGATCACTTTTTAGCATGCTGAACGATCCGGATGGACGAGAAACAAGCCATTTGTCGCTCGTCTTTAAATCGTTCGAACTTCTAGATAACAGTGGTATGTTACATTCTTTCATCAATTATTATTATTTTTATGGAAATCAACATGGTCGTTACTCATGATACAAGATGGCCTGACCTGATGGATATGCAGGATCAGAATTGGATGAATAGTATATAATAACTGGATAGGTTGTACAGGACAATCGCTTACATCAGCTATGAATCTGTGGCATGTTGGTATCACTATAGTGATACCACATATTACATATTGATCCTGCATGTCCATCAGGTCTGGCCATCTTGTATATTCATGCATCATGAATTGTAACTCACCCGTTATCTTTTCTATATACCAGCCCCCCACGTCGCTGTACTACTGCTGAATAAAGATTGTCATGTGAACTCCGCATATGCTGGAGCGGCGTCTGAAATTGTATCTACAGAAGTATCGGTCCTGGGTGGAGAAGGATCTAAAAGGGACACCTGACAAAAGCCTTATATAAGTGCTGAGGCCACCATTATTGGGAGACCCACGCTGATTCCTAGAACGTGGGGGCTGAGCACCTCTGACACTGAAGCCATGGTGCAGCGGAGGAGTATCACTCCTAGATCCCGGAACTGCATTGTGCCCGTCTACAAGCCAAGGCTAAACCAGACTCCAGCATAAAGAGCGGACCTGCTATTCAGAACTGGGATGAGAGGTGCTGTTACCATGGAGACTGCACTTCACCGCCACAAGTAATGACTGGGAGAAATGGAGACATATGGCAATACACCCATGTCATCCCTCTGAAATGACGAGAGAAATTCACCTTGAGAGAAGCTAAAAATGGAAAGGTGGATTCTAGAGGAAGGCGCTACCTCATACTCATCACAGACGTGTGACTCAACACACAATACAACTTAAAGGGGTCCTCTAGAAATACAGAGCACTGAAAATAGGAATTAGACTTGGGCTACTTTCACACTCGTGTTCTGGGTGGATCTGTCATGGATCTTCAAAAACGGATCGGTTACAATAATACAACCGCATGCAGCAGTTATGAACGGATCCGTTTGTATTATCTGTAACATAGCCAAGATGGATCCGTCATGAACTCTATTGAAAGTCAATAGGAGACGGATCCGTTTTCTATTGTGCCATATGGTGTCAGAGAAAACGGATCTGTCCCTATTGACTTACATTCTGTGTCACGACAGATCCGTTTGGCTCCGCTTCGTCAGGCAGACAGAAATACGCTGCAGGCAGAGTTTAGGTGTCCGCCTCCAGAGCGCAATGGTGAATGAACGGAGACAAACTGATGCATTCTGAGCGGATTATTTTCCATTCAGAATGCATTAGGGCAAAACTGGTACGTTTTGGACCGCTTGTGAGAGCCCGGAACGGATCTGAGAAACGGAAAAGCAAAATGCGAGTGTGAAAGTAGCTTTACCGGTAATTTGGTTTCCAGCTCATCCCTCATGACAGCACAACAGGTGGTTGCTCTCCTTTGACCTCCACCTCCACCAGTGTTTTTCCAGATTACTACACCAGGATGGATGCAACCAATTTATTAAAATCATAAAAAAACCTTATGTGCAATATTTACATAGTAGTTAGTAAAGGAGGGACTGTACGGGTGCTGTCATGAGGGAATCTGTGGAAACCGAATTACCGGTAAGGGTCCATTTACACGTCCGTTGTATATTGAGGATCAGCAATACACCTGGCCGGCACCCCTACAGAAATGCCTATTCTTGTCCACTACTGCGGACAAGAATAGTACATGTTCTATTTTTTCGGGAGCCACGGACCGGAAGATCGGGGACGCACACTGGAAATGCAGATGCGGACAGCACGCTGTGTGCTGTCAGCATCTCTTCCGGCCCCATTAAAAGGAATGGGTCCGGATCTGTTCCGCAACATTGTGGAACAGATCCGGACCCATTCTACAGACGTGTGAATCGACCCAAAGTCTAATACCTATTATCATCCCTCATGACAGCACAACAGGAGACGTACCAAATTATAATTTAGGGGGGTCCAAGTCTAAGGAAAACATCTCAGATATTTATCATTAGATAAAAATACCATTTCATAGAATCAGGATTAAACCAGAGACAGAAACTTTTTGTTTCAGCCAGAAAACTAAATCTTGATGACAGAATTTGTGAACCCAGTCGTACCTCTGAAATGTCTCTTTATCTGCATCCTTGATCAACACACCGGCCTCTGTTTATAGGCTTAAATACTTAATTACAGGAAGAATAAATTCTCTTATTAGACATCGGCCATAAAAAGGATGCCCTTTACCTCTAAGCCTAGTCCAGGGCTTGGCAAATTTCCTTGGAATCTAGAAGCCAGCTAAAAAAGTTAGGAGCCAGACGGAGCCGCGTCATAAAGCCCCTAGTAGATGCCCCCATAGTGCTTCTCCTCCCCCCCACTTCTCCACAGAGCCAACCAATGATACATGCCAGTACAGAGGGCCCCCATAGTGGTCCTTCCCTTATTCTCCATAGTGCCCCCCATAATGTGCCAGTATATAGGGCCCCCCATAATGTGCCAGTATATAGGGCCCCCATAGTGCTTCCCCTCTTCAATTGGTTATATGACACGTCAGACGCTGCCAGCATCCAAGTGATCGCCCCTGGCGGCCGCGATGACATGTGGAAACCCTTACAAGGATTACAGGGTCCGGCGGGGATGGCAGAGGGGTCCAGAGGAGAGGGCAGAGGGGTCCAGAGGAGAGGGCAGAGGGGTCCAGAGGAGAGGGCAGAGGGGTCCAGAGGAGAGGGCAGGGGGGTCCAGAGGGCATAAACACAGTGGGCACCATGACACTTTACTGAGCACTACAACCGCCAGCTGGCGCTCAGCCTCTGCAGTCCCCACATCACTACAACCCCCAGCTGGGGCTCAGCCTCTGCAGTCCCCACATCACTGCAACCCCCAACTAGGGCTCAGCCTCTGCAGTCCCCGAATCACTACAACCGCCAGCTCTTTTCACCATCTCGTCATTCTCCTTCCCCCATCTCGTCATTCTCCTTCCCCCATCTCGTCATTCTCCTTCCCCCATCTCGTCATTCTCCTTCCCCCATCTCGTCATCCCCCCCATGGCATTCCCTTTCCCTCCCTCCCTCCGCTACCTCTAGTGTAGCGTGGCCGAGCCCTGTATGGTCCACGGGTACAGGCGCTTTTGTTTCCTGTACCCAGGCGGACTGACAGAAAGTGCACACTGTGTGCGCACTTCCTGTCAGTCCGGCCGGGTACAGGAGACAGATGCTCCCTGTACCCGCGGACCATACAGGGCTCGGCCACGCTACAATGAGGAAGTGACAGGAGGGAGCTTCCTAAAAAAATAAAATGACATTTACAAAATGATGCCAACATAAAGTAGACATATGGAGGATGTTCAGTAATAAATATTTTATGAGCTATCACTTTCTGTTTTAAAAGCAGAGAAATTGCGAATATCACAATTTATTAATTACCGCGGTATTTTAGTCACGTTATAGGGGCGGTCGCACTTGAAAGCGCTGACTGCTTTTAAAACGGCCTTTCTATATGGCGGTATAGTGGACTCTCGATGCAGTCAACACAGCATCTGAGGTCAACTCAGAAACCCACACATGGTTTAATGCAGTGATGCCCAACCTCGGGCCCGCGAGGCCGTGTCATGCGGCCCGGTGCGACTCCCTGGAAAAAGTCTAAGGCGTAACAATACACCTTGGACTTTTTCTCCACATTCATCAGCGCAGTGAGCGCTGTGAACGGCACGGGCAGCGCAGTGATGCTGCCTGTGCCTGAAATAACCAATAACAAAGCTCCTTACAGCAAGGAGCTTTGTTATTGGTTGGTATGAGCGCACCAGGTCGGGTCAGGCAGGGGAAGGAGGAGGGGCCGGCTCCCGTGGTGCCTGTAGTAAGGAGAGTAGGGGGCGCTGTATTACACCAACAGATTATCTGACCAATCATTACATACACAGATCTCTTATTATACACACCAACTATTGGTCTGATTGGTGGTGTAATACAGGCCTAAGGGAGCACAATCTTAGGCATGGACCACCTTTATGATAAGACTACAGGACTACAGGGAATGCAACATCTTACAAGGAGAGCACATACTGTCTTTTTAGAAACCTATCTAAATATAGGGGTGGACATCCCAGAAACCACTCAATTCGCCAAAAATTTTTACACTAGTGCCTCCTTTTTAGGACTCATTCACACGGCCGTTGGTTGGCCGTTCCGTGCATTGGGGACCGCCATTTGAAGTCTCCAATGCAAGATCAACTTCCGTGCGGATTCCACGATCCGTCCACAATTTTTTTGCGGTGCGGAGGCACGGAGAGAAAACCCACGGAAGCACAACGTAGTTCTTCTGTGGGGTTGTGGATAGGAGGCCGCGAGGAAAAGTTCTCCATGCCCTCTAGAAACACATAGCGCATAATACCTCTACCATATGACAGAACATGGTAATACCACGGGCACACCATCCATCACTTCCAATTAACCCCCGACAGTCTTTATATAGCAAGTGTGGGAAACTAGAAGAAACAGTTCTGTCACTGCCATCTCAGGGGCTATTTCTGGAAGGTGATGTGAACTGGCATCGATCCCGAACCATTTTATCCCTCAATTCCCTCCTGCCAGTCACAAGTAAGGGCACATTCACACACAGTCTTCCTCATCTGGCACTTTGGAGGGACTGCACCCACTTGTTAGGACTGATCCAGGGTGTGATGGGTGCTTCATGTCCTAGGGTTCTCGCTGTAAATCCCAGTATCCAGGTCCACCCCCTCAGGCCCTGCACTAGGCATGACACATAACATACATTTTCCCAGAACGTTATTAAAGGGGCACTCTCCCATCATAGACATCCTCCAGATGTGCCATAATAAGTGACGGCCCCACCTCTGGGACCCGCACATATCCTCGGCAGAGAATGGAGGAGGCTGCACACACGTCGCCACCTATTAGGCAGGATAGGCGCTTGTTGGGCCCCCTCCGTTTTGGTGACGGCTGCAGATCGTAGATGTAGGACCTGCAGATGGGTATACTCCTATATGACGTATGGAAAATATACATCTAAAGAACATTTAGGGTAGATCCGACACAATACAAGTGGACCCCCATCCTCACGTAGCAGAGGATCCTATAGTGTGCAAGCACGACCACCACTGCTGGATTGCAGGGTGGTCATAACTAGGGATGAGCGAATAGACTTGGGATGAAACATCTGAAATCGATTCGCATAACACTTTGTTTCAATACTATACAGCGCGAGCGCTCCGTACAGTATTAGAATGTATTGGCTCCGATGAGCCGAAGTTATTACTTTCCACAATCTCGCAAAACTTCGCATAACTATAAAAAAATAATTTCCCAAACTCTGGTTCGGTTCTGAGGTACCGCTTGGAACCGAACCAGAGTTCAGGAAATGTTTTGTACAGTAGAAATTAATTTCTGAAGTTACTATGCGAAGTCTCACAAATTAATAACTTTGGCTCATCGCAGCCAATACATTCTAATACTGTACAGAGCGCTCGCTTCGTACAGTATTCAAAAAGTATTATGCGGATCGACTTCATCCCTAGTTATAACCATGGAAACGAGCAGTGTATGGTGCGATGAAAAAAATGACTCCAGCCAGGGAAGGAGGCACTATGGAGAATCACAGTACATTAGTAAGTGCCTTGTATTAACGTTCTCTACATGATAAATGCCACTTGCTGAAGGGACACAACCCCTTTAAAAGTACGGCCATTAGGTGTGCCAGTGTTTGCACAGTGTGACTGCGGTCGTGAATCTCTACGGATGTGTCCTCCGCAGTGTGCAGCCAGTCCAGAGAAGTGATTCGTGGAGACTTACATGTAAACCTACAGACAAAAGTGAGGCTCTTTCAATGGCGGGTCCCAGAACCACAGTTACAGACCCCCCGTAGCATACAGGGGTTGTTCCCACTGGACAGCTCCGAAGTAATCCACGGGTGATTGGGCTGAAGGTCCATGCAGCGGCTTTAATCGAGCCAACCTCCTCATATCACATCGTACACCGCCTGCCGGTAACACTATTCTTCAGAAGGTCCCCTGACAGGTGAGGAATGTGACAGAAGAGCACCTACAGGTAAGCTCTTCAGTCCGGGGCGTGCTGGCAGCTGAAGCCCCCGCCATCAGACCCGTAGGTCAGCAGAACCTGGTGAAGCCCCCACTCTCTGTGGCCTCAGCCCATGGCGGCTCATACTGTGCCAGTCATAATAATCGTCACTTGACGCAACTTTTTGGGACTTGCAAGACTTTTACCTTTTTTATTTGCACACTTTCTTCTACTGGTGCCATCAGGGCCACCCGGGCTGAAGCGGTATACACATCAAACCTGTCCTATGAGCGTGACCACACAGTGCCGCCATGTGGCACCGCTGCCCAGAGGATAGGGCACGACACTTATTTGGGCTAGTTTTACCAAATTAGCGCAAGGGTAAAGTGGAGGATTTCTCCATAGCAACCAACCAGACCGAGTTGCTATTAAGAATGGCCCACGCTTCCCCCATATGTGGCAATAGGTGTGGTTGGACGTCCGATCCGACAGCAAGGACCTCGGTGACTGACAGGTGGAAAAACTTCCACAACTTTTGGTGGATTTTGGGTGCTTGTTACAAGCAGAGCCTTAGAGGGGCTCCTGAGACCCCACACATCATGGAGCCTCCCTCTAAGCTTCCCTCACACAGGTAGTCACCCAGCTCTGGGGTGGAAAGACTCTGCCAAACTTACAAATTTCTTGGACTTTTCGCCTCCTCCTTCCTCTGGGTTCTTCAATTTCTTCTTCTCCTTGGTGCTCTTGGTGGGAGCAGGAGGTCCACCTCCATAGCCGCCTCCCCCGGCTGGAGGATCCATGCCGCCGGCTCACTCTCCCCGGAGGCCTGGCTGGGAAGGTAATGAAGCTCCGGTCGGTTCGGTGAACGAGGTCCGCTCCGGTGTAGTGCTCTGATAATCCCGCGTGTCTCCGTCGAGCGCCTGGCGGGCTCCCCCCGTGTGACTCCGGGCCACGGGTACGTCCTGCACTCGGCGCGCTGCCCTGTGAGCGCTAGCCTGCCCCAGTACACGCTGACCGGGCCTCATTAGCATAAATCTGCATATTCATGAGCAGGCGCGCAACAGGCCAGCCATTCACACGTGAGGGCGGAAGAAAGGGCAGAACTCCACTTTGAAATAACTTCTTCCACAGAACTTCCGGGTTCAGAACAGGCTAACTCGTGACACGGGGGGAGGCTACGGTTATTCCGTACAGTCGTAGTATTTTTTTCCATAAAATCGGACGAGTTTTTTTTTACTATAACACTAGTTAAAATAGTGACTATATGAAAGAAAGTGAAATGTGACGCCTTGTGTTTGTCCAGGCGGGTGATGGAATGTACTATGTTTCTTCCTGAAAGCCGGGAGGCGAAGTGGGTGTGTTGGTAATCTATATAAACTCCGACAGCGCCATCTGCTGGACAGTAATGGCAGTAGATGTGCACGACATGTGCTGTGCAATTTCAAGGCGGCGCCTCTGAATACAACTACTTTTTTCTTGTATTACTTTTGTATAATTATGTAGATAGTTATTTTCATATCCTACATGTTTTGTGGCATCTGGGTTTTTCTTTAATTAGATAATATTATGTGATAATTCATATGGACAGTTTCACATTTAAACTGCAATGAAAGGGGTTGGTCCACCTCGCAATTTGGTGGCATATAACTAGGATGCTCAGGCCTGGCACTATAATAAGGCAGACCAAGCGGCTGTGTTAGAGCACAGAGACACGAGCCAAGAAGGGGGGCAGAAAAATGTAACTTTTTAAAAAAAATAAATCACTTGCGCCTCCGCCCGCCCGCAGCTCTGACAGCCGTGTTGTGTGACCCCTCGCTCAGAGAGTGAGCAGCACATGGTAACACAGGGTCAGGGGAGGTGTGACTGGCGGCGGGCAGCAGCAGGGTGTTGGTGACTCACACAGCCAGACGGATTGACATAGGTCAGCGTCAGACACAGTTCCCGTTCTCCTCAGTGTGGCCCTGGTATCTTCTCTCTGGGCTCCCAACAAGTTTATGGACCTTTCCCACTCAGTCAATCAGTGGCCGCAACTGTGCCACGTGTCAGGCCAGTGATTGGCTCAGTGGGAAAGGTCTTCAAACCAGCGATTGTCTGAAACAGAGAGAAGATACCTGGACCACACAGAGGAGAAGGGGAGCTGCTGCAGACGGGGCCAGATGAGCATAATGTTTTTTTACACAACATTAATGGGGAGGGGGGGGGGATGGGACATGGGGGAATGATGTGCCGCCATAGGGGGGCGGGGGAATGTGACATGGAGGAGGAGAAATGTGACATGGGGGGGGGGGGATGATGTGCCATGTACTATAGCAATCCTGAAAGACCCCTGTCCAAGCGGCTACAAGAGGAAGGAGCTTGTTGCTCTGAAAAAGGTTTGGTACTATAGCAATCCTGAAAGACCCCTGACCGAGCCGCTACAAGATCCCAGGAACTATAGGAGCGACCCTAGAATCTCTCTTGAAAAATCCGAAGCAAACCAAGTCAAGAGCACTACTTTGTCAGTTTACCAATCAGTCCGATCACGTGGGACGCCACGTAGGATACTGAACAGGGGAGCGCACCGGTTACAGCTCGGAGAGTCAGAAGGCCCGTTTCCAGCGAGTAATATTGCTATATCCTGGAAAGACAACGTGGTAACATTTTACTTTGTAACAAAGAACATTATATGCAAAAAGCAAAAGTAATAACAGAACTAACCACTAATTATACTATTACCTACACTGAACCAGTCAGATACTTTGAGATGTGAATCATGAATACCGATTAGCCATATCTGGAATAAGTAAGAGAATATCATAAAGATTGATTTGTGAATAAAATTGAATATACTACTTGGATTGTTTAAGACAAAGGTCACTGTTATATTTATGAGAGATTTAAATATGTACCAATAGGGGATTCCCTGTGTGGCATTCATTGCTATACACGCAATTGATACTAGGCATTTTTGTCTGTCTCAGGATATCAGCATCTACATATTATATACTGTTTTTACTGGGCCAGATGGATAGACACAATACCACTCGCTTGGAATTTTTTTATGTTTTCATATATTCTTTATTTTTATTTGCTAAATTTGTCTAGATTTGTTTAATCACATGTGGCTACAATAAATACCTGTTTTTTATATATATATATATATATATATATATATATATATATATATTGGTGCCTCATACATTTCTATGTATATGTCCCCAGTATGTATATGCATATTGTAGGAAGGCACAAGGCACCATCATATATTTGAGATTTGTGTCACCGAGGTTCCTGGCCTCGGTGAAGTAGGAGCCTATAGTATGTGTGTCAGCAGCAGTAGCTGACTGACAATTTGGTGAGTTAGCATAGCTGAGAAAGCTAATCCGGGCCGGCTCTTACTGGGAGTAGTCATAGTGCTGGGTGGGTGACTACTCCCCACGGTCCAGGCTGGGTTTTGACCGGCTTACAAAAGTCAGCCAGCAGAGTCAGGTGTGGGTGTGTGTTCACCTGGCTGACGGTGGAGCTCTGCGTGGTGGTGAGTTTTGGAGCCGAGTAAAAGCCGGAGGGTCTTTTCTGAGAGACAGAGGATCAAAGCAAGGTCCCCATCCACTCTGTGAGGATTACGGTACTGTGCCCTAAACAGAACTATGTGATTTTTTCAGATTCTGCATTGTATTGTTTTTTAAGTGTTGGCTGAGGCAAGCTGATCACTGCCGTCTGTTGAATTGTTGTGTGCTAACAATAAAAGACATTTATTACTTTGATTTCCACCACTAAAAGACTGCTGTGTGTATCCAGAAGCTACCATTTGGGAAATCCCTACAATATATATATATATATAATTATATGGGCCCAGAATATATACTAAAATGAGGTCCATAATGATCCCCAATCTCGGGTGTCCCCCACCAGCTGAGTAATCCCCTGCAAGCGCATGCCAGCGCGCCTGGGGGGAGATGCCTCCTAGATAGCTGGACAAGTGTCCAGTTGTGGGCATATGAAAAGACAGACGATCACCGAGATCCTCTGCCTTTTGCTAAACACCTCCGACAGAGCAGATGTTATGCATAACAGGGACAGAGGAACAAGGAGATCCCCTGCCCCTGTATGCTGCGTACCTCCGGCCCTGTAATTACAGCACCAGAGATACGCAGTCACTTCAAAGGCAGGAGGACCAAAGCGATCCTCTTTTCCTCTAAGCGTCGGTATGCACTGCCGGATTTTAATAGTCCGGCGGCGGATCGCTCTTCAGTTAACCCCTGCAGCCCCAAGCAAGAATCAACCCCCAGACGACAAGCATTGAATATCCCACAGCCACCAATCCCTTTTTGCATTATTATTAACCCCTGCAATATTAACCCTTTCCCACTGCCACCAATCCCTGCAATATTATTAACCCTATACCACCAACACCATATCCTTTTATCCCTGCATTCTACCCTGTAGGGACAGTTTATGGCCAGATGGGTGCTGTTATAATGTGTGTACGTGTATATTTAGATAGATTTTGGGGTGGAATTGTGCATTGTATTGTGTTAGTGTAGTTAGCTGTGTTAGAGTGCTGTTAGTGTAGTACAGTGTGTGTCTATACGTATATATATATTTATATAACTATTAATATATAAAAGAAAAAGTCCACGGCACTTCCAGTGTCTTTTATTTACACCAACGCGACATTTAGGTCCGCACAAAGGAACCTTTTTCAAGCGCACTGCTTGAAAAAGGTTCTATTGTGCGGACCGAAACGCCGCGTTGTTGTAAATAAAAGACACTAGTCACTGGAAGTTCTGTGGACTTTTTTTTTTTGTATCGAGCATTGGGACATTGGATTGACCCTACAGCCGCTGGCACTCCATTGCTGATCTCTGTGGTGCTGCAAAGTTGTTTTTGCATTAATATACAGTGCCTTGTGAAAGTATTTGGCCCCCTTGAACTATTTGACCTTTTGCCACATTTCAGGCTTCAAACATTAAGATATAAAACTAAAATTTTTTGTGAAGAATCAACAACAAGTGGGACACAGTTATGAAGTAGAACAAAATTTATTGGATATTTCAAACTTTGTTAACCAATGAAAAACTGAAAAATTGGGCGTGCAAAATGATTCAGCCCCTTTACTTTCAGTGCAGCAAACTCTCTCCAGAAGTTCAGTGAGGATCTCTGAATGATCCAATGATGATAAATAGAATCCACCTGTGTGTAATCAAGTCTCCGGATAAATGCACCTGCACTGTGATAGTCTCAGAGGTCAGTTTAAAGCGCAGAGAGCATCATGAAGACCAAGGAACACACCAGGCAGGTCCGAAATACTGTTGTGGAGAAGTTTAAAACCGGATTTGGATACAAAAAGATTTCCCAACCTTTAAACATCCCAAGGAGCACTGTGCAAGCGATAATATTGAAATGGAAGGAGTATCAGACCACCGCAAATCTACCAAGACCTGGCCGTCCCTCTAAACTTTCAGCTCATACAAGGAGAAGACTGATCAGAGATGCAGCCAAGAGGCCCATGACCACTCTGGATGAACTGCAGAGATCTACAGCTGAGGTGGGACACTCTGTCCATAGGACAACAATCAGTCGTATACTGCACAAATCTGGCCTTTATGGAAGAGTGGCAAGAAGAAAGCCATTTCTTAAAGATATCCATAAAAAGTGTTGTTTAAAGTTTGCCACAAGCCACCAGGGAGACACACCAAACATGTGGAAGAAGGTGCTCTGGTCAGATGAAACCAAAATCAAACTTTTTGGCAACAATGCAAAACGTTATGTTTGGCGTAAAAGCAACACAGCTCATCACCCTGAACACACCATCCCCACTGCCAAACATGGTGGTGGCAGCATCATGGTTTGGGCCTGCTTTTCTATAGCAGGGACAGGGAAGATGGTTAAAATTGATGGGAAGATGGATGAAGCCAAATACAGGACCATTCTGGAAGAAAACCTGATGGAGTCTGCAAAAGACCTGAGACTGGGACGGAGATTTGTCTTCCAACAAAACAATGATCTAAAACATTAAGCAAAATCTACAATGGAATGGTTCACAAATAAACATATCCAGGTGTTAGAATGGCCAAATCAAAGTCCAGACCTGAATCGTATCGAGAATCTGTGGAAAGAACTGAAAACTGCTGTTCACGAACGCTCTCCATCCAACCTCACTGAGCTCGAGCTGTTTTGCAAGGAGGAATGGGCGAAAATTTCAGTCTCTCGATGTGCAAAACTGATAGAGACATACCCCAAGCGACTTACAGCTGTAATCGCAGAAAAAGGGGGCGCTACAAAGTATTAACTTAAGGGGGCTGAATAATTTTGCACGCCCAATTTTTAAGTTTTTTATTTGTTAAAGTTTGAAATATCCAATAAATTTCGTTCCACTTCATAATTGTGTAACACTTGTTGATTCTTCACAAAAAATTACAGTTTTATATCTTTATGTTTGAAGCCTGAAATGTGGCAAAAGGTCGAAAAGTTCAAGTGGGCCAAATACTTTCACAAGGCACTGTATATAGATATAGCAGGAATAATTGACTGTAAACCTATTATTGGTTTAATAAATACTTTGTTGTTCAAATACAGTTTATAGTCTTTTATCGCCGCCGTAATTCAACGCACGTAGTTCAGGAAAGAGGGAGAGCAACAGATAGTATAAAGAATAAATAGGCGGAGTCAACAATAGATGATTATACGTCTATTTATTAATAGTAATTAATAATATTAACTACAAATATTAATTAATATTTCCTTTTACAGGTGCAATGCATGATGCGAACGCATTGCGCCCACACTGAATCCGGACCCATTAATTTCAATGGGCCTGTGTACATGAGAATTGTTTTTCACGCATAACTTGTACTTTGTGTGAAAATCGCAGCATGTACTATATTCTGCATTTTTCACACAACACTGGACCCATAGAAATGAATGGGGCTGCGTGAAAATTGCATCCGCAAGCAAGTGCGGATGCGATGCGTTTTTCACTGATGGTTGCTAAGAGATGTTGTTTCTAAACCTTCAGTTTTTTATCATGTGCATTAAAAACGCATTAAATCGCATTGTACCCGCGTGAAAAAAACTGAATAACTGATTGCAATCACAGACAAAAAGGACTGCACACGCAAGGAAAATCGCGCATTTTTAATGGACCGCATCCAGACCGAATCCGTGACACTTGTCTACAAGGGGCCTAAAGCATTTTTTAAACTCAATCCCTTCATTTCAGGGGCTCAAAAGTAATTGGACAAATTAAATAATTGTAAATAAAATGTTAATTTCTAATATTTGGTTGAAAACCCTTTGTTGGCAATGACTGCCTGAAGTCTTGAACTCATGGACATCACCAGACGCTGTGTTCTCCCAGAATTCATCTGTTGCTTCTGTCCTGTGTCACATCAATAAACACTAGGCATCCAGTGCCCCTGGCAGCCATGCATGCCCAAGCCATCACATTGCCTCCGCCGTGTTTTACAGATGAGGTGGTATGCTTTGGATCATGAGTTGTACCGTGCCTTCGCCATACTTTTTTCTTTCCATCATTCTGGTGGAGGTTGATCTTGGTTTCATCTGTCCAAAGAATGTTCTTCCAGAACTGCTGGTCCAATCTAGCCTTCCTATTCTTGAGGCTTATGAGAGGCTTGAACCGTGCAGTGAAGCCTCTGTATTTTCTTTCATGCAGTCTTCTCTATATGGTAGATTTGGATATTGATACCCCTATATCCCGGAGAGTGTTGTTCACTTGGTTGGTTGTTGTGAAGGGGTTTCTCTTCACCATGGTAATTATTCTGCGATTATCCACCACTGTTGTCTTCCATGGGCGTCCAGGGCTTTTTGCATTGTTGAGGTCACCAGTGCTTTCTTTCTTTCTCAGGATGTACCAAACTGTAGATTTTGCCACTCCTAATAGTGTAGCAATTTCTTGTTGTTTTTTTTTCTGTTTTCGCAGATGAAGGATGGCTTGTTTCACCTGCATGGAGAGCTCCTTTGACAGCATGTTTACTTCTCAGCAAAATCTTCAAAATGCAAGCACCACACCTCAAATCAACTCCAGGCCTTTTATGTGCTTAATTGAGAATTAAATAATGCCCACATCTGCCCACAAAACATACTTTGAGTCAATTGTCCAATTACCTTTAGTCCCTTTAAAAACAGGGTGCCACATGTGAAGGAGCTGAAACATCTAAACCCTTTATCCAATTTTAATCTGGATACCCTCAAATGAAAGCTAAAAGTCTGGACTTTATGTCCATGTCCATTATATAACTATAACTTGAATATGTTTTATCTAAACAGGTAAAAAACACAAATTTAAAAAAACCGTGGTCTGAATTGCTGCGTCTCAGCATAGGTGGTCGAGATGACATTACTGCGATCTCATGCGCCATTCTACTGCTTCATAGGCTTTGGGTATAGTGGCCTGCAGCCCCCGCCTCAGAGATAGGTTGTCCACCATCTAAGGCAAGATGCAGCCCTCTAAGTCTGCAGTAGAATGGCTCAAAAAATAAAATCATTATAGGGTTTGGCTCATCCCACCTCTGAGACTCACACACACTAGCGATTGGTGCCACAATAACATGGTGGTGCTCAGTGTAATAGTATTAATTCAATATGAGTCCAGAACAAAAGAGATCCATACAGCAAGAACAGGAGGGTAATGCATGAGAGCAGTCAGGAGAAAGCATTTGAGACGTGAAACGGCCGTTGCTGTCCTCCCGTCAATGCTGTATGTGCACGCTGGATTTAATAAAGGAAGATTTTTTGGTGAGTACCATGCTTTGGATCTCTTTTGTTCTGGACTCAAATGGGATTAATATTACTGCATTGAGCACCACCATGTTATTGTGGCACCAATCGCTAGTGTCTGTGAGTCTCAGAGGTGGGATGGGCCAAACCCATTAATGATTTTCTCTTGTAAAAGGACAGTGCTGGCTGTGTGTTTTCACTTTGATTTTATTATATATATATATATATATATATATATATATATATACACACACACACACAGGCACTGCAAGGGGAGGGGGGGTTGAATAATTAGTACTGGCACTACAGGGGCCACTGCAGCAGGGCTTTATAAATAGTGGGACTACTACAAGGGGGCATCATAAATACTGGGGCCGCTTAAGGGCACATTATAGCTACTGGAGACACTGTAGGAAGCCATTTTACTACTGTGAGCTCTATATGGGTGCCTTATAGATTGGCCCTTATTACTACTGAGGGCTCTAAATGGGTGCTTACTTCTACTATTCTACTATTAGTACTGCAGGTACTGTGTATTATTGGGCACATTATAGATGATTTTACTGCTAATCGAGGGAATATTCTTGGGGAACATTCATACAACTGGGGGCACTATATGGGGCAGTATAATTATTGAGGGCAGTCTGGTCCACTATTACTATAAGAGGACAATGTGTATGACAGTGTTATTTCCGCAGTATAGTGTTTGGGGGCATTGGGGAGCACAGCAGGCACAGTATTGAGGGTAGCAGCACGAGAACACTGTTGGGGCCCCAGGAAGGGGAAGATGACTTAGGATTGAAGAATCGAGATGCCTGTGTGGCAAACACTGCAGAGATGTGGCTGAAAGAAGTAGTCCTGGCACTCTGAATGGAGAAGATGAGGAAAGAGAATGTCTACATCAGTCAGTTCAGGTCCGGAGAGCCTCGGTCGGCTTGGGGGATGGAGCCGACACACTACCCATGTTTCTTGTGCCAATCACAGTCATGTGAATCAGCCCTCACTGTGTGGGGCCTAAAGGGGACACTGTTCCTGTGTGGGGTCACTAAGAGCAGCATTTACTGTGGAGTGCCTGGCGGGAGCACAGAGTGGTACTATTACTGTGTGCAGCACACAAGGGGCACTGTTACCATGTAACAGAAAAAAATGCACTATAAAATTAGATGCAAGCATAACATATGGACTAGGACCTCAAGGTCAATACATTTTGATCAAAATACATCTAAGCCCACCTACCAGCGACAAGGTGGTCTCAGTTCAGGCGGGTTCCTATCTTAACCTATTCATGCTGTGGCGCATTTTTCAGGAGCACAGTCCCCGCACATATGGTGTCCCCTGTAACCTCCATGTGCATCAGCAACCGGTGTTGCTGTTACCATGTGTTTTAGGCACTTTTTACTCCTTTTGTGACAAATGAGGATAGCTTTGTTGGAAAGGGGCGTGACTTAAGTTGAATCAACAAAAATTTTGTCTCATGTTTGGCACACGATATCACATCTCATTTTAGACAGATTTGTTAGATATAGAGAGGAGCAGGACTTACAGTGATTAGTGATGAGATTAATTGTTGGAGCCTCGTTCTGCTATCTTTCCAACACTGAGGTACACTGGGAAGATAGTGGAGGAGTGGGGCATAGCGTTCTGCGCTGACAGTAAGGCTGGGGACACACCTAGGCGTTTCTGAATCGCGCGTATGACGCGCGTTTTTGGATGCGCGTTTTTGTAACTAAGAAACGCGCGTCATACGCGCGATTCAGTGATTCTCCCCTATGGCAACATTGTCCATAGGCGCGTTAAAACGCCCAAAAGAAGCTCATGTACTTGTTTGGGCGTTGGGCGTTTTACAGCGCGTTCAAACGCGCTGTAAAAAGCCCAAATGTGAACCATGCCCATAGGGATGCATGGCTTTTCACATGTTGAGCGTTTTTCAGCACGTTTGAACGTGCTGAAAAACGCTCAGGTGTGTTCCCAGGGTAAGTGTGCTGTGTTACTGTACTGGCAGTCCCAATCCCCGCTCCCTTCCCTGTGCTTACTGGGAGAGAGAAGCAGGGATGAGAACTAAACCAGTAGAGCAGACGGTGGTTAGGGCTGCAGCAAGTCAGATAGTCCAGGACATGGGTAGTAATGGTTAGGGCACATGTACATAAGCTGCAATTGTCTGTGGGTCGAAAGGAAAAGTACAGAAACAGTGCCATAGATGTAAAGTTGTGAGGAAAGAGATACAGTAGCCTAGAAGCACCTGGGCATTAAGAGTAATAGTGTGTCACAAGGAGAGAGATACAGCGACCCACAGATATGCTAAGCAAAGCCAATTACCATGGCCCATAAGGCATAAGAGCCATCTTCATTGCTGTCAAGCAGAGGGACCGAGACAAGAGTGTTGTCCCTTAGAGAAGTTAACCACTTAAGCCCCCCTAGCTTAAACACCCTTAATGACCAGGCCACTTTTTACAATTCCGCACTACACTACTTTCACCGTTTATTGCTCCGTCATACAACTTACCACCCAAATGAATTTTACCTCCTTTTCTTCTCACTAATAGAGCTTTCATTTGGTGGTATTTCATTGTTGCTGACATTTTTACTTTTTTTGCTATTAATACAAATTTAACGAAATTTTTGCAAAAAAATGACATTTTTCACTTTCTGTTGTAAAATTTTTCAAAAAAAACTACATTTCTATATAAATTTTTCTCTAAATTTATTGTTCTACATGTCTTTGATAAAAAAAGTCCAATAAGTGTATATTTATTGGTTTGGGTAAAAGTTATAGCGTTTACAAACTATGGTGCAAAAAGTGAATTTCGGCATTTTGAAGCAGCTCTGACTTTCTGAGCACCTGTCATGTTTCTTCAGGTGCTAGAATGTCAGGAAAGTATAAATACCCCCAAATCAAACCATTTTAGAAAGAAGACACCCCAAAGTATTCGCGGAGGGGCATGGTGAGTTCATGTATCATTTCATTTTTTTCACAAGTTAGCGGAAAATGACACTTTCTGAGAAAAAAAAAAAAAAAAGTTTCAATTTCTGCTAACTTCTGGCAAAAAAAAAAGAAATCTCAGACGGACTCACTATGCCCCTCAGTGAATAACTTGGGGTGTCTACTTTCCAAAATGGGGTCATTTGTGGGGTGTTTGTACTGTTCTGGCATTTTGGGCGGGGCTAAATTGTGAGCCGCCATGTAAAACCTAAAGGTACTCGTTGGAATTTGGGCCCCTTTGCGCACCCAGGCTGCAAAAAGTGTCACTTATGTGGTATCGCCGTACTCAGGAGAAGTAGGGCAATGTGTTTTGGGGTGTATTTTTACATATACCCATGTTGGGTGAGAGAAATATCTCTGTAAACTGACAACTTTGTATAAAATTTTTTAAAAGTTGTCGTTGACAGAGATATTTTTCACACACAGTATAGGTATATATAAAAATACACCCCAAAGCACATTGCCCTACTTCTCCTGAGTACGGCGATACCACATGTGTGCCACTTTTTTGCAGCCTGAGTGCGCAAAGGGGCCCTAAAACCAATGAGTACCTTTAGGATTTCACAGGGCATTTTTACGCATTTGGATTCCAGACTTCTTCTCACGCTTTAGGGGCCTCTAAAATGCCAGGACAGTATAAATACCCACATGTGACCCCATTTTGGAAAGAAGACACCCCAAGGTATTCCGTGAGGGGCATGGCGAGTTCATGTTAAATTTTATTTTTTGTCACAAGTTAGTGGAATATGAGACTTTGTAAAAAACAAAATAAAAAAAATATATATATCAATTTCCGCTAACTTGTGCCAAAAAATAAAAATTCTGTGAACTCGCCATGCCCCTCACGGAATACCTTGGGGTGTCTTCTTTCCAAAATGGGGTCACATGTGGGGTATTTATACTGACCTGGCATTTTAGGGGCCCCTAAAGCGTGAGAATCCAAATGCGTAAAAATGGCCTGTGAAATCCTAAGGGTACTCATTGGTTTTAGGGCCCCTTTGCGCACCTTGGCTGCAAAAAAGTGCCACACATGCAGTATCGCCGTACTCAGGAGAAGTAGGGCAATGTGTTTTGGGGTGTATTTTTACATATACCCATGCTGCGTGTGAGAAATATTGCTGTAAATGACAACTTTTTAAATTTTTTTATTCAAAGTTGTCAATTTACAGAGATATTTCTCACACAAAGTATGGGTATATGTAAAAATACACCCCAAAACACATTGCCCGACTTCTCCTGAGTACGGCGACTACATGTGTGCCACTTTTTGCAGCCAAGATGCAAAGGGCCCTAAAACCAATGAGTAACTTTTAGGAGGGCATTTTTACGCATTTTTCTTCTCACGCTTTAGGGCCCCTAAAATGCCAGGGCAGTATAAATACCCCACATGTGACCCCATTTTGGAAAGAAGACACCCCAAGGTATTCTGTGAGGGGCATGGCGAGTTCATAGAAGATTTTTTTTGGCACAAGTTAGCGGAAATTGATTTTTTATTGTTTTTCTCATAAAGTCTACCTTTCTGCTAACTTTTGACAAAAAGTTAAATTTTTCATGGACTCACTATGCCCTCAGCGAATACCTTGGGGTGTCTTCTTTCCAAAATGGGGTCATTTGTGGGGTGTTTGTACTGTTCTGGCATTTTGGGTGGGGCTAAATTGTGAGCAGCCATATAAAACCTAAAGGTACTCGTTGGAATTTGGGCCCCTTTGCGCACCGGGCTGCAAAAAGTGTCACTCATGTGGTATCGCCGTACTCAGGAGAAGTAGGGCGATGTGTTTTGGGGTGTATTTTACATATACCCATACTTTGTGTGAGAAATATCTCTGTAAATTGACAACTTTGAATAAAAAAATGTAAAAGTTGTCGTTTACAGTGATATTTCTCACACGCTGCATGGGTATATGTAAAAATACACCCCAAACCATGCCCTACTTCTCCTGAGTCGGCGATCCACATGAGTGACACTTTTGCAGTCAAGATGCTCAAAGGGCCCTAAAACCAATGAGTACCTTTAGGATTTCATGAGGCCATTTTTACGCATTTGGATTCTCACGCTTTAGGACCCCTAAAATGCCAGGGCAGTATAAATACCCCACAAGTGACCCCATTGTGGAAAGAAGACACCCCAAGGTATTCTGTGAGGGGCATGGTGAGTTCACAGAAAAAAAAAAATTTGGCACAAGTTAGCGGAAATTGATTTTTTTTTTTTTTTTTACAGTCTCATATTTCACTAACTTGTGACAAAAAATAAAATTTTGCATGAACTCACCATACCCCTCACGGAATACCTTGGGGTGTCTTCTTTCTAAAATGGGGTCACATGTGAGTGTTTGTACTGCCCTGGCATTTTAGGGTCTCCACAATCATTACACGTATGGCCAGCATTAGGAGTTTCTGCGATTCTCCTTATATTGAGCATACGGGTAATGAGATTTTTTTCCCGTTCAGTCTCTGCGCTGAAAAGAAAAAAAAATGAACGGCACAGATTTCCTCATTCGCATCGATCAATGTGGATGAAAAAATCTCTGCCAAAAAATGTGCAAAAAAAAACAAAACGGCACAGATTTCCTCATTCGCATCGATCAATGTGGATGAATAAATCTCTGCCAAAAAATGTGCAAAAAAAAAAGTAGTAAGGCCCCATTCACACGTCCGCAAAAATGTCCGCATCTATTCCGCAATTCTGCGGAATAGATGCGGACCCATTCAGTGTGAATGGGGCTGGCGGTGATGCGGAGAGCACACTATGCGCTCGCCGCATCAGCATTTGCGGAGCTGCGGCCGCAAACTTCCGGGTTTCGGCCCCCAAGCATCCGGCCGCAGCTCCGCAAAAGATAGAGCATGTCCTATTCTTGTCCGCAATTGCGGACAAGAAAAGAGCATTTTCTATATAGTTCTGGCAATGTGCGGATCCGCAAAATGCGGAAAGCACATTGCTGGTGTCCGTGTTTTGCGGATCCGTGGATCCATGGATCCGCAAAACACATACGGACGTCTGAATGAGCCTTACAGTGGGGTAATTAGTGTCAGGGGGGTGACATGGGGTGATCGGGGGTTAATCAGGGGTTAATCAGGGGTTAATCAGTGACGGGGGTGGGGGGGGTGGGGGGGGTCTGTGTGGTGTTTTGGTGCACTTATAAAAGTTTCTTTGGTGGTCCCAAGCAAAAGGGACCACCAAAGGAACGATCAGCAAGCATATCAGACGCTGTTAACAAAACAGCGTCTGATATGCCATTTTTTTAACTTCTACAGCCTGCCAGCGCACGATCAGCGCACGATCAGCTTCACAGGAAATCTCGCCTCTCGCGAGATGACGCGCGGGCGCGTCAAGGAGGAACAGACCGACCGCCCGCAGGACGCAATCCTGCGTGAGGCGGTCGGCAAGAGGTTAAAGGTGTTTTGTTACTTCAGCAAGTGGCATTTATCATGTAGAGAAAGTTCATACAAGCCACTTACTAATGTATTGTTATCCATATTGTCTCCTTTGCTGGCTGGATTCATTTTCCCATCACATTATATACTCCTCATTTCCATGGTTACAGACCACCCTGCAATCCATCAGTGGTGGCTGTGCTCGCACACTATAAAAATACACATTGATACACAAGATTAAGGCTAGGTTCACACGACAAATAGGGCACAACTTCACTGCAACATTTGTTACGCGACATTTTGTCGCATTATTGTCGCGCGGCAATTTTTATAATGGGATTCTATGGTGTCGCATTGCGACATGCTGCGACTGCGACAGTCGCAGAAAAACCCATCTTGAATGGATTTTTTGCGACTGTCGTGTCGCAGTCGCAGCATGTTGCATGTCGCAATGCGACACCATAGACTCCCATTATAAAAATTGTTGCACGACAATAGTGCGACTTTTTGTCGCGCGACAAATGTCGTCGTGTGAACCTAGCCTAAAGGTCTGGCCGACTGTCATTTGAAAAATGACAGCAGACAGCAGACTCTTGGCTGCCGAAAATGCAATCTGCCGTGCTGGAAGACTTTGGTCGTTCATCGGCCGAAACTGCATGTTGATGGCATGATCAACTAAATTCAGCCGATCACTTGCCATTGTGCTGAAGCACCAGAGAGTCTGTTTTTATATTTTTAAAAAAACCGACTCCCTAGTGGGGCAGTTTAATTGGTGGGATTGTTCGTACAAGAACAATCCCATGGACAGCCGATCATTATCTCAACTGTATGGCCAGCTCAAGCATGTGCTCTCATTGACAGACTGTAACCATAAGCTTGTTGCCCCACATGAGACTGTAACCACCATAACCATGAAGCTTGTCACCCAAAGTGATATCAGTAAAAACTGTTCCATGTTACACTGTGTCCACCTGTTTCCTTTCATCATTCGTAAGTGGGGAAGTAGGCATAAAACTCATGGTCCAAAAAGATCCTGTTCATAAGGGCCCTGACGGCCACCCCTTTCATGCTTTCTTCTAAAAACAGCGGCACGCCTTTCCATGGGTTGCGTGTGGTATTGCAGGTTAGCTTCACTGAAGTGAACCACACACATCCTGTCGATAGGTGGAGCACTGCAAGAAAGCAGCCCTGTTTTCCTAATCCTGTATAGCCCCTCTAATCGCTTGAGGGGGAAAATGTGGGATGTTTAAATCACTGCCAAATAATAAACTAAGGGTCCTTTCACACTTGCATTCTGAGGATCCGGCAGGCACTTCCGTCCCGCCGGATCCGTCAGAACGCAAGTCGCCTGAAGCATTAGAAGACTGATCAGGATCCTGATCAGTCTTCGAATTGCTTTCAGGTTACTATGGCAGCCAGGACGCTACTAGCGTCCTGGTTGCCATAGTAGGAGCGGGGAGCGGGGGAGCGGTATACTTACAGTCCGAGCAGCTCCCGGGGCGCTCCAGAATGATGTCAGAGCACCCCATGCGCATGGATCACGTGATCCATGCGATTACGTGATCCATGCGATCACGTGATCCATGCGTGTAGGGCGCCCTGACGTCACTCTGGAGCGCCCCGGGAGCCGCACGGATGGTAAGTATACCGCTCCCGGTTACATTTTACCATGGTAACCAGGACTTTAGCGTCCTGGCTGCCATGGTAACCAGTCAGAAAAAGCTAAATGTCGGATCCGGCAATGCGCCGAAACGACGTTTAGCTTAAGGCGGATCCGGATTAATGCCTTTCAATGGGCATTCATTCCGGATCCGGCCTTGCGGCTAAGTGTTCGGATTTTATGCACGAACAAAAAGCGCAGCATGCTGCGGTATTTGCTGCGTCCAAAAACGTTCGGTCCTGAACTGAAGACATCCTGATGCATCCTGAACGGATTTCTCTCCATTTAGAATGCATGGGGATGATCCTGATCAGGATTCTTCCGGCATAGAGACCCGACGACGGATCTCTATGCCGGAAAACAAAAACGCCAGTGTGAAAGGGCCCTTAGCTTGCAGATAAAATATGGAGACAAAGATAATTTCAGGGATTGGAGGATTTCTCTTGGAAGTAAATAGAACATTAGACAGGATTGGGGAGCTGTTCCAAGCTGATATAGTAATACTTGCTTGGGGACGAGGCCACAATCAAGGATTGGGGTGTAGAGGAATACTGGAACTGACACAAAACTCCTCTGGCATTTCCTTGATGACATGATCTATAAACAGAAGTAGAAAACCAGTAACGTCACCAATATAGCTCTCACTTTTAAAAGGGTTGTCCCATGAAAAATATTCTACAGTTTTCAAACCAGCAGCTGGATCTGAATACTTTTGTAATTGCAGGTAATTAAAAATTTTGTATAGCTGCTGAGTTATTTAATAAAATGTATCTGTATAGCGCCATAGTTCTTTTCCTTATTTCTTTCCCCTGCTCACTGAGATGGCCGCACAACGCACATGTTCTGTTTAATTTTTCAGCTGACTCCTGAGCTGTGATAGGGAGAGCATGGACACGCTCCCTAAGCTGCAGCAGAAAATACACGCCCCCTGAGCTGTCAGCTTGATATAAATCTAGCAGAGCAATGAATGGGGAGATCTCTGGATCCATGTGAGGTACAGGGCTGGTTCTAGCTTTGTTTGAAAGGGATTATCATGTACTATATCTATATGTCGTCTGATTTTCATGTTTTACATTATTCATGGGATGACCCCCTTAAGTGAAGCTCAGGATTCTAATTGCTTGATTTAAGCAAGATCCATGCATAACACACATGGGCAAACTGTTGTGATGTTGACCATTTTGGAGTACTGGGATATCTTTTTAGATTCATGTCCCTCTGACTATAACCATGATGATGGATAAACCAGTCATATTATGCCTCCTCTAGTTTTATAAACTAATTTACAGTAGCCCTGGAAAAAAAAAAGGGACCTCATGTTGTAGGTGGGATCAACACCCAAGTAGATGGGTCAGCAAATCATTAGCCATAGCCAATAGTGTTCAGTATGTCCAATTAAAAATACAACGGGCCACATTTATTGAAATGGTCTAAAAGCAAAGCAACCAATCACAGCACTGCTTTCATTTATTGAACTGCTCTGGCAAAATAAAATGAGTATTGTTATTGATGGGTCATTTTTTCTTTACGTCATTTCTGGTAAATTTTCCCCAATGAATCCAGCGTCTGCACCGCTCAGTCCAGTTCCACCGTGACCGGCCAAAACATCAAATGTTGTACAAAGCTGTTATATGACTCCCACAGTAGTCTACTGCTGCCGCACTGTACCTTTGGCTTCCACTGATTACACATGGAGCAATACAGGGAGAATTGTAACCAGTAAGGAAAACCTTGTTAGCAATCATCATAAGTAACTGATTACATTAACTGTACTCCAAAGCCCTAGTCAAGGGCACAACCTGGTCACATCTGGTCCTCCTACATGCTTGGGGACAAATAAACATGGGAGGGCAAATTTGCAGTAATACTTATCAATATAAATACAAATATGATATGGAAATAACATTTTAAATTAGGATATAAGAACCGTATGAATAAATTAATTAAAAGCCATGTTCTGTACATAGTTTGTAATTGACATAGTATGAAACTAGCTGTAGAGATCATATCACCCACAAAAATCAAGGAAGTGACCAATGCAAGTAATAAATAAATGAAATATAAAATGTATTGGGGGAAACAGTGAATACCCATTCCCCAAAGGTCAAGAAGAAGAAAACTTTGGGAGCTGCCTTTGGAGCCAGTAACTTGCCACTATTTCTTTGAATCAAAACCTATTAGACTTTATAGATGACATGGGGTTGGGCCCTGAGAATAATTTGCTCTGGTGGGTCCAAGGAACCCCAGTCCGACCCGGTACTTGTATATAATTGAGATTGTGATACACCTACTAAAACGTGTTAGTATATAGCATAATAATATGGCAATGAAAGTGATAGTTATAAAACTATACCCACATACTAACCCGATCCCATTGATCCCCATTCCACTTTTAAATTTAATATCCCACCTAATCCTCAAAGCTCACCTGCCCACAAATAAAAGTCATGTTCTTATACAAATATAATCAATACAAAAAACAGTATTGTGCAAAATCTTTGCAAAATGTGATAATTCCATAGCAGCTGTAGCTACAATATGTATTGAATTGTCACATAACTGCAAAATATTGTGCAGGCATTATCTTCAATGTTCAAATCTTCATCCAACTTGCCCTATGAGTGGACTTTGTGACTTTCTTTTGCCCAACTGAGTACATACTGCATTACCGCCCTTCTTTTTTCTATATCCCCACCTCTATTGCCTATAATACAGCATGTAGTGCAGAACATTCCAGTCTTCTATAATCAAATCCGAGGAGGGAGCACTTCAAACAGGTAAGATTTGCAATGACTGATCCCTCCAGGTGGGATGAAATCCTGAAACATATGAGAAAATATTGGCCGATCTTACAGTCAGATCCCACACTGACCAAACTTCTACCTCCATATCTGGCTATGGCATCCAGAAGGGTGAGGAACTTAAAGGACACTTTTGTTTGGAGCGATTACATTTCTAAGATCTCAACACAAATGCTTGGTTCTAGTAGACCAAAATGGTGCTTTCCCCATGCAGAAGATGTATTGCTTGTCCCAACTAGAGATGTCCCGAACTATTCGCCGGTGAACAGTTCGGCGGGCGAACATATGTGATGTTCGGTTCGCCCCCTATACGTCATCATTGAGCAAACTTTGACCCTGTACCTCACAGTCAGCAGACACATTCCAGCCAATCAGCATACCCTCCCTCCCACCTCCTATCAAAAAGCAAGGACAGCATCCATCTTAGATTCCTTCTGAAGCTGCAGTGTTAGTTAGAGAAGGGAGAGTGCTGCTCCTGCTGAATTAATAGGGAAAGCGTTAGCTAGGCCAGTGTTCTGTGTCCACTCCAGTCCTCAAAGACTCATCTGCTATAAGGACAGCGTCCTGACAGCACCCCAAAAAGCCCTTTTTAGGGCTGGTACATTAGTCTGCTTTTATTTATTTTTATATATATATATATATATATATATATATATTGTAGTTGCCTGCCCGTGTGAGAGGCCGCAGGCCCTCAGACTGTACTGTGTGCACACCACTTATATAGGGTGGCACAGTACCTTGCAGATTAAAAAAAAGTCATTTAATTTTTACCCCTTAATATAATTGCAGTTACCTGCCAGTGAGTGTCAGGCCCACAGACGGTACTGTGCCGACTGCCCACCACTCATATCGGGTGGCACAGTACCTTGCAGATAAAAAAGTCATTAAATTTTTACCCATTAATATAATTGCAGTTGTCTGCCAATGTGTGTCAGGCCCACAGACTGTACTGTGCCCACTGCCCACCACTCATATAGGGTGGCACAGTACCTTGCAGATAAAAAAAGTCATTAAAATGTTACCCTTTAATATAATTGCAGTTGCCTGCCAGTGAGTGTCAGGCCCACAGACTGCACTGTGCCCACTGCCAGTGCCCACCACTCATATCGGGTGGCACAGTACCTTGCAGATAAGTCATTACATTTTTACCCTTTAACCCCTTAAGGACGCATGACGTACCTGTACGTCATGGTTTCCGAGTCCTTAAGGACCCATGACGTACCGGTACGTCATGAGTAGTTCCGATCACTGCTGCTCAGCCGGCAGTGATCGAACAAGCACCTGCTGAAATCATTCAGCAGGTACCTTGTTACAATGCCCAGGGGGTCCTGTGACCCCCCATATCGAGCGATCAGCTGAAAACCACAGGTCAATTCAGACCTGCGGTTTGCAGCGCTTTGTGCGATCTCTGACCCCCGCGGTCACAGACAGATCAGAGAGTTAATGCCCCCAAAGTGTTAATTTTTAACCCCTCCTGCAGCCCCCGCCCGCCTCCTCTGTAATATTCCCTGGCACTCTGATAGAAACGGCTGGCATCTGTGCTTAATCAGATGCCAGCCGTTTAACCCCTTCCATACCTCTCCCATCGGGGGGCTGCTGTGCCTTTGCAGCCCCCCAACAGGATGGGATCGCAGAGGGAGGGAGCCCCGCTCCCTCCCCATCCATCACCCGCTGCTCTCTTATGGCAGCGGGTGATGGTTGCCATTGGTGCTGAAAGTCTGAATAGACCTGCTAAAGGTCTATTCAGACTTTGTAAAGTAAAAAATACAGCACAGTGCACTATATAGTGTACTGTACTGTATTATACAGACACCAGATCCACTGGATCTACAAGAACCAAGTGGGTCTGGGTCAAAAAAAAAGAAAAAAAAAGAAAAAAAAACACACATCACTGAATAAAAAAAAATAATAAAAAAATAGACTACACATATTGGGTATCGCCGCATCCTTAAAAACCTGCTCTATAAAAATATCACATGTCTGAACTCCTCAGGTGAACGCCATAAAAAAAAAAGCAAACAATGGTGTAAATAAGCCATCAAAAAGGTGTATGCCTCCCAAAATAGTACCAATCAAACCGCCATCTCATCCCGCAAAAAATGAGCCCCTACCTAAAACAATTGGCCAAAAAATAAAAAAACTATGCCTCTCAGACTAAAACATGATTTTTTTTGTTTCAAAAATGCTTTTTAGTGTTAAATGTAAAAAAACCCCTAAAAAGTAGACATATTGGGTATCTCCATGTCTGTAAGAATCTGCTCTATAAAAATATCACATGACCTAACCCCTCAAGTAAACACTGTAAATTTTTTTTTAATAAAAACTATGTAAAAAAAAAAAGCAATTTTTTTTGTCAATTTACATCACAAAAAAATCCAATAGCAAGCGATCAAAAAGTCATGTGACCCCCCAAATAGTGCAAATCTAACCGTCACCTTATCCCGCAAAAAATTAGCCTCTACATAGGACAATCGTCCAAAAAAATAAATAAATATAGCTC
The DNA here is from genome assembly GCA_033119425.1 of Bufotes viridis. Classification (NCBI taxonomy): domain Eukaryota; kingdom Metazoa; phylum Chordata; class Amphibia; order Anura; family Bufonidae; genus Bufotes; species Bufotes viridis. The sequence goes on from CM065590.1 coordinate 387,803,533, forward strand.
TCAAACTCCGGAGACACTAAAACATTTTTTTTATTTTTTTTAATATTATTGTGTAAAACTTATATAAATAAATAAAAAGTATACATATTAGGTATTGCCGCATCGTAACAACCTGCTCTATAGAAATGGCACACAATCTAACCTGTCAGTTCAACGATGTAAATAACAAAAAATAAAAACGGTTCCAAATCAGCTATTTTTTTGCAAATTTTCCATTTGAATCCATTTTTCCAGTAATAAAGCAAGGGTTAACAGCCAAACAAAACTCAATATTTATTGCCCTGATTCTCTTGTTTGCACAAACACCCCATATGTGGTCGTAAACTGCTGTATGGCCAAACAGCAGGGCGTAGAAGGAAGAGAACGCCATATGGTTTTTGGAAGGGAGATTTTGCTGGACTGGTTATTTGATACCATGTCCCATTTGAAGACCCCCTGATGCACCCCTACAGTAGAAACTCCAAAAAAGTTACCCCATTTTGGAAACTACAGGATAAGGTGTCAGTTTTGTTGGTACTATTTTAGGGTAAATATGATTTTTGGTTGCTCTATATTACACTTTTTTTGAGACAAGGTAACAAAAAATAGAAATTCTGAAATTTCATCTCCATTTGCCAATAACTCTTGAGGAACACCTAAAGCGTTAACAAAGTTTGTAAAACTGGTTTTGAATACCTTTTAGGGGTGTAGTTTCTTAGATGAAGTCACTTTTATGGAGTTTATACTCTAGGGGTGCATCGGGGGGCTTCAAATGGGACATGGTGTCAAAAAAAACCCGTTCAGCAAAATCCACCTTCCAAAAACCATATGGCGTTTCTTTCCTTCTGTGCCCTGCAGTTTGGCCATACAGCAGTTTACGACCACATATTGGGTGTTCGTGCAAACTACAGAATCGGGGGAATAAATATTACATTTTGTTTGGCTGTTAACCCTTGCTTTGTTACTGGAAAAAATGGATTAAAATGGAAAATTTTCCCAAAAAAAAAAAAATCGAAATTCTGAAATTTTATCTCCATTTGCCATTAACTCTTGTGGAAAACCTAAAGGGTTAATGATGTTTGTAAAATCAGTTTTGAATACCTTGAGGGGTGTAGTTTCTAGAATGGGGTCATTTGTGGGTGGTTTCTATTATGTAAGCCTCACAAAGTGACTTCAGACCTGAACTGGTCCCTAAAAAGTGGGTTTTAGAAAATTTCTGAAAAATTTCAAGATTTGCTTCTAAACTTCTAAGCCTTGTAACGTCCCCAAAAAATGAAATGGCATTCCCAAAATGATCGATACATGAAGTAGACATATGGGGAATGTAAATCAATAACTTTTTTTGGCGGTATTACTATGTATTATAGAAGTAGAGAAATTGAATATATATATAAATAAAAATGAAATTTTTCATCTTCATTTTACCACTGTCATGAAGTACAATATGTGACACATAAAGTGACACTGGTCAGACTTGCAAAAAATGGCCGAGTCCTTAGGGTGAAATAGGGCTGAGTCCTTAAGGGGTTCATATAATTGCAGTTGCCTGCCAGTGTGTGTCAGGCCCACTGACTGTACTGTGCCCACTGCCAGTGCCCATCACTCATATCGGGTGGCACAGTACCTTGCAGATAAAAAAGTCATTTAATTTTTACCCATTAATATAATTGCAGTTGCCTGCCAGTGTGTGTCAGGACCACAGACTGAACTGTGCCCGCTGCCCACCACTCATATAGGGTGTCACAGTACATTGCACGGCGCACGCGCAGTGACCTAAAATTCAAACGAAGCGGACCGAGCATGGGTCTTTTTCCATCTCCCAGTTCCAAAAATCTATTCACTATACCAGCCCTGGCCCTGATAAGGGACAAAACAGAGATTAAACTGATAGGAATAGTACTTAGTTAACACTAGTTGTATTGGTGGCAAATTCCATTGCAAGTGCCTAAAATTAGAAGGAAGCGGACAGAGCAAGCTTTTTTCTCTATCTCCCCATGCAAGGATTCAATTCAATACACGTCCCCTGATAGGGGACTTAACAAAGATTAAAATGGTAAGAATAGTAGTTCACACTATTTGTATTGGTGGCACAGTACATCTTTTTCCATCTCCCGGTTCCTAAAATCTATTCCATACACTGTCCCCTGATAGGGGACAAAACAGAGATTAAACTGGTAAGAACAGATTTTTTTTATTTAAAAAAAAAGAGGACAGCCTTTGCGGAGCTGGGTATTTTTTGGCCGCTATACTGAACGCTCATCCACAATGGCTGTAGGCTCATGCGTCCTTTTGCGGAGGCGACAAACCTGGTCAGTCAAACCCAAGGCAACATTATCAACCTCATCCCATATGTGTTTTTTCTGGAGCCTGCCCTGCGAAGAGTGCTGGATCAGGCCATAGATGAGCATGAAGAGGAAGAGTTGTGGTCACCATCACCACCAGAAGCAGCCTTGTCGTCGTCGATTGCTGGACCATGATGGCACATGATGGGGGGGTTAGGCTACCGGCACATGATGGGGGACTCAGGCTACTGGCACATGATAGGGGGCTCAGGCTACTGGCACATGATAGGGGGGGCTATGGCTACTGGCACATGATAGGGGGGGCTCTGGCTACTGGCACATGATTGGGGGGGCTCTGGCTACTGGCACATGATGGGGGGCTCTGGCTACTGGCACATGATGGGGGGGGGGCCTCTGGCTACTGGCACATGATGGGGGGGGGGGCTCTGGCTACTGGCACATGATGGGGGGGCTCTGGCTTCTGGCACATTATTTGGGAACATCTATGGGGGCACTTATTACTGGCTCTGCTACTTCAGCGGCCGACGAGAACATGCTGCCTTCCCGAATGCCCGTGTCACTGATTGGGCTCCTCTGCGGCCATGGCAGCTCCCTCTGCCCACTTCTGCTACTATTGGCTGGGAGGGAGACTGCCCACCTACCATTGCCAGGCTGTGAAGTGATGCGGGGACCTGAAGGGAGGAGACACCACAGGAAGCTGCAGGAGCATTTATCTCGGCTGCTAGAGGCTGCTGAAGCAATCATCTGACCCCCAGGCCCCAACTACCAGGAGAGAAAGAGAAGAGGGAACAACACCTGAATGAAGAAATCAAAGGAGTAACAACTATGAATGAACAGGAGGTGATGTAGATCACATTTTTTTTATTCATAATTGGGGAGACAGTAAACATGCTAGGTCCTCAATTACTTGCAAACACTCAGTGATCACTGATCACTGCGTGTTTGTACCTCACTCTGCTTCCTGACACGCTGTCACAGGAGGCTGAGCAGGCGGTGCGGAGAGGAGAGCTCAACCTCCTGGGACAGCACTGCAAGCTGTCTCTGCCCACACACCGCTCTGCCAATCTGTGACAGGAGGCTGAGCATTGTGGAGAGGAGAAACATCGGCCACTCGCTCCGCTCTCCTCCCGCAGCTCTCGACACAGTTTCTCTCCTCCCTGCTGGGACACAGAACAGCGCCCAGCGGGGAGGAGAGGATACACGGATACAACACTGTATCAGCCAGAAAAATCACACTTTCCGCATTATACCAAAAATGCCATTTTCGGCTAATATGTTTTGGCGGCAGATATATCGGAGCATCCCTAGTTTATTTTGTTTTCCTGTGTTGTAATTTTCATGGCTGACGAAAGTGGCAAGGGGGGGTCAGGAGGAGGCAGGGGAAAAGGCAAAGCAAGAGGGGGGCTCAGTGGGCCTCTGGGTGTTACTTGCCACCTGGGCCAAAAGTTGCCAGTCGAACCCCTGGCTGGAGTGCCAAACATTGCTGATGCCTCCATTATGATTTTCCTACCCAGTAGAAAAAACAACAAACTGTCATCCAGCCTTATAGTTGGCACAATGCCGTCAGGCAGGTAACGTTCTCCTGGCATTCACCAAATCCAAACGTCCATGTGACTGCCAGATAGAAAGGAGTGATTCATCACTCCATAGAGTCCAGTCGTGGCGTGCTTTACACCACTCCATTCAACGTTTGGCATGGGTACTTGATGATGTAAGGGCTCTTTCACACGAGCGTGTCCCTTGCTGTGTGCCTCTGCCTGACCTTGCTGTAACAGAATCATACTGACAGCTTTATGTCAGTATGATTCTGTTAAAGAAAGGTCAGACAGAAGCACACCGCATTATCACTCATGATAGTGCTGTGTGCTACTATAGTCCAGACCGCATGATCCCTCTCTCAAACGGAGCATGATTCCCGCAAGGGACACACTAGTGTGAAAAAGTCCTAAGGCTTGCTTGCAGCTGCTCAATCATGGAAACCCATGCCATGAAGCTCCAGCACAAAAACTGTGCACCAGATGTTAATGCCAGAGGAGGCATAGTACCAGTTATCCAGTTACACAGGCAGCAAAGCATTAGTGACTTCTATGTACTATGGGGGTCTTTTATTAAGAACGCACTAATCCCACGCACCAACCCTGACCACAGAAACTAATGTGTGGGCACTGACACAAATTGTGTTTTTTACCTGTTTAGATAAAACATATTCAAGTTATAGTTATATAATGGACATGGACATAAAGTCCAGACTTTTAGCTTTTATTTGAGGGCATCCACATAAAAATTAGATGAAGGGTTTAGGAGTTTCAGCTCCTTTACATGTGGCACCCTGTTTTTAAAGGGACCAAAAGTAATTGGACAACTGGCTCAAAGGCTGTTTTATTGGCAGGTGTGGGTAATTCCTTCATTATTTCATTCTCAATTAAGCACATAAAAGGCCTGGAGTGGATTTGAGGTATGGTGCTTGCATTTTGAAGATTTTGCTGAGAAGTAAATATGCGGTCAAAGGAGCTCTCCATGCAGGTGAAACAAGCCATCCTTCATCTGCGGAAACAGAAAAAACCCATCCGAGAAATTGCTACACTATTAGGAGTGGCAAAATCTACAGTTTGGTACATCCTGAGAAAGAAAGAAAGCACTGGTGACCTCAACAATGCAAAAAGACCTGGACGCCCACAGAAGACAACAGTGGTGGATAATCGCAGAATAATTACCATGGTGAATATCCTCTGCTGAATGCTTTAGATCCTCAAATTTTTCTGCAATCATTTTGTTCAACCCACTGAATTAAAGCTAAAAGTCTGAACTTCAACTGCATTTGAATTGTTATGTTCAAAATTCATTGTGGTAATGTACAGAACAAAAAATAGAAAAATGTTGTCTCTGTCCAAATATATATGGACCTAACTGTATATGTATATGTGTATATATACAGTTGCAAGAAAAAGTGTGTGAACCCTTTGGAATGATATGGATTTCTGCACAAATTGGTTATAAAATGTGACCTGATCTTCATCTAAGTCACAACAATAGACAATCACAGTCTGCTTAAACTAATAACACACAAAAAATGAATTCCCAAGTTTATCAAGACATTTTGCAGGAGAACTTAAGGCCATCTGTCCACCAGCTGAAGCTCAACAGAAGATGGGTGTTGCAACAGGACAACGACCCAAAGCATAGAAGTAAATCAACAACAGAATGGCTTAAACAGAAGAAAATACGCCTTCTGGAGTGGCCCAGTCAGAGTCCTGACCTCAACCCGATTGAGATGCTGTGGCATGACCTCAAGAAAGCGATTCACTCCAAACATCCCAAGAATATTGCTGAACTGAAACAGTTCTGTAAAGAGGAATGGTCAAGAATTATTCCTGACCGTTGTGCACGTCTGATCTGCAACTACAGGAAACGTTTGGTTAAAGTTTTTGCTGCCAAAGGAGGTTCAACCAAATATTAAATCCAAGGGTTCACATACTTTTTCCACCTACACTGTGAATGTTTACATGGTGTGTTCAATAAAAACATGGTAACATTTAATTCTTTGTGTGTTATTAGTTTAAGCAGACTGTGATTGTCTATTGTTGTGACTTAGATGAAGATCACATCACATTTTATGACCAATTTGTGCAGAAATCCATATCATTCCAAAGGGTTCACATACTTTTTCTTGCAACTGTGTATGTGTATATATAATATATTTATACACACACAGATTATATATATATATATATATATATATATATATACAATAAACACTTTCCTTATCGTCCTTCAGGCAGCACACACAAAGGGTTAATATATTGCTCCTCCCGTCTAGGACAGAAGATATATCATCAGTTAATCAGACTAATTAACCCCCCTATAAAAGAGCGCACACCCACTAGGTAGATTTTTATTTTTTTTCTTCTGTCTAGCACAGTGGTGGCGAACCTATGGCACTGGTGCCAGAGGAAGCACTCAGAGCCCTCTCTGTGCGCACCTGCACCCTGGAAAATGGTGTATCCATATGCCTTAGACTTCTCCTGCCATTCATCAGCGCAGGGCGCACTATGAACAGCACGGGCAGCACACTGAATGTAGGCAGGCTAGTCTAGCTAAATGATAATGTACATGGAACATATACTATACCGGACTATGGTATTCAGGTTAAATTGTCGTGTTGGCACTTTGCGATAAATGAGTTTTGGGTTGCAGTTTGGGCACTCGGTCTCTAAAAGGTTCACCATCACTGGTATGTATGTGTGAGCGAAGTAATATGATACAATTACAGAACTCTGCAAAGAATCCCATAAAGCCATAAATGTTAGTATGTTCACCATCTGCACCATTGCCTCCCAGCTGAAGACCTCCAGTGCAGACATAGTACAGAGGTTGTGGAATAGTTTACTCCTCAGCGGGCAGAAGCTTTCACTCAGGTCCTTTTTGCTCATATATCTATAAGACCTCGCTTATCTACAACTTCTTTTACTTATCTCCTGCCTCATCTCATTTGGATGTGGACTCTGTCTCTGTGATGGGGAGGTTTCTGAAGATCTTTGTTTCATGATGCATACCTTCATTATTAAAAGCAGTTAGCTCACCTTGAAATGGTGGCACCTAACAGGGATAAGCCCAAAATGGATAAAAAAAAAACCTCTAGGGTATTTCCTGATGATCCTATATTAAAGGGAGTTATGGCAGTAGAGTGTGGCCAGCCAGACAGGTAACATGATGTTGGAACTAGATCATAGCAGAGTGTTACAGATCCTGCAGTCTCAGCTCAGCGGGGAAACCCTCCTAAAGTAATATCCCAGTGGCCAGTCTGGCTAGGAAGACTTTTTTTCTGGCAGTCGGTTATTCCCTGTTCGTGAACTTCTAGTCAGTAAGATTGTTTCCCTGCTGAAACATAGAGAAGGAATTACTATGGCAGAGGGCAAAGTGTCTTTGGCTTCAGTTTCCTAGTTACATAGGGATTTCTTCCCCATGAAGTCTCGCTTAGTCACTAAGATTAGGGGTCCATTCACAGAACCATATCCGATTTTGCGGACCACACGTTGCGGATCCATAGGACACGGATGTCGTTGTGTGCATTCTGCATTTGCAGTTCAGAACATCCTGCCCTAGGATGATAATGCCCATTCTTGTCCGCAATACGAACTGCCGTCCGTGTCTCTTAGTCCCATAGTAATAATGGGTCTGCATGAGATCTGCAAATTGCAGGACGTGTTGGAAAGAAAAAATACCGTATTTCTCGCTTTATAAGACGCATATAGGCTCTAAAAGAGGAAAATGAGAAAAATATGAATTAGACTTACCAGTAATTACTTTTCCATGAATCCACTATGACGGCATGATAGGAAATTGACCCCTGACCTTTATGGGGCAGGAAAACAGAGAAAGATTAAATTGCCCCTGCCCCCACCCACTTCAGTGTAACAGATTACTATAGTACCCATGCACCTTATTTGTATCTATACACACAATTTTTTATTTATTTTTGGTATTTATTCATACTAACTTAATTTAGCACAACCCTCAGGCAGTGGCGTTTCTCTTTTTTATATATATATTTAATATTTCTTCATACTAACAAAACGCCTTTTTTGGGGGGGTGGGAATTCCGTGCCGTCATGGTGGATTCATGGAAAAGGAATTAACTGTAATGCCTCATGCACACGTCAGTGTCAGTTTTGGATCAGTGGTAACACGGACAGTGTTTAATCCGTGTTTCCTCCCGTGACAGATCCGTGGGTCTGTTTTTTGCTGACCATGTGCCATCCGTTTTTCACTGACACTGAGCAGCTGGAAAATAATTTTCAAACAGTCTCTTTTTAATGATCAGTGAAACCACGGATGCAAGACGGATGGCATCCGTGTTGCATCCGTGGTTTCACAGACTCATTGACTATAATGGACGCGAGGGATCCGGGAACACTAGACAAGATAGGACATGCATCCGTGCTGAAAACATGACCCACTGACCGTGCTAAAACACTGATGTGTGAATACACACATTCAAATGAATGGGGGCGTGTGCTGTCCGTGGAGAATACGTACAGCACACATCTGGGAAACACTGATGTGTAAATGAGGCATAAGTCTAATTCAGATTTTCCCATTTCACCACCATGATGGCATGATAGGAGCCCTACCAGATTACCTAATTAAGGGGGGGCTATGGCTTGGAGGACCTTCCTACCAAAGAATTGATCGGAAAATCCTGACAAGTCGAGCCTATAATGCTTAATAAAGGTATGCACATTGGACCAGGTCGCAGCTTTGCATATCTGTTCCAAGGATGCACCTGCTTTTTCTGCATAGGAAGAAACAACTCCCCCGGTGGAATGTGCCCTGACTTTGACTGAAAGATTCTGAACCTGGTAACAATCGTAAATAGTTTGCTTTATCCACCTAGCAATGGAAGTCCTAGAGGCAGCCTTCCCATTATTTTTTCCTCCAAACTGGACTAAGAGGTTGTCAACCTTCCTAAATTCTTTAGACACCTCAATATATCTTAGTACTACACGCCTGACATCTAAGGATTGAAATTCCTCTGTCTTTAAATTTTTTGGGTTATTACAGAAGGAAGACAGCACTATTTCCTGGTTTCCATGCAAGTCAGAAACTACCTTTGGGAGGAACCCTGGATCTGGTTTAAATATTACCCTGTCATCCAAATCGGTTAAATGTAGATGTCTGATAGAGAGGGCCATGAATCACCCCTACTCTCCTAGGCGACGTAATTGCAATAAGGAAGGCTGTCTTGAGAGAGAGCATTTTGACAGAATCGGCCTCCAAAGGTTCAAAGGGACTCTTAGTTAGACCTTGTAGGACTATGTTTAAGTCCCAGGATGGAATTCTGGCTCTGATGAAGAGTCAACCGGCAAGCTGCTCCGAAGAACCTTTTAATCCATCTGTGCTCCTCTAAATCTGAGTAAAAAAAAAGACGCTTAGGGCTGCAATCTGCACCTTCAGTGTCGAAGGCCGGAGACCTAATTCTAACTATCGTTGTAGGAAGTCCAGAATCCTCTGTATATTTGGAATCAGATTTATTCAGATCCGCTTGTCCCCATCAGGAGCAGAACTTTCAAATTTTTAAATAAATTGCCGATGTGACATTTTTCCTACAGTCCTTGAGTGTGGATATGACTTTTTCTGACAAACCCTTGACTTAAGATTTCCAACTCAGATCCAGACTGTCAGCCTGAACAACTCCAGACGTGGGTGTATTAACTGACCTTGAGTCAGGATGTCCCTCCTAAAGGGAAGGACCCAAGGATCCAGTACCGTCAGATTTTTGAGAATCGAAAACCAGCTTCTCTTTGGCTAGAATGGTGTTATTAGGATCAGATTTGGCCTGTCCTGAATAATTTCCTGGATGACCTATGGAATCTGTTGAAATGGAGGAAATACGTAAGCCAATGTCAAATCCCAAGTTTGGGATAAAGCGTCTATTGCCCAAGGGTTGTCACTTGGATTCAGGGAGCAGAATTTTTTTCTTTTGTTTACCTCTCTGATATTTTCATTTATGGGGAACACTTATGACCGCTTGGTTCTTAGATCCACAAACTTTAGTTCCTGTATGGAATGTGGTTTCTGGACCTCCTCAATGCCCATAGTGGCTCTAACCTCTTCTAATAAATCCCCCATATCTTCAGAGGAAAAATAGAATTTTTTAGCGTCCTCAACAATCTCCCCTTCTGAAAAGGGATAGTCGTCCTCCCATTGCCTAGAAGGCTCTGTGTCATCCATTACGTCCTCAGAGTCAGAGGAGGAGGGGACTGCCATATTTTGTCTTTTAGGGGGGAGAGGACCGGGACCGGATTCTTTAAGCGAGGCCAGGGAAGATTTAACTTCATCACAAATTATTGTTTTTAATTCCTCAATCATAGATGGTTGCTCTCTCTCACAATACTTGAAATGCACTCTTCGCATAATTCTTTCGTATATTGCTCAGGAAGTTTCTTAAAGCAGGAAATGTATTTATAACTCTTTTTTGGCCTTTTTGGTGCCTCTCTAGAAACCTATTGACAAAAGAGGAGCAATCAGCATAAATCCCCTTTGGGACCCAGCGTCTGTGTGTGTGTGTATATAATGTCTAAAATACCAGGGAATAACAAAATTGCTGCATAGGGTAGGGTTCCCCATAGGAGACTTACGATCACTGGTGCTGGAACATCGAGCCCTCTAGGCTGTTCAGGGGCCGACATGCTTGTGGATGTGATCCTCAGACCTCAGTTCAGGATACTCCATGGCTCCTCGTGGTTTTATACATGTGATATCTCAGGTGAATCGCACTTCCAGGACGCCCACTGCGTCATCGCGCCACCGAAGTGACGTCAGACGCCACCGCACCACGTGGGATCTCCAGCCTGTACCTGCTTATCCCACCAGGGGAAAGGAATGTGTGCGTGCACGCACGTAGCGCTAGGACACAGGCATCCGATCCACAGATGCGAGGCTCACATTCCTCCCCTGCTCAGCTTTGGTAAGTAACCGCCAGCGAGCAGGGGAGACGTGACAGGGGATTTTCTGACCCAAGGGAGATCGCAGCCCCCGATGAGCTGACCCTGACAAATAAAATAAACATAAAATAACGGTTGTATTATGTCTTCTATAGCCATGATAGTTCCATCATGAACACTTTTGAAAGTCAATAGGGGACGGATGCGTTTTCTTTTGTGTAAGAGAAAATGGATCCGACACCATTGACTTACATTGTGTGCCAGGACGGATCCGCACCACAACGCAAACAGAAAAACACTTGCGGTATTAGAATGTATTGGCTCTGATGAGCCGAAGTTACTGCTTTGCGAAGTCTCGTGAGACTTCGCACAATAACTTAATTAATTAATATGTACTGTAAAAAACAATTCCCGAACTCGTGTTCGGTTCCAAGTCCAATTGAGATGAATGGGTCCGCACAGGAATGGGATTCAGCCAGTTCCCTCAGGGTCTCCAGATCCGGTTGTTAAAATGACAGCGGCAGCTGGAGATGAGCTCTTCTATTACATAGTTTAGCGCCTTAGGCTTTTTAAAAGTTGGGTGGTATGTGTGTAGTGTATATATGGCTGTGGTTATAGAGGGATCAAGATATCAAAATTATTGTTAAGAGTAGGCAACCCCTCCCTTTACATTCCTATAGAGGGTCATCACCTCTTCCATGTCCATCCAGACCAGAAATTGCAGCAATAAAAATCAGTATGAAACCAGGCCCCTACCATAAAGTGTGAAGATGTCAGATACCAGCGTTAATAAAAGTCAGTAAGATGGAACAACTACACAGAAGCAGACCCCTATCATAAAGTGTGAAGATGTCAGATACCAGCGGGATATAGACCAGAACCGTTAGCGGGTTCAGGAGAAGGCTAGTGTCCTTTCCACTCTGGCAATAAACATGAAAGAAATAAGTGGACAAATCCTTATTTGAGCCACATGCTTCCTCCTGAGAACTCAGGCCATGTATATGCTTCCAGGGTATTAAAACCAAATCAATCTCAGCTCAGTAACAGAAAGCAACTAGATAACTCCATCCATCCTGCCATTACCTCCGCCATATTTGGTACACACGTGTGCAGGACATTCAGACAGAGTGGATGGCGGTAGAATGAAATTGCTAAAGTGAATATCCAAAAAGATATTTCCATACAAAGATGGTGAGGCAGACTTGGTTTCCAGCAAGTGGTCATAAAAAATGTCATAAGAGGTCATTACCATACTCCCTGGCCTCCTCTGACATCACGATGGGGGTGATGGGGTGGATGATACTGACTCTTTTTAACACATGCATGAAGCAAAGCAAACTGTCATTTCTTTGGGCATTACTAGTTTGATGGACTGACAGATATTTCTGCTTCCCCAGGCAACTGGACTTAACCGTTGCGTAACGTATTAAGTTCTGTTTTTATCTCTTTTATTTTACAAACTTATTTTGCACTGTATATGTCTGTATATTTTATGTTATATTTTCTATGATAACCCTATAGTTTGTAGGCACTGTCCTTTTTTTATATTAAAACTTCACTTTATTAAGATCCTTCTTGTGCTCCAATGATTCCATGACCTTAGAAGAAGCGTTACCTATATTTAGTTAGTAACCCTGTGAAAGCTAGCAGCTGTAGCATGTATTTAAGTGTTATTTCATGCAAAGGTGTCTCATCAGCCTGATCTGACGAGTGTTGGCAGCTAAGATTGATTAGTTTCAGGAAGAAGTGCTGGCAGAGGAAGGTCTAGCTTGACCCTGCAGGCTCCCCTCCTGAATCTAAGTTCGTGAATCTTGACAATGGTGTATTTATGTATGTTTACTATGTATATGGTGTATTTATGTGTGTTGTATATATATCGTATATGTATATGTAAACATGTGTCGTGACGCCGCGTGTCCGCCGTTGAGTAGGGAACCTGTTGTTAAAAATTTGAATCCCACCCCTGGGTCCTCTGTAGATCTGCAAATTGCGGTACGTGTGCGTAAAGAAAAAAATACAGTCATGTGAATGTGCCTCTGAGTTCATATGATCCCCATAGGCACCATTTTGTTCCTTACCGGTTCATCTGTCTAGGATGTCTTGTCACCAAATTAATACTATTTAGAATCAATCATTATTACAGAGGGGTCTCCTTTCCACAATATACATCTAGGTATAGATTTGTTCTCGTCATTTTCATTCCAAAAATCACCTAAGAGGGGACAGACAGAGAAGAGTAAGTTCTAAGTGTTTAGGCTCTGCAAGCACTAGAAAGTAGAAATTTGGGACAGGAAAGCATCACATTTAGGACTCCAGGCTTCTAGTGGGAGCAAGTTTACAAAACCTCTTCTCAAATCATGCAAAGATTACATCAGACACTTGGATAGAATCTTGTACTTAGGTTAAAGAAATTGCCCACAAGGCATATAAAAGTCAAGCCTTCACTAAGCATCATATGGTGGTTGTTTCAGGACTTCACAGAAATATCTTGACCTCTTTCCAAGGAAATGTCAGGGTCTTTTCAAAGGTGTATGCGATGCGAAAGCCATAGGTGAGATGGAGGCTAGAGCTTACGTGTCTAAACAGATACCTTCTCGGAAGAAATTCATGATGTTGAATTTCCGTTCTCTCTTCAACATTCGCCAGAAGGATGATTTTATGGCCAAGATCTCATATATGCTTATATGCACTTTACTGCCAACCCATTGCAGGTTCTCAGGTTGGCCATCAGTTGGCCCTTACCAGGGTATCTCATCTTCAGTTCACTTATCTTTGGTTTATCATCATTGCTTGGAGTTTTTACTAAGTGAGTTGTGGCACTAACTGCTTCCCTTAGCTTCCAGCTAGACTTCTGAAACTGGTTGCTTGAGCTCTCACAGGAGTGGATCCAGAAATCAAGGTGGATGTGAGGTCTAATGTCCCATCACCAAGTGCCAGTCAGGACCCAGTGGAGTAACTAGAAATAACTGGGCCCCACAGCAAATATTTGAGCAGGGCTCCCCTAGCAACTTCTTTGCAACCCCCTCCTTCTGTGCAACCCCCACTCCTATGGCTAGTCAAGATCTCTCTCTCAGACCCTCAGACCAGGCCCAGCATCCGCTTGGTCTGTTTCCTACACGTATATACTATATGTGATGTCACTGTTAGTGGTGAGCGAACAGTTCGAGCATAGTTCGGGTTCGTACCGAATTTTTGGGTGTTCGGGACACGGTGTCCAGCTGTGGCTGGCAAAGTATAATAGTGTCTGGCAAAGGATATATTTTGTTCTGGGGTGAAATTCAATTGCCAAAATAGCAATACCATAAATCAGTGGTTTCAGCTGTGGCTGGCAAAGTATAATAGTGTCCGCCAAAACATATATTTTGTTCTGGGGTGAAATTCAATTGCCAAAATAGCAATACCCTGACTCTGGTGTCCCAGCTGTTGCAGGCCAAGTGTTAATCTGTCCGTAAAAGGGTATATTTTGTTCTGGGGTGAAATTCAATTGCCAAAATAGCAATACCATAAATCAGTGGTTTCAGCTGTGGCTGGCAAAGTATAATAGTGTCCGCCAAAACATATATTTTGTTCTGGGGTGAAATTCAATTGCCAAAATAGCAATACCCTGAATCTGGTGTCCCAGCTGTTGCAGTCCAAGTGTTAATCTGTCCGTAAAGGGTATATTTTGTTCTGCGGTGAAATTCAATTGCCAAAATAGCAATACCATAAATCAGTGGTTTCAGCTGTGGCTGGCAAAGTATAATATTGTCCGCCAAAACATATATTTGGTTCTGGGGTGAAATTCAATTGCCAAAATATCAATACCCTGAATCTGGTGTCCCAGCTGTTGCAGGCCAAGTGTTAATCTGTCCGTAAAAGGGTATATTTTGTTCTGGGGTGAAATTCAATTGCCAAAATAGCAATACCATAAATCAGTGGTTTCAGCTGTGGCTGGCAAAGTATAATAGTGTCTGCCAAAACATATATTTTGTTCTGGGGTGAAATTCAATTGCCAAAATAGCAATACCCTGAATCTGGTGTCCCAGCTGTTGCAGGTCAAGTGTTAATCTGTCCGTAAAAGGGTATATTTTGTACTGGGGTGAAATTCAATTGCCAAAATAGCAATACCCTGAATCTGGTGTCCCAGCTGTTGCAGGCCAAGTGTTAATCTGTCCGAAAAGGGTATATTTTGTTCTGTGGTGAAATTCAATTGCCAAAATAGCAATACCATAAATCAGTGGTTTCAGCTGTGGCTGGCAAAGTATAATATTGTCCGCCAAAACATATATTTTGTTCTGGGGTGAAATTCAATTGCCAAAATAGCAATACCCTGAATCTGGTGTCCCAGCTGTTGCAGGCCAAGTGTTAATCTGTCTGTAAAAGGGTATATTTTGTTCTGGGGTGAAATTCAATTGCCAAAATAGCAGTATCCTGAATCTGGTGTCCCAGCTGTTACAGGCCAAGTGTTAATCTGTCCGTAAAAGAGTATATTTTGTTCTGGGGTGAAATTCAATTGCCAAAATAGCAATACCATAAATCACTCGTTTCAGCTGTCGGCTGGCAAAGTATAATAGTGTCCACCAAAACATATATTTTGTTCTGGGGTGAAATTCAATTGCCAAAATAGCAATACCCTGAATCTGGTGTTCCAGCTGTTGCAGGCCAAGTGTTAATCTGTCCGTAAAAGGGTATATTACACTCAAGGTGTATACACAAGTGCTGAGAGGGTCATCCTCATTAACTTCACACGCTACCGTGCATCTCCCATTGTATTTCTGTCCGTTAAAGGGTATTTTACACAAAGTGTTAAAATACAATTGCTGAAGGCATAATCCTACATATTTTTTCTCACGCTACTGTGCATCTCCAAGTGTAAATCTGTCCATAAAAGGATACCTTTCATCCAGGGCCTAAATACTGGCCCTAAAAGAGATATTCCCCTAAATCAGTGGTTACTGCTGTGCCTGGATTAGTGTAATACGCTACATAAATAAATAGGCAGATAGTGTTAGGTGCCTGTAACAAAAGGCCTGAATTTAAAATCAATACATTGGGCCAAATATTTTTTTTCTTATTGTTGTGCTTGGTGAACGGTAACAATGAGGAAAACATCTAGTAAGGGATGCGGACGTGGTCGTGGTGGTGTTAGTGTACCCTCTGGTGCTGGGAGAGGACGTGGCCATTCTGCCACAGCCACATGTCCTAGTGAACCAACTACCTCAGGTTCCAGTACCCGCCAGAATTTACAGCGATATTTGGTGGGGCCCAATGCCGTTCTAAGGATGGCAAGGCCTGAGCAGGTACAGGCGCTAGTCAATTGGGTGGCCGACAGTGGATCCAGCACGTTCACAACATTATCTCCCACCCAGTCTTCTGCAGAAAGCGCACAGGTGGCGCCTGAAAACCAAGCCCATCAGTCTGTCACATCACCCCCATGCTTATCAGGGAAACTGTCTGAGCCTCAAGTTATGCAGCAGTCTCTTATGCTGTTTGAAGACTCTGCTGGCAGGGTTTCCCAAGGGAATCCACCTAGCCCTTCCCCAGTGGTAGAAGACATAGAATGCACTGATGCACAACCACTGATGTTTCCTGATAATGAGGACATGGGAATACCACCTCATCGGAGTCCGCACGTCTCTGATGATGACGAAACACAGGTGCCAACTGCTGCGTCTTTCTGCAGTGTACAGACCGAACAGGAGGTCAGGGAGGAAGACTGTGTGGAAGACGATGCAGGGGACGATGAGGTCCTAGACCCCACATGGAATGAAGGTCGTGCCACTGACTTTCATAGTTCAGAGGAAGAGGCAGTGGTGAGACCGAGCCAACAGCGTAGCAAAAGAGAGAGCAGGGGGCAAAAGCAGAACAGCCGCCTCCAAGAGAGTTCGCCTGCTACTGGCCACCGCCACCAGGGACCGAGCACCCCAAAGGCAGCTTCAAGGAGTTCCCTGGCATGGCACTTCTTTAAACAATGTGCTGACGACAAGACCCGAGTGGTTTGCACGCTGTGCCATCAGAGCCTGAAGCGAGGCATTAACGTTCTGAACCTTAGCACAACCTGCATGACCAGGCATCTACATGCAAAGCATGAACTGCAGTGGAGTAAACACCTTAAAAGCAAGGAACTCACTCTGGCTCCCCTGCTCCCTCTTCTGCTGCTGCCTCGGCCTCTTCCTCCGCCTCGGGAGGAATATTGGCACCTGCCGCCCACCAAACAGAGGATGTGTCACCGACAACACCACCTGCGTCACCAAGCATCTCCACCATGTCACACGGCAGCGTTCAGCTCTCCATCTCACAAACCTTGGAGAGAAAGCGTAAATTCCCACCTAGACACCCTCGAGCCCTGGGCCTGAATGCCAGCATTTCTAAACTACTGGCCTTTGAAATGCTGTCATTCAGGCTGGTGGACACAGACAGCTTCAAACAGCTGATGTCCATGGCTGTCCCACAGTATGTTGTTCCCAGCCGCCACTACTTCTCCAAGACAGCCGTGCCTTCCCTGCACAACCAAGTATCCGATAAAATCAAGTGTGCACTGCGCAACGCCATCTGTGGCAAGGTCCACCTAACCACAGATACTGGACCAGTAAGCACGGCCAGGGACGCTATATCTCCCTAACTGCACACTAGGTAAATGTAGTGGCGGCTTGGCCCCAGGCGGAGAGTTTCTTGGCGCACGTCCTTCCGCCGCCAGGGATCGCAGGGCATCATTCTTTGCCTCCTGTAGCCTCCTCCTCCTACTCGGCTTCCTCCTCCTCTGCTTCCACCAGCTCATCCAGTCAGCCACACACCTTCACCACCAACTTCAGCACAGCCCGGGGTAAATGTCAGTAGGCCATTCTGAAACTCATATGTTTGGGGGCCAGGCCCCACACTGCGCAGGAGTTGTGGCGGGGTATTGAACAACAGACCGACGAGTGGTTTCTGCCGGTGGGCCTCAAGCCCGGCCTGGAGGTGTGCGAGAATGGGCGAAATCTCGTCGCAGCTCTGGGAGCATGTGCTGATTTTGGTGGTGCAGAAGTTCATTCACAACTACCCCGACATGTCAAAGCTGCTGCATAAAGTGCGGGCCATCTGTGCGCGGTTCCGACGTTCACATCCTGCCGCTGCTCGCCTGTCTGCGCTACAGCGTAACTTCAGCCTTCCCGCTCACCGCCTCATATGCGACGTGCCCACCAGGTGGAACTCCACCTTGCACATGCTGGAGAGACTGTGCGAGCAGCAGCAGGCCATAGTGGAGTTTCAGCTGCCACACGCACGCGTCAGTCGCACTGCGGAACAGCACCACTTTACCACCAATGATTGAGCCTCCATGCGAGACCTGTGTGCCCTGTTGCGCTGTTTTGAGTACTCCACCAACATGGCCAGTGGCGATGACACCGTTATCAGTGTTACAATACCACTTCTATGTCTCCTTGAGAAAACGCTTAGGGCGATGATGGAAGAGGAGGTGGCCCAGGAGGAGGAGGATGAGGGGTCATTTTTAGCACTTTCAAGCCAGTCTGTTAGAAGTGGCTCAGAGGGAGGTTTTTTGCAACAGCAGAGGCCAGGTACAAATGTGGCCAGCCAGGGCCTACTACAGGAGGACGAGGAGGATGAGGAGGAGGTGGAGGAGGATGAGGATGATGCAGGTTCACAGTGGGGTGGCACCCGACACAGCTCAGGCCCATCACTGGTGCGTGGCTGGGGGCATTCGGAGGACGATGACGATACGCCTCCCACAGAGGACAGCTTGTCCTTACCTCTGGGGAGCCTGGCACACATGAGCGACTACATGCTGCAGTGCCTGCGCAACGACAGCAGAGTTGCCCACATTTTAACGTGTGCGGACTACTGGGTTGCCACCTTGCTGGATCCCCGGTACAAAGACAATGTGCCCACCTTACTTCCTGCACTGGAGCGTGATTGGAAGATGCGCGAGTACAAGCGCACGCTGGTAGTCATGCTTCTGAGCAGGGCTGTGGAGTCGGAAGATAAATTTTCCGACTCCGACTCCTCAGATTTTGAAACTTCCGACTCCGACTCCTCGACTCCGACTCCTCTGTATTTAATATGCAAATATGAAGCTGTTCCACCAAGTTCTTCTAATCTTCTCTAGCACAGAGAGGTAGTTGAGCAGAAGCTGCTGCCTTCTCCTTTGTGTGCTGATCTTCTGCTGAAGATAGAGCAGTGGGAGGATCCAGGAAGGGGCAGGGGAAGGGGCATTTATTTTAAAACATGATTTTCCTAGTAGAATCCCATAGTCATGTTTAAAATTTAAGCTAACAATCTGTTTACATGTTTTATAGCCGTAGCTGAATGATAGCAGTTTTTCAAATGGTTTACAGCTTCAGTCTTGAACTATTGACTATCCATTCCCTTCACTTATACAAGTGTCTCCAGTCCTTAATCAGTTATCAGTGAGAGGCTAGGATAACCATGGGTTCCCTGTAACAGCAGACCACAAGACAATGGAAAGTGTAAGTATTGCCGCTCCTTAAAGGGACACTGACAGGCTGATTTTCCAGCTAAAGATATATATATATACTGGTATTCATCAGAGAATTAGGAATAAAACTATACTAATGTTACCCCCAGTTAAGCTGTACTTGTGTTTAAAAACATTTTAATCTGTATGCAAATTCACTATCTTTGTGCCCAATGGGGCAGCGTCTCCTGCGGCTTTGTGCCCAGCCGCGCCAGTACAGCTTCCCAGCGCTGTTCCCCTCGTTATTATTCACTGCACTGGCCTTTTTTTCAGGCTAGCTGAACGCTGAATTCCTGCGCAGGCGCACGTGTAGAGTGCTGGCAGCAGCCTCGTCTGGCTATGCTGAGGCTGTGCCAGCTTTCTCTCTTCCTCCTCGCTACCTAGTCCTGTCTAGTGCTGCCAGTACTCTACATGTGCGCCTGCCCCTTGGGCACAAAGGTAGAGAATTTGCATATTGATTAAAACGTTTTTAAACACAAGTAAACCTCAACTGGGGGTAACAGTCGTCTAGTTGTATTCCTAATCCTCTGATGAATACCAGCAGATATATCTTTAGCCGGTAAATCAGCCTGTCAGTGTCCCTTTAACTGCATAGTAAAGCATATGAAAAGCATGCTTCTTCACGGTCACTTAACGTCTTTGTTTAGCGGTAACGTGACGCACTGCATGCATTGGCCTTTATTCTTACAGTAGGGAAGTAATTAATTATAACTTTATCTGAATTGGGACATTTAAACTTTTTTATTATTCCATTTTTTTTTTATTCCAATTTAAATCTAGTAGGAGTCGGAGTCGGAGTCGGTCCATTTTTTGCCGACTCCGACTCCAGGTACCCAAAATTGCCTCCGACTCCGACTCCTCGACTCCGATTTCGACTCCACAGCCCTGCTCCTGAGAGCATTCCCAAATGTCACAGGGGAACAGGTGGAAGCCCAAGGCGAAGGCAGAGGAGGAGCGAGAGATCGCCAACGCAGCTGTGTCACGGCCAGCTCCTCTGAGGGCAGGGTTAGCATGGCAGAAATGTGGAAAAGTTTTGTCTCCACGCCACAGCTAACTGCACCACCACCTGATACGGAACGTGTTAGCAAGAGGCAGCATTTCACTAACATGGTTGAACAGTACGTCTGCACACCCCTCCACGTACTGACTGATGGTTCGGCCCCATTCAACTTCTGGGTCTCTAAATTGTCCACGTGGCCAAAGTTAGAATTTTATGCCTTGGAGGTACTGGCCTGCCCGGCGTCCAGCGTTTTGTCTGAACGTGTATTCAGCACGGCAGGGGGCGTCATTACTGACAAACGCAGCCGCCTGTCCACAGCCAACGTGGACAAGCTGACGTTCATAAAAATGAACCAGGCATGGATCCCACAGGACCTGTCCCTCCCTTGTGCAGAATAGACATTTATAACTGCCTCCCCGTCAACCATGTATTCTTGTACTCCGGGGCACTTCTTTATTGAATCCTCATTTCTTTAACTTTACCATGATCTTGCTGTGCAACCCAAAGTTGAATGAACCTCTCCTCAATCTGGGCGCCGGGGCCTAAATAACTGAAAGTGGCCTTCTCCAGTGGTGGGTGATATAACTGCTATGGGACCTCACTCCTCTGTCTGGGTGCTGGGGCCTAAATAACTGAAAGTGGCCTTCTCCAGTGGTGGGTGATATAATGCCTTATTCCTTGCTATGGGACCTCTTTCCTCTGTCTGGGTGCTGGGGCCTAAATAACTGAAAGTGGCCTTCTCCAGTGGTGGGTGATATGACGCCTTATTCCTTGCTGTGGGACCTCTCTCCTCTGTCTGGCTGCTGGGGCCGAAAAAACTGAAAGTGGTCTTCTCCAGTGGTGGGTGATATGACGCATGATTCTCTGCTATGGGACCTCTCTCCAATTGATATTGGTTAATTTTATTTATTTTATTTTATTTTAATTCATTTCCTTATCCACATTTGTTTGCAGTGCATTTACCTACATTTTGCTGCCTTTTGCAGCCCTCTAGCCTTTCCTGGACTATTTTACAGCCTTTTTAGTGCCTAAAAGTTCGGGTCCCCATTGACTTCAATGGGGTTCGGGTTCGTGATAAAGTTTGGGTCGAGTTCGGATCCCGAACCCGAACATTTTCGGGAAGTTCGGCCGAACTTCTCGAACCCGAACATCCAGGTGTTCGGTCATCTCTAGTCACTGTATATTACTCTTCAGATGGCCCTGACAATAAAATCTTTTAGTTCTCCTCCTGGATGGCCCCTTCCAAGTTTGGGCCCCAAAGCAGCCACTTCCCCTATAGCTATGCCCCTGTCAGAATTTTAGGGAATCTGACCTCTTTGATAGAGGCCATAACATGAGCATTAGTGCATATTGCAAACCAGCATCGTTTCAGGATGAAACCAATGTTTATCAAGTCTGGTTCGTCTTGTAGTGATCAAGCCAGAAACTTGGGAAGAGCTGTCTTGATGGTTTCGTCCAATAAATACTAAACAGGGCAGATTATTCTGGCCATTTCAATAACTTTGGTGAGGAAGTACACTTCCATATTCTTTGAGTTCAGGGGAGGTGGTCTCCTCAAGAGATGTATCTGTGATCCAGTATCAGAGACCTGAGGGCAATATATCTAGCTCTTCATTTAGGGCAGGCTCAAGAATCAGTCAGTTGTGGAGCAAACAGAAAAATATCTCCACCATGAGCTACATTGACAATTGGCACAGTACTCCCTCTGCTCCACGGAACAGTCAATACAGTCAAATTATGACTTTGGCAATGGAATGTTAAACCGTAGACAGCCATACACATTTAGGATACTCTGAATGTTCAGGTGGATATGTTAAACAGGTCACAGTTGAAGTCTCAATGACTGTATTTTTAAACAGATTGTGTGCAGATGGGGTACCCCCATTTAGATGTAATGGTGACAGCCTCCAATACAAAGCTCAAGAAGTTCTTCTCCCTGAATCCAGCGGATCAACCAGAAAGAATAGATAGCCTGTCTTTCAGTTGGGAAGGAATTTTTCATCCAAATTTTCATCCATTTCCATATCCTGAGTGCCATAGTGCTCATCTGGCCAGGAGGGCATGATTCCCTCACTGGATACAACTTTCCAGAGGAAATTATTGGAAATACAGTCCAGCCGAATCTTCTGGTTCAAGCAGGCCTGCAGCATCCAAGCTGGAGATGTTTCAGCTAACAGCCTGCAATCTGATGGTTCAGGACTGAGGAAAGGCCTGTAAGATATGGTGGTGGAAACTTTGCAGAATCCTGATCTTTCTGAAGTCTTACATTTTTTTACAGTAGGGTTTCCAGTTTTGGCGAACAAGAAAAGGCATTTTCTATATAGTGCCGGCGATGTGTGGTTCACAAATTGCGAAACGCACATCGCCGATGTCCGTGTTTTGCGGATCCGTGGATCCGCAAAACACTTGCGGACGTGTGAATGGGGCCTAAGAGTGCATTTCAAGGCTGCCCATGCTCACATAGATGGAGCCTTAGTGGATTCATGCATTTTTTATATTCTTTATTCAATTTAAATTAATTGGTTAAGCCTCCTATTCCAGCTTGGGATTGGACTGTTCTCCTCAAGACCCTGATTAAATCTCCATTTCAGCCTCTTAAAGAAACACTGCTAAGGTTCGTATCTTGGAAGTTTTTTTTTTATGGTGGCAATTTCATCAGCCAAGATGGTCTCAGAATTTGAAAGCTCTATCATATAAAGGGCCATAACTGAAAGTAACTTAAGAAGATTTGATTTTAAGATTGATGCCCTATATATATCCTACCAAAGGTCTCATCTGATATGAATGTAAGTTAAGAAATTCATCTTCTATCAGAATCCTCAATCAGCTGAACAAGACAAGCTTCATCTACTATTCATTATAGGACCAGGATCCTTCAGGTTGGCTGACCAGCTGTTTATAGAGACGTATAAAAGCCAGCGAGCCTACACTGCATGGATTAAGAATACTTAATTAATTAAGTCTGCTTCTAAATCTCAAGTACTCGAGTTACCAGGTGGATTTACAGCACACTCAGCTCGGTCCACTTAGTCACTTGGATAAAGAAAACAAAAAGAGGGATTGGATCAAATATGCAGGACTGCTACATGGTCTTCTCCATGCATCTTTACAAAACATTACAAGTTTGATGTATCTGCTGCTGGCGATTCAGCCTTTGACAGATAAGGGATTATTAAGGCTGTGATTTCTATTCCCCTCCACGTTTAATACTGCTTTTCATATACCTTTATGTGTGCTGCCTGAAGGACAATAAGGAAAGTATAAATTTGCTTACCGAAATGTATCTTTTTTTGAGTCCAAAGACAGCACATAAATTCCTCCCTGAAAAAGACAATGTTTGGAAAAAAAACACGTCTGCCTAGTGGGTTTGCACTCCTTTATAGAGGGGTTAATTAGTCTGATTTACTAATGATTTGTCTTCTGTCCTAGACAGGAGGAGCAAGAAATTAACCCTTTGTGTGTGCTGCCTTTGGACTTAAGGAAAGATACATTTCAGTAAGCAAAGTTACTCTATCTAAACTACAATTGCTATAATCTACCTGAGAAGTATATCTAAGACGTAAACAAATAGATTTTTGCACTCAAGTAAGCAAAATGATGTCTGGGAATACATGGTCATCTCTACGTTGAAATTAGTGTATAGAAACCTAAGGAGTAGGCTCTATTCTTTCAACTATTTTATGTCCCCAATCTTACACGTTTGTCACAAAATGGTAAAATATGTGTCACATAAGTGTCCAACTCGTTTTGAAGAAAATGTTTTATTTTCCCCAGAGGAAAAAAAGCAATATAAATATTAGAGTATAAAACTTGCATGTAATACAACAACAATGGATTCAGTGGATCATAGCGTATAATATAATGCAGAGTTAAACGTATCGTATGACACACTCGACATTACTGGTGCATTGGTAGAATGGACATGTACATCACAAGCCACACAGAAGGATAGAAAGGAAGGTCGGTTAACTGATATCTACAGGTTATTAGCATAATAGTTAAATCACTAATACACAATGGTGGTTGCTTCACAAGACAAGCATTACTAAAAATATGGAAAATTATTAGAGTAGACCTTCAATAGGTTTTAACATTCCCTAGGGGTAATTGCTGAATATCATATTTCCCCAAGGACAGAGTCATAAAAATTGTCATTCAGTTCAATATGTACGTAAGTGCACTATGCTTAGGTCCTGTCAGTTAAAGGCTGGGATACTTACAGTCCTGAGCCACAGTCTGGCAAATATGCAACATAGAAGCAGTAGAATTGTTGTAAACTTGACATACAGTAATGAACATTGCTAAAATCACCAAAAGAAATTCTCAGAAATCTTATACATAACGTGCAATAGTATATCTAGGAAACTTACTGATTACCGTTCCTGTATGCTGGCACACTGAAGATAGGCACTTTAAACTATATGTGTTACTTGGTAGATAATACTGTACATAAGTGATGTCAATGTGTTAGTCTTGTAAACTGTATCCGTCTATGGAGAGCTGTGATGCCATTAGTAAAATTTCCATGAATACAGGTTGTAAATAGCCAGTCCATTAGATATCACCTTGGAGTTTCGTGCTCTATTGTATATTGATACAGCCGGTCCGTCATATTTGTGAAGGGATAACATTGAGAAGGTATTAAGGTCTTCTTCTTTACTGCAAATGTAGCTCTGTACCATACATTCATCATTGTGACTATTCTGCAAAGTGTACAAGTGCAAGTCTTTATCACTAGATAAAGTTATCATTAGTATATATACTATGTAAATTAGATATCCTTCGTGTTCTTGGCCGAGGCAATCATTACCAGCTTCCCATTGCAAACATATGCATTTGTTTGGTCAGGGTTCCTCTTAATTAATAAACACCTACACCTTAATCTTTTTCATGATGTTCCATTTTGCCAGACCTTCACATTGTTTTCCACCCTTATTCTTTGAAGCTCTAGTGCCAAAATATCTATCTGCCAGCAAGACATGGAAGATTTAATCATGTAAGGTAATGTGAATAAGGATCTATCGCATATTCAACTGGTTTAAGAAATTAATTTACGTAAACAGTAGATCTGAAATATAATGATTTGTCACTGAAATCTTAATATCTTACCAATAAGCAAAGCTTTAAGACTGTGACATTGTTTGAAAAATGATGCGTTTAAAGGGGTTCCCCGGGAATTAAGAAAATGAAATGACGTAAATATTACTTATAAATATATTCCCAAATACATTTCATTAGTTATAATGGCTTGTTTTGTCTGGGGAGCAATGATTAGGAGAAACAAAATGGCCGCCGTCCTATTAGTGCCCACAAAGCCTGTCCTAATCACACAGGAGGACATGTTACTTTAGAACACTGAGGTAAAGAGCTGCCTCATCCTCCTGTCTGCTCTACTTGTCAGGGATTATGATCCTATATACAGCTGATAAGATCTTCAGCTGAATCTCTGTAGGAATGCCGTTCATGAGGAGACATGAAGTAAAGAGAGGAAGGACAGGACAGACTGTGGTAATAGAGTCTGCATACAAATGCTGCTGCTAATTACCACATCCCCACCCTCTACATCATCCATATCTGTATTCAGGATCATAATCCCTGACAAGCAGAGCAGAGAGGAGGATAAGGCAGCTCTTTACCTCAGTGTTGGGAAGTAACTTGTGTTCCTGTGTGATTAGAACAGATTTTGTGTTTAGTAACAGGACGGCGTCTATTTTGTTTCTGCTAATGATTGCTCCCCAGACAAAGCAGGCCATTATACCCAATAAAAGGTATTTGGGAATATATTTATAATGAAGTAATGTTTAAGTATTTTCATTTTCTTAATTCCCGGAGAACCCATTTAATGGGAGCCCTTCATCAGGTGACTGAGTTGCAAAAGAACCTGGCAAGAAGTAGCATGCATGCAACATTCCTTCAGGCAGGACTGACAGTTTTTTGCAGAAAAAAGTAGGCACAGTGGAACCCACTGAAAACACTGGTATCAGTGGTGCCACCAATTTTATTCAACTTTCATATACAAGCTAGAGGGAGCTGAGCCTGAGTGTTCGAAATTTGTGGACATTTCCTAACATTGGATCAAACAATCATGGGAATCCTACCTTTTTTTAGGCTGTGCGCATGTGGCCAAACCATGTTCATGTGCAACAGCTAATGGCACCACCATTTTGCAGTAAAATTGTGTGGCTATTGGTTGTTATGGATGGGAATGGCATGGCTGAACAAGGCAAGCTGCACCATGGTGTCATACCCTTAGGCTCAGTTCTCTCCGCATTTTGCAATTCAGATTTTTGAAGTATGCTGGAAAAAATTTCCTGATGTATACTTTCTAAGTATTTATCCAACTGCATGCCAATATTTATTGTCTTGCAGGATACCTTTGTAATGGAAAACATATTTGACTATGCTTTACAGATGCCTACCATTTACACATATTCCAAAATGATGTAGGTTTATACATTGTTTAGACTATACATACATGGGGAGCATTTACTGCCCGAGCATGCTCTGCAAACACATAGCCTAGCTCAACTCATATGCTTCCTCTGCACATCACTGCATGAAGTTATGGCATCCTAATCTATAGAAACCACTTGAATTTTCATTTTTGTACATAATACACAGTGTTGAAACCTATAAGCATATAATTTAGAGCCTAACATAGTACTCTCCTTAATAGACACAGATTGCAAGGAAGATGTTTTGTGATTATTACCAGTTACCTGGTGGCCACACACAGTCAGAACAGCTGTTTTCATGATTTAACAGGTATCAATATTCTTCTTTTTTTATTGACCTAGCACAGTGATGGCTAACCTTGGCACTCCAACTGTGGTAAAAGTACAACTCCCAAGATGCCCCCCTTGTTTGGCTGCTCTCAGAACTCTATAGAAATAAATGGAGCATGCTGGGAGTAGTAGTTTCACCACAGCTGGAGTGCCGAGGTTAGCCATCACTGACCTAGCACATCTGACGAAACAAAATTTACAAATAGACTTAAGATTTTCTTCATGGTAAGAGACTACAAACACACCTGTGCAGTCTGATTCTAAAGCTACACTGAATCCAAATGTTCACTGTATTTTGATAACATACATTCCGTAGGTTAGGAAGAAGTAGGGGCAGATGAATTATAACTGTTGGATCAGGGTTTGTATGTAGTCTGTTACTATGCAGATGTATAGGTCTGCACTGGAGCTGTAGACATGGTAATATATTTGTAATCAAGAGTATTTGCTTAAGTTGTTATTTCTATTTAAGATGCATGGGGACAGTAAAAAAAACAACTTTAACCGGTATTTTATAAAATTAGTAAGTAATGTAAAACATGAGGCAGTGATGTCTTTCGTTCCGAATGCTTCAAAAGACTCAATATTAATTTAGCCAACAGTAATACTGCCTTATACAATGATATGTGCAAATAGATTCCTTCCATTTATTTTTTTACTGTTTGTTTTCCTAAATGTAGAAAATAAAATAAACCCATGCTTGATTAAGACATGCACATATGGATCTTATTCCAATGCACCTCTGGATACCTTATGCATTGTCAGCATGCAGATTTCTGTACAACTGTATCAACATTATCAACCTCTAACAATAGGTGTATAAAGAGACACATCAGCCACTTGTAAATTGTCTTTGTGGCCTGCAATTTAGTATATGATTTTATTTAAAGAAAATGCATGCTTTAATTGCCTACATTTAATGTTATGCCTCTGGGGGCAACTCTACTTTTATCTGTACTAGGCTTTTATCTCTATATGGATCTAGATCTCTAGCTACATTCTGTAAAGGTTTGGCGAATCTAAAAAGATTGAATAAAAGGGTTTATCCAGTGTCTACAATAGCGCCCCCATGTGCCAGGCCCCTCCGTGGGAATATACTTACCCCGCTCCCTGTGGCTCTTCTTGTCCCCGTTTTCATCCATTAACTTGGAACCAGGTGCACCTCAGGAAGAGGAGTAAATATATTCCGACGGAGGGGCTCGGCACATGGGGGGGCTGTTGTAGATACTGGATAACCTCTTTAAGGTCTCTTTACACTGACTGACTATGCAAGCAATTATCAGGAAAACCTCAGTTGTACCTATAATTGCCTGATCATCAGCGGAGGTGAGAGCTATATTTACATGAAGAAGTCATCTCCTCTGTATGGGGATGAATGATCACTACTGTGATCGCTTATCCCCAGATTTGTTGTTTCTGAGCAGCAGACTGCTGCTCACTCAGAACGTTCTGCTGCATGGAAGCTATTATTTTGGTGACCACATCAACAATGCTTTCACATGAAGAACGAACTTTCAATCATTCATCAGGTGAAATTTTTGTGAACGAGTGTTCCTAGGAACAATCCTTCCTAATAACTGTCCTGATTGTTGGCCAGACCAAATGTGCAACCTGCTTAGCTGCACATGGGCCCTGAAGGTTAAGGGGGCTCACATTTACCTTAAAAAACAATAATGCTCCCTACTGCCTATTAGATCACATGCAAGTTCTTATTCTCATCGATGTCTCACAATATTTGGCAGAATAGCACATCATTGCCATCAAATTGGCAGTGAAAAAACAAGGGGCACAAATGCTGTTCTTGTCCTGGGGCCTTCTGTTTTCAGATTCTTCCTCTGGGCTACATGGAGATTTTTGGGAGTATAACTTTTGAGTGACAGCTGTAGTCTATAGGAGTCACATGCAATTCAAAGTATTCCTCTAGATTGGAGCTATAGGTCAATTAAAATTCCAATGTCATGCCACAAAAATATTGTGGTTGTTCAGCTATGAATTTTTTTCAAATAGAATAAAAGTTCTTGACACAAGACAGTATAAGGCTGGGTTCACACGAGCGTGTCCGGATGCGTTGCGGATGCGTTGCGGATGCGTTCAGTGAAAACTGAGCGTTTTCACAGGCAAAGCCATTCAGTTTTGCCTGCGATTGCGTTCAGTTGTTCAGTTTTTTCCGCGTGGGTGCAATGCGTTTTGATGCGTTTTGATGCGTTTTTCACGCGCGTGATAAAAAACTGAAGGTTTACAAACAACATCTCCTAGCAACCATCAGTGAAAAACGCAACGCACCCGCACTTGCTTGCGGATGCAATGCGTTTTTAACGCAGCCCCATTCACTTCTATGGGGCTGCGGATGCGTGAAAAACGCTGAATATAGAGCATGCTGCGATTTACACGCGTTGCAGAAGTGATGCGTGAAAAAAAACGCTCATGTACACAGCCCCATAGAAATGAATGGGTCAGGATTCAGTGCGGGTGCAATGCGTTCACATCACGCATTGCACCCGCGCGGAAATCACGCTCGTGTGAATGCAGCCTAACACTTAGATGATGGTTTCGCTTGAACCTAGATCTGTTGCATTTATACATTAGAGATTACTATTTTTAACCTGATCCTATATGCGTCATATGATCATATCTAAAAATGACACTGTAAGTCTGTAATGCTAATTTACGCTATATTGAAATGGAATCCTACTGGGCTGACTATAGAAATAGATTTGCAATACAGAGTCTACCACCAACCTCACCCCAGTACCTAGATACAATATAACTCACAATCTTCCTGTTCCTATTTCCCGCTTACCTTAAACTGCTAAATTTATTGAGCAATTATTTCAGTTTGCTGCTGTGTGATTGGGAGAGGAAGATAATAGCAGATAATACTTCTTTTAACTACTTTCGCAGATAGAATTATTCAAAGGTATTCAAATGGTGGTCACCAGGCAAAAAAAATCAAATGGTTGCTAGGCAACCTAAACTGCAAGACAGATTTGCAATAAGAGAAGTATACATGGATTACACAAAGGTATGTAATATGAAATAAATTTACTGCAGTGTAGTTAGGCAATAGTTCATTCAGAAGTCTGTATTCAGGATTTTGTGAGGATAGGTGCATTTAATAGGCTATTAAATATATTGTCCCATCAGAATAAAAATCAAGATAACACAATGAATAGTACTAGATTATTTGCTACACAATCGCTTATACATTATTACAATCACAACATACATTCTTTACATCTGAATAAACATAGTTTGTTTTTTTTCTACTTTTTTATATGTAGTCTTTCTGTTATGTTTATACCTGCTTATGTTTCACAGGTATAGAAAGAATTGGGCACAGTACTGACTTGGGATACCAACCGGGCACTTCTTTGAATATCAAAATATATAAAGTTTGTATAATGTTTCCTGGACATTGCCTTCTTTTATGTTGATCCATCCGCATTATTACAGTTGCTTTGTGTTTAAAAGAGAGATCTCATTCCATCAAGATCTATGATCAGAATATTCCTTGTTGCCTTCTGAGCTAGGTCGATATACCACATCTTTATGATAAATGTGTGTTACATACTGCACACATGTCCGTTCTGATAAACTTTTCTCTAACAGTGATAGCCATTAACTTGAGTTTTGAGTGAATGAAATTCTTGTTTCATAGGTTTAGCTTGGAGCTTTGGCTAGACAGCAAGGGCTTGGACTATTATTTTTATAAAGAAATGTCCCTAAAGAAGAAGAATGTGCTCTGTACTCAGTAACATTGTTACTATTATTTTATATAACACAAAAGAGCATTATCTTAAAATGTTCCGATCTATTAAGAATATTGTATCATTATAGTAAATGTCATCATTAGAATACAGTTTTAAAAAGCAAATATTAAGTGCAAAGTTTTAGAGTCAATTGACTTTTGGCATTTGTTTGTCATTGACTATTAATTTTTTATGGAATTGTATCTTTTTAGTTTGATTTTTAAAAGGGGTGATTAAACAGGACAATCAAAAATATTCAAAAATTGTTAATACAAATTATCATTGCATGTATGAAAAATAACTTTGTTAACGTCTCCAAAGTAAGTTCTACTAGCATAACCAACTTGTTTTCTATAAACTATGAACATTCCCCTTCCTTTTTTTTAACCTTTCATTGTAACAATGACATTCAACACAATTTGGATGGGGTTAAGTGCTTAGAGGATCATGTTCTGCTGGTGCAGAAGGTTATTTCTTCTCCTTTTTGGCTGCTTTTTTTTTGTTTCCTCCTGAAGATGGAAGGACATTTCCTTCCTGTTTCATGGCAGCGTTAAGAGTAGCAGTTCCTGGAATATATATGTTTTTTCTGTAGTCAGGTACATGTTGCAGAGTAAATTGCGGTCCATAGCAGGCACCAAGACCCATTGTCCCTGTTCCGCCTCCAATATTGGAGTTTTCAGCAGCTTCTGTAGAATGAAATGGAATAATTATTAATACTTCATAGTTTTATGTTAGCATTTAAATATATCATCTTAGTAGATTGTCAGTAATTCACCTACTTTTCCCATAAACAAATTAGAACAATTAGGGTCAAACTCATAGTTAACTAGTAGTAACTTAGGTTAACAAATGCTTAATGGTTCAAGGGTTTCAATATACCCAGACAATTCTGTAATAATGCAAAGAGAACGAGGAAAATTTATAGAAGTGAAAAGAAGACTACGCCAGGCTGAGATTAAATATTCCCTTCTGTACCCAGCAAAACTTAGAGTGGTGCACAAAGATAAAGTTAGTTTTTTCTCTTCCTCACAAGAAGTACAGAAATGGTTGGAAACTATGGGCTTATGATAATATTATAAAACAATTGTACATATCAACTTGTTGATGGTGGTTGGGGGGAGAGGGAGGGGATACGGAGCACACGCCAGTTGGGTAGGATTTTCAAGCCCCATATGGGTCGAGGGCATCATGTGAGGGTTGGGGGGGGGGGACAAAGGAGATTTTTTTTTATTTTTTTAAAACATTTTTTTCTTCTTTTCCTATCACTGGTTCTTGGATATACATTATGAGAAGTAAAAAATATGATCAACCACAAAAATTTTATGTTGGAATGTGAGAGGTCTTGGGGAGAATTTTTTTTTTTTTGCAGTATTTGATATCATTGGGAGATACCTTCCAGCTCTGGTTTGTCTGGTAGAGACTCATATGGTTAGAGACAGACTAAACTTGTTTAAAAGAAAATGGATAGCTCACCAATTCCACTCTGTATTCAATGGGTATAGCAGGGGAGGGTAGCATTATTATTCACAAGGATATTACATGTTTTATAATCTCGATGAACATTGATGTGGAGGGACGGTATATATTTCTATACGGTTATTTTGAAAATGTAAAATTTGTGTTGGCTGCGGTGTGCATCCCTCCACCTTATAAACATGAGGTGCTCTTAAAACTATACTAGTTTCTGCTAGACAAAAGTGACTCTCTATTAATATTAATGAGTGATTTCAACTGCACAATGAATAATGATTTAGATAGAGTAACAAAAAGTGAAAACCCCCCAAAAAATGGTAGATAAAATTAATGCAAGAATTTGGTTGGTGGGATATATGGAGGATTCAGAATCCAGAAGCAAAACAGTATTCATGTTATAGTAAGAGCTATGATTCCTTGTCAAGAATAGATATTTGGTAATCAGTTAACACTACAAAAAAATATAGAGGTCTTGTATGAACCGAGATGTATCTCAGCTCACTCCCCAGTATTGGTAAAGATGGGCTTGAAAGTCGAGAATTTGAAAGGGAAGCGTAAAAATTACATGATAAATCCCATATGGCTCAATTTAATAGGTAAAGAAGGATCAAAGATTTGACTTTTTTTCTTCAAATTAATAAGGATACAGCTGGAGTGAATATGGTTTGGGACACTGCTAAGGCTTATGTAAGAGGACTGATGAACAAAAAGATTATTGAGCTTAAAAAAGGATATAAAAAAAAGAGGAAGATTTAAGAACTATAGTGACAAATAAGGAGGCACAGATGATAAGTAAAAAAACACCGGAAATCAAAAATGAGTAGACAAAAGCGGTTAATAATTACGATAACTACATCAAGGAAAGGGCGCAGAATAAAGAATTATTTGTCAAAACTAGGAATTACTGGGAAGGAGGTAAACCGGGTAAAGTCTTATCTAAGATAATCAAGAATATGGATGCGGTTGAGAATATCGTCGCAATTAGAGGAAAAGATGTATAAATGTATAATGATCAGGAAAAAATACAGGATATATTCAAGGCCTTTTATAAAGAATTGTATTAAAAAAAAAACAGATACATAGAGAAGAGATGATAAAATATGTGCGAGAAATAGGAACCCCAAAACTTAATTATGACCAACAGACAGCATTAGACCGGCCTATATCCTTGAAGGAGATACTAGTAGCAATAAATGAAGCACCACTTGGTAAAACATCAGGCCCGGACGGTATTCCAAATGAATTATATAAAAGAGATAAAGAATTCTGGGCAAACAGACTTATGGAAGTACTTGAATACTCAAAAGGTACAGGATGTCTACCAGAGTCTATGGGAGACGCAACAATTATTTTAATCCTAAAAAAAGATAAGGACCGATCGGATCCCACATCATATCGTCCAATTTCACTCATGAATAATGATTGTAAAATTCTGGCTAGGATTTTGGCGAAAAGGCAGAGGAAGGTCATAGTACATTTGATTCATAAGGACCAAAACGGATTCATTCCGTATAGGTCTACAACAATGGGCTTGCTTAGGGTCTTTGCAAATATCCAGTTTACAGAGAATAATAAAAAACTATGCTCTATTCTATCATTAGATGCGCATAAAGCATTTGACTCTGTGAACTGGGACTTTGTATGGGAAGCTATGACAAAATTTG
The DNA here is from genome assembly GCA_033119425.1 of Bufotes viridis. NCBI lineage: Eukaryota > Metazoa > Chordata > Amphibia > Anura > Bufonidae > Bufotes > Bufotes viridis. The sequence continues at coordinate 387,837,379 of CM065590.1, forward strand.
GTATTGGCCCAGGATTTATAGACTGGATAAAAATTATATATATAAAGATTCCAAAGCCAGAATATCAGTTAATGGTAAACTACATGATAGCTTCCGTATAGAATGAGGGGTGAGACAGGGTTGTCCTCTCTCCCTCTTGGTTTTTGCCTTGACAAAATAAATCCTGGCTATAAAGGTTAGGCAGGATGTGGATTTGCGGGGCTTCGGACTGAGGGGGAGTGAGGACAAAACCTCTCTATATGCAGACGACCTGCTCTTCTTCCTGGATGATACAAATAATGATCTGCAACGTGTCATGCTGCTGGTGGAAGAGTTTGATAGACAATCAGGTATATTAATTAACTGGGATAAATCGAACGTGTTCCCTCTGAATGATAGGAATGTGATTTCAGAAGCAAAATTAAAGATTCTTACTCCCGAGGACAGTTTCAAAAATTTAGGCCTGGAAATATCCAAGGACCCTAATAAGTTTATAGCATTAAATATCCAACCATTACTTGATAGGATGAAGAAGAGGATTAAAGTCTGGAATAAATTACCAATAAACAAAGCAGATAGAATTGGATTAATTAAAATGATATTGCTGCCCCAGTTGCTCTATGTCATTAGAAACAGTCCCATTTACCTGGGGAACTCGTTTTTTTGTGACATAGAGAAATTATTCAATCTATTAGGCCTCTTTCACACGGGCGTTGCGGGTGCACTCCGTCAAACAGTGCGGGTGCGTTGCGGGAATCGCCGCGATTTTTCCCTGCGAGTGCAAAGCGCTGTCATGCGTTTTGCACGCGCGGGAGAAAAATCGGCACTTTTGGTACCCAGACCCGAACCTGCACTTCTTCACAGAAGTGCATGTTTGGGTCAGAAATTGTCCCGCTGGTATTATTTCACATTATAACATAGTTATATGTAAAATAATACCCTTGGCCATCTCCCTAATGTTTAAACTGGTGCAGAATGAGTTAAAATAATAAACTAATAATTACTTACCTGTTCCATTTGATCGCGAAGCCCGGCCTCCTCTCCGTTAGCTTGAAAGATGTAAAGGACCTGTGATGATGTCACAGCATCACATGGCCCAATCACCTGCTCAATCACTATGGTGATGGAGCATGTGATTGGTCCATGTGACCATGTGACATCATCCAAGGTCACTAACCACTATCCACAGCCTGAGGATAGTGGTTAAGGACCTTGGATGATGTCACATGGTCACATGGACCAATCACATGCTCCATCACCATAGTGATGGAGCATGTGATTGGGCCATGTGATGTGACATCATCACAGGTCCTTTAGATCATAGATGCTGCAGGGAAAGAGAGGACAGATCGCGACTACGCGATCAAGTGGCTAAGGTAAGTTAACTTTTATTATTTTTAACCCCTTCCTCATCATTTAACAATGCATTCTTTATTAAGAATGCTATTATTTCCCCTTATAACCATGTTGTAAGGGGAAATAATAGAGATTGGGTCCCGTTGCTAAGCAACAATGCGGGAAAATCGCAACGCATCCGCACTTGGTTGGCGGATGCTTGCGATTTTCCCGCATCCCCATTCACTTCTATGGGGCCTGCGTTGCGTGAAAAACGCAGAATATAGAACATGCTGCGATTTTCACGCAACGCAGAAGTGATGCGTGAAAATCACCGCTCATGTGCACAGCCCCATAGAAATGAATGGGTCCGGATTCAGTGCGGGTGCAATGCGTCCTCCTCACGCATTGCACCCGCGCGGAAAACTCGCCCGTGTGAAAGGGGCCTTAATCTGGTCAAACAAAAGGGTAAGGAGAAAGATACATTGGCTTACAAGATTTTACGAACAAGGAGGACTAGAGGTGCCAGATATCAGATTGTACTATATGGTAGCTAATATTGCAACAATGATGAATTGGACACAGGTGGATTTTCTGAGCCATCTGTTACATAAGAGTGAGGGTGGTTTACCGGATATATTTACATTACTCGAATCAGGACAACTGGAAAGTACGCACCTTTATAAATTCCCATTGGTAAAATCACTGGTGAGGGTATGGGGCAAAGAAAAAAAGTCACTGAATTTAGAAGGACAGATAAAAGTTACACCGTTATGGTATAATAGGAGGTTAGGTAATGCTACCTTTTTGAAAGAGGCCAAATATTGGGTTGATAAAGGATTATGGCATATTTAACAATATTTTAAAAATGAAACACTGAAGGATACGGACAGGCTATTAATGAATGTAAGGGTAGATAGACAAAGTTATTTTAGATATATTCAGTTGGTGGATATTGTTAAAACGGTTATAAAAAAGGAAGACATACAGTAGGTCTTTCTGTAATATCTCACAAAGTGCTTGAAAAATTGTCCCTTTAAAATATGTCAGTATTTATATTGCAGGTAGATTTGTTATGCAAAAAACAGACTTATACTAAATATAATCCATGGAATGAGCAAATAATGTTTATGAGGGTAAGTGCTATATCCAAATTTTATGTTTTAAAGGATTTAAGGAATAAGTTGCACCAGTAACATTTCATTTGTAAGTTTAAGTAAGCATGCTATTAACAACTAACCAGTCGCTGATGCCAAAATCATTGCTTGAAGCCTTTCTGTTTCTACAGGGTTGTTTGGCCAGATGCCGGCCTCCTCAGAAAGTTGTGCGCTGTGGAGTGAATTATTATGGTGAAAACAGATAAAAAAATGTTAATTCATTTGTAGATATCTTTGAATACCTCTATTAAAAATCTAGACGATAGATCATCAGTATCTGATCGGTGTGTGTCCAACACCTGGGACCCCCACTGATCAGCTGTTTGAGAAGGTACCTGCGCTCCTGTGAGCAGCGCAGCCTTCTCTGTGGTCACCAAGCACAACACTGTACATTGTATAGCGGCTGTGCTTGGTATCACATTCATCCCCACTGAAGTGAATGGGGGTTAGCACGATACCAAGCACAGCCACTATACTATAAGCTGCAAGAAGGCTGCGACACTCACAGGAGCGCCAGTGTCTTCTCTAACAGCTGATCGGGGGGGTGGGGGTTTGGTGTCGGACCTGAACCAACGAGATACTGATGACGTATCCTGACGTCATCAGTATCAATATCTCTGAAAACCCCTTTGAAGAGGTGCCTCACACGAATAAAGATCAATAATTGTATAATTTACGGTGAATCCTTTTTTAGCCACCCAAAATGCCACCGGAACGAGGTCTTCTAGGAGGTGGTCTTTGCATAGAAGATGAATGGGACTGTGTACCCATAATATGTAGTGGAACAGAAAATCTGCCCATACTAAATATGCTGTGGATGAAGGAGTGGCCATCACAAAGAGGTGATCCTTTGGAGAGGTTTCCCTGTATTAATTCATATTCTTAACAGTTTCAATATTTCTGCTTGCTGTCAATGAATGGAAACCCTGTGCAGACCTAATGCATCTCACAGCTCAGGGTTTGATACAATGTATGCAGAGTAGGTAATACTTTTGAGCACACCTGCTGCACAAAATAATTTTAGCTATTTCCAGACACCTTCTTGTCATGGTTATTATAATAACTATCTATTTTTCTACAGTAACATTATTTTATGCAGAAATGTATAAGAAAATATATTCATTTACTAACCTACTGGTCCCCGGTCTCTGCGTCTGTGAAAAGTGCCAGTCTATGTTTGCTTGTGCCTGCTGAAAAAAGGGAAGAAAAATAGGGAAAGTATATGGAGAATATCAGAAATACTATTAGAAGCAATATGTTTAGGCTGAGTTCACACTTCAGTTATTTGATCAGTTATTTCCATCAGTTATTGTGAGCCAAAACCAGTAGTGGGTCAAAAACATGGAACAGGTGCAGATCTTTCCATTACACCCGGTCTCTGTGTAGGTTTCACTACAGGTTTTGGCTCACAATAACTGATAGAAATAACTGATCAAATAACTGAAGTGTGAACTTAGCCTTATACACCTACATGCCCATAGACTTTAATGGATAAATCACATTTTTCAATGAATCATACATTATTTTACACCATGTATTTCTCTTTATAATGGTGGTCTATGGCAGACATATGCAATTTTATACACTGTCTTTATATCTTATTGAACCACTTCAAAAGGTCTAGGTGAATGTAATGAATAATGCAGTGTGAATTTAGTCAGCCTATTTTTTTTTTTTTGCCTACAGAACAACTCAAAGTTTTGGAACTCAAAACTTTTTGCACCAACACAGCAATATTGGGTATAATTTCTACATTTTTTAGGGGTACTTACTATTTTAGGTACATACATGTAAACATTTGTTTTTTTATCAATTTCGTTTTTGGGAGGCTGTAATATAAATGAATTTTAATGACTATATCAGGGAGGGCCAACCTGCGGCTTTCCAGCTCTCGTAAAACCCACCATGCCCTGCTGTAGGCAGTCTGGGCATGCTGGGAGTTGTAGTTTTGCAACAGCTGGAGAGCCGCAGGTTGGCCTATATCCCTGGACTATATCATGGTTCATGGCCGAAACACCCAGACCCCAGTAGTTCTAGTGAACCAAAGTCTGACCTCCATAGAGTGATCAGGTAAGCTAAGTTCAGTTTAGCAGAACCTCAGGGGGCTCACGTGTTGCAACCAAAATCTCGATTGCTTCAAAGCTAATTATTGTACAGTGATCACTACAGTAGGAAACATCCATGTAACCAAGGTCTAATTCAAATGGAGAAAAAAATATTATGAAACGTGAAAGGGTGAGATAACATGCATTTTCAATGGCTGAAAAATCTTTTAGTGGTGAATATGATTCTAACATTTTCTTATAGAAAAGAGAAGGATGGGGATGCGGCCACACAGTAAGGTTTCCTGATGTAGTCAAAATTAGGAGTGAATCATAAATGGAGAGAACGTATAAAGAACAGATATGATTTTTCCTCTTTTTTAAATGCATTCCTGGTTTTGGCTTCGGAAACTGCATCAGGAAACCTGACTGTGTGGGCTGTACCCTAAAGTGCATATTAAGTACTGTGTAGTTGATATTCTAAAGCAGACATCCTCAAACTATGGCCCTCCAGCTGTTGTAAAACTACAACTCCCACAATGCCCTGCTGTAGGCTTATACCTGTAGGCTGTTCGAGCATGCTGTAATTTTGCAACAGCTAGAGGGCCGCAGTTTGAGGATGCCTGTTCTAAAGTCTCAAGCACACAGCTGTACAGCTGCACATGGAGTACCATGCTTCATACTACAGAGCTGTATAAGCTCTCTCTCTGTGACTACCATGCTTCTTTGATTGCATACGTACCAAGGTATAGTGAGGTACCAGAATCTCTATGGGTGCCCTATTACAGCTCAACAGACCACTGAACTGTAATACAGTTGTGTTCATAAGGATTTAAAGGGGACCTCTCCTGAGATGTCTGTTCAACTACTTGCATCTCCTTATTAATAACAATTCCGGAGCATTTATTCTTATAAGTCATACAATGTGCTATTCCTTTTGTTATTCCTGCTAGAAGTTAGGTCTCATGCACACAACCATATTTTCGGTCAGTGTCCGATCCGCATTTTTTGTGGATTACACACAGATCAAATCAATGCTATAGGGCAGCAAAAAATGTTGACAGCACATGGATGTCATCCATTTCCTTTCCTTATTTCTGCAGCCATGCCACAAAAGTTATAGAACATGTCCTCTTCTTGTCTGCTTTGTGGACAAAGAGACATTTTTTTCGGAAAGTACGGGATGCACACATCCAGTACCCACATTTTAGGGATGAGCACACAGCTGCAAAATGGACAGCTGTGTGCATGAGGCCTTATCAATGTATTGCTAGCACTTTGCAATAAAGGTCCAGGTGGGTGTTACCAGTTGGGGGGGGGGGTGTCCCTGCACAGTCTGACATTGGCAGTACTGATAATATTAGACTGTGCAAGGACAAATCCCCAAGCAAGTAACACCCATCTGGACCTTCATTAATAAACCTCTAGCAATTATTCATATCTTCTAAGAGGAACAGGATAGATCATCAATATAAAACCCCTGCAACCTCCTTTAAGCCCCCACAGTAATAATCCTCTATAATAAAGCCAGTCACAATCTCTATTTAGGCCCCATGTGGCCCCCTACCAGCCCCATTGATACTTATTGTTAGAGATGAGCGAAGCGACTTCAGATACTGCATCCGAAGTCGCTTCTCTAAAAAAATTAGTTATAATGCTGTACGGAGATTCGTCTCTGTACGGTATTAAAATGTATAGGCTCTTATGAGCTGAAGTAAGTTATTAATGAAGTCGCACAAGACTTCGTTGTATAACTTCGGTAATTGAGTATTACAGTGAAAAACTTTGGAACCGAACTCGGCTTTGGTTCCAAGGCACCACTCGAAACCGAAGCCGAGTTCGGTTCCAAGTTTTGAAGTGGTTTTTCACCGTAATAATCAATTATCGAACTTATTCAACAAAGTCTCGTGCGACTTCATTAATAACTTACTTCGGCTCATCGGAGCCCATGCATTTTAATACTGTACAGAGACGAATCTCCGTACAGTATTATAACACATTTTTTTAGCGAAGTGGCTTCGGATGTAGTATCCAAAGTTCGCTTTGCTCATCTCTACGTATCGTGTAAAAGTCCCATGGCTGGGCAGTGGTCACTGGCAGTGCAACTCACTATGATCCCCCCTCAGAGCAGCCCTGCCAGGTGCACCCATTCAATAAAAAGAAAGTACCTTTCTGCATTCAGCAGTGCTCAGACTTGAAGACTTGGAGAATTTGCCCTTCTGGTTTTGCTCTGTCTGCACTTAGCCTGGTTTAGCCCGTGAGGAGGCGGCGGCGGCAGCGCAGCCTAAGACAGGGCCAGGCGAGCACAGTGTTGTGACAAGGCACTCTGGTATAGGTCTATGACCACCATGAGTCTTAACAAACCAGTACACGTTCACTCTGTTGCAGGCAGCGCACTGCATGCACGCGCCAGCGCAGTTCATTGAATCATTCAGCCTTTTAGCCTGTTTGTTTAACAGTGACTGAGTGCCCCCTTGCAGTTTGGCACCTGAGGCAACTGCCCCTCTGGCCCACCCCCATGCTATGCCACTTCTTTTCAGAAGGTTAGGCAGGCAGGTGACAAACTGAAAGATGCGTACTTCACAATATTAGGATCTCACATGATAACCTGGTGTTGGATTTGGTATGTGGTGGCTGTAGCATACACAATCCATACTACAATGGGAACTTTCAAATGGATTAATTAATAAATGTAAGTATCAGTAAGTATCATGTGAAGTATTAGCCTTTGTTACAGTGGTTTTTCTTACTCTTTAGACCTAAAATATACAGGGGCCATTTATTTTCCAGAAATAAGCCTACATAAGGCCTGTCTCATTCATCATTTTATACGCCTGTTTAAGGGGTAGAAAATGGTCTAAATGGAAGACAGCAAGGAAGCTGGCTTACATTTAGACTGGCGCTTGATGTGCCGAAGTTATGGAGAGGCCTGTGCCTCTTCATAACTTTGGCGGATCGACCGCCAGATATAAGGGTTATTTAGACCGGTTATTTAGACCTGCTCTTTACCTGTACCAGGATAAGCTTCTCCTTTGGACACGAGGTGAAGGCGGCACTATGTTATTTTTTTCTTGTGCATGTGCGTACTGTAGACAACCCTGAAGAAGCTTTGTCCTCAACATAGAAATGGATTTACAGCTTCCAGCAGCTGTCGGCCCTTGCTTTATATGTAGTAGTTAGCTGCTTCAGTAGTTAGCAGCTTATGCTAGAATGACATTTTTGGGCTTTGGAACCAATTACTTCTTTTCTATAGAGTTACAGTCTCAAGTTACAGTATTTTTAGCTTATAATGGTTGTCCTGGATCCAATTAATATCATAACTTGAGAGACCACATTGTATTTGAACTGGATCCAGAGAAAATTGTTACATGATAAATCTAATGCAAACTACTGTATATCTGTGGAGGGTACCGAAGTAACCTCATGGCAGGGACGAACAGTAAAAGCCATATGAGACCAGTGACACCCACAAATATCACAGTGATAGCCCCAGGATTCCTGTCACATTACCCTCAAAACAATGATAGTGCCTCCTAACAGTGAGTGTCCTCCATACAGGGTTGGACTGGCCATAGACTCTACAGGGAAACTACTTGGTGCCCAGAAGGCTACCTAAGCCCTTCTCACAGCCACCAGCCATAGGAAGTAATGATCTGACAATCCCCTACTGACTCCTGAATTCAACTGTATTGCCATCCTAAGGCAACTGGAGGAGAAGGACAGAACTGGCGTTGGACACTACAGAGGTGACTTTTTGGGGTATTTTGTACTACTGGGGCAGTCTTTTGTAATGCACTGTATATTAGGCTCTGCTGGGGTGGTATAATGTGACACAATATGGTATTGCTTTCTTTACCTACTTGTGTTTACCCTGCCTTATGTCAATTTGGGCCCCACTACAAAATTGGGGTACTTCTATTTATTTTTTTCAGGACCACTTTAAGTTCCCAGTCTGCCCTTGCCTCCATAACAGTCACAAACACAATGCCTTAGTCACAATGATTCCATATCATTGCAATTACATTGCCCCAATAGCAGTGACAGCAATAATGTTTTAATAGTAGTATCCCCATATCAGTAACAGTACAACCATAACAGTAACAGACACAGTGCGACAATTATAGAGGCAATCACTGCACACAAAGGTGATATTCAGCCCTGCAGAAGTGATCAGTTATATAGCTGGTAAGATTGGTAAAAGATAGTTCCATCAAGACCAATCTATATCCAAAGGAGGCAGATACCAAATAACTAAATTATTAGCTGATCAGTAGACACCAGAGTGTTGTTGTTAATGGTGTGCATTCTGAAAAGAGACAGGTTACAAGTGGTGTACCTCAAGGGACTGTCCTGGTACTATTCTTTTTACTGTTTTTGTAGGTGACTTAAAGGAGTATTCTGGTTGGTACAAGTTATCCCCTATGCACGTTTTGGTGCCCTAGGCAGAGCAGGAAAATTGCCTGCCTCCCCCCCCCCCCGCCCTAATCAATTTAAAGTGACCCTACTTCCTAATAAATAGATATTTAAAAAAAAAAGCAGTCAAGGGCAGATCCAGTGATTTACACATGATGTCTCTACAGATTTCAGTTGTTTATCACTTTCCTTATATTCTCCATTTGGTCCAGACCACCATGGTTAGGGGTGTGCAGCCCCCCTGCCACATAAGAAGACAACAGTATATGGCACATGGTAGATGGAGACTGTTACAGATTTCGCAACTTAGTCCCCAAATTTATACAGACCTTAGATCAGCCTCCAGTGTCAAGTATATATAATGCTCCCTCCCTCTTCCTTGGTTCCCCAAGTAGATACTTCCCCCCTCTGTAGTGCCAGGTATATATATAATTCACCTCCCCTCTCTTTGTGCCCACTTAGTGCAGACATTTAGTGTTTAAAAAAACAAAACAAAAACACCTCACTATAATGTTCGCCGGTCCCAATTACATCACCGCTTCTGCCCAAGATCAGGGCTGTAATCATGCGAGACCCGGCGCAGCAGGTCACGGTGATGTCATTGTGACTTCTTGAGCTGTTCTATTGCCTCATAGGCTTTAGGCCTAGCAGCCTACCCCTTGTCACAGCCCTGGGTATACCTGTAATCATAATAGGCTGTACAATATAGTGAGCATATTTTTAATGGCAATATGTAGATGGCACCATTTTTTCCTTTCCTTTATACTATTTATTTAGTGTTTAGCGTCAGTGAAGGAACTGGCTTTGTAAGCACAGAAAATTCAGCCCTTCCAACAATACAGGTCTGTAGTGTAATGGTAACACTTCTCTCTGACATACAGAAGTTCTGGAGCTCAAATCCTGATGAAGAACTGTTAAATAATTCCTATAGTAAAAGTCTATGTACTGGAAGAGGTCCCTCCCCCAACCCATTGTTCTATCAATGATAGCATGTTGCCCTGGCTCAGATGTAGCAAAACAGGCACAAAGCATGACACTACCATCACCATGTCTCACATATGGGATGAAATTTTTATACTGCAATGCAGTGTTTTCCTTTCTCCAAACACTACTCTTCTTACTTAAACCAGAAAATTCTACTTTGGTCTCATCAGTCCACAAAACAATGTTCCAGTATACTTCTGTCTTGTCCCAGTGATCTTTAGCAAACTGGAGAGAGCACTGTTCTTTCTTTTTGCAATTCTACCATGCACACCATTGTTGTTCAGTGTCCTCCCGGCCTTCTGCCCTGACCTCAGACTCTATACCCGGACCTTGCCTCCGTCTGATCAGCCTCTGGCCACCTAGCATGCTCTGGGTGTCCTGTACCATCTGGAGGCCAGTCCAGTGGGTCCACACCCAGGTTCTTATTTCCACGTGTTCCAAATCAACCAATGACCAATGATTTGGTTATCTTTATCTACTTGTAGGACTTCAGTTAAAATCTGATATAGTTTTAGGTCAAATTTATGCATTAGAAAATTCTGACGGGTTCACAGGTGTTCAAGCAACACTTTATGTATTTTGGATTGCCTTTTATTTGTATTTATTTATTTTATCTGATTAAGGGTGCATTCACATCACCGTTTGGCTTTCCGTTCTTCTAATCCGTCAGAAGAAGAGAGAGAGAGAGAAAAAAAACAGGATCCGGTAAAAAAAACGGACCCTGTTGCATCAGTTGTCATCCATTTGAGCCATTTTCGTCTGAGATCCAGTTTTTACACAGGGAAAAAAACTACATGCAGTACTTTAGTTTCCATCTAAAGAACGGATCTCAGACGGAAATGGCTCAAACGGCTGACAACTGATTCAACAGGATCCTGTTTTTTATTCTCTCTCTCTTCTTCTGACAGATCAGAAGAACGAAAAGCTAAACGGTGATATGAATGCACCCTTACTTTGAGTTACAAATGAAATGATAACCTTATTTTATTGGTCAATACAATTGTTTTATTTATTGGGTTTTGTATTTATTTTTCTATGGGCATTACTGTGCAGCATAAACGACATGTTAAATTTATTCTTTGGGTTGATACAATTCTGACAATGCCAAATTTATATTCCTTTAAAAAAAATGTTTTGCTTACTTTTGAATTATAAAATTACTTTAAAAAATAATTTGTAGTTCGTGTCACCTTATTCTACGAGCCTTTTTTAATTTTCTGTAGATAGAGCTGTATGAGCGATTGTTTTTTGTGAGCAAGTTGTAGTGCTATTTTGGGGTAGATATAACATTTTAGTTACTTTTAATCCCATTATTTGAAAGGTGGCCATATAATAGCAATTCTGTCAGTGTTTTTTATTTTCTATGGGGTTCACTGTGTAGGGTAATTAATATAATAATTATATTCTGAGGGTTGATACGGTTACAATAATGCTATAGTTTTTTATGCTTTATATTTGCATTATAAAAATCACTTTTTATGTAAAATCATTTCTATTTTGCCACATTCTAAAACCCATTACTTTTAATTTTAATTTTTTTTAACTTTTGGGAAGTGAGGTGACAAAAAAAAACAGCAATTACTATTTTTTATTATGTATAAACGGGATCTTGCCTGCCTGGCCCTGTCAAAGTGGAGAGGGCGTGGTAGCTGCAGAGAGAGCATAGCCTCTAGGTTTAACGGCAACACCCTTATTGCTCCTAGAGTCTCATTTGCATATATTAAAACTTCATTTTTCCCAGCAATACAGGCACATATGGACATGGGACCAACACGGATGTCTTCAGCTGCCAAGTGAACGTGCAACAGGTCAGCCAGTTTCATAGGTAGAAATCTGCTGACAGGTGCCCCACTAGAGGACTTTAACTTACAGTGATCTGATCACTGGTGATATACATTACAATACTTTTTGTAATTTTTGTTATCTGTCAGTATGATACACCTGACACCCACTGATAATGGTGAAGTACCCCAGAGCTGGGGTATCTGCAATTGTATATAGTTGTGTGTTGTAATGTTATAAACCTTTATTGTTTTAGCCGTATGTTCCAGAGGAGGTGTGGTTGTCGGGAACAGGATTAACCACCCTGTTCCTCCCCTCTTGGTAGGAATGGGCTGGTCCTGCTACCTGCCAGGACAGCGAGTTTCATTGTAGTCATAGAAGGAAGAGTAGGCACAAGTGAGAGCTCCTACTCCTGGGAACGATACATTATTCTGCTGTGAGACCAACACTCCAAAGAGATCAGCAAAACTTGAATACTGCTTCTAGAAAGCATCAGAGCGACAAGACAGCAGAGTGATCAGCTAAGTACATATTTACTGTCACTGCTGCAAGGTGAGAGACTACAGCTCAGACATCTGTCACCTAAACCACCACTAGGCTAGAGAAACATCAAGCCTTTACAACAAGTGGAATCCTACCTTTATCAGTGCCTGCTAGTGCCAGTTTATTTGCCATTTAACCTTCTACAATTTCACGTCATCTGGTGCCAAATAATCTGCACTTTGTATTTACTGCTGCTGGGTGTACCACAAGTTACAGTATCTCAAAAAAGTGAGTACACCCCTCACGTATTTTGTAAATATTTTCTTATAACATTTTAATGGGATAACACTTCAGATATGACACTTTAATACAACGTATAGTAGTCAGTGTAAAGCTTGTATAACAGTGTAAATTTGGTGTGCCCTCAAAATAACTCAACACACAGCTATTAATGTCTAAACCGCTGGCAACAAAAGTGAGTACACCCCTAAGTGAAAATGGCCAAATTGTGCCCAAGTAGCTATTTTCCCTCCCCAGTGCCATGTGACTGGTTAGTGTTACAAGGTCCCAGGTGTGAATGGGGAGCAGGTGTGTTAAATTTGGTATTATCGCATTCACACTCTCTCATACTGGTCATTGGAAGTTCAACATGGCTCCTCTTTGCAAAAAACTCTCTGAGGACCTGAAAAAAAGAATTGTTGCTCTACATAAAGATGGCCTAGGCTATAAGAAGATTACCAACACCCAGAAATTGAGCTGCAGCATGGTGGCCAAGACTATACAGCAGTTGAACAAGACAGGTTCCACTTTGAGCAGACCTCGCTGTGGGCTTTCAAAAGAAGTTGAGTGCATGTGCTCAGAGTCATATCCAGAAGTTGTCTTTTTAAAATAGACCTATGAGTGCTGTCAGCATTGCTGCAGAGGTTAAAGGGGTGGGGGGTCAGCCTGTCACTGCACAGACCATACGACACATACTGCATCAAATTCATCTGCATGGTTGTCATGCCAGAAGGAAACCTATTCTAAAGATGATGCACAAGAAAGTCCACAAACAGTTTGCCGAAGACAAGCAGACTAAGGACATGGATTACTGGATTACTGGAACCATGTCCTGTGGTCTGATGAGACCAAGATAAACTTATTTAGTGTCAAGTGTGTGTGGCGGAAACCAGGTGACATGTACAAAGACAAGTGTGTCTTGCCTAACATCAAGCATGGTGGTGGGAGTGTCATGGTTTCGGGCTGCAGGAGTGCTGCCGCGCTGGGAAGCTACAGTTCATTGAGGGAACCATGAATGCCAACATGTACTGTGACATACTGAAGCAGAGCATGATCCCCTCCCTTCAGAAACTGCGTCCCAGGGCAGTATTCCTACATAACGACCCCAAACACAGCTTCAAGATGACCACTGCCTTGCTAAGGAAACTGAGGGTAAAGGTGCTGGACTGGCCAAGCATATCTTCAGACCTAAATCCTATTGATAATCTGTGGGGGGTTCCTCAAAAAGAAGGTGGAGGAGTGCAAGGTCTCAAACATTCACCGGCTCTGTGATGTCGTCATGGAGGAGTAGAAGAGGATACCAGTGGCAACCTGTGAAGCTCTAGTGAACTCCATGCCCATAAGAGTTAAGGCAGTGCTGGAAAATAATGGCGGCCACACAAAATATTGACACTTTGGGCACAATTTGTCTATTTTTACTTAGGGGTGTACTCCCTTTTGTTGCCAGCAGTTTAGAAATTAATGGCTGTGTGTTGAGTTATTTTGAGGGCACACCAAATTTATACTGTTATACAAGCTGTACACTGACTACCTTACATTGTATCAAAGTGTCATATCTTCAGTGTTGTCCCATGAAAAGATATAATAAAATATTTACAAAATTACTAAAATATGAGGGGTGTACTCACTTTTGTGAGATGCTGTATATTTTGAACTCAGTGAAAGGAGACTGGTATAAGTTTACTTTTGGCCTGAATCTTCAAACTACCTTTCCATTGCACTGATCCCCCAGGAGCAACAGCCTGAAGGAGTACACCGTGACACAACACCTCATCAGGGCAATTACCACTCCTATCCTCTGCATCGGCTCCTCAGGGGCTCGCAGCAATGGCACCAGCTCAGCCCTGAGCCAGCATCATTGCTATATGGTGCTAGAACATGTTTGTTGTCATATACATTCACGGCATATTGAGGGAAGGTTAAATGATGAGTGAGGGTATTATTCAAGGTAGTGTTTAACACAGGGAGATGAGCTGCCCAATAGTTGGCATCTTTCACTTTGATGATTCCAACCTGTTTGCTTGACACGATTATGTGGGCCATTTGTCGGGAACAAATTCCCATTATCGCTTGTTCCCAATAATTGATCCTCAAAATGTTATAGGGACTAAATCATCAGAAAATAACCTATCATTTAAATCAAATTTTTAAGAATTTGTGGTCATGCTATGATTAATTTTACATGTCACTAGCTATATTTTCAACAAAGTCCTAAAGTCCTTATCCGATTTCTGGTGGTCAGATACCAGGCCAACCAATCAAGAGGACTAAGTGCGCCATTTGATCACACAGGCTGAACACCCCTAAGGCCGATCCTGACTAGAATAGAGGAATGAGGGACTGTATTTCTACCACATGCCTTTGACACCTCCTCTTCTACAGCGATCCACATTAAAATGCAGCTCACTGTGACACAGATACCAATAATGTAAGCATCTAATTAAGATGAAAGGATTGGTACAAAAGATCTCTTGTTCCTGAATATTAACACATTCTTCCCGTTTGTATGATTTATTCTGCATTTGTTGAAACTAAAATAGTCAGCATCTTTATATAGGTTTTTACGCTTTACAAATCATTGCAGGCTGCTGAATGAAGGCATAGCCGGCCCGAAGAGCTGCATATTCAATTCTCTTGTCTGCAGTCCCTTTCACAGTTGCTATGGAAACCAATTGCCAGTTTGTTTACATGGCCCTGCATGTGCTGGTGCTCAGGCATAGTAACAACACTGAGGGTCTATGCTTTTATTTTAAGTGGGTGTTAAAAATAACAGCTGAGCATGGAACAATAAAAGAGAAAACCAGCAAGAAACGAGAGCAAGTGATCAGTATGGAAATTATATAGAAATCACATTAGGGCAGATCGTTTAGTGTCCCCAAGGGCGCATAAAACCATCACTGGAGGACTGCGCCAAAAAGTCATACCATTTTATGAGACTGTTAGTGATATGTAAAAAACATATTTATCTTTGAATTTTATATGGGAGTGACATGGGCATGATGGTGCCATATTTTCATTAAAAGGCTTGTCCCACAAAAAGATATTTTATATTTTTCAAACCAGCACTTGGATCCTCACACTACAAAATGTAGTATAGGCATTGAGCTATTCAATAAAATGTATCTGTATAGCGTCACCTGCTGTTTGTTCTGCTTTTTCTTATTTCTCTATGCTGTGCCATTCCATGCTGAGATCTATCTGTCTAATGCCACCAGCCCAATCTAGTGTTAGAAACTGTGACAGCTAAGCTGGGTTCACATCATGTTTTGGCCTTACGTTTAAAAGGACTTTCCAGGATTTTTATACTAATGACCAATCCTCTGACACTCGGGACCCCTGTCGATCAGGTGTTTGAGAGGGCACCTGTGCTCCTGTGAGTGCCGTGACCTTCTCCGCACCCCCCACACATCCCCTAAACTGCAGTAGGCGTGTGTTGCAGCAGAAATGACCCCCCCCCTCCCCGGGCTCTGATAGGGAGAGAGTTGCAGCAGAAAGGACCCATCCCTTGAACTGTGATAGGGAGAGAGAGCTTTAGCAGAAGGAACACGCCCACTGAGCTGCAGCAGAAAGAACACACCACTGAGCTGTGATAGGGAGAAAGCTGCAACTGAATGGACACATCCTCTGAGCTGCCAGCCTGAAGAAAATCTAACAGAGCAATAGGTCATCAGTATTGAAGTAATGGAAAACCCTTTTAACTTTCCTGGCCAAGTACTTGGGTGACACAATTGAGTCTGGGTCACAGCAATGCTTAATCAGCACTTTGACTCCTTCATTCTCAGGTTTCATGGAGCCAACAGTTTGGATTCCCACCAATTATACAGTGATGACATATCATAAAGATGTACTGTATAGTTAGTACCATGGCACTCAACAGTTCATATTAAAGGGGTTTTCCCATCACAGACAAGGGGGACATATCGCTAGGGGGCTATCTCATAAATGCAGCCTGCAAACCGCACTACTCAGCTATTTTCAGCGGGTCAATAGGAACACTTAGTGGTGCCTGGTCCCGGCACAGCTGGCCACCACTTTGCCAGCTTCATAGCCAAGGGTCCCCATATTTATGAGCGCCTGGCTCTTCCTGCCCCATCTCCCCTGATTGCCATAGTAAAAAATGTCAGTCAGCGGCCAAGGGCAAGGAGCTCTTACATAGAGCAGCATAAAACTGGTGAAAGGTTAACTTTAACAATTATGCTAGGTTTCTTTATGAGGATCAAAAATCAAATGACTAAGCAATATGGTTACCTGTGACCTTTTTCCGTTTTTATCATGAAACGCTCTCGTAACACTTTCTGGAATAAAGAGATTTTCATTTACACTTTTCTTATCTGCTAATAAGAGTGATTTTCGTGCACCAGGCTGTTAGCAGTCAGCTCAAGTGCAGTTCTGGATTAGGTGCACTCTTGTGGCCATGGCTATTCCCAAATTGCAACTCAGATGGCTATTATATTCTGTCACACTATGTCATCATAGTACGTTATGCACATACACATGTCAAAGAAACCATTGGACACCTATCACGTCCCACATTTGTTCTGCATACAGTCTGCTCTGTTTATTGATGCATGGAATATACCCATAGACATTGAACCATACCCCTTTTAATTAGGTGCTCACTATCCCACAATTAGGGTACAGGCCTGGGTAGGGTCGGTCTGTGCAGTGGCTGAGAGCTGGTATTCTAGTAACTTCTTACAAACTGATTGCGTTTGCAATGTGCATTGTTAATGGCCATATTGCACAGCCGGTAA
This sequence comes from Bufotes viridis, assembly GCA_033119425.1. Classification (NCBI taxonomy): domain Eukaryota; kingdom Metazoa; phylum Chordata; class Amphibia; order Anura; family Bufonidae; genus Bufotes; species Bufotes viridis. The sequence continues at coordinate 387,854,587 of CM065590.1, forward strand.
TAATGCACAAAAACAATTAGTTTGTAATGAGTTGCTTGAATACTAGCTCGGCCTGACTCACCGTGGCTGCACCGTGTGGCCATAACCCTTATTGCTTTCTCTTATGTATAGAAATAAGCGTGCCGTATAACAGAGAAATTCTAGGAGCATACACAGTGCATACATAACCATACAGTGTGCAAATAACAATGCCATACAGCACCTATATAATTCTAAAGTACAGTGCACAAATAATTCTTACACAGTGCTCAGACAGTACCCCTATACTGTGCTAAAATAGCAGTGTCATACAGTGCTCACATCACATAGTGCATACAGTGAAGTGGTCGCATTACATTGCCATACTCCTACCCAAATAACAGTTCTATTCTGTAGCCACAAAATCATTTTGTCATGTAATGCAAATCCATGCCACCATGCAGTGCCCAAATATGTTTCACTATGCAATACAGAAGAAAAGACTGCATACATTGACAATTTACTTACATGTTTTACATGGTCTTTTCAGCCTCATTCCAACGTCTCTCCAGAAGCTGCCACCTCTCCTCACATCACGTCTGCAAGGATTTACTAACGTGGTAAAGAAAAAGATCTACCAACTAAACGGCGCCGACCAAATGAAGAAATGAAGGATGAAAATAGGACAATGTAATAAAAAATGTATAGTGAATGGAGACGTCAATAAAAACAGGAAAAAATTGAAAATAAAATAAAAGGAAAAACACCAGAAGTGTGAACACAGCTGTGTTTATTTCCTACAAAACCACAAGCGATCCTGGCGGGGGAAGCTTTGGTGAGTGGGTGTCTTGAGCTTTATCCCACTTACCGCCTCCTCAGTGAAGTAAGTTTTTTCCAACTAATCAAGATTGATTTTAATATTCATATTTTTATGTATATAACTTTTTGAACATCATATGAAGACTATCTTCATAGATATATATAAGATACTATTCTAAATATCTCCCGTTTTTATTGACGTCTCCATTTACTATACATTTTTATTACATTATCCAATTTTCATCCTTCATTTCTTCATTTGGTTGGCACTGTTTGGTTGGTATATCTTTTTTCTTTCCCACGAATATATCATTTGATGCAGTAGGTTCCTACGCATCCCTACCACCCTTGGCTGCCCCCACATCAGCTTTTTTCCTGCCCGCTAATGTTTCTACCTCTTGGCGCCCTGCCTTGTTGCTTCATGATTATTCTCCCTCCATTTTTTTTAGAGGGAAATTTTTCTGGACCAACACTCTTTGTTTAATTTTGTTCTTCTTAAGTGGAGCCCACATGCCTCATATAAAATCTATTTCATAATACACCACGGCTGATCATTTATATATCGGCCATCACGGGTTACATATTAGCTACTCTTCATCCTCATTACATACACTTAACGTATGTCCTCACTATATAAATGCAGGATAGGTTTAGCTCCCAGCCCTCGGCTTTTTTCATAGCTCCCCTAGACACTCTCTATTACATTCTGTGGGTCAAGTAATGGGGTTCCCGTCTCACAGTTAGGGCATCGACTTTGGAAATGTGTATCCAGTATAATGGGAATACCTCTGTAACTGTATACTACACATAATGTGACACAGTCACTAATATCTTTTAATTCATATCCTCTGGATGGCAATACACACCCATAAGATAAAGTTCACAGGCCTAGGAGCCTATGAGAGAACTTATTAAAGGCACAGGCAGGTGATGTGATGACATCAAGGCAGCCACCTTAGTCAGGATGCAGCCTTATTATTACTGGGGTGCTACTGGTGGGGAGCTGGCTTATTACTACTGTATTACTGTGGACACTTCAGAGAGCCATTATTATTCTGGAAGAACTACAGGGGATCCTTTCTACCACTGGAAGCACTACACTGGGCCTTATTACCACTGAGGGCTTTATAGGGGGAGCCTTATTACCACTGGGGACACTATGGACAAGTAAAATATGTCTTTAACTCTAGTAGGTGGAGGGGAGGGCGGTTATGGGATTTAGAATTGGGCAAATATGCATTCGGGCTTGGACTTCGGTATTTTTGAGACCCTAGCAACAACCCTGGAGTGAATTAGACCTCTGAAAATGTATTTGACCCAGGGGTGGATTGGCAATAGACCTTACAGGAAAATTTCCCGGTGGGCCGATGCCCAGGGGGCTGGCCATCAGAAGTTTTTGTGATGGACTGTGGTATTTGGCTCTGTTGGAGTGGTATAAGTTGCCACAATATGGTTCTGGTTGTCCTGCCTTCCATCCATTTGGACCCAACTACAAAACGGGGGCACTTTTAGTATTTTTTCCAGGGCCACTTCTTCTCAGCCCCATATTTGATTTGTTACTAATCAGTAAAGAAAAGTCTGTTTATGGGCAGTGACTTTTTTGTCAAAACCATATCTCACCATAGCATTATAACTTGCAAACACAGAGTGGACTGAAAGCTGAATTATTAGGAAATGTATCTGACAAGACCAATAACATAAGAGGTTAATTCCAGTAAGACTTGTTAATGTGTTCACTATAAGGTAGCATAAAATTTACACAGTACAGCCACAATGCAGGAAAAATCTGTGAATAGATTCTAATATTTAAATATTCTACCTCTTGAACTATTACTATTTGCCCCCATTAGGGCAAATTGACACGATAGAGTGGAGCTGAACGAGAAACTCTGTTCTGACTGTCTTTTTTTATCACATTGATAGCTATTCATCTGCAGAATTAATTCATATAACACCATTTAAACCGTATTTTAAAAAGCAACACAGTTAATATATTTCCACTAGTGTTGAACTGTATTTATTTAGTACGTTTTTCTTTTTTTCAAAATGTTTTGGGTAGCCTTCAACACCAAAATTATACAGTGGAAGAAGCTGGAAGTTACACAGTGGATAGAGTCTTCTCCATAGAGCACAGCCCCAATGCTTGGTTCCGCTACCACATCTATGTAGTTTGGTCTTGTTATTGTATTTTTGTGCTAGGATTGGTTATGGTGCTGTATTTATGCACTGAACTTGGCTCAAAGAATGGATCTATGCACCAGACTATCAACTAACACTGTACGTCAGTATTGAACTTGGTTCTGTCCTATGTATATACTAGTTTTCATTCTGGCACAGTAATGGATGAGTGAAATATAGTGCACTTGGGTACGTATGTATGCATATGTAAATATCAGACACTCATATCAGACCCCCATGTTAATAAGACCCCCAAACAGACACTCATATCAGACCACCATGTTAATTAGACCCCCAAACAGACACTCATATCAGACCACCATGTTAATTAGACCCCCAATCAGACTCGAGATCAGACCCCCATGTTAATAAGACCCCTATTTAGACACTCAGATCAGACCCCCATGTTAAGGCCCCTATTCAGACCTCAGATCAGACCCCTTGTTAATCAGACCTCAAATCAGACAAAAAAAATAAATCATCTTACTTGGGTCCCAATGCTCTTCCGGATCTTCCTGCCTGACCTGACATCGCACAGCGTGAGGTCACAGTGCGCCAACATCCTCACGTTATGCACAGGTCACAGCACAGTGGGGAGCCGGCAGAAGAAGACCGGGAAACTGTGAGTACAGAGCCCGCACGGAGAGTGCTACACTCACTGGTCCCCGATTCTCCTGTATTAATGAGCACTTCCATAATGGAAGTGCTCATTAGTATTTACCCCATTAGACGCATTTACATTTTTACCCCACTTTGGCAAAAAATACAGTATATATACCACAAATTTCTAATCATTCTCTGTATGGAATGATCGTAAATTGTCTGTTGCGTCACATTCTCTACATATAAATATTTTTTAATTAAATAATTCACCATGTTGCTTCTATGTGGTAGTAATGGAACATGCAAAGTGAAAATTCAACTTCAGGTCATTAAAACTGCCCATCAAATACTACATAAAGAGTTGAATTCCTGGCGAGCTAGCGGAAAAGACATAGCAGGACATATTTTAGAGGTCTTCACCAGTATAGTATATATTACACAGTCTGTAACTGAAAGGAAATTCAATTTATATTTCTAGAGGTAAAAAAGTACTCAAGCGAAGCTCTGAAAGAATGTGCTCCATGTCTGCAAGATGTACAGTATAACAGGCCAACGCACAGATTCCTAGAAACGGAAGGTAGCAGAAATAGAAATTAGTGATGAGCGGCAGGGGCTATATTCGATTTTGCGATATTTCAAGAACATATGGGCGATATTCGCAAATATCGCGGTTATTTTCTTGATTGCGATAAATCGGCAATGTAATATTCACGTAATGCGCGCGCAATACAGGCGTGGGTCACTTTGGGTACATTTTCCTAGCTGCTAGAAGTTTACTGAGACTGGAGATAATGGTTGGCACGGCAGAACATTACAATAGCTTTACATATGCAAGGTAGAGTGCTCCAATATATTTTCTCGATTGCGAAAATCCGCAATTAATGATGTGCATATTTTTGCGCAATACGTGCAACTGGGTAACATCACAGCACTATGTATATATGGACAGCAGAACCCTACCTAACACCCTGCACTCAAACCTATCAGCTACACTATAAATCAATGTAACCTACACTGACTATCTCCCCCTAACTATCTGAATTATATATCTAAGTTAACTGTCTAATTATACAGCAGAGCACAGCAATCACACTGCTGTCTCTCTCAGAACTCCATTTCACTACAGAAAATGGCTGCTGGGGAGGTTCTTATATAGTAAGGGGTAGGCAACTTTCCTATTGGTTGCTAGGGATGTTGCTAAGCTCAGACAAAGACATTGCAGCCTTCTCATTGGCCCCACAAGCAAGAGGGAGATGACTGATGAAAATTTTTTTTTAGAATATTCGAAATTACGAATATATAGCACTATATTCAAAATATCCACAAATTCTCAAATTTGCGATATTCACGATAAATATTCGCGATTTGAATATTTGCGCCCAACACTAATAGAAATCAGGTAATATAGAGTACTGTGCAATAGTAGGCGACTGCAAATTTTTTTTTAAAGGACCAATATTTTTTTTTTCATTTTTCCAGTGCTGCATTCCAAGAGCCATCATTTTTTTTTTTTACTTTTCATTTGAAGTAACTGTGTGAAGGCTTGTTTTTTTTTGCAGGATGAGTTGCATTTTTTAATGCCACAGTCTTGGAGTGCATATTAACTAACTTATTAATTAGCTACATATTAATTACACATTGATTAACTTTTATTAACACTTTCTTGGGGTAATGAAAAAAAAGAGTACTTCTCGGGTGGTTAACTATAATGGGGTCCGGCTGTGATCTGGCCGGAATCTGGCAAATATGCAGAGAATCGGCAGAACAAATATTGCTGCATGCAGTGTTTTTTGTCTGGCCGATTCCCAACAACTCTTATTCATTGGTTGGGTTTGATATTGCAAATCAGCCCCATTCACTTGAATGAGAATGAACTGCACTAGTCCTTGGTATACCTGGAAAAAGTCACTTGCAAGTTGGAGCACTGCGTCCCTTTAAACACCTGATTGTTGGGGTGCTGGGAGTCAGACCCTCATGCATCAGATACTGATTATCTTGAAGATAGATACTCAGTATTTAATTTTTGTAAAAACCACTTTAAGGCCCCGTTCACATTTTTTTTTTTTTATGTCCATGAAAAAAAATCAGTCTGTGTTTCATCCTTGAAGATGTCCATGAAGGATCTGTGTTTGGTCCGTGTTGCCATTTCTTTTTATCTCTGTGTGTCATCAGTATTCCACAGCCACTGAACATCTGAACATTTATTTCGAGAGCATCTCCGATCTGTGTTCAGTGAAAACAGACCAATTATGCATGCTATCCGTGTTGCGCTAGTGATTTTTCATGGACCCATAGATTTCAACGGATGTGTTTGCATAACGTACCAAAGTAGTGGATGTGTCCGTGATTTTTCCACTGACCCAGTAAAATTGTAAAAAAAAACTAATGTGTGAACAAAGAAAAAAAAATCAGTGGGTAACCTGTGCTGTCCACAGAAAATGGGGACAGCAAACGTCAGTGAAAAACTGAAGTTTGAACGAGGCCTAATACGTCAAATATTCAAGATGTTAAAAACAATGCACTAAGTTAACCTTTGCTACATCTGTGGATTGATAGTAGGCCAAATGACATGGTACAGTGCCTAAATGTGTTTAATTTTTTAAATTTCCTCCTCAATTTGTAAATGGATTCAGAGTGTCAGAATTGGCTGGCCAAGAAAGGTGAAAAATCATTTGTCCCTTTATTGTGTGCTGTGCCCTTCATGGGTGCGGACTGTGGTACATTATTATTATTATTATTTATTATGCCTGTTTGTTTGCAGCACAGTTTGCACTGTTATACAGTACTGCATGGGGCACTTTGATGTGAGACTGTGGTCACCATATGGGTTTGTATTAACAGTATATGAGATGATGGGAGGAGGAAGTGCAGGGAGTTTGTGATGGTTACTGACATTGTGTAATAAGGGAATCTGCTGAACAGAGCACTGAGGTTGTAGGTCCTAGAGAGCAGACTCAAGCATCACCAGTTAGTTTCTGCTGGAACAAAAGGCTATGGGTTCTAACTAGAGATGAGCAAATTTTTAAAAAATCTGATTCGATGAATTTTTGTGGAGAAATTTAGTTCGGTCCGAATTTATTCGCGGTGAATTTCATTAAAACGGCTATTTCCTGGCTGCAGAGAGCCTTTGTAAGGGTGTAGAACACTGTGCCTTGCAGTAACACGCATAGGGAGTCTGCTTTGGTAGTGAAATAATACTGTGAGTCCGTATGACATGCAGATGACAGGCGCCACTCTTGGAATCACTGCGCACTTCACTTATTTGGGCAGTCACGGGGCCTAAACTGACCAAATAACTCAAGTATGAACTCAGCCTTACTGGTCGATGTTAGCGCCAAGAAGAAGCGCACTCCTTTTAAACCACCGTCAGCTAATTCTACATAGATGTCTACAGAACCTGATCTATTAAACGCTAATACAAGTAGAGCCCCACCCCCGGCAGAGTGGAGAGGGTGTCAGCAGTAAGTTTGTGTTGACATCACTGATTATTTTGCCCTTCCTCTGATCTGTTAGAACAATAACCTAAAAAAAACGGATCCTGTCTGTGGAGCATCCATTTTAACTCAATCAGCATTTGGTCAGCAATCCATAACTATTGCTAATGCCAGAGCAGGAGTGGATCCAAAACAGAGATGACACTTGAACAGAATATTTGCATGTCTTATGTGTTTTGTACCCACTCCTGCTTTTGACTACCAAATCATAAGCAAATTCTGATGGGACCATACAAGCCTTACAGCTGCTACACAGACAGGATCCGTTGTGTGTCTCACTTTTCCTTCCTTCTGACAGATCAGAAGAAGAGTCAAATAAATGATGATGTCAGCCAAGCCGAAAGGCAAAATAGTGCCCCAGTCATGAAATGGGAAGGGTGGGAACAGCATGAGAAGTCCACAGAGTGTCCCTATGACATAGTGGTGAGGTGGAAGCAGCATCAGGAGACCACAGAGTGGCCCAATGACAAAGTGTGGAGGTGGTGGCAGCATCAGAAGGCCACAGAGTGGCCCAATAACAGAGTGTGGAGGTGGCGGCAGCATCAGGAGGCCACAGAATGGCACAATGACAGTGTGTGGAGGTGGCGGCAGCATCAAAAGGCCACAGAGTGGCACAATGACAGAGTTTGGAGGTTGCAGCAGCATGAGACGGCCACAGAGTGGCACAATGACAGAGTGTGGAGGCAGCATCAGGAGGCCACAGAGTGGCAAAGTGACATATTGTGGAGGTAGCAGAAGCATCAGGAGGCCACAGAGTGGCAAGGTGACATAGTGTGGAGGTGACAGCAGCATCAGGAGGCCACAGAGTGGCAAGATGACATAGTGTGGAGGTGGCTGCAGCATCAGGAGGCCACAGAGTGGCAAGGTGACATATTTTGAAGGTGGCAGCAGCATCAGGAGGCCACAGAATGGCACAATGACAGAGTGTGGAGGTGGCGGCAGCATCAAAAGGCGACAGAGTGGCACAATGACAGAGTGTGGAGGTTGCAGCAGCATGAGAAGGCTACAGAGTGGCACAATGACAGAGTGTGGAGGTGGCGGCAGCATCAGGAGACCACAGAGTGGCAAGGTGACATAGTGTGGAGGTGGCAGCAGCATCAGAAGGCCACAGAGTGGCAAGGTGACATATTGTGGAGGTAGAAGAAGCATCAGGAGGCCACAGAGTGGCAAGGTGACATAGTATGGAGGTGGCAGCAGCATCAGGAGGCCACAGAGTGGCAAGGTGACATATTGTGGAAGTGGGTGGCAATACCAGTACCAGCTGAAGATGGTGGGTGAAAGAAGGAGCACTTGACATCAGATGTGTGTCATCAGGCGGGTGGCAGCATCAGAATAGTAGCTAAGGCAGGTAGCCAGAAGAAACCGGTCTCTTATGTCAAAGTGTTGGTGTGGCACCATGGATGATCTAGTATGATGCATTCGGCATTGGTGGGTGGAAATCATGGCTTATCCACGCCTGATTCATCTTGACAAAGGTCAGTCTCTCCACATTTAGGGTGGACCGGTGAGTTTTCCTTGGGGTAACTATGGCCCCCGCTGTACTAAACACCCGCTCTTTATGCCACACTAATGGCTGGGCAGGACAGCTTTACCAGGGCAAACTCGGCCAATTGAGGCCCCAAATCCAGTTTGGCTGTCCAGTAGTCCAGCGGCTCTTCAACTTGGGGTGGCAGGGTGCACTCCAAGTATGCCGCCACCTGCTGGTTCAGGTTCTGCTCTAAGTCTAGTTGCTGGTGAGTAGTTTCTTCACTAGGTGGGTAAAGAAAGCTGCTCTTCAGCGACAGTAGACTCAGGCTGCTGCTGATGGAGCTGGTACTGCTCCTTCCACCCAACCCTCCCCAGCAGCCATGGCAGTGGAACGTGAGCGCAAAGGGGCCACCAGGTTAGACCTGCGAGAGGATGGACGATGGCGCAAATAGGCAGCGGCCAACTGACTACATAGGAGGTCTCTATAATAGTTCAGTTTGTCCTCCCTCTCTGCGGGTGTAAAAAAGGCCCCCATTTTGGACAGGTAAAGAGGTTCTAACATGGTGGAGAGCCAGAAGTCATTTATCTGCCGAATGGTGACAATTCGACTGTCACTACGCAAGCAAGTGAGCATGCATCGGGCCATTTGCGCAAGTGATTCGGAGGGACTCTTTACCTCCACCGCATACTGCCACGGTGTGCCTGGGTCATCTGCCTCGTCTTCCTAATCTCACTCTCCTCCGTTTACTCCTCCTCTCCTGTCACCTGTGTGTCAAAACCACCCATTTTTCTATACGATGCTTGTGCTCCAAAGTCCTTCTCCTCCAGTTCAGCCCCCACAGGGCTCATGTGGCCATGAGATCTAGGCGCCACATCGCCAGTCCCCTGTGATCTGGTGGTCCAGCTTGCAGCAGCAACTGCTGCATCACCTAGTGGCACGCACCCCTGACCAGCCAGATTTACCAGCATCTGTTCCAGGACATGAAGCAGTGGAATGACGTTGTTCATACAGTAGTCCTGTTGACTGTCAAATAACGTGGCCTCCTCAAAAAGCCTGAGCAAACGGCAGGTGTCACGCATGAGCTGCCACTGGCTGACATCGAAGTTACACAGGGGAGTACTCCTGTCCGCTTGGATCATTAGGAAATCGTTTATGGCCTTTCTCTGTTCGTATAGTCGGTCCAACATATGGCGGGTGGAATTTCAACGGGTGGAAACGTCACATATCAGCCTATGTTGGGGGATGCCATTCTGCCGCTGCAGCTCGAAGGTGTACTTTTCGGTGTACGAGTGGCTGAAGTGCATGCAAAGTTTCCTGGCCATTTTTAGGATGTCTTGCAGATGGGTGGAAGACTTCAGGAACCTCTTGATAACCATATTAAACATATGCGCCATGCAGGACGCATGGTTCAGCCCTCCTTGACGCAGTGCCAATAACATGTTCTTCTCATTGCTAGTCAGCATGGTTCCGATTTTGAGAGTCTCGGAGAAAGTCAGAATTCGATTTCTTCATGAAGGACACGGAGCAGTTCCTCCCCTGTGTGACTCAGTTCGCCCAGGCAAACGAGTTGCAGGAAAGCGTGACACCTGTACATGTGGTATGCTGGAGGGCCCCTGTGAATTGTCCCTGCAGTGGTGCCTGAGGACACGGTGGAGAATGAGGAGGCAGAGGCGGACATTGTCGCAGGTCCAACGGCGGGACAACATGGAGGCGGAAGCAGCGTCACCTGGCCAAGTTGCTGGTGCTGGTGCTGTGCAGGAACCACATTCACCCAGTGGGCCGTAAAGGACATGTATTGTCCCTGACCGTTGTTACAACTCCACACGGCCCTGCCATGCATTTTGGCAGACGCCGATAGGCGCAAGGACTGGCCCGCCTTCTGTTCTACATGTGTGTGCAGGGCTGGTACTGCCTTTTTGGCAAATAAATGATGGCTTGGAACTCTCCACTTCAGCTCGGCACAAGCCATCAGTTCTCTGAAAGGTGCAGAGTTCACCACTTGGAAAGGGAGGCACTGCAGCACCAGCAGCAACTTGGACAGGAGCACATTCAGCTTCTGCGCCGTTCGAAGCATGCACGCATACTGTTGTCTTTAGGCAATTGCTTCGGTGATCGATTGCTGATGGAATTACTGATGAGGAGTAGGAGGAGCAGGATCATCAGGACCAGCAGATGATGGGAAGGACAGACAGCTCCCTTTTGAGGTGGTGAAGCCTTGACTGCCTGAAACCGGGTACGTGCCACTAGGTGATGCAGCAGTTGCTGCGGCAGGCTGGACCACCAGATCAGAGCCACGGTTCTCCCAGGCCACTTTATGGTGATGCTGCATATGTTGACGCAGGGCTGTGGTGCCAACATTGGCACCCTGGCCACGCTTCACCTTCTGCCTACAGATTCTACATATAGCCATGTTCACCTCACCTCCTCCGGTGGCTTAACAAAAAACTGCCACACCGCAGATGTTTTTACCCCCAACACTACGCACTGACTATCCGCTGCCTCAGTGAACCCGTGCATCGCTACTTCCCGGGCAGGTAGGCTCCTGCGAAGCGGTGAATTGCTGGCTCAAGGGCAAGCTGCCACCCTCTTCTCCCGATGATGATGAAGCCCCTTCGTCACCCGGCTCCTAAGTGCGATCAGCTACATCATCATCATTGAGTACTATCTACACGTCACTAATGTCCTCCTAAACCGTCTCTGGGTTAAGAGTCTTACCACTCGCAACACCAGCTCCCACGCCACTCTCCTCATCACTACTTGCACGCCTAGCGGAGGAAGCATGGGATGCCTCCTCCAGATCTTAGTTGGGCAGTAGCTGCTGACTGTCCTCTAGTATCTCGACCTCACTGATAAGTGGAGCCGAGCCAAGGGAATATAATACTTCTAGCGCTGAAGGAACTGAAAATGACAGAGGAAGGTTCAGAACAGGTGGGGGCACAGGGACTGCTACCGGCCATGCCAACTAATCGTCGTGTCAGAGGAACCCACCGACTCTTGGCTGGGGGTGTCTGATGTCACTTGGGACGAAGTGGATGACCGAGTCAACCATTTAAGAACGGTTGGGTTGCTGGTCAAGACACGACCGCTAGATGACACCGGGAGCTCAGGCCTCTCGCTGCGACCCATGCTGCCTCACCCCCTTACTCTGCTGCGACCTCTGCCTGCTTCAGAAATATTTAGGCCTCTGCCACTCCCCTGTGCAGGGCCTGGCACTTCTCTGTCTGACATACTGTTAGATCCAATAAATAAAAAGGAAATTAAAACACCCTGATAACTGCAGTGCTGAGCGCCAAATATATATTTTCTTTTTCCGTTCAAACACCCCAGAAAAGGCTTCACAACAGATAACTGCTAGTGATAACTGCTAGTGATGAGCGGCATTGGTTTTCGCGATATTTCACACATTTTTTTCATACTATTCGCAATAAATTTGCGTATTCTAGAATTTGTGATCTCCAGACATTATTTTTGCAAATGCGAAAATCTGCACTAATGATGCGCATATTTTTTGCGCAATACCTGCAACTTTACATTTTATCAGGTCTGAGTAGATATTACTGATTGGTACACTTACTATTGTTGGGACATCACAGCACTGAATCTAAGGCCTCATGCACACGACCGTATGTGTTTTGCGGTCCGCAAATTGCGGATCCGCAAAAAAAACAGATGACGTTCCGTATGGCATCCGTTTTTTTTTGCAGATCCGTTATTTTTGCGGATCCATTGTAATAATGCCTATCCTTGTCCGCAAACTAGAAAAAAATAGGACATGCTCTATTTTTTTGCGGAACGGAAAAACGGACATACGGAAACAGAACGGACACGGAAAGAAAATACGTTTGTGTGCATGAGGCCTTACAGAGACACTAATCCTTATCACAGCGCAGTAATTCCAATCACACTACCTAAACCCCGGCAGTGGAACCTATTAGCTACACTATATCACTATCTAACCTACACTGACTATCTCCCACTAACTATCTGTATTATATATATGAGCTAACTTACTAATGTAATTAAATAAGGATCCAGATGAGTCTGCAAAGCACAGAGCACAGCAATCACACTGCTGTCTCTGTCAGAACTGCAAAACAATGCAGAAAATGGCTGCCAGGAAGTTTTCTATATAGTAAAGGGGTAGGCAACTTTCCTATTGCTTGCTAGGGATGTTCCTAAGCTCTGACAAAGATATTGCAGCCTTCTCATTAGCCCACAAGCAAGAACTGCAAGAACTGCAAGAACTGCAAGAACAAGCAAGAACTGTTAGGAGCCTTTTTTTACAGGCTCATAACACTATCTGCCTGTTTCTTTTTGTACCGTATTACACTAATATCAATTGTAGGCCTAGTATTTAGGCCCTGGATGAAAGGTATCCTTTTATGGACAGATTTACAGTTGGAGATGCACAGTAGCGTGTGAAAAAATATGTAGGATTATGCCTTCAGCAATTGTATTTTAACACTTTGTGTAATATACCCTTTAACGGACAGAAATACAATGGGAGATGCACGGTAGCTTGTCAAGTTATTGAGGAGGACCCTTATAGCACTTGTATATACACCTTGAGTGTAATATACCCTTTTACGGACAGATTAACACTTGGCCTGCAACAGCTGTAACACCAGATTCAGGGTATTGCTATATTGGCAAGTGAATTTCACCCCAGAACAAAATCTATCCTTTGACGGATACTATTCAACTTGTCCAGTCACAGCTGGAACACCAGATTCAGGGTATTGCTATTTTGGCAATTAAATTTTACCCCAGAACAAAATCTATCCTTTGACGGATACTATTAAACTTGTCCAGTCACAGCTGGAATACCAGATTTACTGTATTTCTATTTTGGCAAAAAAATATACCCTTTTACGGAGAGATTTAAACTAGGCCTGCAACAGCTGGAACACAAGATTTACTGTATTTCTATTTTTGCAACTATATTTCACCCCAGAAAATAATATATCCTTTGACGGACACTAAGGAAATTGTCTAGTCACAGCTGGAACAGCAGATTCAGGGTATTGCTATTTTAGCAATTAAATTTCACCCCAGAACAAAACCTATCCTTTGACGGATACTATTAAACTTGTCCAGTCGCAGCTGGAATACCAGATTTACTGTATTTCTATTTTGACAACTGAATTTCACAGCAGAAAATAATAAATCCTTTGATGGACACTATTAAACTTAGCCAGCCACTGCTGGGACACCAGATTTACGGTATTGCTATTTTGGCTATTGATTTTCACCCCAGAACAAAATATATCCTTTGCCGGACAGTATTACACTTGGCTAGCCACAGCTGGAACACCAGATTTAGGGGATTGCTATTTTGGCAATTGAATTTAACCCCTTAATAAAATATAGACATTTCTATCCTGAGTTTCTAGGGGTGACAATAAGCACAGCCAAGCCCCTGATGTAGTATATAGCAAAAAAAAAACTAGTATTGATGGATTGATGGACTTGGTGGCAGCTTGTGCTGGTGCAGCACAAGACACAAAATGGCCGCCGATCAAAGTGACAGAAAAACGCTCTGTGCAGCCTAAAAACCAGTGAGCAATTAACTAGCAGAAGTTGAATGATTCACAGCCGTAGATCGATCACTTCATTAGGTGTTTTTGCTGACTTTTCCCTGCCTAATCTCGCCCTCACAGAAGCTGCGTCCTCTCCCTACACTAATCAGAGCAGTGTGACGTGTGGCGCTACGTGACTCCAGCTTAAATAGAGGCTGGGTCACATGCTGCACTTGGCCAATCACAGCCATGCCATTAGTAGGCCTGGCTGTGATGGCTTTTTAGGGCAAGAAGTAAAACGCTAGCTGATTGGCTGCTGTGCAGCCCTTCAGAAAGCGGGAAGAAATCGCCGAACAACGGACCCAAACCCGAACTTTTTTGAAAATGTTCGGGTCCGTGTCCCGAACACCCCAAAATTCGGTATGAACCCGAACTATCCAGTTCGGGTTCGCTCATCCCTAAAAGTGAGCAATCAACATAGATTATTAGGAGATTAGGGAAGCAGGTATGTATGTGCTACATACTGGCCAAATCACCCTAGATGCACAGATGGACAACCATCCAGGCAATCAGCCCAGCAGGACTGAAAACAGTCATCGGGCCCCCGAAGCCATTGGGCCGAAGCTGTCATCGGGCCCCCGAAGCCATGGGGCCGAAGCTGTCATCGGGCCCCTGAAGCCATGGGGTTTTGCATTCCGTCATAATGTAAGTCTATGGTCAGCACGGATCCGTCCTTCTGTCTTATGAATTCCGTTATTTTCCGTTATAACCGTGTTATAACGGAAAGCGATAACGGAATCCATAGCACTAGTGTGAACCCACCCTAAGCCTGATACTGGTACCGTGTCTGTTCAGTAAACCTGTTGTATTATTAAGGTATTCTCTCTTAGAAGCATTGCTTCGGTGTGAGAATAATTTGGAATTACGCCACAATACAGAACACCATACAGTGGCACACTAAGGGGGTAATTTATTAAACAGAAATACAATATACCAAAGAAGGGGTAGTGTAAACAAAAGAATAAGAATAAAACTGAACTTTTAATTTGGTCGTATATAAAACAAGCAGACAAAATAACAAAAAATGAAATAATGGAATGGTCTTACCAATATGCCAATATTTTTTATATATATATATTTTTTATGTGGATACATATATTTTATTCTTCTATATATATATATAGTTTTATTTGTATTGTTGATATTCTATATCTACATTTCAAATGGTTATATTTCACTTGCGTTCCACTGAGACCGGAAATGATGACACTAGACTTCCGGTCCTCCATCAGTGGAACGCAAGTTGCGTTCCACTCAACCGGAAGTGACGCCATCCGGCTCCCTTTCGATTTCGAACGCGGGAAATCATGTTCTTGCCAACCAACCAGGTATTTTTCACCTCTATTTAATTAGGTTGGACTCTTTATGTAGTTATGCATCTGCTCCTGAGGAAGGGGATTATACTAACCCCGAAACGCGTCGAGCCACATATGTATTTGAATAAAAGTGTTGTGATCTGAAGCCCCTGGTCGTCCGGCTGCCATCATTCACTAAGATCTACAGGCGATCCTGGCCGGGGGGTATCTGTCCCAGGTGTCTTGAGTTTATCCTGTGGACAGCCCCCCAGTGAAGTAAGTGCCTTTGTTCCATTTTAAGAATTCTAGGAAGCATTCGCTTCCATGCAGTGGTATTCACCATTTTAATAACACTCTCCCAGAATACCTAATAGTTCTCATGAACTGATTCTGTCACTAAGAGTATTTTACTATTTGTTTTACCACTAGATATCGCACCAATCGTTCACTATTTTAAACAGTACTCTCAGCTACCTTTATTCACTCTAAGTCCTTATTGGCGCTCCCTCTCTCCCTATTTTCCCTTCCCTTGGCTAGCTGAATACCCTTCAGCTCACGCCACATATTGCTGACTACTTGGTCGTGCCTCTGTATAGAGACACTGGTGAGCTGCCTCCCCATTTGGACTTACATATTACCTTAATTCCACCCACCCTATTGGCGCCTATTTTTCCACTCCTCCAGGAGATTTTCACTCTCCCTGAGCGTTTGGATTAACTTCCGTTTTTTTTCTTGTCTCTTTCTCTCCAATATGCCAATAGATAGCCTTATAAATACGGAGTCATCGCCCAGATAAGGTCGGCCCCGTCCGGAACCTGGCCCTATTATAAAGCCCTAGCACAATCCCTGTCAGGGAAAAAAAGGGAAAGGAAAACTAAAATGTATGTCCAAAGTTCCAACTCAACTTGTTTGCCGGAAAGCTACGCTGTCATAGGCACCTTAAAACACAGAACGAAAAAGAAAGTCATGACCTTGGCATTCCAGTTGAGATCCTGGCGGATTTAGGCTACGTTCACACGACGACATTTGTCGCGCGACAATAAGTCACGCGACAAATAGGGCACAACTTCACTGCAATATTTGTCGCGGGACAATTTTTATAATGGGAGTCTATGGTGTCGCATTGCGACATGCGACATGCTGCGACTGCGACGCGACAGTCGCAGAAAAACCCATCTTGAATGGATTTTTTGCGACTGTCGCGTCGCAGTTGCAACATGTTGCATGTCGCAATGCGACACCATAGACTCCCATTATAAAAATTGTAGCGCGCCAATAGTGCAACTTTTTGTCGCGCAACAAATGTCGTCGTAAACGTAGCCTTAAAGTTGCTTTTTCGACTAGACAAAAAACCACCCAATTTGAGAGGTGTGGGTCCATTCACTGATTTGAGGAATTGTTGCAAAATGCCCTTCTCCAGGAAGATATCTCATACATAGATGTGTTTCTTAAAAAGATGGTGAGGGACCTCACAGCATTAACCCCTACTTTACTACATCATAATTGTAGTCTAGAGGACTAGCCGGCACCTCTACATAAGTCAGAGGGATCCACTGCCAGCGCAGGAGCTTATTAAGACTGGCATCTCAAGTGCCCTCAATTGCCTCAATGTAGTATGCAGCTGCAGGAACTCTGTATGCCTCTGATACTATGAATGTTGATGGGAGCAACTATGGAATTACCTGACTGCAGGGAAATATGGCAGGCAAGCATGCATGTATGACAAATGAATGTCCTTTCCTGTGCAGTCAACTGAATCCCTTTACAATCTTCTAAACTCATGCTTCTGATCCACGTATGCTGAAGGTAAGCTCACTGGCATTATATTTTCAGAACAGTGGCGGACACAGACAGCAGAGGGCCCCTGTGCAAAGAATGTGTATGCCCCCCCCCATATCAAAGCACACATACAGATATAAACATATAGCTCTTATGCATCCCCCCCATGCCCATATAGCTCCTATACACCCCCCCCATGCCCATATAGCTCTTATGCATCCCCCCCATGCCCATATAGCTCTTATACATCCCCTCATGCCCATATAGCTCTTATGCATCCCCCCCATGCCCATATAGCTCTTATACATCCCCCCATGCCCATATAGCTCCCCCCATGCCCATATAGCTCTTATGCATCCCCCCATGCCCATATAGCTCTTATGCATCCCCTGGCCCATATAGCTCTTATGCATGCCCCCCATGCCCATATAGCTCTTATGCATCCCCCATGCCCATATAGCTCTTATGCTCTGCTGCACACCCCCATGCCCATATAGCTCTTATGCTCTGCTGCCCCCATGCCCATATAGCTCTTATGCTCTGCTGCACCCCCATATAGGTCTTATGCTCTGCTGCACCCCTCCATGCCCATATAGGTCTTATGCTCTGCTGCACCCCCATGCCCATATAGGTCTTATGCTCTGCTCTGCTGCTCCCCCATGCCCATATAGCTTTTATGCATCATCCCCCCCATATGTCTTGCCCCCCCTGGCCCCCAGGTGCCAAAATATAGTCCAGACCTCAGATCAGACTGAAAAACAAAAAAAACAAACAAAAAAAATCTTACCTCTTTTCTTTCCTCCTACTCCACTCTCTAATCTATCCACCGGGGTGTCTGCGCCAATGCTGCCGCCCTGCTCTCTGCTCTCCAACAGCCCGCGCTCCACAGTCACGTGACCTGACTGCGTACAGCGCATCAGGTCACAGCTCTGCGCAGTCTGCCTGGAGGAGAAAGGAGCAGCTGCGCTGCCTTCTGGAGAGCAAGCTGAGCCGGAGCGCCGCGGCGCACGCTTACTGGGGTAATGGATGGGGGGGGGAGGGCGGGGGGCAGGAATCCTCATATTAGCGCAGGGGGCCCGTGGCCATCATATTAGTGAGCGCTTGGGATGCGGTCACTAGTATGAATGGGCCCCCTTATACGCCGGGCCGCTGTGCAGCTGCAGCGGCTGCAGCGGCTGCACCGGCGATATGTCCGCCCCTGTTTCAGAACATATAAATAACTGAAAAACTATCCAGTCTGACCATTTCTTACCACAAAGGAAGGCACCAGGGGACAGTCTGCCTGCCATTTACACATTATATTGACGGGAAACCTAATAATCTCATGGATACGCCCACTATTAAAGGATATGCACAGATTTGAGGCATTTTTTAAATTATTGCATTGTACCTATTTTGGGTTAACATCTTTCTAATTGGTAATTTTGAAAAATGTTCAACCGTTTGTCTTCTAAAATCTTTGTCAGTAAAATAACAATTTTTGCAGATGACACTAAACTGTAATTACCACGGAAGAGAACACTATACTGCAACAGAGGGATCTGGATAGAGTATAGGTTAGGGCAGATAAGTTGCAGATGAGGTTTAACACTGACAAATATAAGGTTATGCACATGGGAAAGAATAATGCAAGTCACCAGTACATACTAAATGGTAAAACACTGGGTGACACTGACATGGAAAAGGAATTTTAGTGGTCAGCAAACTAAACTGTAGACACCAGTGTCTGGCAACTTCTGCCAAGGCAAATACGATGATGGGTTGCATCAAAAGGGGCATAGATGCCTGTGATGAGAACTTAGTCCTGCCACTTTACAAATCACTAGTCTGACCACACATGGAATACTGTGTACAGTTCTGGGCTGCCGTGAACAAGGCAGACATAGCAGAGTTGGAGATGGTTCAGAGGAGGGCAACTTAAGTAATAACTGGAATGGGTGGACTACAGTAGCCTGAAAGATTATCAAAATTAGGGTTATTCACTTTAGAAAAAATGTGACTAAGGGGCAATCTAATAACTATGTATAAATATACAGTCAGGTCCATAAATATTAGGACATCGACACAATTCTAACATGTTTGGCTCTATACACCACCACAATGGATTTGAAATGAAATGTACAAGATGTGCTTTAAATGCAGACTGTCAGCTTTAATTTGAGGGTATTTACATCCAAATCAGGTGTGGGAATTACAACAGTTTGCATATGCATAAGTAATGGGACAATTGGCTTCGCAGCTGTTCCTTGGCCAGGTGTGTGTTATTCCCTCATTATCCCAATTACAATGAGCAGATAAAAGGTCCAGAGTTAATTTCTAGTGTGCTATTTGCATTTGGGATCTGTTGCTGTCATGTCTCAAGATGAGATCCAAAGAGCTGTCACGATCCGTTAAGCAAGCCATCATTAGGCTGAAAAACAAAACAAACCCATCAGAAAGATAGCAAAAACATTAGGCTTGGCCAAAACAACTGTTTGGAACATTTTTCAAAAGAAGGAATGCACCGGTGAGCTCAGCAACACCAAAAGACCCGATAGACCACGGAAATCAACTGTGGTGGATGACCGAATAATTCTTTCCCTGGTGAAGAAAACACCTTTCACAACAGTTGGCCAGATCAAGAACACTCTCCAGGAGGTAGGTGTATGTGTGTCAAAGTCAACAATCAAAAGAAGACTTCACCAGAGTGAATACAGAGGGTTCACCTCAAGATGTAAACCATTGATGAGCCTCAAAAACAGGAAGGCCAGATCAAAATTTGCTAAACGACATCTAAAAAAGCCTTCACAGTCCTGGAATAACATCCTATGGACAGATGAGACCAAGATCAACTTGTACCAGAGTGATGGGAAGAGAAGACTATGGAGAAGGAAAGGAACTGCTCAGGATGCTAATCATACCACCTCATCAGTGAAGCATGGTGGTGGTAGTGTCATGGCGTGGGCATGTATGGCTGCCAATGGAACAAATTATTATCAAACTGATTTAGCTTAAAATATATTTATGTGTTATAAGGAAGCAGACAGCAACAGTACAACCACACCTGGTTTTTATCCTTGCTTATATGTTGTGGATTTTTGGCAGCGGAATTGCATGTGGGAATTCTGCAACATTTATAATTTGTCATACAATGAGTGACTGCCTGAGGAATATGCTAATCTATATATATAAAGAAACTTATGTGTGTATGTATGTTCTGCGATCACTCAAAAATGCAACCATCGATTTCAACGAAACTTAGTTTACACATCTCTTGCTACCTGGAAAGAAATTGTGTGGGGTCACTGCTCTCTAGGACGTACCGTTCCTGAGATATTCCCCATAAATGACCTACATTAGCAATACAAGCCTGCAAGTCTTTCTCTTCATATCCCAAGTGTCATACACACGGTCACACGTCCCTTATCAGCCAATAGAAGCTGGCAGGTCCTTAGTCTCCACAAAGACACAGTTTTACTCAAGGTTTCCAAAACAACCCAGCCATTTTTCGTGACTGCTGTAGGTCAGCTTTAGGCTAGGGCTACACGACGACATGTGTCACTCTACAATAAGTCGCATGTCACATAGGGCACAACTACACTGCTACATGTTTCGCGCGACACATGTCGTCGTGTAGCCATAGCATTAAAAGGGCAGGGGACTGTGGAGGTCACTATTAAAGGGACAGACACTGTGGAGGTCACTGTTAAAGAGGCATTCACTGTGGATGTTACTGGTAAGGGGGCAGGCGGCTGTGGAGGTTACTGTTAAAAGACACTTTGGAGGTCACTGTTAAGGGGGCAGGGGCCCCTATTAAAGGGGCAACTGCTTTGGAGGTCACTGTTAAGGCAGCAGGGTACTGTGAGGTCACTGTTAAGGGGACGGGCCCCTGAGGAGGTCACTGTCAGGGGAGTGGGGTGTTGTGAAACTCAGTGTTAAAGGGACAGGCTGCTGTGAAGGTCAAAGTTAAGGGGATGGGCTGCTGTGGGGGGGCAGTGTTATGGGGTGGAGGACTGTAGAGTTAACTGTTAAAGGTGCGAAGTGCTGTAGAGGTCACTGTTATGGGGTATACTGTCGATATCATTTAATGACACACACACAAACATTAAATGAAATAGATGAAATATACCCGTGAGAACGGGTCCTTCTGCTAGTAGAATTATAAGAATGCCTATTTACAGGTTAACACAGCCATGCTCAACCTGCAGCCCTCCAGCTGTTGAAAAACTACAACCCCCATTATTCCCTGGCAGCCTACAGCTATCATTCTACAGAAGGGCATTGTGGGAGTTGTAGTTTTACAACAGCTGGAGGGCCGCAGGTTGAGTAAGCCTGGGTTAAGAGATTCGCCAGTAGACAGCTGATACCTTTTAATGGCTAACTGAGAGAGTTGGCTCCAAAGATTGCTTTTATTCGGACATATATGACTGGACCTGATGAAAGGTGGAATCTGATTGGTTGCTATGGATAACTAAGCCATATTTCCTTTACACCAGTTTTGATAACTCTCCCCCTATATCTTAACTCAAAATAAGCTTATTCTGGAGGGGGGCCAAGTACAGAATGCAACCTATATTTCAATTAGAACAATGCTTCATACTTTTTGTCTAGAATTTTCAGGTAATACTGTTTAAAATGTAATCTTATATTACATAATGAAGTGTATGCGTGGGAATACTATGTGACTAATAATGTTGAGACATTTTATCTTTATAGTTGTGGGAAAGCTGCCAGTCTGTGATGGATATGTTATATAAATGCCTATGCAATGAGACAATCTAAAAGTTTTCATAAGCTATAAATGTAATTGTCATCACAAGTCATACAGTAACAAGGTTATCTTATTTTACACATTTTTCACTCATTGAATGAAGTCTTTGGCAGTTCCACTCAGAGCAGAGAATACCAGCACATGTTGAATACTTTGTTTTATACACTACTAAAAGTTAGGAATATTTGTCTTGTGGGTGAAATTTCAGGATGAACCTAAAATGCACTCTAACCTTTACAGATGAACTTAATGTGACCTTCTCTAAACTTTTGATTGCACATGTCGAACTGTTCAATGTTTCAGTACTTTTTCCACAACTTGCTGTTCTCTACCAAGGAGCTTAATGGCAACATTTACAACAGGTGTTTGATCCACGAATCACCCAATAAATTTCCTGGTTCAATTAGAATTGGTATTTAAACAGTCCTCCTCATCTTGCTGAGTGTCACGCCAGACCATTCAAAACCGTTTACATCAGCATGGTCTGTGTGCTAGATGACTTGCAAAGGCAACTGACCACACCACCAAGCACAGGCGTCATCATCTTGCATGGGCCAGGGAGCATCTACAGTGGACAAGGGACTAGTGGGCCTCAGTGCTGTTCACTGATGAAAGTCGATTTAAGCTGAGCAGAAATGATGGCCACCAACAATGTTGGAGACGTCAAGGAGAGCGCTATGTATCGGCCACTGGTAAGCCATTGGTGGTGATGGTGTTACAGTGTGGGCAGGTGTGTCTAGTTAATACAGAATTGTAAAGTGACAAGCCCATACTCCTTGAATAAGTTAATCTTCATGGACGACTCAAATGGAGTGGCCTGCACTTTTTTCAGACCTGAATCCCATTTAAAATCTATGGGATCAGCTGAGTTGCCATGTAAAGGCCCGTAAATCTTTACCCCAGAATCTCAATGAGCTGAGAGCCGCCCTTCAAAAAGAGGGGAATGCCATGCCTCAGCAGACAATAAGCCGACTTGTGCACAGCATGAGACGTACGTTGTTGTCAAGCTGTAATCTATGCTCAGGGCCACATGACAAGTTATTGAGACATTGACATTTTTTGTGGGGGTATACCCACCACTGTTGTTGGCTTTTGTTTCAATACATTGGTTGAGATGAGGAAATCATCATTGTATGCTTCTACATAAATGCCCTACTTTCATGATATAATATCACTGTAGTGTAAGCGTTTTACATTCTCCATAAATTTACCCCGAAAGCCAACTATCCCTTTCTTTCAGTTTCTGTGATGCTAGTGTGTAATTTAGGCCCATTTATTGAAGGCTGATTTTGCTTAACAATGTATTATTATATGCCTGCCATTCAAGAAAATGGTAGTTCAAGTAATATATAGACAAGGTTCCACTATGACTCTGAAGCAGGTTCAAAGTATGAGACTTCTATGTATGACATTTCCACATCTTGCGCAGGCAGTCTTTCTCCTCCATGGTGCCTGTGTAGTGAAGTGAACTTTTTAGGCACATACTGTCCCAACTATTTGGCGCATGCACAGTGAACAGCTGAAGCCAAGTGATATACATCCAGCTCCACTATGGAGACGCCATACAGAAGAAAGAGTGGGCCTGCGTGAGATGGGGAGAGGCGAAGGGGCAGGAAGCAGAATCTGGGATCTAGCCTTTTCTGAAAGCAGTAATTAGCCTATGGTGGTACCACTAAATAATGATTATTTTCTCTGTATACATAAAACCTAAAATCAAGACAAGGGCACCATTGAGGACAACATGCTTGAAAAGATAAGGGAATGTGCTTAGTTAAATATCAAATATGTTGCTGTCAGGTTCACTTTTAAGGTCCTATTACACCTACAGATGAAGCAGGCTATTCACGAGAAGCAAGAGTTCCTTCCCGACAATCACCTGTTCTCTAGCGGAGGAGACCGCTGCTATTATATGCAGCGATCTTCTCCTCAGTATTGAGAGGAGTGATCGTTATGCCATTGTTCGTCCCCATACTGAGTTACTGTTTGCCGGCAGCAGCTCGTGATTACACAGTGTGATTCTCTCCCCTTCCCATTAACAATACATGTAGGATTGGCAAGCAAGATCAGGAGAGATAACTGTTTGCCAATTAAATGGTCTGCTTATAGATATGTATAGCCAGTCTTAAATGTCTTCTAAGGGCTCTTTCACACTAGCGTTTTGGTTTTCCGGCATAGAGATCCGTCGTCGGGTCTTTATGCCGGAAAAATCCTAATGAGGATTATCCCAATGCATTTTGCATGGAGAGAAATCTGTTCAGGATGCATCAGGATGTCTTCAGTTAAGGACCGGAACGTTGTTTGGCCGGAGAAAATACCTCAGCATGCTGCGCTTTTTGCTCCGGCCAAAAATCCTGAACACTTGCCGCAAGGCCGGATCCAGAATTAATGCCCATTGAAAGGCATTAATCCGGATCCGGCCTTAAGCTAAACATCGTTTCGGCGCATCGCCGGATCCGATGTTTAGCTTTTTCTCAATGGTTACCATGGCAGCCAGGACGCTAAAGTCCTGGTTGCCATGGTAAAGTGTAGTGGGGAGCGGGGGAGCAGTATACTTACCATCCGTGCGGCTCCGGGCGCTCAGAGTGATGTCAGGGCGCCCTACACGCATGGATCACGTGATCGCATGGATCACGTGATCCATGCGCATGGGGCGCTCTGACGTCATTCTGGAGCGCCCTGGGAGCCGCACGGACTGTAAGTATACTGCTCCCCAGCTCCCCACTACTACTATGGCAACCAGGACTTTAATAGTGTCCTGGCTGCCATAGTAACGCTGAAAGCATACTGAAGACTGATCTGTCTTCAAATGCTTTCAGGTCACTTGCGTTGTTACGGATCCGGCGGGCACTTCCGGCAAATGGAGTACACGACGGATACGGACAACGCAAGTGTGAAAGAGGCCTTAGTAATATACTGCACATGGCTCTAAAGTCTATAGTATGGTTCAATCTTACATTTAAATGACTGCTTCTTTATGAAAAAGGTTTTACTTGCAGCTTTTGATGCATTTTTTGCTCTATGACTAATTTATGTTATCGATAAGCTATTGACAAGGGTACTCCAAATTGCATAAATTTTTTAATACAGTATATCACTCAGACTGTCACTAAAATGCATGTATGACTGAACTGATGACTAAGACCAAATTAGATGGCAGTAATTCTGTCTTTTTTGCTGTTCAGAATGCTACCACAAAGCACACAAACCCATTAAAGTTGAGTTTTTCAGCACCATCCGTTGATCCGTGCAGACAATTTTGCAGCATGCACCTTGTCAATTTTCCATCCAAGACTCATTTAAATGAATGGATCCAGAAAAAATGGATACAACCAGAGAACACACACATTATGGGCGGAAATTGGAACGGCCATCTAAAGCAGTGTTTTCTTTTTCTTTAGAAGATAAATGGATCAATGCAACATACTCATTTTTTACATTCTAATCATTTTGAAAAGTGTCCCTCATTTTCCCCCATGCCCATATAAGACTATGTTCACATTTATATTTCTTCTGAGCCTCTGTCAAACTTTACATAAGATGAAGCACTATTCTTCCAGTCAAAACTGTGGACACCAAGGCCAAACCTTGACAGGTTCATCTGGCGCTACTGGAATCGATTACAGAACGGATCCTCCATTATTACCGAATATGACCAGAGCCTTAAAAGGGTTGTCCCACAAAATATATTCTACATTTTTCAAACCAGCACCAGGATCTGAATACTTTTGTAATTGCATATAATTAAAAATGTAGTATAGCCACTGAGTTATTCACTGAGATATATCTATGTAGCACCACTTTCTGATTGCCCTTTTTCTAAATTCTCTGTCCAGCTAACTGCATATTCAGTTATATACCTTCAACTTCCACCAGCTGCAGCAAAAAGGGCATGCCCTCTTAGAAAGTGCACCCTTCTAACTGCCAGCTAGAAATAAATCTAGCAGAGCAATTGCACCAATGAATGAACACATGTCTGAATCATGTGAGGTTACAGGACTGACTGGTTCTGGCTTTGTTAGAAAAAGATTGCCATGTACTATATGATGTCTGATTAAAATTTTATACACTACTCATGGGATAAGCCCTTTAACCCCTTGACTTAACGCCCAGCGCCGTACATTTACGGCGCACTGATCGGGCGGCTGCTGGAGCTGTGCCCGCCCGATCCGCGGCACGGGTCCTGCATTCACTGATAGCCGGACCCCTGGGTAAAAACACCAATGCCGGCGCATTAACCCTTGATGTGCCATGGTCAGCGCTGACCGCGGCACATGTGATGTCCGTGTGGGGATCAGAGCTGCCATCGGGTCCCCGTGCTGCTATGACTGGGACCCAATGGCAGGGAAATCAGCCCGATGCCTTCCTTAGGCATCGTGGCTGCCTTCTGGGAGAGCCTGTCAGATCCAGCTCCCTGGATCTTACAGGCAAGGAGGCTGTAAGCGTATTACAGTCTGTAATACACTTATAGCCAATGCATCACAATACAGAAGTATTGTGATGCACTGTAAAGGGGATCAGACCCCCAAAAGTTGTAGTCCTAGAGTGGGACAAAAAATGAAGTGTAAAAAAAGTTAAAAAAATAAAGTTTTACCCCAAAAAATTAAAAGTTTCAAGTAAAAAAAATAGTGTCCCTTTACCAAAATAAAGAACATTTAAAAAAAAGAAAATAGGGAAAAAAGAAAAGACATATTAGGTATTGCCGGGTCTGTATCGACCGGCTCTATAAAAATATCACATGAACTAACCCCTCAGGTGAACACCGTCAAAAAAATTAAATAAAAACTGTGCTAAAAAACAATTTTTTTGTCACTTTACATCACTAAAAGTGCAACACAAATCAATAAAAAAAGCGTATGCCCCTGAAATCATACAAATCTAACCATCACCTCATCCCGCAAAAAATAAGCCCCTAACTAAGACAATCGCCCCCCCCCCCAAAAAAAGAACTATGGCTCTCAAACTATGGAGACACTAAAACATGATTTTTTTTAGTTTCAAAAATACTTTTATTGTGTTAAATGTAAAAAAAAAAAACGTATTAGGTATCGACGCGTTCGTAACAACCTGCTCTATAATAATACCACATGACCTTACCCCTCAGATGAAAACCGTAAAAAAAAGCCGGTTTTTGTCACCTTCATCACAAAAAGTGTAATAGCAAGCGATCAAAAAGGCATATCCACCACAAAGTAGTGCCAATCAAACCGTCATCTCATCCCAAAAGAATGATACCCTACCTGAGACAATCGCCCAAAAAATAAAAAAAAATATGGCTCTCAGACTATGGAGACACTAAATAATGTTTTTTTTTGTTATATACAGGGTATTGCTACGTCTGTAACGACCTGCTCTATAAGAATAGCCCTCAGTTTAACACCGTCAAAAAAATTAAAATAAAAAGGTGTCAAAAGTCATTTTTTGTCACCTTACATCACATAAAGTGTAATAGCAAGCGATTAAAAAGTCATATGCACCCCAAAATAGTGCCAATCAAACCGTCATCTCATCCCGCAAAAATCATACCCTACCTAAGACAATGGCCCAAAAAATAAAAAAACTATGGCTCTTAGACTATTGAGACATTAAAACATGATTTTTTGGGGGGTTTTATCATTGTGTAAAACTTACATAAATAAAAAAAAGTATACATATTAGGTATCGCCACGTCTGTAAAAACCTGCTGTGTAAAATATCACATGACCTAAGCCCTTATGTGAACACCGTAAAAAAATAAAATGAAAAGTGTGTCAAAAAAGGCATTTTTGTCACCTTACATCACAAAAAGTGTAATATCAAGCGATTGAAAAGTCATATGCACCCTAAAATAGTACCAATCAAACTGTCATCTCATACCACAAAAAATGAGACCCTACATAAGACAATCTCCCAAAAAATAAAAAAACTATGCTTTATTATGTAAAACTGAAACAAACAACCAAAAATAGTATACATATTTGGTATTGTCGTGTCCGTAACAACTTGCTCTATAAAAATACCACATTATCTAACCTGTCAGATGAACATTGTAAATAACAAAAAATAAAAACGGTGCCAAAACAGCTATTTTTTGTTACCTTGCCTTACGAAAAGTGTAATATAGATAAAGTTGTAAAATGAGTTTTGAATACCTTGAGGGGAGTAGTTTCTAAAATAGGGTCACTTTTTTGGAGTTTCTACTCTAGAGGTGCATCAGGGGGTCTTCAAATGTGACATAGCAGCTTAAAATTATCCCAGTGAAATCTGCCTTCCAAAAACCATATGGTTTTCCTTTCCTTCTGCGCCCTGCTATGTGCCCATACAGTTTACGACCACATATGGGGTGTTTCTGTAAACTACAGAATCAGGGCAATAAATATTGAGTTTTGTTTGGCTTTTAACCCTATGCTTTGTTAGCATAAAAAAAATTGATTAAAATGGAAAATCTGCCAAAAAAGTGAAATTCTGAAATCTCATCTCCATTTTCCATTAATTCTTGTGGAACACCTAAAGGGTTAACAACATTTGTAAAATCGGTTTTGAATACCTTCAGGGGTGTCCTTTCTAAAATGGTTCCTTTTATGATTTCTATTATGTAAGCCTCACAAAGTGACTTCAGACCCGAACTGGTCCTTAAAAAGTCAGTTTTGGAAATTTTGCTTCTAAACTTCTAAGCCTTCTAACGTCCACAAAAAATAAAATGGCATTCACACAATAATGCAAACATGAAGTAGACATATAGGGAATGTAAACATTTTGAAAAATTAGCAAATTTGCAAATTTCTATTTCTCTACTTTTATAATAGACAGTAATAACTCCAAAAATAGTTATTACTGTCTATTATAAGAGTACAGAAATAGAAATTTGCTAATTTGCTAATTTTTCAAAATGTTTGGTAAATTTGGTATTTTTTTTCTAAATAAAAATGAAATTTTCTGACTCAATTTTATCACTGTCATGAAGAAAAATGTGACGGGAAAACAATCACAGAATGGCCTGGATAAGTAAAAGAATTTTAAGCTTATTACCACATAAAGTGACACATGTCAGATTTGTTAAAAATGGCCTTGGCAGAAAGGTGAAAAATGGCCCGGTCCTGAAAGGGTTAAAGACGTTTTCTGGGACTTACTTTTTGATGACCTATCCTTTAGCCACCAGAGGTAAACAGCTCTGTCCCATTCAAGTGAACCAGGCATGGTCACTACACAGTGGACAGAGTTGTGTAGTTCAGGTGCCTGGTTCTGGTGTCAGAGCTTGTTAAAACAGCTGATTGTGGGATGCCATGAGTCGGACCCCTCCTGATCTAAAACTGATGACCTTCCTTAGGGATAAAAAATCAATAAGCAAGTTTTAATGAGTTATTTGTTAAAAAACAACTAAGAAATCATGATGGATTTATTGGTAATTAAATATGATAATTTCTATGAGTGTGAAACCGATGCCAAAGTACGTTTTTTGTGCTGTTTATTATACCAAATTGGCTGTACTACACACGGGTTTTAAAGAGAATCAAATTATTTTAGTTAGTGAAATAAAATGTTATCAGTTTCACCTTATTTTCACTAGTAGGATAATGTAAAGAACAGTCCATATGCCTCTCTGCACTGAATGCTTTCCAGTTCTTTGTCTGTGCTCCCAAGTAATGGCCACTGTGTCCTATCAGAAGACTGCTAGGACCATCACCCTGGAGCAGAGTGGAGGGGCTGGTGAGCATTCAGTTTGGAGAGCCCTTGGAAGAGATTGTTCCTGGCCTGGGCACTTGCAATCCTGGCACCATTACGTGTACATAGGCATGTGTAAACTGCTCTTCCTGTTGCCCACATAATTCCCTCTAAAGAGAATTGCCTCCAGCCTGTAAAAATCAGTCTGCCTAGTTGTAGATTTGATGTCAAAGTGATAGCCCAAGTTTAGTAATGATTTTTTAAAGTAATATTTGCAATATTCTATTTTGTGGTGGTGGACATTTTTGTAAAAGATGACAAGAGGAATTACAGCCATATTGGAAGTCATCTTTGAATTAGCTTCTCAGAATCTGAAGATCAACTGTACTTTTGTTGTGTCCAAGCTATAACAAGGTAACCATTTCCTGAGAAGCTTTTTTCCATGATGGCTGCACTTTTTGTTGTCAATTTTTGCAACAAAAAAAAAGCTGCCTCAAAAAAATAGAAAGTAAATGAAATGTAATTGATAAACTACTGCTCTAAATTCTGATTTACAAATTTGTTAAAGGTAGAAAATAAAAATCCTCTGTAAGAAAAAATTATGGAACTGTGACTGCAGTTTGCCCTTGTAGTTTGTCCTACATATGTTGATGTTTTTGAGGATGACTTGTTAGGATGATGAACTTTTCAAATCTTGTAACGGTACCCATTTCTTTTTTTCAAACTGTGTCCTGAAACATCTACATGCTGTGCAGTTATCAAGCTACAGGTAGAAGAGTAACAACTTTCACAGCAACTTTAGGATACTGTACCTCTTAGCACTGCAAATTAAATTTTACATTTTTAACTAAAATCAAGAAACTCTGAAGAATGCTATTTTGGGTTGAGCTTCCAGCCAAATCTAAGTAACCTGAGGTCCAGGCCACAAAGACCCAGGAGCTAGAGGACACCCCTAAGGTTGCATAGATTAGAGCCCAAGGTAAACTAAAAGTTGTAGGTGATGTTTATTAATTGATGCCACAGTGCCCCTGTTATATAATGTTTGAGCCATACCCTACATTTGAATCCTTACTCTGTAGAAAAATTGTTGCATTTTCTTTTGAATGAAACTTTCTTCTAAAATAAGTGCTGCCCTGTAAATGACTCATAGAAAACACTCAAAATGTGGCTTGCATGGGGTGCATAATTTAATGAACTTTAAAGAGCTACTAAACCCAGAATCCAAACAAAGAACATAATCTTCTTGTGTGTCTTTGTTATTGTTTTGTCGGGTATCACAATTGCGGACCATGAAAAATAAACTAGAAAAGCAGCACATTGTTATCTCAGACTTCCATCATGCTTTCTCCTCCTCCTTCTCCCCCTCTGATGCTAGTGTACGTGACCCAGGAAGTTTAAGAAGATCGGGCTGGATTTAGTCTAGATAAATTTTGGCCACACAGTAAGCGTGGCCATTTTGTTGGAAGGAATCTCCTAGTTACTAATAGTGCCAAATAGATTTGGTAACAGCACCAACCATAGTACCAGCTGTAGTATATACATAGTAGTAGCCATAGTCCATACAGCTAAATAGCTAATATGGCCAGTTACACAATGATAATTCTTCCCTTCACTGTATAAATGTGCAGATTTCCCTTTCAGCAGCTTTAGAAAGTTGAGTACCATGTGGAAGTAAGCTGGAGACCAAACTACATAAATAGTTTAAACGCATGGTTGTCTTGATATTATATTTATGGATATAGTGTATACAGAATATATATACCAAATATGGCCTCCATTACAGAAGTTGTTGCACAGCTTTCCCAAATTGCTGAATTTCAAATTTGCCTAGTTATGTAGCAATAATTCCCTTCATTTAGCTAGACCAGCTTGCTGTTCAGGGTCCTGGAAAAGCTGTGTGAGAAGACTTTTGCACTGCAGTTGTAACAACAGATTATGTTTCCCTGGTAACATATAATAGATTCATGTAATGTATAAGGACAGCATTGTGTGTATTTATAAAACCACCTAGCTGAAGGACTCGACTTCGCCCGGGTATATTTAATCTATTTCATTTAATGGTTGTGTGTGTCGCTAAAAGATATTGACAGTATCCACTATAACAGTGACATCTACAGCAAACCGGCCCCTTAACAGTGACCTCCACAGCCCCCACCCTTTAACACTGATCCCCCCCCACAGTGCCCTGTCCCTTTAACCCCTTAAGGACACAGGGTTTTTACATTTTTGCGTTTTCGTTTTGCGCTCTATGCCTTCCAAGAGCCATAACTTTTTTATTTTTCCGTTCACATGGCCATATGAGGGCTTATTTTTTGCGGGACAAGTTGTACTTTCCAACGCCATCATTTAATAATGCATACGGTGTAGTGGGAAGCGGGAAAAAAATTCCAAATGGGGTGAAATTGCAAAAAAAAAGCAATTTCACCACAGTTTTACGGGTTTCTAAATTACGACGTTTGATTTGCGATAAAACTGACCATTTAGTTTTATTCTACAGGTCAGTACGAATCCGGCGATACCCAATATGTATAGCTTTTCTTGCGTTTTGATAGTGAAAAAAAATTCAAAAGTGTCGCCATGTTTTGACCGCTATAACGTATTTGTATATAAGTGTATGGCGTTGTATGGGGACTTATTTTTTGCGGGGCGATCTTAACTTTTAGTTGATACCATTATGGGGTGTGTAGGACTTTTTGATCGCTTTTTATTTAATTTTTTGAGGAAATGAAGCGTCCAAAAGCGGCAAATCGGCCATTTGGGCGCTTTTTCCGTTTTTCTGTTTACCGTATGGGAAATATATTTTTATATTTTTATACTATGGGCGTTTTCACACATTGCGACACCCATGATGTGTATTTTTTTATTTTTTATTATTTTATTTTAATTTTGGGGAAAGGGGGTGATTTAAATTTTTAGGTTTTTTTATTTATTTTTTATTTTTTTATTTTTTTATTTTTTTACACTTTTATATAGATCCCATAGGGACCTATATAAATCAGTTACCTGATTGCTTCTATCATAAACTCCAATACACTTGTATTGGAGTTTATGAGCATTTTACTACTTTCCTATGAAGCCCTATTGCTAACAAGGGCTCCATAGGAAATAGTAAGTGATAGCCTCAAGCTGAATGAAAGGCTTGAGGCTATCCTTCAGCGCTCCGATTCTCCCGATCACCACTAGGGGGAGCCAGAGCGCTGCCGAAAGCTTCACTTTCGGTTTTAGCGCGTGCAGATGCCGTGATCAGGATTGATCACGGCATCTGCAGGGTTAAATGATTGCGGTCGGCAGCGCTGCCGACCGCGATCATCAGCTGCAGGGGTCAGCTACAGGAATCAGCCGGACCCCCGCAGCGATGGTGCCCGCAGCGGCCAGGAGCGGGCGCCATCTTTAGGGACTGGACACACGACGTACCCATACGTCATGTGTCCTTAAGGAGTTAAAATGGGACCTCCACAGCATCCCACCCCCTTAACTTTGACCTTTACAACAGCCTTCCCCTTTAACAGAGAGTTTCACAGCACCCCCTTGACAGTGACCTCCACAGGAGCCCTCCCCCTTAACAGTGGCCTTTACATCAATCTGCCCCTTAACACTGACCTCCGTAGCGGAACATTCCCTTAACTTTGACCTCCACAGCAGCCTACCCCTAGGGTGACCAGAGGTCCAGTTTTAGGCCGGACAGTCCAGCTTTCAGACTCAATGTCCTTCGTCTGGCGCAGGGCCTGGACGGACACAGCAATGTCCTTTTGAACAGCTCACTCTCAGACAGCAGCACAGTACAAGGAGAAAGTCACCCTCACTCCCACCCCTGCAGCTGACAGAAGTTGATTTTTAACCTCTGTCGGCTGCGTAGGTGGAGGGGGCGTGGCCTAACCAGGTCAGGGTTGTGGCTTAGCGGGACCTAGAAGTTGATTTTTAACTTCATTTTTTCAATCAGGGTCATGTGACCAGGCTTCTATTGGCTAATGCATTTTTTGAGATTTTTTGAGAATATCTCAGGAACGGTACGTCCCAGAGAGCTGAGACCTGGTCTAAAACCTTCCAGGACACCTTATGTACCTGTGTGCCAAATTTCATGATTGTAAATGCGACAGTGCGGATTCCTTTAGCAGACATACACACACACATACACATATACAATCAACTGTATATATTGGATTTATTCCTTATCACTGCCCTGCAGACATTGTTACCCAACTTTCCCAGACTGCAGAAAGCCAGATCAGCCTATTTATTAATTGCTAACTCTCCAGTATTGTAAAATACCTAGCTGAATTTACTAGCCAGCAGTCTGGAAAAGTTGAGTAGGAATCCCAGTGACAGATCCCCTATACCAGGCATCCTCAAACTGCGGCCCTCCAGCTGTTGTAAAACTACAACTCCCACAATGCCCTGCTGTAGGCTGATACCTGTAGGCTGTTCTGGCATGCTGGGAGTTGTAGTTTTGCAACAGCTGGAGGGCCGCAGTTTGAGGATGCCTGCTCTATACTGTAGCATAGCTAGACAGATTTGTCATTCAGGCTCCTGGAAAAGCTGGGTAACAAATTATGTGCAGCTGTAATAGGGACCGCTAAATACTAACTCTGTCAAAAAATCATCCTCCTCACTAGGGATGAGTGGACCCGTGGATGTTCGGGTTCGCCAGAGTCAAAGTTCGGGTTCGGGATCCGAACTTGATATGAACTCGAAACCGAACCCCATTGAAGTCAATGGGGACCCACACTTTGGTGCACTAAAATGGCTGTAAAATAGTCATAGAAAGGGCTAGAGGGCTGCGAAAAGAAGCAAAATGGGGGTAAGAGCAGGACATTTGCCCTGCAAACAAATGTGGATAGGGAAATTACTTAAAATAACATAGAATAGATAAAAATAAAAAAATAATAATCTTTAACTAGGAGGCGGAGGTGAAAGGGGAGTAGGGGGTTGAGGAGGCAGTGGACTTGGCAGTGTAGGTGGAAGCAGCGGTGGAGGAGGAGGAGGTAGCCAATACTATTTTTGCTGTTTTTTTTTTAATTTTATTTTATCTTCCCTTTATTTATTTTAATTTTTTTTTTTTTATAAATTTGGGAAGACCCCAAAACATTGGGAAATAGAAAAGAGAATGCAAAGAGAAAGTGTGCAGGAGTCTAGCAATGGCTGGGTGCGGCCGGAATACTTGTCTACTCAGCACAAGGTATGGACAAGTCCTGGGGGATCCATGCCTGGTTCATTTTGACAAAATAAAAGGTAACTTCAAATCCCAAAGAGCTAGAAGAATTTGGGAATACAAGTTTATAACACTGCTTGACACTTTGAATACTGGGCTGAATTTGTCCCCGGGATTTATGACACACTACAAGATCTAAAGAGTCTTCTATAGACATAGTCAGGGCACCAGGTCTCTGAGATGAATTAAGCACTCATTTTCAAGATCTTTGATATGTTGTTCTGTTATCTTTCAAATGCCCATTCATTCCCCCATGTCTCTGTTCTCATTGTATATATATTGCTGTTTCTTCATATATTCTTGTAGTTGCCTGATGAAGGGACTGGTGATGTCTCGAAAGCTCGCTATGTAACATCATTACTTCTATTTTTTTAGCCACTAAAAAGTATCAAACCTGCAATACTTTTATTTTGTTTCTCTTAATGAGATCACTGAACTGGTTCATTTTAATGAACGTGAGCTTGTCCACATTGGCTGTGGACAGGAGGCTGCGCTTGTCTGTGCTAAACATACATTCCGACAATACACTTGCTGCAGGGCAGGCCAGCACCTCCAAGGCGTAGGGGCAAGCTCAGGCCATGTGCCCAATTTGGAGACCAAGAAGTTGAATGGGGCAGTACCATCAGTCAGTACGTGTAGGCGTGTGCACATATACTGTTCCACCATGTTGCTGAAATGCTGCCTCCTGCTAAGACGTTCCATATTAGCTGGTGGTGCTTGTTGTTGAGGATGCTGACAAAGCTTTTCCACATTTTGGCCATGCTAACCCTGCCTTCTGAGGTGCTGGCGGTGCCCCAGCTGCATTGGCGGCTTCTTTCTCCTCCTCCTCTACCTTCACCTTGTGCTTCCACGGAGCCCCCGCTGTCAGGTGTGAATGCCATCAGCAGCGCGTCTACCAGCGCGTGCTTGTAATCGCGCATCTTCCATTCACACTCCAGTGATGGAATTAAGGACAGCACGTTGTCCTTGTAGCGGGGATCCAGCAATCAGCACTGGTTAGAATGTGGGCAACTCGGCGGTCGTTGCACAGGCACTGCAGCATATAGTCGCTCATGTGTTCCAGGTTGCACAGAGGCAACAACAATCTGTCCTCTGTGGGAGGTGTATCGTCTGTGTCCTCCCTGTATCCCCAGCCACACTCCATTGATGCCCACAAGCGGCTTTGGGTGCCACCCTGCTGTGAACACAGTTCCTCCTCATCCTCCTCCTCATCATCCTGCAGAACTGTGCCCTGGCTGGACAGTTGTGTAACTGGCCTTTGTTGGTGCAGGAACCCACTTGGGAATGACTGACCTGATAACCATGGAAATGATCCCTCTTCCTCCTCCTCTTCTGCCTGTGCCACATCCTCTTCCATCATTGCCCGAAGTGTTTTTTCAAGAAAACATAGAAGTGGGATAATAACGCTGAGGAGTTCATGAGGACTTCCATCATTGCCCAAAGTGTTTTTTCAAGGAGACATAGAAGTAGGATAATAACGCTAAGGACTTCGTCATCGGCACTGGCCATGTTGGAGTACTCGAAACAGCTCAACACAACACACACATCCTGCATGGAGGCCCACTCGTTGGTGGTGAAGTGGTGTTGTTCCGCGTGCTGCAGCTTAAACTTTACTATCGCCTACTGCTGCTCGTACAGTCTCTCCAGCATGTGCAAGGTGGTTCCACCTTGTGGGTATGTCACATATAAGGCGGTGAGTGGGAAGGCCGAAGTTGCGTTACAGCGCAGACAGGCGAGTAGCAGCAGGATGAGAACACCGAAAGCGCCCACAGACGGCCTGCACTTTCTGCAGCAGCTCTGACATATCGGGGTAATTTTTCCAGAACTTCTGCACCATCAAATTCAACAAATGCGCCAGGCAAGGCATGTGCGTCAAACCGGCTAGCCCTAGAGCTGCTACGAGATTTCGCCCGTTATCGTACACCACCAGGCCAGGCTTGAGGCTCAGCGGCACCAACCATTAATTAGTCTGTTGTTCCATGCCCGTCCACAGCTCCTGCGCGGTGTGGGGTTTTTCACCCAAACAGATGAGTTTCAAAACAGCCTGCTGTCGTTTCCCCCTGGCTTTGCTGAAGTTGGTGGTGAAGATGTTGCGCTGACCGGATGAGGAGGCGGTAGAGGAGGAAGGAGGCAACAGGAGGCAAAGAGAAATGTCCTGCAATACTCGGTGGCGGTAGGACATGCCCCAAACTGCTATCCGCCTCAGGCCCAGCCGCCACTGCATTTAGCCAGTGTGCAGTTAGGGAGATATAAAGTCCCTGCCTGTGCTTACTGGTCAATGTATCGGTAGTTATGTGGACCTTGCCACAGATGGTGTTGCGTAGTGCACACCTGATTTTGTCTGCCACCTTGTTGAGCAGGGCAGGGATGGCACGCCTGCAAAAGTAGTGGTGGCTGGGAACCATGTACTGTGGGACAGCCATCGCTATAAGGTTTTTAAAAGTCTCTATCTCCACCAGATAGAATGACATACAGTATTTCAAAGGCCAGGAATTTTGAAATGCTGGCATTTAGGGCCAGGCATCACTGGTGGTACTTCCTCTTTCTCTCCAGTGTTTGGGGGCTAGACAGCTTAACGCTTCCATGGGACAGTGTGGATATGCTGGGTGATGGTGGGGGAGGTGGTGGTGTTGCTGCCACATCCTCTGTTTGCGGGGTGGCAGGTGCCAGTGTCACTCCAGAGGGGGAGGAAGAGGCAGAGACCGCAGCAGAAGAGGGAGCAAAAGGAGCCTGAGATCTTTTGTGGTTTTTCTGGTGTGTACTCCATTGCAGCTCGTGCTTTGCATTTAGATGCCTAGTCATGCAAGTGGTGCTCAGGTTTAGAATATTTATACTTGGCTTCAGGCTCTGATTGCACAGCGTGCAAACCACTCGCATCTTGTCATCAGCACATTGCCTGAAGAACTGCTACACCAGGGAACTCCTTGGAGCTGGCTTTGGTGTGCTCAGTCTCTGGGTGCGGTGGGCAGTATGTGTGACCACCACCTCTTCACTTGCATGACCTTGATTCCATGCGGGGTCTAGGACCTCATTATCCTCCACATCATCTTCCAGCCACTCTTCACCCCTGCCCTCATTGCCGGTCTGCCCACAGCAGAAAGCCGCAGCAGTTGGCAACTGTGTTTCATCATCATCATCAGAGAAGTGCTGCGGTGGTCCTC
Source organism: Bufotes viridis (assembly GCA_033119425.1). Taxonomy (NCBI): domain Eukaryota; kingdom Metazoa; phylum Chordata; class Amphibia; order Anura; family Bufonidae; genus Bufotes; species Bufotes viridis. The sequence continues at coordinate 387,892,518 of CM065590.1, forward strand.
CCATATCCACATCCTGAAGCATAAGTGGTTGGGCATCAGTGTATTTCCAGAAAAGGAGTTATTACTTATATGAGTCAGGGTGGCATCAGACTAATTGTTCCAGCATTAGAAAAAACCCTTAAAAACACATACTTTATTCAAACCATCTAAAAGATGACACAGCCTCACACAAACAACAAGGAAAAGTAAATCAGGCCGTATCAATATTTACTAACAGTCACTAGACTCATTGAACGCAGCTGGTTCCAGTAATATCAAATGAGGACCAATGGAGGAACTCCAACAAGATACAGTGTATGGGGGATAATAGTCTGGACAGCCGCTGATTCAGTATCTTTCCCTTGGGCTCTCCCTATTAAACCCCTCAGCCCAGGGACGGCCACTGAAGGTGGGGACTACCTGTACTCAAACCTAGCCTATACACCTTTTGTCATAGACCTCAACGCGTTTCCCACTAATATAGTCATTGTTCATCAGGAGGTCAATTTACATCAATCCACAATTATCACCGGTCAAACATGAAATAATTCACTTAGTCAGATATAACCGATGAACAAGAGCCATCATTACAAATACAAGCCGATTGCTAGATATCGCAACTGCAAATCATTAATTAAATACAAAAACCTGATCGGTCACCCTGAGGAGGGGAGACGATCAATCAGTGGATGGAGATGCCCTCTGGTTTCATAACAAACATAGTTGCCCTCTGTATGTTAGGAAATCCACTCCCTGGAAAGATAATGAAGCCAGACATCTGCCTAATGTCCCAGGGAAAAATGAAATAAAATGATCTCACAGACAACGATACACTTACATGGTGTCCATCAATTACCCAGGGACATTCAGATAGGACGCTGATACATGTGGCCGCTGATGCACAAGGCTACATAGTGCGTCCCAACTCTTATCTATAAAGTGTAGGGTAAAAGAGACCAGACATAATAACTTATATTCAATTTACCCAGACAGGTTGTGAAGGGTGAGAGGACTTACCTTAACAGATGTGCTTGTTAGGCATCCCTCCTCAGGCGCGCACTAGCGTCTCCTACTCCTGGAATATATATACCCCACTCCAAACAGCGGTACGCTGCGCCATAGCCCCATGTGACATCCGGCCGATGAATGTTCATATGTTCATATACATTTTTAAAAGTAGATATTAGATGGACACACTGTTTCATCATGATAAATCTCAGGTCTATTTCAACAATATGGCAGTGATGGGGAGTAAACCAGAACGGAGGCAGTGGCGTATCTATCACGAGGCAAACAAGGCATTTGCCTAGGGCGGCACTTGCTAATGGGGCGGCAAAATGCCTTTTTTGCCTTAGTGATAGTTAAATATATTTTTTTTCCCCCTTGTCCGGGGGCGCATCGCCGGCGCCGCCCGCATAGTGAAGGACTTGAATCAAGTCCTTGATTACTTACTTCCTCCTGCTCCTCCAAGTCCATCCTGACTACATCACCTGCTGCGTGCCTGCGTCCGCGCTTTGCCGTCGTGAGTCCCGTGCCGTGACGTCACACGGAGGTGGAGTCACGGGCTGGCATCAATGCTAGGGCGGCAGGGCCTACTCAGCGTGTGCTGACTGTCTAGACCAGGCATCCTCCAGATGTTGCAAAACTACAACTCCCAGCATGCCCGAACAGCCTACAGGTATCAGCCTACAGCGGGGAATTGTGGGAGTTGTAGTTTTACAACAGCTGGAGGGCCGCAGTTTGAGGATGCCTGGTCTAGACCCATATAAAACCTCAAATTACTGCCACAGTCTGGAGCCCCTGGAGCCTGGAGGATGATTAAATAAGTATTGGGGACGGGTTATAAATTATTCAGAGACACTCTAGGAAATTGGAACAATATATCAGTGACATGGACATTGCATCTGCATGATATTAAAGGGTGTCTGTCACCACTTATAATATGTGGTGACAGAATCCCTTTAATATCATGCAGATGCAATGTGCATGTCACTGGTATGTCACTGGTATAAAACAAATAGTAGGAAATTGGAACAATATACCAGTGGCCTGGACATTGCATCTGCATGATATTAACCACTTCAGCCCCCCTAGCTTAAACACCCTTAATGACCAGGCCACTTTTTACAATTCTGCACTACACTACTTTCACCGTTTATTGCTCCGTCATGCAACTTACCACCCAAATGAATTTTACCTCCTTTTCTTCTCACTAATAGAGCTTTCATTTGGTGGTATTTCATTGTTGCTGACATTTTTACTTTTTTTGCTATTAATAAAAATTTAACGACATTTTTGCAAAAAAATTACATTTTTCACTTTCTGTTGTAAAATTTTTCAAAAGAAACTACATTTCTATATAAATTTTTCTCTAAATTTATTGTTCTACATGTCTTTGATAAAAAAAAATCCAATAAGTGTATATTTATTGGTTTGGGTAAAAGTTATAGCGTTTACAAACTATGGTGCAAAAAAGTGAATTTCGGCATTTTGAAGCAGCTCTGACTTTCTGAGCACCTGTCATGTTTCTTCAGGTGCTAGAATATCAGGATAGTATAAATACCCCCCAAATCACACCATTTTAGATAGAAGACACCCCAAAGTATTCGCGGAGGGGCATGGTGAGTTCATGTATCATTTCATTTTTTTTCACAAGTTAGCACAAAATTACACTTTCTGAGGAAAAAAATAAATATAATAAAGTTTCCATTTCTGCTAACTTTCCGAAATGGGGTCGTTTGTGGGGTGTGTTTACTGTTCTGGCATTTTGGGCGGGGCTAAATTTTGAGCAGCCATGTAAAACCTAAAGGTACTCGTTGGAATTTAGGCCCCTTTGCGCACCCAGGCTGCAAAAAAGTGTCACTCATGTGGTATCGCCGTACTCAGGAGAAGTAGGGCAATGTGTTTTGGGGTGTATTTTTACATATACCCATGTTGGGTGAGAGAAATATCTCTGTAAAATGACAACTTTGTATAAAATTTTTTAAAAAGTTATCGTTTACAGAGATATTTCTCTCACCCAACATGGGTATATATATAAATACACCCCAAAACACATTGCCCTACTTCTCCTGAGTATGGCGATACCACATGAGTGACACTTCTGCAGCCTGGATGCAAAGGCCCTAATTCCAATGAGTACCTTTAGATTTCTAGAGGCATTTTTACGCATTTGGATTCCAGACTTCTTCTCACGCTTTAGGGGCCCCTAAAATGCCAGGGCAGTATAAATACCCCACAAGTGACCCCATTTTGGAAAGAAAACACCCCAAGGTATTCCGTGAGGGGTATGGTGAGTTCATGTAAAATTTTATTTTTTGTCACAAGTTAGTGGAATATGACTTTATAAAAAAAAAATAAAAAAAAAATATATCAATTTCCGCTAACTTGTGCCAAAAAATAAAAATTCTGTGAACTCGCCATGCCCCTCACAGAATACCTTGGGGTGTCTTCTTTCCAAAATGGGGTCACTTGTGGGGTATTTATACTGCCCTGGCATTTTAGGGGCCCTAAAGCGTGAGAATCCAAATGCGTGAAAATGCCCTGTGAAATCCTAAAGGTACTCATTGGTTTTAGGGCCCCTTTGCGCATCTTGGCTGCAAAAACTGGCATACATGTGGTATCGCCGAACTCAGGAGAAGTAGGGCAATGTGTTTTGGGGTGTATTTTTACATATACCTATACTGTGTGTGAGAAATATCGCTGTAAACGACAACTTTTCACATTTTTTTATTCAAAGTTGTCAATTTACAGATATATTTCTCTCACCCAGCATGGGTATATGTAAAAATACACCCCCAAAACACATTGCCCTACTTCTCCTGAGTACGGAGATACCACATGAGTGACACTTTTTTGCAGCCAAGATGCGCAAAGGGGCCCAAATTTCAATGAGTACCTTTTAGGAGGGCACGCTTTAGGGCCCCTAAAATGCCAGGGCAGTATAAATACCCCACATGTGACCCCATTTTGGAAAGAAGACACCCACGGTATTCCATGAGGGGCACGGCGAGTACATAGAAGATTTCTTTTTTGGCACAAGTTAGCGGAAATTGATTTTTTATTATTTTTTCTCCCAAAGTCTCCCTTTCCGCTAATTTTTGACTAAAAGTTTAATTTTTCATGGACTCACTATGCCCCTCAGTGAATACTTTGGGGTGTCTTCTTTCCAAAATGGGGTCACATGTGGGGTATTTATACTGCCCTGGCATTTTAGAACTACAGATCAGAACGTCAGATCAGAACTACAGGACCGCCCGCCGGACGCATCCGTGCGTTAGGCGGTCCTGTAGTGGTTAAAGGTATTCTGTCACCACATATAATATGTGGTGACAGAATCCCTTTAATATCATGTAGATGCAATGTGCATGTCACTGGTATGTCACTGGTATATAACAAATAGTAGGAAATTGGAAAAATATACCAGTGACATGCACATTGCATCTGCATGATATTAAAGGGATTCTGTCACCACATATTATATGTGGTGACAGAATCACTTTAATATCATGCAGATGCAATGTCCATGTCAGTGGTATATTGTTCCAATTTCCTACTATTTGTTATCGTTCGTTATTCACTTTTAAATGCAGAAAGGAAGATATGAAGTTCTAACAGGAAAGGGTGGAGCCTAAAAAGGAAGGGGTGGGGTTTATAAATTTATATTAGGGGGGTGCCTGAGTTTAGTCTCGCCTAGGGCAGCACAAAACCAAGATACACCACTGAACGGAGGTAGTATATTCATCCAAGTGCCGCTGCTGAATTGTTCATAAGGGGAGATATATATATGACAGGAGAACCTCTCCTGCAAACTAATCCATAAAATTACAATGAATAATAATAATAATACTAGTGGTAACATATAGCAATTCCACTAGTTTCGATACTAATTATATTGGATGCTTCTCGCATCCGGCCAACTCCTAGACCCTATAAAGAAAAAACGGTTAAGCTGAGGCGAGGCCTATTAAAACGACATCCAAAGCGCTATGGCATCAGCAAAAATTGCTGGCCTATAGAAAACAGGAGAATGTAAGTCTCTCATTCATCTCTAAGGATGACTGAGATCTAAAAAGATGAATCCAGGAGGATTCTTTCTGTAAAATCTTGCGATCGCCACCCCGGGGTACTGCCTCAAGAATAGAAAATCTAAGGCATTTGGGGTTCCGACCATGGAATTTGTTAACGTAAGAGGCTACTGGCGTCACTTTGTTATTACTCACATCATTTATATGTTCCAAGATCCTCCTCCTCATCTCTCTTACCGTCTTGCCAATATAATCAAGAGGACAGGGACAGGGGAACTAGCAGATATTAATCACCCCCTTACTTCTACAGTTGTAGAAGTCCTTAATTCTGCATGTCTGTTTGGTAGAATAACATATAATGGTCTTCGAGGAGGAAATAAACTCACCTGCTTTGCACGATCCACATCTAAATATCCCTAAGCGCTTCCGATCTAGCCATGTGCCGGGACTCGTTGAGGTTACATAGTGGCTATGGACTAGACAGTCCCTGAGAATTCTCCCTCGTCTGTAGCTGACACTGGGATGTTCGGACAAAATATATTTTAAACGCTTCTTTCAGATACACCTGGGGATATCCCCTATCCTAAAATCTTTTCTGTAGTTCTTTAGCTTCTCTGAAAAAAGTTTCCTTCTCCGAACAATTTCTCCGAATTCGGAGGTACTGGCCTCTAAGAATCCCTCATTTGAGGGATACTGGGTGATGACTGTCCCAGTGTAGTAAGGAGTTTGTGGCTGTTTTCTTCTTATAGACGTCAGTGGTCAGTCTCTCCCCCACTTTCCTGACTCGTACGTCCAGGAAGGTAATAGTACTGGGATCAATTTCAGAGGTGAATCTTAGGCCTATATGATTATCGTTCAGCCCCTCAACGAAGTCCCTGAGTTCATCTGACCCAGCCTTCGAGACCAAAAAGATGTCGTCCATGTAGCGTGTCCAAAAGATAATCTTTTCAGACCACTAAATTGACTCGTCCGGAAATACTTGGACGTCCTCCCATCATCCCAGGAAGAGATTGGCATAGGTAGGGGCACAGGGGCTCCCCATAGCCGTCCCCCTGTGATGGTGGAAGAAACGCCCAATAAATAAAAGGAAGTTGTGGGTCAGAATGAACTCAAGAAGTTGCAGGGTGAAAATATTGTGTGCTCGACAGTAGATCCCCCTAGTTTTCAGAAAATATTCAGCCGCGTGGAGTTCCCAATTATGCGGGATGAAGCTATATAGAGATTCTACGTCAACATCTGCTAGCAGGCAAACGGACTCAAGGTTGATGGTATCAATTTTATTCAGGAAATCCATTGTGTCCCTTTTATGTGCTGGTAGGGACACAACAAATTCCCTAAGGACCCTATCCAGGTATATGCCACAGTTCTGGGTAAGTGAGTTAACCCCTGATATAATTGGGCGACCTTTTAAAGGTATTGTGCCTTTATGGACCTTTGGTAGTCCGTAGAACGTGGCAATACAAGGATGGGTGGGGAGGAGAAAATCATATTCAGTGTGAGTTATGACTTTACCCAATAAGCCCTTATCCAAGATCTTTTTAAGCTCACTCATGAATTCCAGGGTGGGACCAGATGGCAGAATCCTATAGCCCTCACGGTCTTCGAAGAGATCCCTGCACATCCTAGTATATATATCTGATGATCTAGTATAACCAAATTACCCTCTTTGTCTGAGTATTTTATTACAGGAGACTTATCCTGTTCTAATGCTTGGAGAGCCTGCATCTCCTCTCAATTGAGGTTGTAATTCTTAGGGTGGTATTTAACCAATTGCTATCGCTCGACAGATGTTTGGAGGGATGCCTCCCATCTGCTGAAGTCCGGGTCCTCTTTAAATCTAAGAGCTATATCAATTTTAACTCTGTATTTTAACTCCAACTGAAATCAGGGTACTTAAGAGGGGCCTGTCCTTTGTGCCCACCACCAACTTTAGTCTTTTTACCTGGACTAAGGATTTGCATCTATTTAGTCGTCATCTGAGGTGGCATAAATTCTTTAAACATTCCAACAGACAGGCCTGTGAGAAGCTGGGTCTTACAGAAGGCGACTATGCTGACTTCCAAATACTAATGGACCTGGAAGAGGAGGGGAGTCGCCGGTTGGGAGAAAGCCCCAGATTTAAGACCCAAAAGTAAGAAAATGCCTCCACCAATTAACTACGACTGTATAGATATAATTTTTTACAAATAGTAATCTCTGAGCTAGATCAATTGGTTAAGTACCACCCTAAGAATTACAAAGGGGGTAATTTGGTTATACTAGATCATCATATATATAATAGGATGTGCAGGGATCTCCTTGAAGACTTTGATGGCTATAGGATTCTGCCATCTGATCCCACCCTGGAATTCAGGAGTGAGCTTAAAAAGATCTTGGATGAGGGCTTATTTGATAAAGTCATAACTCACACTGAATATGATTTTCTCCTCCCCAGCAAGTGTTGACGTGAAGTCTCTATATTGCTCCATCCCGCATAATTAGGGACTCCACGCGGCTGAATATTTTCTCAAAACTAGGGGGATCCACTGTCGAGCACACAATATCTTCACCCTGCAACTTCTTGAGTTCATTCTGACCCACAACTTTTTATTTAATGGGCGTTTCCTCCACCAGCTCAGGGGGACGCTATGGGGAGCCCCTGTGCCCCTACCTATGCCAATCTCTTCCTGGGCTGGTGGGAGGATGTCCAAGTATTTCCGGACCAGTCGATGTGGTGGTCTGAAAAAATTTATTTTGGACACGTTACATCAACAACATCTTTTTGGTCTGGAAGGGTGGGTCAGATGAACTCAGGGACTTCGATGAGGGGCTGAACGATAATCATATAGGCCTAAGATTCACCTCTAAAATTGATCCCGGCACTATTACCTTCCTGGACGTACGAGTCAGGAAAGTGGGGGAGAGACTGACCACTGACGTCTATAAGAAGAAAACAGCCACAAACTCCTTACTACACTGGGACAGTCATCACCCAGTATCCCTCAAACGAGGGATTCTTAGAGCCAGTACCTCCGAATTCGGAGAAATTGTTTCGGAGAAGGAAACTTTTTTCAGAGAAGCTAAAGAACTACAAAAAAGATTTTAGGATAGGGGATACCCCCAGGTGTATCTGAAAGAAGAGTTTAAAAATGCCGAACAATATGATCGTACACAACTTTTGAGGATACTGGGATCAATTTCAGAGGTGAATCCTAGGCCTATATAATTATCGTTCAGCCCCTCAACGAAGTCCCTGAGTTCATCTGACCCAGCCTTCCAGACCAAAAAGATGTCGTCCATGTAGCGTGTCCAAAAGATAATCTTTTCAGACCACTAAATTGACTCGTCCGGAAATACTTGGACGTCCTCCCACCATCCCAGGAAGAGATTGGTATAGGTAGGGGCACAGGGGCTCCCCATAGCCGTCCCCCTGTGATGGTGGAAGAAACGAAGTCCCTGAGTTCTTCCAGGTCCAAATACTAATGGACCTGGAAGAGGAGGGGAGTCGCCGGTTGGGAGAAAGCCCTTACACAGATTTAAGACCCAAAAGTAAGAAAATGCCTCCACCAATTAACTACGACTGTATAGATAATTTTTTACAAATAGTAATCTCTGAGCTAGATCAATTGGTTAAGTACCACCCTAAGAATTACAAAGGGGGTAATTTGGTTATACTAGATCATCATATATATAATAGGATGTGCAGGGATCTCCTTGAAGACTTTGATGGCTATAGGATTCTGCCATCTGATCCCACCCTGGAATTCAGGAGTGAGCTTAAAAAGATCTTGGATGAGGGCTTATTTGATAAAGTCATAATTTTTCGTCGTACACAACTTTTAGTCCCATGGCAGAAGGTAGATAAGGAGAAAACTGTACGTATAATATCTAGTTTTGATTATGCTAATCGACAGGTTGTGGACGTTCTGAGGATATATTGGCCTATTTTACGCATGGATACTGATCTATGTGATATTTTGTTCGAACATACCAGTGTCAGCTACAGACGAGGGAGAAGTCTCAGGGAGCCATAGCCACTATGTACCCTCAACAAGTCCTGGCACATGGCTAGATCGGAAGCCCTTAGGGATATTTAGATGTGGATCGTGCAAAGCATGCAAGTTTACTTCCACCTCGAGGACCATTATATGTTCTGCTACCAAACAGACGTTCAGAATTAAGTAAGGGGGCGATTTATATCTGCCAGTGTCCCTGTCCTCTTGATTATATTGGCAAGACGGTAAGAGAGGTGAGGAGGAGGATCTTGGAACATATCAATGATGTGAGTAATAACAAAGTGACACCAGTAGCCTCTCACGTTAATGAATTCCATGGTGGGAACCCCAAATGCCTTAGATTTTCTATTCTTGAGGCAGTACCCCCTTCGCCCAGGGGTGGCGATTGGGATCGCAAGATTTTACAGAAAGAATCATCCTGGATTCAACTTTTTAGATCTCAGTCACCCTTAGGGACAGTGTCGTATCTATCACGAGGCAAACATGGGAACGCCTGGGGGTTAGAATATACCATCGGATTTGAGTTTTCACGATCTTATTGAGATCGTGAAAACTCAGATCCGATGAGCAAACAAGGCATTTTGCCGCCCCATTGGCAAGTGCTGCCCTAGGCAAATGCCTTGTTTTCTCATCGGATCTAAGTTTTCACGATCTCAGTAAGATCGTTAAAACTCAAATCCGATGGTATATTCAAACCCCCAGGTGTTCCCATGGTGATGGGGACGCTTGCCTGGGGGTTAGAATATACAGGGTAACTAACATCTCTCCTCCCAGTGACACACATGACCCGCTCCCTCCACCGCCCCACCTGCACCTGATGTGCCGATTACATCACAAGTCTCCGCCTCTTACCAGGAGGCCTTCCATTCTAGTCAGGGCCACGCCCCCAGCTCCTCTCTGCAGGCGACTTTCTCATGTGGGGCAAGACGGTAATTATCACCGGGGCTAAGTGGCTAACTGCGGCATAGGCCGGGCGACCGCGGCGGAGCTGCTCAGGCTGCAGGCCTGCGTCATCCAGGCGTGCCGGGACCCAGAGGAGGCAGCCCGGGAGCTGTGGGAGGAGACCGGGGACAGCGGAGAGGTGGTGGTGAAGCAGCTGGACCCGAGCTCCCTGAATCCATGCTGCGCTTCTGCCAGGAGGTGGTGAGGGTGAGTGTCCTGATGTAGTGTGTACAGTGCCCTATGCGTGCGGTATGTGTGCACAGCACCCTGTGTGTGTGCGGTATGTGTGTATGTACAGTGCCCTGTGTGTGTGTGTACAGCGCCATGTGTGTGTACAGCACCCTGTGCGTGCGGTATGTGTGTGTGTACAGCGCCCTGTGTGTGCGTGCGGTACATGTGTGTGTACAGTATCCTGTGTGTTTTTACAGTACCCTTTGAGTGCGGTATGTGTGTGTGTACAGCGCCCTGTGTGTGCGTGAGGTATGTGTGTGTACAGCGCCATGTGTAGGTGTACAGCGCCCTGTGCGTGCGTGTGGTATGTGTGTGTGTACAGCGCCGTGTGTGTAAGGCGCCCTGTGTGTGAGGAAAGGGTGGAGCCTAAAGAGGAAGGGGTGGGGTTTGCAGAGGAAGGGGTTTGGCCTTGACAAGAATGGGTGGGTCAAATTTATATAAGGGGGTGCCCGAGTTTAGTCTCGCCTAGGGTAGCACAAAACCAAGATACACCACTGCTTAGGGATGAATGAGAGACTTACATTCTTCTGTTTTCTATCAGCCAGCAATTTTTGCTGATGCCATAGCGATTTGGATGTCTTTTTAATAGGCCTCGCCTCAGGTTAACCTCTTTTCTTTATAGAGTCTAGGAGTTGGCCGAATGCGAGAAGCGTCCAATATAATTTGTATCGAAACTAGAGGAATTGTTATATGTTGCCACTAGTATTATTATTAGGATTAACTGTAATTTTATGGATTAGTTTTCAGGAGAGGTTCTCCTGTTATATATATATCTCCCCTTATGAACAATTCTGCAGCGGCACTTGGATGAATATACTACCTCCGTACCTCCGGTATCACTGCCATATTGTTGAAATAGACCTGAGATTTATCATGATGAAACAGTGTGTCCATCTAATATCTACTTTTTGAAAAGACAAGTAATATACAGCATCGATGTAAAAGGAGATAATGGTGGCACTGTCCAATACCCGAAAATTTTGGAGGGCGGACCATCGAGTTCCTGGACTTTCGCGTCACCGTGGTAGATGGGGCTTTGCGTACCGAAGGGTACCGAAAACCCACTGCGACCAATACCCTCCTACACTATGACAGCTATCATCCGCGTAGCGTAAGGGATTCAGTCCCATATGGACAGTTTCTAAGATTAAGGCGGATCAATAACTGCTATGATGTCTTTTTGAACCAGGCAGATGAGTTAAAGAATAGGCTTATTCAACGTGGCTACCAACAGGAACGCCTGGATATGGCACTAGAAAGGGCTAAAAACCACACACAGAGAGAACTACTAACGTCGAATGGTCATAGGAAGAAGAGGGATGTAGGAAATCAAAATAGATTTGTTTTTGTGTTCCAACATAGCCCGATGGCTGAGGATATAAAGAAGTCTATTTTGAATAATTGGGAGATACTGAAATCAGAGGAAGGTTTGGGACAATTGACGGAACACAAACCTATGGTAGCATTCAAAAGATGCAGAACATTTAGGGACATTCTGGTTAGGAGTCGTTACAACAAACGAAAAGGAAAAGATTGGCTATCCTCAAGGAGACCGATGGGTAACCACCGTTGTGGTAATTGCTCTGTATGTAATTATGTATTACAAGGTCGGCACCTATTCATTGGGGGCGTGGAGTATTATATCAACCATTTTATAACCTGTAGAACTTACTTTGTTGTCTATGCCTTGATCTGTGTGTGTGGTTCCTTTTATGTTGGGAAGACGAAAAGACCCCTTCTGGAGCGTATACGCGAACACCGTAATTCAGTTAAAACTGGTAAAGGGAGAACACGCCTAATTGAACACGTTAGATGCCAACATGGGGGAAACGCCAATGTATTGAAATTTGCGGGTTTGGAATATGTACCCCCGGTATTACATGGGGGTGATAGACATCGCATATTACTCCAGAAGGAGGCCCGGCACATAATAAGGACAGATGCTATAGGCCACCTGGGTCTTAATGAACAGAATGACATGTCAGTTTTGATTTAGTGCTCCTAACACGATGAGCCCCCATTGTGTACTCATCTTCATGTTTGTACATAATATCTCCTTGTAGTAGAGTTAAAAAAGTATGGTATTTGACAGCCGCTGCTGTGTATATCTGCATAAATGTGTTTTTTGTTTTTACCTATGTCTTTTGTAGCTCCATAGTGCACAGACGCTGCTTGTAAGGCGTTCACCAGTTGCTAGGAGATGGGTTGGTGACGCACATAACCAGCGCAGATGCGACGCTTGGAGCACGCTGAACAGCCGGAAGAAGCGGTCGCCCCGCGAAACGGCCGTCGCTGTTGTTACTCCCCATGTGAGTCTTTACCCCTGTATATGAATTATACTCTGCAATAAAGTAACCGCTAATATCGGATGGTGAGTGCCACGGATCTGTTTCCTTTTCAATTGAATAATATTAAGCATCGTCTTTGGCTTTGTGGCAAGGTAATTAATCTAGATGCACACTGGGAACGATGTATTTCGGACAGAGTAGGGTTAATATGGCCGGATTACGAATGGAACGCAATGAAGAGAAACCTTGCGTTCCATTTGGAGGAAGCGGGTATGATCACATGGCGCGCTTGTATCATGTGACCGGATATGCATTATGGCCTGGCGATATTTGCATTTCACCAGCCGGATATGAACATTCATCGCCCGGATGTCACATGGGGCTATGGCGCAATGTACCGCTGTTTGGAGTGGGGTATATATATTCCAGAAGGATATGTCACCCACCAAACTAACAGACAGATTAACTATATTAATTTCCCTGTCACATATACAGTGAACGTGTATCTCACACCAAAAATGAGTATATGTCATCGGCTGAACTAACAGTCAGATTAACTATATTCATTTCCCAGTCATGTATAAAGAGCACGTGTATCTCACACCAAAAATGGGTATATGTCACCCACCAAACTAACAGACAGATTGACTATATTAATTTCCCTGTCACGTATGCAGTGCAAGTGTACCTCACACCAAAAATGTGTATATGTCATCCACCGAACTAACAGACAATTTAACTATATTAATTTCCTGTCACTTATGCAGTGCAGGTATACCTCACTTTAAAAATGGGAATATGTCACCCACCGAAGTAACAGACGGATTATCTATATTAATTTCCCTGTCACATATGCAGTGCAGGTTTACCTCACACCAGAAATTGGTATATGTCACCGGCCGAACTAACAGTCAGATTAACTATATTAATTTCCCTGTCACGTATAAAGTGCATGTGTATCTCACACTAAAATTGGCTATATGTCACCCACCAAACTAAAAGACGGATTAACTATATGTGCGCCTGAGGAGGGATGCCTAACAAGCACATCTGTTACTATAAGTCCTCTCACCCTTCAGACATAACTTGTCTGGGGATAATGAATATAAGTTATTATGTCTGGTCTCTTTTACCCTACACTTTATAGATGAGAGTTGGGATGGACTATGTAGCCTTGTTCCTAACATATAGAGGGCAACTAAGTTTGCTATGAAACCAGAGGGCGTCTCCATCCACTGATTGATCGTCTCCCCTCCTCAGGGCGACTTAGCCCTATCAGGTTTTTGTATTTCATTAATGAGTTGCAGTTGCAATATCTGGCAATCGGCTTGTATTTGTAATGATGGCTCTTGTTCATCGGTTATATCTGACTAAGTGAATTATTTCATGTTTGACCGGTGATAATTGTGGATTTATATAAATTGACCTCCTGATGAACCCTGACTATATTAGGGGGAAACGCGTTGAGGACTATGACAAAAGGTCTATTGCAGGGATGCTCAACCTGCGGCCCTCCAGCTTTTGTAAAATTACAACTCCTACCATGCCCTTCTGTAGGCTGATAGCTGTAGGCTGCCCGGGAATGATGGGAGTTGTAGTTTTGCAACAGCTGGAGGGCCGCAGGTTAAGCATGCCTGGTCTATTGTAACTACGATGATATTCAAGATACGATCATCACCTGAACATTCCTTGCTAACACTATGTATCACATGGTTTACCTTCTATACATTTTTTGCTGGTGTATTTACTATAAGGGCCAATTGTATAGATCAGTATTGATTTTAATTTTTTATTAGCACTTGAATAATTTAGTGATTCACGCAGCCGGAGTAGGATCCTTTCCCGCCATCACCCTTCCAGGGACAGGATAGGGTGTATAGGCTAGGTTCAGGGACAGGGAGTCTCCACTTTCAGGGGCCGTCTTTGGGCTGAGAGGTTTAGTAGGGAGAGCCCAAGGGAAAGATACTGAATCAGCAGCTGTCCAGACTATTATCCCCCAGACACTGTATCTTGTTGGAGTTCCCCTATTGGTCCTCATTTGATGTTACTGGAACCGGCTGCGTTGACTGAGTCTAGTGACTGTTAGTAAATATTGATACTGCCTGATTTACTTTTCCTTGTTACTTGTGTGAGGCTGTGTCCTCTTTTAGATGGTTTGAATAAAGTATGTGTTTTTAAGGGTTCTTTCTAATGCTGGAACAGTTGGGCATCAGTGCACTCAATCTTTTCCACTTCTGGGGCAGGGCTAGGTGGATGGCCTATGGAAACCCCACCAGCTGAGTAATCAAAAAGCATAAGAGACTACTGCATGACTTGGGGCTCAGACTGCTTGGCTGATTAGCAAGGGGGTGAGTTGAAAGACAGATGCCCATGGGCTGCAGGTGCCAACTCTGCGGTTTCAGCAGGGGACCGGGTGGAAGACAATGTGAAGGAACTGGAGGCACTGTCAGCCATCAAATCTACTACCGCCTCTACTTGTTCTGGCTTCACAATTCGTACATCGGTATTCGGGCCTACAAAATGACGCTGAACGTCCTGTCGCCTACGTGCACTTGAGGAAGGTGTTTCATTTGGGCGTGTAGCTGGCACAGATCGACCACGTTCTCTCCTTGCAACAGGAGGTCCACCAGCACCCGCAGCACCATGACCAGGGCCACGTCCCTTATTTGATTCTCTCCTCTTTCTTTTAGGTCACCAACCGAACTAACAGAAAGATTAACCATATTAATTTCCCTGTCACGTATGCAGTGCAGGTGTACCTGACACCAAAAATGGGAATATGTCACCCACCGAACTAACAGAAAGATTACCTATATTAATTTCCCTGTCACATATGCAGTGCAGGTGTATCTCACACCGAAAATGGGAATATGTCACCCACCGAACTAACAGATTGATTACCTATATTAATTTCCCTGTCACATATGCAGTGCAGGTGTATCTCACACCAAAATTGGGAATATTTCACCCACCAAACTAACAGACAGATTAACTATATTAATTTCCCTGTCACATATGCAGTGCACGTGTATCTCACACCAAAAATAGGTATATGTCATCGGCCGAACTAACCGTCAGAGTAAGTATATTAATTTCCCTGTCACATATGCAGTGCACGTGTGTCTCACACCAAAAATGGTTATATGTCAGCCACTGAACTAACAGACAGATTTACTATATTAATTTGCCTGTCACATATGCAGTGTAGGTGTACCTCACATGAAAAATGGGAATTTGTCACCCACCGAATTAACAGACGGATTAACTATATTAATTTTCCTGTCACATATATAGTGCAGGTTTACCTCACACCAAAAATGGGCATTTGTCTCCAGCCGAACTAACAGTCAGATTAACTATATTCATTTTCCTGTCACATATGCAGTGCAGGTGTACCTCATGTGAAAAATGGGAATATGTCACCCACCGAACTAACAGACCGATTAACTGTTTTCATTTCCCTGTCTTATATGCAGTGCAGGTTTATCTCACACCAGAATTGGGTTATATGTCACCGGCCAAACTAACAGTCAGATTAAGTATATTAATTTCCCTGTCACATATGCAGTGCACGTGTGTCTCACACCAAAAATTTGTATATGTCACCGGCCGAACTAACAGTCAGATTAACTATATTCATTTCCATGTCACGTATAACGTGCACGTGTATCTCACACCGAACTAACAGGCGGATTAACTATATAAATTTCCCTGTCAAGTATGCAGTGTTTGTGTACCTCACACCAAAAATGGGAATATGCCACCCACTGAACTAAGAGACGGATTAATTATATTAATTTCCCTGTCACATATGCAGTGCAGGTGTACCTCACATGAAAAATGGGAATATGTCACCCACCAAACTAACAGACAGATTAACTATATTAATTTCCCTGTCACATATGCAGTGAACGTGTATCTCACACCAAAAATGAGTATATGTCATCGGCCGAACTAACAGTCAGATTAACTATATTAATTTCCCTGTCACATATGCAGTGCAGGTGTACCTCACACCAAAAATGTGTATATGTCATCCACCGAACTAACAGACAAATTAACTATATTAATTTCCCTGTCACTTATGCAGTGCATGTATATCTTACATAAAAAAATGGGAATGTCACCCACCAAAGTAACAGACGGATTATCTATATTAATTTCCCTGTCACATATGCAGTGCAGGTTTACCTCACACCAAAAATGGGTATATGTCACCGGCCGAACTAACAGTCAGATCATCTATGTTAATTTGCCTGTCACGTATAAAGTGCACGTGTATCTCACACTAAAATTGGCTATATGTCACCCACCAAACTAAAAGACGGATTAACTATATTAATTTCCTTGTCATGTTGCAGTGCAGGTGTACCCCATGTGAAAAATGGTAATATGTCACCCACCGAACTAACAGACGGATTAACAGTATTTAAAGGGAGTCTTTCACCTAATCTGAGCGTTTTAGACCGCTCAGATCAAGTTACAGACTCTTTGCCCCTCATTACTATACTACCTTTCTTTTATTCGTCCGTGGTCCAGATGCTGAAAAACAGACTTTTAACCCGTATGTAAATCAGCCGCTGAAGGTGCCTAGGAGCAGCGTTACTGGGCGATGTGCCCAGAAAAACACTCCTCTTTCTGCCCTCTGGCCCGCCCTCTGTCCTATTACCTCCTTCAGCTGAGCGGCACAACAATGGCGGGACGGATTTCTTTAGTTGGCCGGCGCATGCGCACTGCTCTGCCCATTATCGTCAGAGGAACAGCTTTTCATATTGCGCATGCGCTGGCCAACTAAAGACATCCGTCCCGCCATTGTTCTGCCGCTCCGCTGGAGAAGTTAATAGGACAGACGGCGGGCCAGAGGGCAGAAAGAGGAGTGTTTTTCTGGCACATCGCCCAGTAACGCCGCCCCTGGGCACCTTCAGCGGCTGATTTATATACAGGTTAAAAGTCTTTATTTCAGCATCTGTACCACGGACGAATAAAAGAAAGGTAGTATAGTAATGAGGGGAAAAGAGTCTGTAACCTGATCTGAGCAGTCTAAAACGCTCAGATTAGGTGAAAGACTCCCTTTAACCACATCAGCCCCCCTAGCTTAAACACCCTTAATGACCAGGCCACTTTTTACAATTCTGCACTACACTACTTTCACCGTTTATTGCTCTGTCATACAACTTACCACCCAAATGAATTTTACCTCCTTTTCTTCTCACTAATAGAGCTTTCATTTGGTGGTATTTCATTGTTGCTGACATTTTTACTTTTTTTGCTATTAATCAAAAATGACCGAAATTTTTGTAAAAAAATGACATTTTTCACTTTCTGTTCTAATTTTCTTTTTTAAAACTACAATTCTATATAAATTTTTCTCTAAATTTATTGTTCTACATGTCTTTAAAAAAAAAACTCCAATAAATGTATATTTATTGGTTTGGGTAAAAGTTATAGCGTTTAAAAACTATGGTGCAAAAAAGTGAATTTCCGCATTTTGAAGCAGCTCTGACTTTCTGAGCACCTGTCATGTTTCTTCAGGTGCTAGAATGTCAGGATAGTATAAATACCCCCCAAATGACACCATTTTAGAAAGAAGACACCCCAAAGTATTCGCGGAGGGGCATGGTGAGTTCATGTATGATTTAATTGTGTTTTCACAAGTTAGCGGAAAATGACACTTTCTGAGGAAAAAAATAATAATAAAGTTTCCATTTCTGCTAACTTCTGTAAAAAAAAATAAAAAATCTCCCACGGACTCACTATGCCCCTCAGTGAATACCTTGGGGTGTCTACCTACTGGTCATTTGTGGGGTGTGTTTACTGTTCTGGCATTTTGGGCGTGGCTAAATTGTGAGCAGCCATTATAACCTAAAGGTACTCGTTGGAATTTGGGTCACTTTGCGCACCCAGGCTGCAAAAAAGTGTTACTCATGTACGCAGAAGAAGTAGGGCAATGTGTTTTGGGGTGTATTTTTACATATACCCATGCTGGGTGAGAGAAATATCACTTACACCAAAAATGAGAATATGTCACCGGCCAAACTAACAGTCAGATTAAGTATATTAATTTCCCTGTCATCTATGCAGTGCACGTGTGTCTCAAACCAAAAATGGGTATATGTCACCGGCCGAACTAACAGTCAGATTAACTATATTAATTTCCCAGTCACGTATAAAGTGCACTTGTATCTCACACCGAACTAACATTTGGATTAACTATATTAATTTCCCTGTCACGTATGCAGTTCAGGTTTACCTCACACCAAAAATAAGAATATTTCACCAAACCAAAGTAACAGACGGATTAACTATATTAATTTCCCTGTCACATATGCTGTGCACGTGTATCTCACACCAAAAATGGGTATATGTCACTGGCCGAACTAACAATCAGATTATATATATTAATTTCCCTGTCATGTATAAAGTGCACATGTATCTCACACCAAAAGTGTGTATATGTCATCCACTGAACTAAAAGATGGATTAACTATATTAATTTCCGTGTCATGTATGCAGTGCAGGTGTACCTCACATGAAAAATGGGAATATGTCACCCACCAAACTAACAGACGGATTAACTATATTAATTTCCCTGTCACATATGCAGCGCAGGTGTACCTCACACCAAAAATGGGTATATGTCACCCAACGAACTAACAGTCAGATTAACTATATTAATTTCCCTGTCACATATGCAGTGCAGGTGTATCTCACACCAAAAATGGGTATATGTCACCGGCCGAACTAACAGTCAGATTATATATATTAATTTCCCTGTCATGTATAAAGTGCACGTGTATCTCACACCATGAATGTCTATATGTCATCCACTGAACTAACAGATGGATTAACTATATTAATTTCCCTGTCATGTATGCAGTGCAGGTGTACCTCACATGAAAAATGGGTATATGTTACCCAGCGAACTAACAGATGGATTAACTATATTAATTTCCCTGTCACTTATGCAGTGCAGGTGTACCTCACACCAAAAATGGGTATATGTCACCCACTGAAGTGACAGACGGATTAACTATATTAATTTCCCTGTCATATATGCAGTGCACATGTATCTCAGACTAAAAATGGGTATTTGTCACCGGCTAAACTAAGATTTAGATTAACTATATTAATTTCCCTGTAAAAAGTGCTTGTGCATCTCACACCAAAAATGGGTATATGTCACCCATTAAACTAACCGACGGATTAACTATTATATTTTTGTGTCAGGGGTACAAAATTGGTGTATTGCACACACAAAAACTCACTATAGGTCACCCACAGAATTAGCAGCCAAATTAATTATTATATTTCTGTGTCTGGGGCGCAAAGCTGGTGTATTGTACAAAAAAAAAAAATCATTATAGGTCACCCACAAAACAAATAGCCAGTTTCCGAACACTCACCCTCGCTTCAGCTGTCTGCTTCCTGTCCCTGCACTATTCAGACCAAATCTACCAAGACAAATTTCCCTCTTGACTCCTAAATAGTGCCATAGTTTGGCATATTTCCCTTTTAGGGTCCTGAGAAAGCTTGGTTACTACTATGTGGAACTGTAATATACTGCAGAATACAAAATTTACCAAGAAAAATCCTTCTCCTCACTCTTAAATAGTGCCATATCTTTCAGGGTCCTGGTAAAGCTGGGTTATTTGCATAATGTAAGGGTAACATTATCCAGGTAGTGTGTACAGATCTATAAGACTTGTAATCCAGCTTTCCCACACTGATGGTTGCCAGATACAGACAGTGACAATGAGAAATCCTTTCTGCCTATATATGCAAACCTGACATTCCCACACCTTGGAAAGCTGGATAGCACATTCTGTAGTGTACTGGTACTATCTAGTATCCCTGCATACAGGAGGTGGTTTTGTAAAAAGCTGCTACGTTTCCAGTACTGTCACGATGCTCTGTCTATTGAATAGTGTATTTGAGTTGTCACTGTGACGTCATGTTAGTGCACATAACCTGATAGCAGCCTGTCACCAACTGAAGATGGGGAGGCAGGGGGGAATGTGGCACTTATATGACTGCAGGGATTCTCCTAAAACTGATTTTTGTAGCAGTTTAAAGATGCCCAAGCAGAAGGACAAACTTTCCTTAGTAGATTATGCTCTTTTCTGACTTTAATGTCCCTTTAAAGGGAACCTGTCACCTTCTTTTTGCTGCTGTCACTGAGGGCAGAATAACGTGGTGACAGACATGCTAATTTCACTAGTCTGTCACTCAACTGCTAATGTATACAGTTGTGTTCAAAATTATTCAACCCCCAATGCTGTAAAGGGTTTTAGGGAATTTAGTGTACATTTGTAATTGTGTTCAGAATGAAATCTTACAAGGACTTTTTAAAGAACCAAATGCAACTAAAATGACATCAATTGTTTTTGTAATACAGAATTCAATGTTTTTTTTGTGATTTCTTCATTGACACAATTATTCAACCACTTAAAGACTACCACTCTTAAGAACAGAGGGTCATTTAAGTGTTTTCGATCAGGTATTGAAAACACCTGTGGATGTCAAGGAGCAGCAATCAAGCATAATAAGCACCAATTAGGCAGATGTAAAATGACTGTGATACTCAGCTCCTTCTAGACATTTACTGGTGTGTTTACAGACATGGTGAAGTCAATAGAATGGTCCAGGAAGACAAGAGAAGAGGTGATTTCTCTTCACAGGAAGGGCAATGGCTATAACTTAAGAAGATTGCAAAGATGTTAAACATACCAAGAGACACCATAGGAAGCATCATTCGCTAATTCAAGGCAAAGGGCACTGTTGAAACGCTACCTGGTCGTGGCAGAAAGAAGATGCTGACTTCGACTGCTGTGCGCTACCTGAAGCGCAAAGTGGAGAAAAGTCCCCGTGTGACTGCTGAGGAACTGAAAAAAGATTTGTCAGATGCGGGTACTGAAGTTTCAGCTCAGACAATAAGGCGCACACTGCGTAATGAAGGCCTCCATGCCAGAACTCCCAGGCTCACCCCCTTGCTGTCTCCAAAGAATAAGAAGAGTCGACTGCAGTATGCCAAAAGTCATGTGGACAAGCCACAAAAGTTTTGGGATAGTGTTCTGTGGACTGATGAAACAAAATTAGAACTGTTTGGGCCCATGGATCAACGCTATGTTTGGAGGAGGAAGAACAAGGCCTATGAAGAAAAGAACACCTTGCCTACTGTGAAGCATGGTGGGGGGTCAATCATGCTTTGGGGCTGTTTTGCTTCTACAGGTACAGGGAAGCGTCAGCGTGTGCAAGATACCATGAATTATTTTCAGTACCAGGAGATATTGGATGAAAATGTGATGCAGTCCGTCACAAACCTGAGGCTTGGGAGACGTTGGACCTTTCAACAGGACAATGATCCCAAGCATACCTCCAAGTCCACTAGAGCATGGTTGCAGATTAAAGGCTGGAACATTTTGAACTGGCCATCGCAGTCACCAGACTTAAATCCGATTGAGAACCTCTGGTGGGACTTAAAGAAAGCAGTTGCAGCACGCTAGCCTAAGAATGTGACGGAACTGGAGGCTTTTGCCCATGAAGAATGGGCGAAGATACCCGTAGATCGCTGCAAGACACTTGTGTCAAGCTATGCTTCACGTTTAAAAGCTGTTATAACTGGAAAAGGATGTTTTACTAAGTACTAAGATTGAATGTCACTTGGGGGTTGAATAAAACTGATAATGATGTGAGCACAGAAAAGACATTTGTGGTTATTTCATTATAAATGTTATGTTGTATTTGTCTGACTTACAAGTGCCTCTTTGATTTAATTGTAAACAAGATGACTGACATGATCAAAATCAATGTCAAACTGGCCAAAACACTCAATTTCAGTGGGGGTTGAATAATTTTGAACACAACTGTAGCAGTTGCCAAGAATTTACAGTTTAATGCTTGCAGTGCATACCTGAGAGGACTCATGGACTGCCAGAGAAGAGCTTCCCCTCTCCCTGCCCACCATCTGATGTTTGACAGATAGAACTGTTGGTGGATGGGGAGAGCAGGAGCTCCTGGATAACATGAAGCTTCTTTGGCAGCTGTGACTCCTCTTAGTGAGGGCATCATAAAGTAGGGGCAGTGCACAGGAGGTAATAGCACAGCACAAGCAGTCCAGCGCCACAGCAACTCTGTGTACCAGCTTATGTGACCTGTACAGTGCTTTATGTCATAGAAGCAATACTACTAGGGGACAATTCCTCTGTAATAAGACAGATATCGGGCAATGACTATTTTCACAGATCTGACATCACTGCAATCTTACCATCCTTTGTTAAAACATAGCATATTTTCCTACATGTCATGTGTAAGTTATATTGGATTGGAAATTTTATACAGTGACATGGTCAGTGACAGTGACTTCGAATTGCACAGAAATTGTTGCATGGTGTTGCAACTAAAACACGACTTTGTAGTCCCAGAGCTCTGTTGAATGTACAAAAAATGACCATAAATATTCATGTGGCGTTTTAGTGAAAATAGCCTTGAAATTGGCCGATGATAAAGGAATCTGATGTGGCTGTCTCAGCAGCTACATCAAGAAATGAATTAATTAAAAAACTATTTTCCTGAGGCAAAAAAGATAGTGACAGTTTGTTTTTGACCCCTTCAGAAACAATAGAATTTAAAATGTTAAAAAATTGTTCTAATATACTAACATTTTAAGTTTGGTTCCATTCCAGTGTTATTAATAACTGGAATCCTTGGCTGTTTTTGTAGTCCAGTACGACATCACCATTGTGGCAATTGATTGTTGTTGTCACATGACTCTGGACTACATGTCATTGCTGTGCCATGACAACAGGAAGATGTAGGACCTTCCTAACTGATTGCAAGGGTACCAAGCAACATAAAAAAAACCTATATATTATTTGATTTTTCATTCAGAATGACTTATGCTGGATTTACATTGCCTGATTGTCAGGCAGAATGTCAGGAACGAATGTTCATACAAATGCTTGATCACTGCATGTAAATGCAGCTCTTCGCCTCCACAGAGGAGCAGATACTTATCGGGAAGAAACAGTTTCTTCCCGATAATCGCCTGCTCCATCAGGCTGTGTAAATGCAGCATGAGAATTCGTTTTCAGCAGTTTTATTTGATTTGTGTCTTAAAGATGTAGAATGACAAGACACAACCCTGATCTCATTTATTTCTAGACAAAGAAGAGAATATGTTCCAGTTTTATTTGCTTTCTTTTGTGATATTGTTAATGGTCTGCCCTGCTGACACAGGATATAAATTACAATGTGAATTCCCAGCTATAAACTGTCCATTTAAATTGTCTACTCTTGGTGACTATAATCTACTTCCATGGGTGCTAACAACTCCCACTAGATTATGCGTGTGAAAAAAGAATATAGATAAAATGCAGTGCAGGCAGCATGTTATAGAGCAGAATGAGCTGAGCAGATTGATATATAGCTTTTGTGGGAAAAGATTTAGTTCTTGTCATTTATAGATTGTCATTTCTGGATTTATAGATTGTCATTTCTGGGTTCAGTTGTACACGGGGGCAGTCTTATCAGTGAGTACCAGCTATCTCTGTATACACACTTACATAGGGAATGCTATGAATCACTGATAGCCACATGGGACATTTTGAGCTCAGAAAGAGCAGCGATTCAAATTGTATGAGATTACAAGTTTTGTTAAATCTTTTCCAACAAAACTGTATATCAATCTGCTCAGCTTCTCCTGCTCTGTAACATACTGCCCGCAGATTGCCCACAGTTTCCATGTCCTGTTGAATACTTACCAACTTTTCAGTTGGTAAAACCGAGGCATATAATACACTCCCTGGGAATGCCCCTGAGCCCACCAGACACACCCACTTATGAACAGGGTTTGTGTTAACTCCACCCACCCATTTTCCCCAGGGACAGGGCGAATTTGCAAGGACTGTCTCTGAAAATCAGGGGCAGTCCCAGCAAATTCGGACAGTTGTCAACTATGCTGTTGTCATCTTGAAAACACAAGCATAGAAACAATTCTAATTAATAAAGTCAAATGCCGAATAGAATGTGTAAAATACTGATTGCCGGTTATCTAGTGCTTGTGCAGTCATGGTTTGATGTTTAGATGAGGTTATAGTTTGTAAAAGAGAATAATTTAGCATACTGCATATAACAACTTCTTAATGATTACACTTATTATCCAATACAAATTTATTCTAAAATGGAATCTAGCTGGATAGATAGATAGATAGATAGATAGATAGATAGATAGGTAGATAGATAGAAATATAGATAGACATAATTTGTGGTCACGTTCCACTATGCTATGGATGACAGATTCTGTTGTTGAAATGGATAAATGTATGTATGACTACACTGTACAATTATCATTACAGAGTTTTTTTGCTCTTATCTATACACACAGGTTTTATACTGGATGAGTATTATGATAATATAACTCCACTCTAAGCAGTGTCATTATCATCATCATCACAGTCAATAATCCATGGTGTGCCATTTCTGAAAAAAGGTAGATTATGTTTTCTAATGTCGTACAAGCTAGATCCAATAGTAGACGTGGCCACATAGCCCTAAAGTCTCACCTATATGTCCTCAACTGACAAGGAGGCTCAGTCAATGTTTTCTGGCAGGCCTAACCTGCCTGCCTGTTCAAGTCCTGGTTAATGGTTGCCATAACTTACCCTTGAAACTATGTAGGGAATACCTCACCATAAAGTCTAGACGTGCACACATAATGTGTCATTTCCTGTATAGGTTCCTGATTAGTTGATGACAACCATTAATCTCGTCTTAATCAGGCTTTACTCTTAGATAAACCCACAAAATGATTGCCTTTGCAGTGTATAGGTGCACTTTAAGAAATATCAAGTATATAGAAACATTTCCATTATTGTAACAACTTACGAGCATCATCAGAAATATGTAAAACAGGATGAAAAAACGATGTTCCACACACTCAATTGACACAAAGAAAATATGAAAATGCTTTATTATGAATGTAAGAAAATGTAGAGCACATATATGATTTTTGTATGACAAAATAAATAAGAATTTCATGAATCATGATGTCTCTTACCCCATCGTTTGGTCTTCAATAGATGCTTGTATGTTAATCTGGACTCACTAAAAACTTTACAAACAAGTCTGGGTCTGTGAGAACAGACCGAAACACATGACATTGTACTTCTGTATGCCTTGTTGATTACATTGTAATTATGGCATTTTTGCTGGTGTGTATTCCTCAAAAAGTCTCTTTTTAATCCAATACAGTACCAACTTTAATAAGGCACTCTAAAAAGTGCTGAAGGTTTATAGACAGAAGATAAAGATACATCAGTCAGTCAGTTGTTTAATCAAGATCCAAAACCCAACAAGATCTGGTGACTTTCATCCTTCTTATTGGCAAGAAGTTTGTTAAGTACAATATTCCAGATTGACAATCCGCAGTGAAAAGTCTAATTTTAGACTTCATCTTGGCAAGTATCATTGTCCATAAGGAACATATTTAGCAGTCAGACTTGACACAAATGACTATGGACTGTGAAATATCATTGCTTGGAAAATTCTTGGGACTGATCACATGTAATTCTAACTTAAATAATTATCATGGATGATTGAAGAACATATTTTATGTGAAGAAGCTATGTGGGATTAAGTCCCTAAATAAATTGATTCTGTACGGATCAGATTATCATTTTACCCTTTATCAACTAGATCCATTATTATCTATCTACAGTGACTATACTTCCATTTAGTTAATGTAATTCAGTGAATTTCTAGCTTGTAAATTACAGCACAAGACTCAATTTGAGTTGCTCAACCTTTAAAAATGTCCCTTGTCTTACATTTGTTTAGTAAATTTTGCTGAGTATCCACCATTAAGTTAACAAAAGATTGTTAGTATCACCCTTATCCCATCTCAACTTGTCCCTAAAATTTCTTTCCTTAGTCTTGTTTAGGCACTTTGATGCTAGAGTAGAATATCTGGAATGCATTTAGAAATTTGGCTTAGACCATAATTGACATTGTTTCCTGTTTTTCTCTACCCTTAATAAGTATGTTAAAATGATCAAGACACTATATACGTCCTCTAAATATATATATAGATATATACAGAATATATATATATATATATATATATATATATATATATATAACACCTAAATATCTATAAATTAATACAAAACATGTGTTTGTTTCATAATCACATTAAGCTGCACTTGACATGCCAAAAGTTCTGATAATAACTAATGTCAATATATAGGTCTTGATGTCTATTAAGAATATTGTCACCCAAATGAAAGCTATAGTAGGTTCTAATTTTTGTCATGCTGACAATAATTTATTATTAATTTGATTTAACCTGGATTTCTTCTTTTAATGTCAATGTATGCTTCCTGTCTTTCATAGAGTGGAGACTATGGCATAATGACCTTTGATGATAAAAATGGGCTGTATATATGTTCACCACACTGCTCACAGATGCCATGAACGATGAAATATAGAAAACTTAATGACATTCATCTTGTTTGACTTTGGTTTCAAGTAATGGCAAATACTGGGAGCTCACCTCATTGGAAGCAATGGAGAAGTTAGGATCTGGAACCAGTATTCCCGGGGAGGAGGAGCTAGCAGTGACATGAGGTGGCCTCATAAACATAAACTCACTAATATCTGAGACTGGGGAGAAACATGTTCTGACCCTTCGATTTGATGGGATATTTCCAGCACAATCCACTCGAACTCCTATTATGGTATTGCAAAGGCTGGGGTGTAGCTGAAAAGTTCCATGAAGCTTGGATCCTGCTACCACAGCTTTCTTTTGATTTTGCCGACAACAGAGAGGAAAATTCTTGTTCTCACATTTGTGAATTTTAATTCCAAGGGCTGCCAAACCAATTAGTGAGATGACGGAAATCACAATCAAACAAACAATCAGATACAAGGTAAGACTAGAAATATTCCTTTTTTTGGAATGGTCTTTTACACCCTGGGAAACTTCTAGGTCTTTGTCTTCTAAAGTCATCATCACTGTTACTGAGGTTGATAAACAGGGTTCTCCCGAATCTTTCACAAGTAGAAGGAGTTCATGTACATTAGGATCAACATCTTGGATTGCACGTTTAGTTCTTATTTCACCAGTTCTCATAACAATGCTAAATAGGGTAGGATCTGTTGCTTCAAGTAAGTTATAGGAAAGCCATGCATTCCTTCCTGAATCATGGTCTACTGCAGATATCTTGCTTACCATAACATTTGGGCCAGTAGAACGTGGAATCTTACATTGAGCAACAGAATTGGCTCCAATTACTGGAAATACAACTACTGGAGAATTATCATTTTGATCTAGAACAAAAACATGTACCACAGTCTTATTTCTAAGAGGTGGAGAGCCAGCATCAGAAACTTCTATCTGAAATTGGAAATAATTAATTCTTTCATAATCTAGAGGAAATTTAAGGTAGACCTGTCCATTTTCGGAATTGATATATATATGAGATGAACTGGCATAGTCCTCTTTAGGGTTTTGTAATATGGAATAAGAGAGACGTGAATTCTGGTCCAAGTCTGGGTCCGTGGCAGAAACAGTACAAAGTAACTCACCAGCTTTGTTATTTTCTTCCACAAAGACTTCGTAAACCGGTTCAACAAACTGGGGGGTGTTATCGTTCACATCAGAAACTGAAACCGATATAATTTTCACAGTGGAAAGAGGGGGATTCCCCATATCCTTTGCCGTAATGGTTATTTGGTATTCAGAAACACTTTCGCGGTCTAAGTTATCACTCGTAATCAAAGAAAACTGGTGCTCAAAATCCTCCCTGACTGTGAAAGGAAGATTCTTGTCTACCTGGCACTGTACCCTGCCATTATCACCATGATCTTTGTCTTTTATGGTGATTACGGCAACTACTGTCCCAGCTGGTGAGTCTTCTGGGACCGAACTAGAAAATGCACTTATAGTCATTTCAGGAGTATTGTCATTTACATCAATAATATGGACAATTACGCTGCAATGCTCTTCCATAATGGGGCTTCCTTTATCTCTAGCCTCAATATCAATCTCATAAACTGAAATCTCTTCAAAATCTAAATTCCCAAGTACTCGGATTTCACCAGTTTCTGAATTAAGCTGAAAAATATTGCTTAAGGCTTCTGAGTTGTGGCTGCTAAAAAAGTATTCAATTTCTCCATTAGGCCCTTCATCTAAATCTGTGGCATTAAGTTTTATGACTAGAGAGTTTTTAGGGGCATTTTCTTTTAGCTGGACATTATAGGAAGGCTGATCAAATGCTGGGTGATTATCATTGGCATCTAGGACAATAATTGTGATCTTCATGGTGCTTGATCTGCATGGTACCCCACCATCCTCTGCTTTGAGTACCAGATGGTGGACTGCTGTCTGTTCCCTATCCAGAGCCTTTTCCAGAACTAATTCTGGAAATTTGCTACCATCAGTGCGTTTTTTAACAATGAGAGCAAAATTTTCACTTGGGCTAAGATGGTATTCCTGCAATGCATTAGAACCAATATCTGGATCCTGTGCATTTGGAATTAAAAACCTAGCACCGGGGGATGCCAACTCATTTATTTTTAAAGTCAGCTCTTCACTCTGGAATCGGGGTGAATTATCATTTATATCTAATATCTCAACCTCAATCCTGTACACTTCTACTGGATTCTCTATTGCAAATTTTAGATTTAAAATACATGTAATACTCTGTCCACAAAGCAGCTCCCTGTCTATTCTGTCATTCACCAATATGGCTCCATTGTTTACATTTATAGAGAAATATTGGGAATCGGAATCAGAAAGTACCTGGAGATTAGCAGCTACTAGTTTTGCCACATCCGTTCCAAGATCCTTAGCGATATTCCCAACAATTTCACCCCTGTTTAGCTCCTCAGGGATAGAGTATCGGAACTGTGCATATGTAAGGGTTACAAGCAGCCACAAAGGAAGGAGATGCAGAATTCCTACTTGCAAAACACGGTAACCTGCTGGATGAATCATTGCAGAAAAGCCTTGTCTGAAAGCCGTCCCTTTTCCCCTCAGCACATCTTGAATACAGAGCAGCTAATCCTTTGGAAAAAAAGAAGGATGCAGTCAAGGTTGTTTTGTAATTTCTTTTTCCATCAGACAAGAGAGGCTAAGGTAAAATCTAGCTGGCAACAGAAAGGAAACGAAGGAGGAGCATGTACATAGCAGCCATTGAATTGTATGCAGCACTGCATTGGCTCAAGATATGTTTTAGTATATCCAATCACCGCCTGGAAAAATATTTTCTACATATGAAAATAAGTTACGGATGATCCAGTAAAGCAAATTGAAATTTCAACACTGCATGTTGTGAATGTTGAAAGATGCAATTCTAATTTTGAAAAAAATAAATAAAAATGAAGCATTGTTGAATTCATGTCAGAATGGATTGCAGAGTAACCCTTTGTCTGCTGACATGAGGTTTGCCTGTGTTGAAAGGGGCGTGGAATGCCTAGCGTCTGCATTGAATGGAACATTTCTTAGATGTAGTATTGTCTATTAAGCAGTATGTGCATACAAGTGAGAAAAAAAATCCTGCAGCTAGTGACGGAAGGCAGGAGCTGGGAATGGAAAGAGAGGGCTTCATAATTTATAATGTGTTTTGGAAACAGTAGAAAACATTACTCCCACAACACAATCTGCCTTTCTAGTGCACAGAGCTAATTAAAATAACATTGGAAGTACTTTCCAAGTGTCAGCCATGCAACAGTCTATCTCTTAAATGACTAATACCAGCTCTTCACTTGCTGCTAACAATTTGCTAACACAATGCACAAGAAGTACACAAGACATATGGAACATTTCCATAAAAAAGCCACACATTCTCTAATTTCAATGTATTTATCAGCGATTGACACTAAACTTCCTGCTCTTACAGTTTCAAAGTAAGACTGACAACCTTAGAACCAGCTGTCTTTCTATAGTCCAGCATATTGCAATGGAAACGGCTCTAAATACAATGAATATAAAATATAGTCCATATAGCACTATTATATTCCACAGCGCTGTACAGAGAGTGGACTGACGTCAGTAGAAATCCTTCTCACTCATCCCAGAAAAATTATAGATTACTACTTATATCTACTAATCAGTCCTAATACCAGCTAGTTACCCAGAGAAACCTAGGAATACTTGCCATTTTAATCATGCATGGAAAACTATCACTGTATATCCATAATAATCCAGAAGAAATATTCACAGGACCACAACCGATCACAATTTGCTGCGTAAGATCCTGGCATTGTTTTACAGAGCTTATTAAATCCTGTACTTCTCTTCTCAACCTGCAACTGTGTTTCTCTAGAGTAGCTGTTCTTTGACAGTGTTAATGGCAAGAAAGGAGGGGAGTGATCCATCCATTCACTGCGAGAAGGGGAGAGAACAAAGAGAGAATTGGACACAATGCCACTACCCTGCACCCATCAGTTCAGTACAGACTTGAATGATCATATGATTTTCTAAATCATATAGATTGGGCTTTGAATACACAGATAACAGTATAGATTCAATTTGATCATCATTGCCTTGTTATCATTGAGGTATGCCTTCATTTTTACTACAAGAAACTGCATAATTAGCTTCACCCTGAGGTCCATTCAGGTGTTTGCAGCCCCTGGACCTCAAAAGATCCTATGATGATCGAAGTTCAGTTCAGTACAACCATAGTATGGACAGTAAAATGCATGATAAATACAGCCATCTAAAACCAGCCCATACAGTACACGTCAGATAAAAGTCATCCAAATCTGTTGTTTTTAGTGGGTTAGGATGATGATCTCATGCATATGGGGGACTTCCTTCTATTCTCTGATGATAAATTTAAAAGTAAAGAGGGATCGGAAATGGTAGCAATGGGAAATGTTCAGCTGATACCTATCTGTATAGCTGGCTTAGAAATGCTTTTCGGGATTGTTTACTTACATAAAGGAGAGCTGTTGACAGCACTGCTGAACCACAAAAATATTACATTCCTCACCAATGGACAAAAAGTTGCTATAGGACCCCAAAACTGTACAAGGAGTCTCAGGGGTCAGGGTAGTCTAAGTGGTCACTATGCAAGATGGAGCAGGAGAAAAGACATTGCAGAAGGAGTGGTGGCAGTGGACAATGTAATGTAGAGTGGTGAAAGGCTAGGGAAGGAGGGAGAGCATACAAGGCAGTAATGATCAAAACGTTTCCATTTCTTGAAATCCTTTGCTAATCTTTGCCATGGAAGAATTGGCCCTATTTTTAATATTTGCTCCATGATATCTGGCTGCGCCCATGGATAAGCAGTATACCGGTATGTTAGTATTAATACAATATTGACCTGATTCTAAAGCTGGCCACACAAATTATACTTCAGGTTAGACTCTAATGTGTGTGGGGAGCTTCAGACTCCCGCCCGACAGATGATGTAGACAGCTTTAGTCATCAGGTTAGGATAATGGGATTCTCAGATTCTATGCATACTCTCAGATCATCCTCACAGTACAATCCTTCACAACCAGTACAATTGCAATTGAAAAATAGTGGTCAAGAGTAAAAGTTCCCTAGTGTATCATGTGACTATAAATCAGCTAAATTGTGCCTTGTGTGCATTTTGGCCAGTCTGGTTAGACTTGCACAAAAAAATTAACTATCAAATTATAAATAATACATAAGGATTTTCCCCTATTGGCTAACCTAGAGCCTTATTTTTATATTATGTCAATCAGATTAAGTAACATCTAGTGAACATGACACTGTCAGTTGGTTGACTTCACTTAAAGGGGTTGTGCCACAAAAAATATTCTACAGTTTTCAAACCGGTACCTGAAACTGAATACTTTTGTAATTGCATGTAATTAACAATTTAGCATAGCCACTGAGTTGGGACTGGGTCACATCACCGTTATAAATTCCATTATTGCTTTCCATCATAACATGGAATAAAATAATGGAATTCATAAGATGGAATTCAAAATGAAAACCTTTTGAGGCACTCTGTTTTGATCCGTCATAATAAAGGTCTATGGGCAAGCATAACGAAACCGCCTGGTTTCCGTTATGCAGGACGGAAAAGAAAGTCCTGTTGACAGCACTTTCTTTTCTGTCCTGCATAACGGAAACCAGACGGTTCCAAGATCTCACGCTACATTTTCAATCAAGATGGTGGCGGACGATTATTCGCTATTAAATGGATGAGGTAAGTATGATATTTTTTATGATACACTGTAACATCAGTGTCACATTCCGTGATCAGGTATGAACGCGGCATCATCAACATAAAAACATGATTTAAACAATAGGTAATTTTCTGAGGACACATTCCATTTAAATGAATTGATTAGTAAATTTAAATGTAGGATACATATTCATCGTACAAACTGCTCAGGGAAGGCAACTAATATGACTGCAATGCTAGCAAAAGACATCCACAAGGGTGGAGGAGACCTCTTCTGGTTAGGAGTGGTAATTACAATGTTTGCATTGTATTATATTACTCCAGAGCCTTGAATTAAAGGGGTTGTTCGCTTTATTTATATTGATGACCTATCATCAGGGTAGGTCATTCATATTAGATCAGCAGCGGGCCGATACCCTGCATGGAAATAAAGCAGCGCTGGTACAAGTGCTGCCTTAATTGTTTAGCTTCTCACTGTCGCAACTGCAGTATTCTAACAAAAAGAAGAAAGGATGTTGACTAGGTGGAGATGTGTGGAGCCCAAGCTGTTCCCTCGTGCAGAGATCAAGGGAGCCTTCCGGAAGGCTCCAAGGCTAGGAACATACTGAATCTCCTATAGGCCACAATGTTAAATAATTGTAGTCTTTAGAAGAAATGACCAGACAATCGCATGTTCAAGTCGAAGACTTGAAAGAAGTGAAAAAAAGTAAAAAAACAAAACAAAATTTTTTAATCACCCTTCTTTCCCCATATTCAAAATAAAAATAAATGCAAATCAAATCATTGGCATCATGATGTACAAAATGCCTGTGCTATTAACCCATAGGATGCCAGTGCCGTACATGTAAGGCGCTGAAAATCAAGTCTGAAATCCAAGCGCCGTACATGTAAGGCGGGCTAATTGGGCGGGTGCAGGAGCTGCATCTGCCCGATCAGTGGCAGGGGTCTGGCAGTCACTGATAGCCGGACTCCTGCTGTATGCGCCAGCATCGGTGAAAACACTGATGCTGGCACATTAACCCTTGAATCTCACGGTCAACGCTGACCGAGACACGTGCGGGATCCTGCCGGGTGCGGGGTGGCCATCGGGTCCCCGCGCTATCGTGGCTGCCTTCTGTGACAGCCTGTGAGATCCAGCTCCCTGGATCTCACAGGCAGGAAGCTGTAAGTGCATTACATTGTGTAATACACTTACAGCCAATGCATTACAATACAGAAGTATTGTAATGCATTGTAAAGGGGATCAAACCCCCAAAAGTTGAAGTCCCAGAGTGGGAAAAAAAGAAAGTGAAAAAAGAAGTTAAAACAATTTAGTTTTACAAAAAATTAAAAGTTTCAATAAAAAAGCGTCCTTTTCCCAAAATTAAAGTAAAAAAAAAATAGTAAAAAATAGACAGTATGGGTACATATTATGTGCGTTGTGTTTATGTTCACATGAAGCATCTAACAGGTTAAGATGGCAGAACTGGTGCTAACTCCAGTCCTGCTAGATTCAGCAATATATAGCTGACACCAACAGCTGATGGCACAGCTTCAACCTTTACTGCCTGTGCCATAACTGCTCTACACATCTATGTAGCAGAGCAAGAAGAGGTCTTACAATACATAATATATGTGTGTGTATAACATATAAATATATATATATATATACACACATATAATATTACATAGACATATGCGTGAGATTCTGAGGGGGGTTCAGTACCTCCTACCTCCCATTGCCTTTTTAGAAATAGGCTATTAGTAATTAGGCAATGAAGGGCAGGGACTGAACTCCCCCTTCAGAATTTAAAGCATATGTCTATGGGGGGCTGCTGTGTGGTAAGCAGCGAATAGTGTTTTGTGTGAGTATATATATATATATATATATATATATACACACACATACACACACATTAGTATATATACATACACACCAATGACCCAGTGTAAACTAACTATGTCCTTCCTTCCACCCTGCAGCACATGCACGGTCTGTCTGCTGTGCGATGTGGGATGCTGGAGATCCCTGCCGGGGCCGCTCTCTCTCACACAGCTCGGCTGCTGCTAAACCTGTAATGATGACAGGTACATCCTGCAGGAGAAGCAGCAGCAGGGCCTGTTTTAGACAAAATGTTGGCCCTGGGCAAAATCAGAAGGGGGGGGGGGGGCCCACATCATGTAGTAATGTGCTAAAAACACAGTCTGAAAACCCCAGCCAATCAATCAGATGTTTGAGGAGACGGAGCGTGCTGTTCACTGCTGCTGTCCCATAGGCATATAGCAGCAGGGCAGGAAGAGAGAAGGGAGACGGCATGTGCGGACAGCGCTCGCCAACTCCTCATACAGCTGATTGGTGGGAGTGCCGAATGTCAGACCTCTGCCCCTCTTCAAGCTACCCCCAATACTGTGCCTGTTCCGCTCCCCCCATGTCCACAAACACTATACTATACTATACACCCAGACTGCCCTCATTAGTAATGGTGCCCCTAAGGCCTTATGAACACGGCCGTGCACGGACCGTGGTATCCCTGCCTGGAACCCAGCTGAAAGCAGGAGCGCCCAGCGTCATTGGTTGCTATGACGCCGTGCGCTTCATGCCGCCGCTGGACTACGTAATACACTCGTACACTCGCTCCCGCTGTCAGCTGGATTCCAGGCAGGGATACCACGGTCCGCGCACGGCCGTGTTCTATGGCTGTGTGCATGAGGCCTAATAGTGATAATACTCCCCATTAGTGGCAATGCCCTCCATATTGCGTCAAATAATAATGACGCCCCTACAGTACCCTAGTAATAATAATATACCCAAAATTCTCCCAGTGGCTCTAATGTCCTCCTGTAGTGCCCCCCACTAGTTCCAATATATATTGCTTCCCCCCATAGTGCCTTAGATTGCAATGATATCATTGCGGCTTCTTGCTCAGTTCTAACAGCCTGAGGCTTGGGAAGTTGGATGGCCATGAGTCCGTCCCCCTTAATGGTGGTGCCCTAGGCGGATGACTACACTCCCCTATCGATCGTCCCGGCCCTAATTCAGAGCACATTACTGCAGGAGGTATAACAGGAGAGGACTAGAACTCCCAGCATGTCTAAGCCATTATTATTTAATATCAGAGCACATTATAGGGGGACGTACAAGAGGATGGGACTACATCTTCTAGTATGCCCAAGCCGTTATTATGTAATATCAGAGTACATTATAAGAGGAGATATACAACTCCCAGCATATCCAGGGTGTTGTAATGTACCCTGATATTAAATAATAATGGCCTGGACATGCTGAGAGTTGTAGTTCTCTCCTCTTATACCTTCTCTTGTAATGTACTCTGATTACATAACAAGCTGGATATGCTGGGAGTTGTAGTCCTCTCCTCATACCTCCTCTTGTAATGTACCTAACATGAGGTATAAGTGGACTACAACTCCCAGCTTTCCCTGGCACTTACATTGAATTCATACTTCTTCACATGGATGGCTGGGCTTCATGGTCACATAATGGTGAGGTCATCACAGGTCCTTCATCCCCTCTGATGAGTTCTGCCTGCTGCCTCTGACATTATTGCAGGTCCTGTCAGCACTGTAGTAATGATTTCTATGTGAGGGAGGGGACCTTACAACACCCCCCCACCACCCCACCCACCGGCCCTGAACAGCAAAGTAAGTCAGACTAAACGTTTTGGCAGGCAGCTGCACTGGCAGGAAAGAAGGGAGCAGTGTACTCAGGTCACAAAAGGGGCAGGGCCAATCAGCCTGGCCAGGCCCTTTAAACTCACGGCCCCATAGCAGCCGCGTGGTCTGCCTCTATGGTGGTCTGCCTCTAGTGCTCTCAGACTATGGAGACACTAAAACATGATTTTTTGTTTCAAAAATTATATTATTGTGTAAAACTTAAATAAATGAAAAAAAAGGATACATATTAGGTTTTGCCACGTCCGTAACAACCTGCTCTATAAAAATATCACATGATATAACCCCTCAGGTGAACACCGTAAAAAAATAATAATAAAAAAATCGATTTTATCACCTTACATTACAAAAAGTGTAATAGCAAGCGATCAAAAAGTCATACACACCCAAAAATACTGCCAAACAGTCATCTCATCCGGCAAAAATGTTACCCAACCTAAGACAATCGCCCAAAAAATAAAAAAAAATATGGCTCTCAGACTATGAAGACACTAAAATATGATTTTTTTTGTTTCAAAAAGATATTATTGTGTAAAACTTAAATAAAAAAGTATACATATTATGTATTGCCACGCCCGTAACGACCTGCTATATAAAAATATCACATGACCTAACCCCTCAGATGAACACCGTAAAAAAAATATAATAATAACGGTGTAAAAAAAGCAATTTTTTTGTCGCCTTACATAACAAAAAGTGTAATACCAAGCAATAAAAAAGTCATATGAACCACAAAATCATTCCAATCAAACTGTCATCTCATCCCGCAAAAAATGAGATCTTACCTAAGACAATCGCCCAAAAAATAAAAAAACATGATTTTTTAGTTTAAAAAATGCTGTTATTGTGTAAAACCTCAATAAAAAAGGCATGCATATTAGGTATGGCCGCATCCGTAAGAACCTGCTGTATAAAAATATCACATGAACTAACCCCTCAGATGAACACCAAAAAAATATATAATAATAACGGTGTAAAAAAAGCAATTTTTTTGTCACCTTACATCACAAAAAATGTAATACCAGGCAATCAAAAAGTCATATGTACCCTAAAATAGTACCAACAAAACTGCCACCTTAACCCGTAGTTTCCAATATGGGGTCATTTTTTGGAATTTCGACTCTAGGGGTGCATCAGGGTGTCTTTAAATGTGACATGGCAACTTAAAATTATCCTAGTGAAAACTGCCCTCCAAAAACCATATGGCGTTCCTTTCCTTCTGCGCCCTGCCGATTGCATGTACAGCAGTTTACGACCACATATTGGGTGTTTCTGCAAACTACAGAATCAGGGCAATACATATTGAGGTTTGTTTGGCTGTTAAACTCTTGCTTTGTTACTGGAAAAAATGGATTAAAATGGAAAATCTGCCAAAAAAGTAAAATTCCGAAATTTCATCTACATTTCCCTTTAATTCTTGTGGAACACTTAAAGTGTTACCAAAGTTTGTAAATTCAGTTTTAAATACCTTAAGGGGTCTTTTTTCCAAAATGGTCATTTTTGGGTGGTTTCTATTATGTAAGCCTCACAAAGTGACTTCAGACCTGAACTGGTCCTTAAAAAGTGGGTTTTAGATTTGCGCATGGGCGTAGCTATAGGGGGTGCAGAGGTAGCAATCGCTACCGGGCCCAAGAGCCTGAGGGGGCCCAAAGACCCTTGTGCCGCATAAGAAGACACACAAAGCACTGAGGGAAGGGGGGCCCAAGCTGAACTCTTGCACCAGGGCCCATGAGCCGTTAGCTACGCCCCTGGATTTGCGTCTAAACTTCTAAGCCTTCTAATGTACCCAAAAAATAACATGGCATTCACAAAATGATACAAACATAAAGTGGACATATGGCAAATGTAAAGTAATGACTATTATATGAGGTATCACTATCTGTTTTAAAAGCAGAGAAATGTAAATTTGGAAAGTTGCGAATTTTTCAAATTTTTTTGAAAAAATATTGACTGAAATTTACCACTATTATGAAGTACAGTGTGTCACAAAAAAAACATCTCAGGATGGCTTGGATAAGTAAAAGCATTCCAAAGTTATTACCACATAAAGTGACACATGTCAGATTTGCAAAAATCGGCCTGGGATTTAAGGTGAAAAGTTGCCCGGTACTGAAGGGGTTAAAATACAAATGTATGTATCCCATAATGTGAGAGCATAATAACATACCACAAAAAATGCACCTAGTCTTTCTATGCAGAATAGAGTTTCAGATCATTTAGCATCATTTTGTAATAAGTATTTGCATTTATGTGTAGCAGACTGCATTTTTCTTTACAGTGGGATACCACAAAAAAAAAAAAACATTGCGTAATATATGCTTTTGTAATGTTGTCACCAATCGCTGTAAGAAGTATAACTTGGAGGTCTAAAACAGGGAATACCCCAGGTGTATTTTTCCAACATACAAATGTGAACAGAGCCTATCACTAGGAACTAGACTATTTGGCAATGTGTCTGGAAAACCATTGAGTCTCCATGATTGCTATGTGGTGCACTGATGGGCTGCCAGGGGTCCAGGGGTCCAGGGGTGTGAATTTAACTGGGAATTTAAAGTGGCCATGGAAAAAAACTCAAAGTGCCCCTACAGTATGTTGTAAGCAGGTCCAGATTGACAGAAGGCAGGGCCCTACAGAACCAAATGCCACAGTTCATCACAAACTAATGCCCCAGTGGAACAAAATACCTCCCCAGAAGCTGCCTGTCTGTGGTGGCCACAGCCAACTACCACATTCAATTCTCCTACTACAGTTGCCTCAGAATGGTAATACAGTTAAATTCAGGAGGCAGAAGGGTACTTGCCACCAACAAGGTACATAACTGGTTGATGCTTAACTCTGGGAGCATAAGCTTATGGCTACCTGACTGGTGGCCATGAGGTGGACTCAGATGGGCCCTTGGGCATCGACCCACCAGGAAGTTTCCCTGTGGGGTTTATGGCCAGTCCACTTGAGCAGGGGTCCATCTCTCTCTGTCAAACTCCTTAGATCCCTTGGTCACTGCTAGAGACACCATTATGTCCTATTGCACGAAGAACAACATGATTGGGAGGCATTGAACATTATGCTAATTTTACTAAGTAAGGCCAGACGATAAAACATGTTTCTTTTTGTTATATTATGTTATTTTCTGATGTCTTTACTCTGGTTACTATGCATGCCAGAGCTACATTCACATCCTTGTACCATCTGATCCCACTGATTAACCGCTTCACGACTGCCCATTGACTATAAACGTCCTTGGGCTGGTCGTTTATCTCTAAATGGACGTTTCTGAACGTCCATTCAGAGATTGCAGCTGCCAAGCGGGGTGCCTGTTGTCAGTGACAGCAGGGCACTCCAGAGAGAAGGCAGGGACAGATCCTCAACGAGCGCTGTGAATACAGATCAGGAAGAGCTATACGCTTTCTGTCCTGGCCCTGGTCATGTGACCGTCGGCCTGGTGAGTGCAGAACTCAATCAGCCCTGCACTGAGGTTATACGGCATAGTATTATGGGGGGTGTATTTACCCTGTAACTGGGGCTACTATGTCAGCCCCAGTTACAGGAGAAATCAATAGTGAAAATAAAATAAAAAATGTTAAGTTAAACGACCCCCAGAGGTCTTGTATGACCTTATGGAGGACACAAAGTGTAAAATAAAAAATAAAAAAATAAAAAATAAAGTGTTTTATAAAAAAAGGGTTTCACATGTAAAAAGAAACCAATTAAGTAATAAAAAAATGGTAAAAATAGAAAAAAAAATACACATATTTGGTTTGCCACGTCCATGATGGCCGACTCTATAAATATATCACATGATCCACCCCGTCCGATAAACATCTTTTTTTGTTTCAAAAATGCTATTATTGCGTTAAAGTGAAAAAAATAAAAAAGCATACATATTAGGTATCACCGCGTCCGTAACAACCATTAATATAAAAATAGCACATTACCTAACCCCTCAAGTGAACACCGTAAGAAAAAAAATAAAAACAGTACCAAAAAGCCATTTTTTGTCACCTTACATCACAAAAATTGCAACACAAAATGGCTTATGCCCTCCCCCCCCAAATAGTACCACCTCATCCTGCAAAAAATGAGACCCTAACTCAGGCAATCAGTCAAAAAAATAAAAAAACTATGACTCTCAGACTATGGAGACACTAAAATATGATTTTTTTTGCTTCAAAACTTCTATTATTGTGTTAAAGTGAAATAACAACCTGCTCTATAAAAATATCACATGACCTAACCCCTCAGGTAAACACCTTAAAAAAAATAAAAAAAATAAAAACAGTGCCAAAAAAGCAATTTTTTGTCACCTACCATCACATAAAGTGCAACACCAAGCGATTAAAAAGGCGTATCCCCCCCAAAATAGAACCAATAAAACTGTCAATCACTGAACATAGGAACGTTGTGAGGGAATAGTTAAAACTACTTCTTTATTGAAATGTCTAAAAAGGGGGAAATGGACATACAAACATGAACAAAGAGGGACCTACTTCCTCTAAGACACTCCCAATTGACAATTCAAGTCCACATCAATCTGAGCGACCAAAATCTGACACCACCTGGTCAGTTTAGAGCACACAGACTTCCGTGTGCTGGATCGCTCAGGTGTGGAAACAAGTCAGTTTGTTTAATATTAGTCCACCAATACACCCCCTACTAATCTGGTACTGACCATTGAGCACCTGTAGGTGTATGTGCATCATCTGTTGTGCATGCACAAGGGGTGTATATGCTCAGTGTAAAAGTGTTGAGGCTCAATACCACAACGTGCCTATTCAATATTTGGCACCTAAGTGTAGCTTGCCCATATACTAGCGTGCCCAGACTCAGCAGTCACCTACAAGTAACTCAATGTAAGTGTCCACTGTAGGTGTGGTGCCGTTGCTACTGCTGACTGCTATGTGAGCAACAATCCTGAAGGACTATATTTTGGGCAAAGCAAACAACAATAGAGGCTTGGTATGAGCGACATATTTGATAAGTATCCGACTGCAATCATCAGGTGGCCGAAAACCACCAAACCACTACTGATGTGCAGTCACTAATCAAATAATGAGACCTGGCTGTTGTAATACACTATTGTGCCCCCATTGTTAGCTTGACGCGTTTCACCATATTAGGCTCGTCAGCAGTGGCGGATCCAGAGCCTGGTCTCGGGAGGGGCACTTCCGGCAATCGATATGCCCCTTCTCCGATCACTACAGAAATACAGCGCCCCACTTACCTCTTACATCCAGTGATGTCTCCTTTTATGTAGATGTTTTCTTTCCTCATCTTCTCCTTTCAGACCTTCAGACCAGACCACCAGTTTTCGTGTCTGCAGTTTGACAAAAAAAAAAAATCAGTTTACTACTTTTCCATCCTCCTCCCATCTTCTGGACAATTCATCCTACTACCCCCAATACTGTGCCGCTGTGGTGCCCAATATTATACTGCAGAAACAGATAATACCCCTGATAATACTAGCCCCCCATATAAAATACCCCTTCTTTGTGGCCTCAGTAGATGTCCCCATAGTGTCCCCCAATAATGTGCCAGTAAGAGGTGCCCCCATAGATCCCCCCAATCATGTGCTAGTGAAAAGTGCCTCTCCCCCTCCCCCATCATGTGCCAATAACAAGTGCTACTTTTCCCTCTCCCCCCTCATGTGCCAGTAATAAGTGCCAGTCTCCTATCCCCCTATTGTGTGCCAGTAACAAGTGTCTCCTTCCTCTCTCCCCCATCATGTGCCAGTCTCCCCCCACTCATGTGCCAGTCTCCCCCCACTCATGTGCCAGTATTAAGTGCCACTCTCCTCTCTCCCCCCATCATGTGCCAGTCTCCTCTCCCCCCGCCCTCATGTGCAGTGCCACTCTCCCCCAACATTTGCCACTCTCCCCCCCATTGTGCCAGTAATAAGTGCCACTCTCCCCCCCATCATGTGCCAGTCTCCCCCCCCCACTCATATGTCAGTGATAAGTGCCACTCTCCCCCCCATCATGTGCCAGCCTCCTCTCTGCAACCCCCCCTTCCATGTGCCAGTGATAAGTGCCACTCTCTCCCCCTTTATGTGCCAGTCTCCCCTACCCCCCTCATGTGCCAGTGATAAGTGCCACTCTCCCCATCATGTGCCAGCCTCCTCTCTGCAACCCCCCTTGCATGTGCCAGTGATAAGTGCCACTCTCTCCCCCTTCATGTGCCAGTCTCCCCTACCCCCTCATGTACCAGTGATAAGTGCCAGTCTCCCCCACTCATGTGCCAGTCTCCCCCACTCATGTGCCAGTAATAAGTGCCACTCTCCTCTCTCCCCATCATGTGCCAGTCTCCTCTCCCCCCGCCCTCATGTGCAGTGCCACTCTCCCCCCATCATGTGCCAGTCTCCTCTACCCCCCCATGTGCCAGTGATAAGTGCCACTCCCCCATCATGTGCCAGCCTCCTCTCTTCAACCCCCCTTCCATGTGCCAGTGATAAGTGCCACTCTCCCCCCATCATGTGCCAGTGATAAGCGCCACTCTACCCCCCATCATGCGCCAGCCTCCTCTCTGCACCCCCCTTCCATGTGCCAGTAAAATTGTCCATAATAATAAAAAAATAAACACTTATACTTACCTACATGCAATGCGATGTAGGCCTCTTCCGGCCTGTGTCCCGCTTTGCACTGCTCAGGTGACGCAATGACGTAATCGCGCCGCCTGCATCGGCCTCTGATAGGCTGCCGGCACAAGGCCCGCAGCCTATCAGAGGAACAGGGAAGGGAGATACCTCTCCCTCCCCTACTGCAGCACAGCCATCTGTATCGCTGTCCACAGTGGAACCACTCATCTCCTTGTGCCCTGCCGCCGCCGCCACTTCTGCACTCATTCTCCGTTGCCCCCCCTCTGGATCCACCAATGCTCGTCAGGAGCAGTGTGTGGGGATGGACGAACAAAATATAAGAGCTGCCGCCCCCCGTCCAGAGGCCGCGGCAAACAGCACTAGAATGGCCGTATGCAGCCGTGAGGACGCACGGCGTAAGAGGAGGAAGCCCCTCCCCCGACCGTATCAAGCCCCTAGGACGGCCAATCAGAGGGCGCAGGGCGCGGCTAATGCCGCAGCTCCAACCCAACCTCTTGCCCGCCCCCTCCATGGAGCGATCACGTTGGGAGTGTCAATACACACTGTCATCTAGTGTAGAATGACAAGACGGCGTTAAGAATAAATGTGGCAGCGTGGCATCAGCGTGCAGGGGGAAAGGATGATTACCATACAAATACATATCGCATGTAGCAGATGAAATACTGAACTACATGCGAATATATATATATATATATACAATGTTCGCAATACATGCAGCACTGGTGTCCTATTATATGCTCAAGACAGAGCAAAAACTGCCCTAGCATACATTAAAAGGGTAGTGATGTTTGCCTACCCCTGATGGATGTATGGTGTGCCGCACAAATGGTCACTTGTGGAAATATGGCATATAAATGGAGGTAGCGCAATTAACAATTGTCAATGTTACAATTGTCAATGTTACATTAAACAAATGAAGGAGTTGTACTCATTAAGGCCCTGTGGTTGAACCGT
This sequence comes from Bufotes viridis, assembly GCA_033119425.1. NCBI lineage: Eukaryota > Metazoa > Chordata > Amphibia > Anura > Bufonidae > Bufotes > Bufotes viridis. The sequence continues at coordinate 387,936,357 of CM065590.1, forward strand.
GCGCAGTCTAAATATCCACTGCACCTCCTTTTGCAGCAGCTTCCTGTCAAAATCTCCACCTCTGGGGGACCTTCTGACCACTTCAATTCCCTGAAACTTGATTGCGTCTGTACTGCCATGATGGTATGTGGATTAGAGATGTCCAGAACTATTCGCCGGCGAACAGTTCCCGGCGAACATCGCTTGTTCGCGTTCGCCGCGGTGGGCGAACATATGCGATATTCGGTCTGCCCCCTATACGTCATCATTGAGCAAACTTTGACCCTGTACCTCAAAGTCTGCAGACACATTGCAGCCAATCAGCATACCCTCCCAGACCCTCCCACCTCCTATCAAAAAGCAAGGACGGCAGCCATCTTAGATTCATTGTGAAGCTGCAGTGTTAGTTAGAGAAGGGAGAGTACTGCTGCTGCTGAATTAATAGGGAAAGCATTAGCTAGGCCAGTGTTCTGTGTCCACTCCAGTCCTCAAAGACTCATCTGCTGTAAGGACAGCGTCCTGACAGCACCCCAAAAAGCCCTTTTTAGGGCTGGTACATCAGTCTGCTTTTATTTTATTTTTCCATATATATATATATTGCAGTTGCCTGCACGTGTGTGAGAGGCCACAGGCCCACGGACTGTACTGTGTGCACACCACTTATATAGGGCGGCACAGTACCTTGCAGATAAAAAAAGTCATTTAATTTTTCCTCTGTAATATAATTGCAGTTGCCTGCCAGTGTGTGTCAGACCCACAGACTGTACTGTGCCCACTGCCCACCACTCATATAGGGTGGCACAGTACCTTGCACACATAGTACCACTATTTAAAAAAAAAAATGACAGGCAGAGGCAGGCCACCCCGCAGGGGCCATCGTGGTCATGGTGCTGTGATTTCCTTTGGCCCTAGAATAATGCCCAGTGTTCAGAGGCCATGTACCCTAACTCGAAAAATTCTGAGGACATAGTTGACTGGCTTACACAGAACACCCTGCTTCCTTTGCTGAGTTATCAGATACAAGTAAAGCGGTTGATGATGACGATGTGTCCGTGGATGTCACGTGGGTGCCCGCTCGAAGAGAAGAAGAACAGGGGGAAAGTTCAGATGGGGAGACAGAGAGGAGGAGGAGATGAGTTGAAAGCAGGGGGAGGTCGTTGCAAGGAGCTAGTGGCACAGTCAGACAGCATGTATCGGCACCCGGGGTCAGCCGGACAGCACGCCAATCAACGCATGCTGTTGCCACCACCAGAATGCTGTCATTGCAAAGCTCAGCAGTGTGTCATTTTTTTGTGTGTCTGCCTCTGATAACAGCGATGCCATTTGCAACCTGTGCCAAAAGAAAGTCCAACACCCACCTAGGTACAACTGCTTTGCGAAGGCACATGATCTCACATCACAAACGCCTATAGGATCAACACATGAGTACAAGCAGCACACAAACTCAAAGCCACCATCCTCCTACTGGTCCAGCATCTTTAGCCACGTCAACCACTGCTGTCCTCCTTGCCCCCTCTCAACCACCCACCACTCCGCCTCTCCCCTTCAGCAGTTCCTGCTCATCTGCCCACAGTCAGGTGTCTGTCAAGGAAATGTTTGAGCGTAAAAAGCCAATTTCACAGAGTCACCCCCTTGCCCGGCGTCTGACAGCTGGCCTGTCGGAACTCTTAGCCCGCCAGCTTTTATCATACAAGCTGGTGGAGTCTGAGGCCTTCAAAAAATTTGTAGCTATTGGGACACCGCAGTGGAAGGTACCCAGCCGAAGTTATTATTATTTTTTTTAAACATCTTTTTATTGGAAGAATGTCAAGTTGTACAATCACGTTGTCAATGTACAATGGGAGAACATTACAAAAGTTTTGCCAGTGTATCATATAGCAAATTACAAGAATTTGTAAATTTTCACATGTGTACAACCCTCCTTGCAGTATAGGAATCACAGTGCTTCGTATCTTCCTCTTTTCATTTTCATTCCTCCCACCCTAGCCCTACCTAACTTTGGAACTAAGGAAATGATGCAGTCATCTCATGGCCTTTCCAGCCTGTCCTGTGTCCTACCACAACCAAATATCATGTCTCCCTCTCCCCTTCTACTACATCTACCTCCAAGCAGCCTAGTTTCCCACTTATCTTGGCCTCAAGATACCATTTTGTTTGTGTAAACGGTGCCATTACTTCTCTAATTTCTACTGGTATCAGTGAGTTTTCCATGAACTTCCTCCACTTTTTGATAAAGTTATCGCCTTCTTCTTTATGACTTTCCATTTCCAAGCGTTCCATGTATAACATATGCTTCATTATACCTAATACCTCTTCCCATGTTGGTATGTTTTTGCTGATCAAGTGCCGCTGCTGCCGCAAAAGCGCTTTCTTGACAGACATCAATAAAATGTGTACCCCTTTTATCCTGACACCATTCCCCTCCTCAGTCTCCTGATCAACAGGGATGAATTGAAAAATACACTGTGGCAGTTTGAGAGCGATTTCTACCTCCCAAACTGAAGCTATAAAGTACTTGGCTTGAGACCATATCGGCGAAATATGTGAGCATTGCCATAGGGCATGGAGAAGTCCCGCTTTCGGTACCAAGCATTTGGGGCAATGTCTTAAGTAATGGGCCAGGGCACTACTATATGACAGGTCGAATGCATATGTAGCCTTGTGCATCAGTCTTAACTGCGTCTCCCGCCATTGTTCGTCATATATGGCCTTCCGAATCATCTCATAGCCCTCTCTAATTTGTTTTGCTAGACTTGGGACCTGTAGTTCCCTTTCCAATGCCGAGAAAGCCTTTTCAATAGAGATGAGCGAACACCTGGATGTTCGGGTTCGAGAAGTTCGGCCGAACATCCCGAAAATGTTCGGGTTCGGGATCCGAACTCAACCCGAACTTTATCCGGAACCCGAATCCCAGTGAAGTCAATGGGGACCCAAACTTTTGGCCACTAAAAAGGCTGTAAAATAGTCCAGGAAAGGGCTAGAGGGCTGCAAATGGCAGCAAAATGTAGGTAAATGCCCTGCAAACAAATGTGGATAGGGAAATGAATTAAAATAAAATAAAATAAATAAAAATTAACCAATATCAATTGTAGAGAGTCCCATAGCAGAGAATCATGCGTCATATCACCCACCACTGGAGAAGGCCACTTTCAGTTATTTAGGCCCCGGCACCCAGATTGAGGAGAGGTTCATTCAACTTTGGGTTGCACCGCAAGATCACGGTACAGTTAAAAAAATAAGGATTCAATAAAGAAGTTCCCTGGAGTACAAGAATACATGGTTGAGGGGGAGGCAGTTATAAATGTCTATTCTGCACAAGGGAGGGACAGGTCCTGTGGGATCCATGCCTGGTTCATTTTTATGAACGTCAGCTTGTCCACGTTGGCTGTGGACAGGCGGCTGCGTTTGTCAATAATGACGCCCCCTGCCGTGCTGAATGCACGTTCAGACAAAATGCTGGCCGCCGGGCAGGCCAGCACCTCCAAGGCATAAAATGCTAACTCTGGCCACGTGGACAATTTGGAGACCCAGAAGTTGAATGGGGCCGAACCATCAGTCAGTACGTGGAGGGGTGTGCAGACGTACTGTTCAACCATGTTAGTGAAATGCTGCCTCCTGCTAACACGTTGCTCCAGTGCAGGAAGTAAGGGGGGCACATTGTCTTTGTACCGGGGATCCAGCAGGGTGGCAACCCAGTAGTCCGCACTCATTGCGCAGGCAATGCAGCATGTAGTCGCTCATGTGTGCCAGGCTCCCCAGAGGTAAGGACAAGCTGTCCTCTGTGGAAGGTGTATCGTCATCGTGCTCCATATCCCCCCAGCCACGCACCAGTGATGGGCCTGAGCTGGAGCTTCACCCCACTGTGAACCTGCTTCATCCTCATCCTCATCCACCTCGTCCTCATTCTCCTCGTCCTCCAGTAGTGGGCCCTGGCTGGCCACATTTGTACCTGGCCTCTGCTGTTGCAAAAAACCTCCCTCTGAGCCACTTCTAACAGACTGGCCTGAAAGTGCTAAAAATGACCCCTAATCCTCCTCCTCCTCCTCCTCCTGGGCCACCTCCTCTTCCATTATCGCCCTAAGCATTTTCTCAAGGAGACATAGAAGTGGTATTGTAACGCTGATAACGGTGTCATCACCACTGGCCATGTTGGTGGAGTACTCGAAACAACGCAACAGGGCACACAGGTTTCGCATGGAGGCCCAATCATTGGTGGTGAAGTGGTGCTGTTCCGCAGTGCGACTGACCCGTGCGTGCTGCAGCTGAAACTCCACTATGGCCTGCTGCTGCTCGCACAGTGTCTCCAGCATGTGCAAGGTGGAGTTCCACCTGGTGGGCACGTCGCATATGAGGCGGTGAGTGGGAAGGCCGAAGTTACGCTGTAGCGCAGACAGGCGAGCAGCGGCAGGATGTGAACGCCGGAAGCGCGCACAGACGGCCTGCACTTTATGCAGCAGCTCTGACATATCGGGGTAGTTGTGAATGAACTTCTGCACCACCAAATTCAGCACATGCGCCAGGCAAGGGATGTGCGTCAAACCGGCTAGTCCCAGAGCTGCGACGAGATTTAGCCCATTATCGCACACCACCAGGCCGGGCTTGAGGCCCATCGGCAGAAACCACTCGTCGGTCTGTTGTTCAATACCCCGCCCCAACTCCTGCACTGTGTGGGGCCTGTCCCCCAAACATATGAGTTTCAGAATGGCCTGCTGACGTTTACCCCGGGCTGTGCTGAAGTTGGTGGTGAAGGTGTGTGGCTGACTGGATGAGCTAGTGGAAGCAGAGGAGGAGGAAGCCGAGTAGGAGGAGGAGGCTACAGGTGGCAAAGAATGATGCCTCAGGATCTTTGGCAGCGGAAGGACGTGCGCCAAGGAACTCTCCGCCTGGGGCCCAACCGCCACTACATTTACCCAGTGTGCAGTTAGGGAGATATAGTGTCCCTGGCCGTGCTTACTGGTCCACGTATCTGTGGTTAGGTGGACCTTGCCACAGATGGCGTTGCGCAGTGCACAATTGATTTTATTGGATACTTGGTTGTGCAGGGAAGGCACGGCTGTCTTGGAGAAGTAGTGGCGGCTGGGAACAACATACTGTGGGACAGCCATGGATATCAGCTGTTTGAAGCTGTCAGTGTCCACCAGCCTGAATGACAGCATTTCAAAGGCCAGTAGTTTAGAAATGCTGGCATTCAGGGCCAGGGCTCGAGGGTGGCTAGGTGGGAATTTACGCTTTCTCTCCAAGGTTTGTGAGATGGAGAGAAAGTTGAACGCTGCCGTGTGACATGGTGGAGATGCTTGGTGACGCAGGTGGTGGTGTCGGTGGCACATCCTCTGTTTGGTGGGCGGCAGGTGCCAACGTTCCTCCCGAGGCGGAGGAAGAGGCCGAGGCAGCAGCAGAAGAGGGAGCAGGGGGAGCCAGAGTGAGTTCCTTGCTTTTAAGGTGTTTACTCCAGTGCAGTTCATGCTTTGCATGTAGATGCCTGGTCATGCAGGTTGTGCTAAGGTTCAGAACGTTAATGCCTCGCTTCAGGCTCTGATGGCACAGCCTGCAAACCACTCAGGTCTTGTCGTCAGCACATTGGTTAAAGAAGTGCCATGCCAGGGAACTCCTTGAAGCTGCCTTTGGGGTGCTCGGTCGATGGTGGCGGTGGCCAGTAGCAGGCGAACTCTTTTGGCAGCAGCTGTTCTGCTTTTGCCCCCTGCTCCTTCTTTTTCTACGCTGTTGGCTCGGTCTCACCACTGCCTCTTCCTCTTAACTATGAAATTCTGTGGCACGACCTTTATTCCATGTGGGGTCTAGGACCTCATCGTCCCCTGCATCGTCTTCCACACAGTCTTCCTCCCTGACCTCCTGTTCGGTCTGCACACTGCAGAAAAACACAGCAGTTGGCGCCTGTGTTTCATCAGAGACGTGCGGATTCCGATGAGGTGGTATTCCCATGTCCTCATCATCAGGAAACATGAGTGGTTGTGCATCAGTGCATTCTATGTCTTCCACCACTGGGGAAGGGCTAGGTGGATTCCCTTGGGAAACCCTGCCAGCAGAGTCTTCAAACAGCATAAGAGACTGCTGCATAACTTGAGGCTCAGACAGTTTCCCTGAAATGCATGGGGGTGATGTGATAGACTGATGGGCTTGGTTTTCAGGCGCCACCTGTGCGCTTTCTGCAGAAGACTGGGTGGGAGATAATGTTGTGAACGTGATGGATCCAATGTCGGCCACCCAATTGACTAGCGCCTGTACCTGCTCAGGCCTTACCATCCTTAGAACGGCATTGGGCCCCACCAAATATCGCTGTAAATTCTGGCGGGTACTGGAACCTGAGGTAGTTGGCTCACTATGAAGTGTGGCTGTGGCAGAATGGCCACGTGCTCTCCCAGCACCAGAGGGTACACTAACACCACGACGACCGCGTGTGCGTCCCTTACTAGATGTTTTCCTCATTGTTACCGTTCACCAAGCACCACAATAAGAAAAAAAATATTTGGCCCAATGCATTGATTTCAAATTCAGGCTTTTTTTTACCGGCACCTAACACTATATGCCTATTTATTTATGTAGCGTATTACATTAATCCAGGCACAGCAGTAACCACTGATTTAGGGGAATATCTCTTTTAGGGCTAGTATTTGGGCCCTGGATGAAAGGTATCCTTTTATGGACAGATTTACACTTGGAGATGCAAAGTAGCATGTGAAAAAATATGTAGGATTATGCCTTCAGCAATTGTTTTTTAACACTTTGTGTAATATACCCTTTAACGGACAGAAATACAATGGGTGATGCACAGTAGCGTGTGAAGTTATTGAGGATGACCCTCTTAGCACTTGTATATACACCTTGAGTGTAATATACCCTTTTACGGACAGATTAACACTTGGCCTGCAACAGCTGGAACACCAGACTCAGGGTATTGCTATATTGGCAAGTGAATTTAACCCCAGAACAAAATATATGTTTTGGCGGACACTACTGGGACACCAGATTCAGGGTATTGCTATATTGGCAATTGAATTTCACACCAGAACAAAAAATACCCTTTTACGGACAGATTAACAATTGGCCTGCAACAGCTGGAACACCAGATTCAGGGTATTGCTATATTGGCAATTGAATTTCACCCCAGAACAAAATATACCCTTTTACGGACAGATTAACACTTGGCCTGCAACAGCTGGATCACCAGATTCAGGGTATTGCTATTTTGGCAATTGAATTTCACCCCAGAATAAAATATATCTTTTGCCGGACACTATTATACTTTGCCAGCCAGTGCTGGTACACCAGATTTAAGGTATTGATATTTTGGCAATGGAATTTCACACTAGAACAAAATATACCCTGTAACAGACAGATTAACACTTGGCCTGCAACAGATGGAACACCAGATTCAGGGTATTGCTATATTGGCAAGTGAATTTCACCCCAGATCAAAATACATGTTTTGGCGGACACTATTATACTTTGGCAGCCACTGCTGGGACACCAGATTCAGGGTATTGCTATTTTGGCAAGTGAATTTCACCCCAGAACAACATATATGTTTTAGCGGACACTATTATACTTTGGCAGCCACTGCTGGGACACCAGATTCAGGGTATTGCTATTTTGGCAAGTGAATTTCACCCCAGAACAACATATATGTTTTGGCGGACACTATTATACTTTGGCAGCCACTGCTGGGACACCAGACTCAGGGTATTGCTATTTTGGAAATTTAATTTCACCCCAGAACAAAATATACCCTTTTACGGACCGATTAACACTTGGCCTGCAACAGCTTGATCACCAGATTCAGGGTATTGCTATTTTGGCAATTGAATTTAACCCCAGAACAAAATATATCCTTTTACGGACAGATTAACACTTGGCCTGCAACAGTAGGAACACCAGATTCAGGGAATTGCTATATTGGCAAGTGTATTTCACCCCAGAACAAAATATATGTTTTGGCGGACACTATTATACTTTGCCAGCCAGTGCTGGGACACCAGATTCAGGGTATTGCTATTTTGGCAAGTGAATTTCACCCCAGAACAAAATATACCCTGTTACAGACAGATTAACACTTGGCCTGCAACAGCTGGAACACCAGATTCAGGGTATTGCTATATTGGCAATTGAATTTCACCCCAGAACAAATATACCCTTTTACGGACAGATTAACACTTGGCCTGCAACAGCTGGAACACCAGATTCAGGGTATTGCTATATTGGCAATTGAATTTCACCCCAGAACAAAATATACCCTTTTACGAACAGATTAACACTTGGCCTGCAACAGCTGGAACACCAGATTCAGGGTATTGCTATATTGGCAATTGAATTTCACCCCAGAACAAAATATAACCCGTTACGGACAGATTTAAACTAGGCCTGCAACAGCTGGAACACCAGATTCAGGGTATTGCTATATTGGCAATTGAATTTAACCCCAGAACAAAATATGTGTTTTGGCGGACACTAATATACTTTGCCAGCAAGTGCTGGGACACCAGATTCAGGGTATTGCTATTTTGACAATTGAATTTCACCCTAGAACAAAATATACCCTTTTATGGACAGATTAACACTTGGCCTGCAACAGCTGGAACACCAGATTCAGGGTATTGCTATTTTGGCAATTTAATTTTCCCCAGAACAAAATATACACTTTTTCGAACAGATTAACACTTGGCCGGCAACAGCTTGATCACCAGATTCAGGGTATTGCTATTTTGGCAATTGAATTTCACCCCAGAACAAAATATATGTTTTGGCGTACACTATTATACTTTGCCAGCCAGTGCTGGGACACCAGATTTAGGGTATTGATATTTTGGCAATGGAATTTCCCCCCAGAACAAAATATACCTGTTACAGACAGATTAACACTTGGACTGCAATAGCTAGAACACCAGATTCAGGGTATTGCTATATTGGCAAGTGAATTTCACCCCAGATCAAAATATATGTTTTGGCAGACACTGTTATACTTTGCGAGCCAGTGCTGGGACACCAGATTCAGGGTATTGCTATTTTGGTAAGTGAATTTCACCCCAGAACAAAATATATGTTTTGTCGGACACTATTATACTTTGCCAGCCAGTGCTGGGACACCAGATTCAGGGTATTGCTATTTTGGCAATTGAATTTCACCCCAGAACAAAATATACCCTTTTACGGACAGATTAACACTTGGCCTGCAACAGCTGGAACACCAGATTCAGGGTATTGCTATTTTGGCAATTTAATTTTCCCCAGAACAAAATATACACTTTTTCGAACAGATTAACACTTGGCCTGCAACAGCTTGATCACCAGATTCAGGGTATTGCTATTTTGGCAATTGAATTTCACCCCAGAACAAAATATATGTTTTGGCGGACACTATTATACTTTGCCAGCCAGTGCTGGGACACCAGATTCAGGGTATTGCTATTTTGGCAAGTGAATTTCATCCCAGAACAAAATATATGTTTTGGCGGACACTATTATACTTTGCCAGCCAGTGCTGGGACACCAGATTCAGGGTATTGCTATATTGGCAATTTAATTTCACCCCAGAACAAAATATATGTTTTGGCGGACACTATTATACTTTGCCAGCCAGTGCTGGGACACCAGATTTAAGGTATTGCTATTTTGGCAATTGAATTTCACCCCAGTACAAAATATACCCTTTTACGGACAGAATAACACTTGGCCTGCAACAGCTAGAACACCAGATTCAGGGTATTGCTATATTGGCAATTGAATTTCACACCAGAACAAAATATACCCTTTTACGGACAGATTAACACTTGGCCTGCAACAGCTGGAACACCAGATTCAGGTTATCGATATATTGGCAATTGAATTTCACCCCAGAACAAAATATACCCTGCTACAGACAGATTTAAACTAGGCCTGCAACTGCTGGAACACAACATTCAGGGTATTGCTATTTTGGCAATTGAATTTCACCCCAGAACAAAATATTCCCTGTTACGGACAGATTTAAACTAGACCTGCAACAGCTGGAACACCAGATTCAGGGTATTGCTATTTTGGCAATTGAATTTCACCCCAGAACAAAATATATGTTTTGGCGGACACTATTATACTTTGCCAGCCAGTGCCGGGACACCAGATTTAGGGTATTGCTATTTTGGCAATTGAATTTCACCCCAGAACAAAATATATGTTTTGGCAGACACTATTATACTTTGTCAGCCAGTGCTGGGACACCAGATCCAGGGTATTGCTATTTTGGCTATTGAATTTCACCACAGAAAATAATCTATCCTTTGCCAGACAGAAGACAGTATTACACTTGGCTAGCCAAAGCTGGAACACCAGATTTAGGGGATTGGTGTTTTGGCAATTGTATTTAACCCCTTAATAAAATATAGAAATTGCTATCCTGAGTTTCTAGGGGTGACAATAAGCACAGCCAAGCCCCTGATGTAGGATGTAGCAAAAAAAAACCCTAGTATTGATGGATTGATGGACTTGGTGGCAGCTTGTTCTGGTGCACCACAAGTCACAAAATGGCCGCTGATCACCCCAGAAAAAAGTGACAGAAAAACGCTCTGTGCAGCCTAAAAACCAGTGAGCAATTAACTAGCAGAAGTTGAATCATTCACAGCTGTAGATCGATCAGTTCATTAAATGCTGTTGCTGACTTTTCCCTGCCTAATCTCGCCCTCACAGAAGCTGCGCCCTCTCCCTACACTAATCAGAGCAGTGTGACGTGCGGCGCTACGTGACTCCAGCTTAAATAGAGGCTGGGTCACATGCTGCACTTGGCCAATCACAGCCATGCCATTAGTAGGCATGGCTGTGATGGCTTCTTAGGGCAAGAAGTAAAACGCTAGTTGATTGGCTGCTGTGCGGGCCTTCAGAAAGCGCGAAGAAATCGCAGAACAACGGACCCGAACCCGAACTTTTTTGAAAATGTTCGGGTCCGGGTCCCGAACACCCCAAAATTCGGTACGAACCCGAACTATGCTCGAACTGTTCGCTCAACACTACTTGTCAACTATTCCTATGGTCTGTATGCTATATATTTTGTGATATAGTTCCGACAGTGGGAGTAGAGAGTCGTTGGGCCCTATTAGTCAAACCAGGTTTGTCTGTTTACGTCGCCCAGCTTTTCCGCTTGTGATTTACAGTACGATTGTAGTTGTAGGAAAGGGAGAAAATGAGGGGCCGTCAAGTTGTATTTTGTCCTGCATTCTTCCCAGGTCATCATTCTCGTATTCGTGGTATCTAACACATTTCACAGTTTATTGATGCCCTTTTGTCTCCATACCCTGTACATCAGGTTTTTCCCTGCCCTGTGGGAAGGACAGTAGCGACCACAATGGAATGTAGTGCGAAACATACATTGGTAATTGATATATTTTGCGTACCGCCTTCCATGCCATGATAGTGTCACGCAATAAGAGTGAGTGTTTAATATGGGGCGGAATGTCTTTTAGTCTGGTGTGTAAGATAGCCGTCAAGTCCCAGGGTTTAGCCAGCTCCTGTTCCACCCGGTCTGCAGTAAAATAAGATGAGCCCCAAACCCAATCTTTTACGTGCCTGAACAACAACGCTGTTATAGTGGCGAATATTCAGAAGTTGCAGTCCTCCCTCCCATTTTAACATCGTCAATTTTTCATAGGCTATTCGGGGCCTTATTTTGCGCCAGAGGAATTTAATAAAATCTGCTTGCAGTTTGTTGACATCCGTATGTTTCATCAACAGGGGGATTGTCTGTAGGGGGTAAAGTAGTCTGGAGAAACTAGTCATTTTCAATAAATACGCTCTTCCATGTAAGGAGAGTAGTAGGTCTTTCCACCTGCCCAATTCTCCCACAATTTTATCAATCAGGGGTGGGTAGTTCAGCGAGTACAGAGTTGAAGGGATCCTTCCTATCTTAACACCCAAATATGTAATATATGTATTTTATATCCTATGGCTGTCCTATATTTTATGAGGGAGTCTAGAATTATGTTAAGCTGTGTGGTCGGATATCTGGAGAATATTAGGAGATCATCAGCAAAGCCAGTGAGTTTGATCTCTTGTGTGCCTATTGGGATCCCATCAAATAGTGGGGTTTGAATAAGGAACCTAGCTAGAGGTTCCAGGGCTAGATTGAACAATAGGGGGGAGAGACGTATCCTAGATGATAAGAAGCTCGGTACATAAACTTGAGCACACGGTTTGTCGTATACTGCGGTGAGATAATTTCTGAAATTTCCTGTGATGCCCATGGCATCTAAGACCTCCCCCAGCCAGGTCCAATTGATGTTATCAAAAGCCTTTTCGGCATCCAGTGCCAAAAAGGCTGGACTGTCTGATATGTTCCCTGCTTTGAAGCCTTCAAGAACTGCCAGTACCTTCCTGATGTTTGAGATTGCTGAACGGCCTTTCATAAAGCCCACCTGATGGGGGCCTATCAAGTCAGGCATGACTTGAGCCAGTCTATTGGCTAGAAGTTTTGATAGTATCTTTATGTCTTGGTTTATAAGTGAGATTGGTCTGTATGACCCTGGCTGGGAGAGATTCTTGCCCTGTTTTGGTAGAACCTTTATATATGCCAGAGAGCCCAATGGGGGCAGGCCCTCCCCCCTCAGCACTGAGTTGAATAGTGCTGTTAAGGTGGGTGTCACCTCTCTCTGCATGCGTTTATAAAATTCTGCTGGGAACCCATCCGGGCCTGGTGCTTTGCCATCAGGGAGGCTCTTTATGGTTGCGCGGACTTCCTCCTCCCCTATTTCTTTGTTCACTAACTGGAGGGATTCTGCAGTTATGGACTAAAGGGATACTTTATGCAATAGGTCCCATGCCATTTTATTGGCATATGGATCCTGAGCATACAATTTTTTAAAATAGTTACCAAATACCTCAACTATGGCTTTTGGTTGGGTGTGTAAGACCCCAGCGTCATCCCTAAGTGGTTGGATGGGAGTGGGGCGTACCGTACGGTTTTGAGAGACGTGCTAACAATTTACCAGCTTTATTGAATAATTCAGCCTTTTTATAAGTCCCCTGCCATCTCTCCCTGCTTTCCAGGTGGAAGTCAGAGGTATGTTTCGCCGTTACCCAGATGACTTTATTGGTCTCCGTTAGGGATTTAATAAAGGCGGTATAGGATTCCCTCAATGCTTCTACTGCCTCTTTATATTTTTTAAGGGCCTCTTTCTTTTTGCTCATTGTATAGGCCATGATTCTACCCCGTAACACTGCCTTGGTCGTGCCCCAGAATATTCTGGGGTTATCCTTGTGAGATTCATTCTCTTGTGAGAATTCCCACCACCATCCCCTCATGATATTGGTGAACTCCTTATCTCTCAAAAGGTGATGTGGCATTCTCCATATATAGTCAGTGCCTTTCGGGCAGTTATCCCGCAAGTCCAGTACGACCGGTGCATGGTCTGATATGAGCAAATCCGAGATGTCCACCTCCTGGACTCTACGCAGGAGAGCCTCCGAGGCCAGAATATAATCAATTCTGGACCATGATGTCTGTGCATGGAAAAATTAGTAAACTCCCTGTCTGCTGGATGATAATATCTCCACACATCTGTCAGTCCCGTTGAGTTAAGAAAAAGCGTCGGGGTGTGGGGGCCTGTAGGATTAGTGTAGTCCCTAGGATTCTGTTGTCTTCTGTCTTCCCTGTCATCTTGGACTCTATTGCAGTCCCCTGCCATTAATACACGATTTCCCCCCTCCTGCATTAAATCTATCTCTAGAGTTTGGTAGTAAGCCGATTGAGAAGTGTTTGTGGCATATATATTATATAACGTGATAATTTCTCCCGAAGTTTCCAGGGTTACTCTCAATCTCCTGCCTTCCTTGTCTGCTGACATCTCCTTAACCTCTGCTCGTAGGTGCTTATGTAATAATGTGATTACCCCTGCCTTCCTCCCTTCAGAGGGAGAGCCATGCACCTGACCCACCCATAATTTCCGCAATCTCCAAAAATCTTGTTCTTCTAGGTGTGTCTCCTGTAGCATGGCCACATCTGCTTTAAGATTTTTCAAGTGTCTCAATACGGACATACGTTTATATGGTGACCTCAACCCCTTGACATTCCATGTGACCAATCTCATAATTTAACTGTAGTTGTTTGGCTCACTACAGGGGGCACACCTGCCATATACATTTTGTTACACTTTGTGGTACGGTATTCCCGGTTCTTCATCGTCAAAAGCTCTTGTTTAAATGAATCATTTCCAAAACACCCCCCAACACCCCAACCATTAACCGATTCCCTACTAACAGAACATAATGAAGAAAATGCTTCTCTAGACTTCACTTTTTTCGAGCAACTGGCGACAACATGCATAGCCCTTCTAAACATTAATAAATGTAAACAATTCTCGCATCTCTACTTCCTCCCTCATCAGCCCTTTGAATACAGATGTCCATTGGAAGTCCATTCTTCCCTAACTGTAGACCGAGTTCCCACCCTGGCCTGGATCAGGTAGATTTTTTTTTTTTTTGGTTTTGTATTTTTGTTTGATATATATATATATATATATATATATATATATATATATATACACATATATATACACTATTTTATTTTTATTTTTTAATTGGTTTATTTTCCCTCTTCCCTGATCCAGGTTTACTAATCCTAGTTAGTTCAAAAACTCAAACCATCCTAAAAGGCACCACTTTTGAGCAGCTGTCCATGAGATCCCCTATCCCAGAAAAAATACCTCGCTCTCTTGTTTTATGTTAGACCTACCGGTCATAGTTCAATCCCATTAAGTTTCCCCTGTCGTGTATCTGGCTGGGGTCCGTCTTGGTCCTGGCCTGTGGCTTGGGGATCCTCGCTGTCCAGGTGGTAGGCCTCGTCTTCCTCTTGCGGATGCCGATGGTCTGGTAGGTGAAGAGGTGTAAACTCCTTGGACTTCTCTGTCGAGCTCCAATGCTTCTGCTGCTTCTCTTGGGAACACTCTGCCTGGAACACTCGTAACGTGGCTGGGTACAGCAAGGCGAATCTGGTTCTCTTCTGGCCCGTCTTTTCTTGGTGACTTCAGCAGAAAAGTCATTGAAAAGCAACAATTTGGTGTTGTTGAGGAGTAGCGGCTCTGCCGATTTTTTATAGGCATCCAAGATGGCGTCTTTTTCCGCGTAGTTGAGGTAGCGTACTATGACAGATCTTGGTCTGGGAGAGCCCAGGGATTTGCCCTGTTAAGTCGGTGGGCCCAGTCTATGTGCTCTTCCCACAGTGAATTTTCCCTGTAGCCCCAGGCATTGAGGGATATCCTGAGCACTACAATTTGGACAGTTGGTTCAGGAGCCACAGATTCTGGGAGCCCTACTATCCTCAAATTGTTCCTTCTGGAATGATTCTCTAGATCATCCACCTTTTCCCTTAAGGATTTGTTTGCTTGCAGTACCTCCCTGATCTGGGTGTGGGCCTTCTCGATCTCCTTTTCCATCATCACCACTCTTGACTACAAGTCTGTTATTTGCTTTGTATGCTGTTGAACTTCAGCTTGCAGATGCTTGAGCGCCGTGGAGACAGTGGCCTCTAAAGTCGCCTTGATGTCAGGCGCCAATAATTTGGCTTCCTCTATAGCCATGGATTTGCAGGAGAGCAGGAGGGTCAGCTCATGCACCTCAGCCGCACTCCCTCTCCCTGGGGGCATGGAGGCTGGGAAGCTGACCTGGTTAGCCTGTTGCTCCTGTTCTTGTCTGCCACGGCCGCCATTTTGCCTCCCTGTCTCCTCTCCACTCGTTGCAGGGGCGCTGGGTCTGATGTCTGGGAGCAGCCGCGTTGGAGGAATTTTTTTTTCACAAAAGGCAATCCCCAACCTGTACTCTATTGTGGAAAAGGAAGTCAAGGCTTATCTTGCACACAGTGTTGGGTGAAGGGTCCATATGCCCACTGATACCTGGTCTGCAAAGCACGGTCAGGGAAGGTATATCACGTACACTGCGCATTCGGTTAACCTGCTGACGGCTGCCAAGCATGGAATGCGTGGCTCTGCAGCAGAGTTGGTGACACCGCCACGACTTGCAGGCAGGCCTGCTGCCACCTCCTCTACTCCTCCTACTCCATCCTTTTCGCTAACCTCCTCGGCTGAGTCCTTTTCTGCTGCTGTGTCTTGCTCCACATCAACTGCACCCCCCAGCTCCCCAGGGGCTATTCCACATCCCAGATACGACAGTCTTACGCCGTCTTGGGGTTGACTTGTCTGAAAGCAGAGAGTCACACGGGACCAGCACTCCTGTCCGCCCTGAACGCACAGGTGGATCAGTGGCTGACCCCGCACCAACTGGAGATCGGCAAAGTGGTGTGTGACAACGGAAGCAATCTGTTGGTGGCATTGAATTTGGGCAAGTTGACACATGTGCCGTGCATGGCACATGTGTTGAATCTGATCATACAATGCTTTGTATATAAGTACCCAGCCTTACAGGACGTCCTCAAGCAGACCAGGAAGGCGTGTGGCCATTTTAGGTGTTCCTACAGGGCCATAACGCACTTTTCCGATATTCAGCGGCGAAACAACATGCCTGTGAGGCGCTTGATTTGCGACAGCCCGACACATTGGAATTCAACACTCCTAATGTTCGACCGCCTGCTCCAACAAGAAAAAGCCGTCAACGAGTATTTGTATGACCCGGGTGCTAGGACAGCCTTTGCAGGGCTGGGTATTTTTTTGCCACGTTACTGGACGCTCATGCGCAATGCCTGTAGGCTCATGCATCCTTTTGAGGAGGTGACAAACCTAGTCAGTCGCACAGAAGGCATCATCAGTGACCTCATCCCATTTGTTTTCTTCCTGAAGTGTGCCCTGCGAAGAGTGCTGGATCAGGCCATAGATGAGCGTGAAGAGGAAGAGGAAGAGGAAGAGTTGTGGTTACCATCACCACCAGAAACAGCCTTATCATCATCGCTTGCTGGACCTGCGGCAACGCTGGAAGAGGATTCTGAGGAAGAAGAGTCAGAGGAGGAATGTGGCTTTGAGGAGGATGAAGACCAACCACAGCAGGCATCCCAGGGTGATCGTTGTCACCTATCTGGGACCCGTGGTGTTGTACGTGGCTGGGGGGAAGAACAGACCTTCAATGAGATCAGTGAGGACGAGAAACGGGACATGAGTAGCTCGGCATCCAACTTTGCGCAAATGGGGTCTTTCATGCTGTCATGCCTGTTTAGGGACCCTCGTATAAAAAGGCTGAAGGAGAACAACCTGTACTGGGTGGCCACGCTACTAGACCCCCGGTATAAGCAGAAAGTGGCTGAAATGTTACCGAATTACCGGAAGTCGGAAAGGATGCAGCACTTCCAAAACAAGTTAAAAAGTATGCTTTACACAGTGTATAAGGGTGATGTCACAGCACAACGGGAATCTTACAGGGGAAGAGGTAAAAGTAATCCTCCTCCTACCACGACCACGCCGGCAAGGACAGGACGCTTTACAGACGTGTTGTTGATGGAGGACATGCAGAGCTTTTTAAGTCCTAAGCATCGCCACAGCCCTTCGGGGTACACCCTCAGAGAACGACTCGACCGACAGGTAGCAGACTACCTCGAGAAAAGTATGTCCAGCTAACCTGTTATATAGTATCCCCATTGGGATCCCTCATGCACGGACCATGCGGCAAGCTACCGTAGATTGCGAAGATAAAAAAATTCTGGAGGTCCAGCAAAATGTTCAGCTGTATCTTCTTTATTGTGGTGAAGTTTTGTTACAACTTGTAGCGCATATATTCACAACAGATTCACACCGTCAACGATTGAATTATATTAACAATCCAGCATACACAAATGTTTCAGGAGCAGCAAAACACTTCATACACATCCACAATAGAAATACAAATGGGTTCCGGGTCTTTGGCATCGAAAAAGTATGCCGTCCCTTGAGGGGAGGTGATTTGAAAAGAAAAGTCCTCAAAAGAGAGGCATATTGGATGTTCAGTCTAGACACATATTTCCCAAAGGGCATGAATTATAAAAAAGAACTGCTGTATTTTTATTGAGTAAATATATATTTTATTATAAAATTTCATATTTGCCGAAAAAAATATGCCCTTACAACAAAGGAATATCCATAGAATTGAAAGATTTGAATAATGTGTCTAGTATAAAACCTCCAATATAGCCTCCTCGCCACCGGGAATTAATCATCACTTTGATACAGGCTCTGCTACATCTCTGAGTTTTTCCCGAGCATATAGGTTTTATGTCAATATAAATTATCTACTACTGCTTGCTAAGAAAAACCTTATTTTATGGTCACACTATTTTAGTTATTATCATCTTTATGTACCTCAATTGTGAATGGGTATGTGCTCATAGGTTCCACTCCACAAGGAGCCGTTCACACAGTTTGCGTTTTTCAAAGCTGGAACTTGACAGTAATGAAAACGCGGCAAGTATGCATGAGCTGCTAATGTGGATGTGAACATCTTTATGGAACTGAAATAACCATTCACAATAAAGTACAATATGGATGCTGTTATTTTAAATGTCACTTCATTAAGGATTCTTTCCAAAGTGCTCTATATGTATGAAAATGTTTGAGCAAACGCCTCCAACTTTCTTGGCACTAATGAAATACAGGTGAACGCTCCCCACCACATGACTGATGAAGGTGGAGCCCGAGTCATCAAACTGGTATAAAGATGTGCTTTAGTGGAGGGAACTTAGTCATGAAAAAGAAACGCGTTGACGGTGTGAATCTGTTGTGAATATATGCGCTACAAGTTGTAACAAAACTTCACCACAATAAAGAAGATACAGCTGAACATTTTGCTGGACCTCCAGAATTTTTTTATCTTAGCAGACTACCTCGCCTTAACTGCAGAAATCAACACTCTGAGGAGCGATGAACCCTTGACTACTGGCTGTGCAGGCTTGACCTGTGGCCTGAGCTATCCCAATTTGCGATATAACTTCTGGCCTGCCCCGCTTCAAGTGTCCTGTCAGAAAGGACCTTCAGCGCAGCAGGAGGTATTGTCACTGAGAAGAGAAGTCGCCTAGGTCAAAAAAGTCTAGATTACCTCACCTGCATTTGACTAAAAAAGGCCTGATGAGATGCCTTAGGCTAAAAATGGTCCCCACGCTGCTGTATTTAATCTCTGCATGCCGGATGACTTGCGTGACTTCTCCGCCACCAACTAGGGTTCAAGCCGCAATGTTTTAGTACACTTTCTGCCTGGAAAACATCAATTTTTCCGGCCGCTGCTACAGCAGCGACTGCAACAATACCTAATTTTTCAGACATGTGTACATGCCTAATTTTTCTGGCCTCTGGTGCTGCACTGTGGCTGCAAAAACAAAACAAAAAAAAGGCACATACATGTGTCAATTCCCCTTCGTGATCGTTACCTTGTTGTGGTGAAGGGGCTTGCTTATCACAATGAAGCGATCACCTCTATGAGTGTGTTGGCAATGTTGGCACACCCCAGATGATAAGGTCGTTGCTTCATTGTGAACAGACCAAAAGCGATCGGCTGGATAATTTTTCATTGAAAAAACGTTAATTTTCTTTGTGATCTAAGGTGATCATTAAAGCCTACTAGGCCAACAATGGGCCCACACTGCAGAATCATTGTTTTCTGGGTCACTTAACTGTCACTGAACTACCTCAGCACGACCAAAGACTTTGAAAAACTGCCATCGCCTGCAATCTCCCGAACGTGCGCACGAGCACAGTCATCACTGCACCAAGATTGAGGCATAGAGGAATAAAATTTATGTCATGAGTGTGTCAACTATTGACAACTCTTTGCGGTTGTTTGCGGTGCGTTAAACTGGGAGTTTGGTCTGTCAGAGTTTGGTCTGTCACTGTGAAGCGGGCGTAACCCTTATACTACCTGATCGATACAACATCATACCTGATCGTATACACACACTGGATGTTTTAAAGCACGTTATTCCAAACAATTTAGGAATGTTAGGTGATTTATGCCCTTCATGGATTAAAACCCGACTCTGCGTCAACTACGTAATTTTCCATGGGAGTTTTGCCATGGATCCCCCTCCGGCATTCCACAGTCCAGGTGTTAGTCCCCTTGAAACAACTTTTCCATCACTATTGTGGCCAGAAAGAGTCCCTGTGGGTTTTAAAATTCACCTGCCAATTGAAGTCTATGGCGGTTCAACCGTTTGCGAACATTTGCATAAATTCGCGTTCGCCGTTCGCGACATCTCTATTGTGGATATGTGTCTCGCAATCGGGGTATCCGCAGCTTTGCGAATATCGGTGCTCCCCTATTCGCCTGTGGAATTCACTATACGTTTTCCCCACATATTGCTTCCCACACCCGCAAGTGGCCAGGTACACAACACCAGTGGTTTTACAATTATTGAAGGATCTGATAGTGAAGGTTTTACGAGTGACCGTGCAGGTAAATTCATTACCCAATTGTATAGCTCCACATGCCACACATCCTCGACACCGAAAGGTTCCTTTCAAGTTGGTACTCAACCATTTGGTAGTGGCAGGAGCTTGAAAGAAACTATGGATCAAGCGATCTCTCAGGTTACGACCACGGCGATACATGATCAGAGGCGCATCCCCCACCAGATGGCCAATATCTAATTTTATTTGCCCCAATAGCGGGTGAGGAGCTCGCTAACAGTTTCATGTGCCTTGTCATATGTGGCAATGATACGCATCTGTTCCAATGCCAGATGAACTCGATTTAGGTATTAACAGGGTGTTCCGATCCAGGGCCAACGAATGTTGGTATGCTTTGGCCAAGACATATTGCGGATAACCTCTGTCCCTAAATCTATCCTGGAGATCTTTAGAGGCCACCCGGAAATATGTCTCTTTGCGAAACAGACGAGTACCAAAATTGCCATCCTGGTCTCTGAAGATGCCAAAGGTGAGTACCATGTTGTTTAGGAAGGATGCTACAACTCCACACCCCTTGTCAAGTGGTATGGAGCTGTATAGCGCCATCACATCAAGACTCGCCAGCTTGATGTGATCATGAATCTGCACCCCTTCCAGCCTTTTAATAACATCCATCGAGTCATGTACGTAAGAGGGTAATGCCAACACAAATGGTCGTAGAATCCGATCCATGTACGTGCTGATGGCGTGTGTGAGGCTGTCTATGCCGAAACAATAGGTCGTCCTTTTAGCGGGGACAGGCCTTTGTGAACTTTTGGTAATCCATAGAAACAGGGCACCTGGGGGTGTTTAGGGCACAATAAATCAAACTCTGTCTGACTGATCAATCTACTCTCACGTGCAAGATATTTTTTAATCTTTTACGGAACGTCTCAACTGGGTTGGTGTCCAACGCACGGTAGCATAACTTATCTTTCAGGATGTTGAGACACATCGTCTTATACTTTTCGCAATTCATCACGACAATGTTCCCCCCCTTGTCAGATAGTTTAATTACAAGGGATGGATCTTGTTCAAGGTAGATTAATGCATCAATTTCTCCCCTAGTGAGGTTGGATTTAGTACCTCTAAAATTCTCCAGCATCCTGAGCTGGTCAGTCACAACATTCAAGAAGTTGACGGGGGTGGGGGGGGGTCGAGGGGGGGGGGCTTGGGGGGGGGGCAATTGGATGTACCATCACCTACAGGTGGGTTCTTGGTGGAGGGGAGTTTTAGGTCAGTAAATGGACCTTCCCCAGGATTTCTCCCACCTTCTTCAAATAAATCAGTCAATACTTGTAATTTTTTCCACTTTAATCTCCTTGTGAAAAGGGTCAGATCTTTCACCCATTCAAACTAACGGAAGGCACATGTGGGAACAAAAGAGAGTCCCTTCCTGAGCAGATCCATCTCTGTTGATGTAAGGGCCCTATCAGAAAAATTAATGATCTGCAACACATCCATAGATTTATCCGATTGTTGAGTATTAATGACTGATGGATCTCTACAACCCCCTGTCTGATGACCTTTTATAGGTTCTTTCTGTCCCTTAGTGCCTATGAGGTGGTCGGTGGGTTCCCTAAAACCCCCCCTGTTGTCGGGTTCTCCTACCCCTTCCTCCTCTACCTCTGTGTCTCCTCCCTGAGGACTGAAAGATGGGATATTGACAGTTGGGATAAGACGTGACATCAGATTCCGTCTCCCCCTCAGATGACGATGGTTCGGTCTCAACCTCGAGTGTTCTGCCGGTTTTAGTCCCAAATTCTAATATACTCCCGTCTCTGAAATCTGTGGTATCTCTCAGAAATTGAGAGTGCTTGCGCTCTTTTAGTTGGGCTGTGAAACGCTTTATAGTCTGCTGCAAAATGCCTTCCTTTCGAGCAAAATCAGGACTATTAGAGAATTTCTTTATCGCTGTAATCTGTTCCTGAAGTAATTGAGTATTACTATTGTACAACACCTTTTCTTCCTCCAGGAGTAAAACCATTAGTCTGAGAGAACTATCAATGGCTTCCTTTTCCCATCTCTTGAAAAACTCAGGTGACCCGACCCTGGATGACGGAAGAAAAGGAATGCGCATACCTCTGGGAACTATCTTATTTTTTACATAGATTTCTCACGTCTGTATTTCCTACCATCCTCTAACATGGTCTTTGTAAGTCTTGGTAAGCTGTTTAAATGAGCCTGTGATACTCAAAGTGGGATTCTCAGGAGGTAAATCTACTTCAGAGAAAACAACTTCTGCTGCCTCATCCCATTTATCACTGCAGATACCTGCTGCAAGAAAACCTGCCATCCCTCAAAACTCAAAAAATAATAAACAAACAAAACATTCACTATCAGATTCTTCATTAATTGTAAAACCACTGGTGTTGTGTACCTGGCCACTTGCAGGTGTGGGAAGCAATATGTGGGGAAAACGTTTAGTGAATTCTGCAGGCGAATAGGGAAACACCTCAACAATATTCGCAAAGATGCGGACACCCCGATTGCGGGACACATATCCACGTATCATCATGGCAGTACAGACGCAATCAAGTTTCAGGGAATTGAAGTGGTCAGAAGGTCCCCCAGAGGTGGAGATTTTGACAGGAAGCTGCTGCAAAAGGAGGTGCAGTGGATATTTAGACTGTGCACGGTTCAACCACAGGGCCTTAATGAGTAAGACTCCTTCATTTGTTTCCTTTAATGTAACATTAACAATTGTAACATTGACAATTGTCAATTGCGCTACTGCCATTTATATGCCATATTTCCTCAATTGGCCATTGGTGTGGCACACCATACATCCATCAGGGGTAGGCAAACATCACTACCCCTTTAATGTTTGCTAGGGCAGTTTTTGCTCTGTCTTGAGCATATAATAGGACACCAGTGCTGCATGTATTGCAAACATAGTATATATATATACTGTATATATATATATATATATATATCTATGATCGCATGTAGTTCAGTATTCTATCTGCTACATGCGATATGTACTGTATTTGGATGGTAAACATCCTTTCCCCCTGCACGCTGATGCCACGCTGCCACATTTATTATTACTGCCGTCTTTAAACAAAATTAAACAATATTAATTGGCAACTCGGAGGAGGAGGTGGAATTGGAGGTTGGGCTGGCATCAGGTGGGAATGCCATCAGCAGCGCGTCTACCAGCGTGCGTCTTGTAGTCAGAAGTCACGCATCTTTCGATCAGTAATATATGGTTTTACAAAATTTAGGTTCCCGTCAACAATGCACAGCTGTGTCTTATCACTGGCAAAACTGGGTAATGTCACCCACCAATTGTAAAGGTGATATTCAGAAATGTTAGGCCCCTGGCAACAAGACAGAGGAGAGGTCAATTCACGGCAAAACAGGCTTCATGTCACCCATGAATGCTACAGACGATTATTAGAAATGTAGGCCCCTGGCACCTAGACAGAGGAGAGGTCAATGCATGACAAAACAGGCTTCATGTCATCCAGCAATGGAACAGGCCATTTTTACTAATTTAGGCCCCTGGCACCCAGACAGAGGAGAGGTGCATTCACGGCAATAAGAGGGTAATGTCACCCAGCAATGGAACAGGCTATGTTCACAAATTTAGGCCCCTGGCACCCAGACAGAGGAGAGGTGCATTCACGGCAATAAGAGGTTAATGTCAACCAGGAATGGAACAGGCAATTTTCAATAATTTAGGCCCCTGGCACCCAGACAGAGGAGAGGTCAATGCACATCAAAAAAGGCTTTATGTCACCCAGCAATGGAACGGGCCATTTCCACTAATTTAGGCCCCTGGCACCCAGACAGAGGAGAGGTCAATGCACAGCAAAACAGGCTTCATGTCACCCAGTAATGGAACAGGCCATTTTTACTAATTTAGGCCCTGGGCACCCAGACAGAGGAGAGGTCAATTCACTGCAAAACAGGCTTCATGTCGCCCAGCAATGCAGCAGGTGATAATCATAAATGTAGGCCCCTGGCACCCAGACAGAGGAGAGGTCAATGCAGAGCAAAAGAGGCTTCATGTCACCCAGCAATGGAACATGCCATTTTTACTATTTTAGGCCCCTTGCACCCAGACAGAGGAGAGGTCAATGCACAGCAAAACAGGCGTCATGTCACCCAGCAATGGAGCAGGCCATTTCCACTAATTTAGGCCCCTGGCACCCAGACAGAGGAGAGGTCAATGCACATCAAAAGAGGCTTCATGTCACCCACCAATGGAACAGGCCACTTTCACTAATTTAGGCCCCGGGCACCAAGACAGAGGAGACGTCAATGCACAGAAAAACAGGCTTCATGTCACCCACCAATGCAGCAGGCAATTATCAGAAATGTAGGCCCCTGGCACCCAGACACAGGAGAGGTCAATGCACAGCAAAACAGGCTTCATGTCACCCAGCAATGGAACAGGCCATTTTCACTAATTTAGGCCCCTTGCACCCAGACAGAGGAGAGGTGCATTCACGGCAATAAGAGGTTAATGTTACCCAGCAATGGAACTGGCCATTTTCACTAATTTAGGCCCCTGGCACCCAGACAGAGGAGAGGTTCTTTCAAATTGGGGTAGCCCCCGAAATAATGGTACAAATAAAAAAAAGGATTCAATGAATAAGTGCACTTGAGTACAAGAATGTATGTTTGAGGCGGTTATAAATGTCTATTCTGCACAAAATACGGACAAGTTCTGTGGGATCCATGCCTGGTTCATTTTAATGAATGTGAGCTTGTCAACGTTGGCTGTGGACAGGCGGCTGCGTTTGTCTGTAATGACGCACCCTGACGTGCTAAATACACATACAGACAATACACTGGCTGCAAAACAGGCCAGCACCGCCAAGGCATAAAGGGCAAGCTCAGGCCATGTGGACAATTTGGAGACCCAGAAGTTGAATGGAGCAGAACCATCAGTGAGTAAGTGGAGGCATGTTCCACCATGTTGTTCAAATTCTGCCTCCTGCTAAGACTTTCCGTATTAGCTGGTGGTACAGGTTGCTGTGGCGCGGCGACAAAAATTTTTTACATGTCGGCCATGCTAACCCGGCCTTCTGAGGAGCTGGCCGTGACACAGCTGCATTGGCGACCTCTTGCTCCTTCTCCTCCTCTGCCTTCGCCTTGTGCTTCCACATGTCCCCCCGTGTCAGTTGGGAATGCCCTCAGGAGTGCATCTACCAGCATACACTTGTACTCGCGCATCTTCCTATCACGCTCCAGTGCGGGAATTAAGGTGGGCACGTTGTCTTTGTACCAGGGATCCAGAAGGGTGGCAACCCAGTAGTTATCACAAGTTACAATGTTGGCAACTCTGCTGTCGTTGCGCAGGCACTGCAGCATGTAGTCACTCATGTGTGCCAGGCTGTCCTCTGTAGGTGGTGTATAGTTTGTGTCCTCCGCATCCCCCCAGCCATGCTCCAGTGATAGCCCTGAGCTGCGTTGGGTGCCACCCTGCAATGGACCCAGTTTCTTCTCCTCCTCCTCTACCGCATCCTCCTCCTCCGCCAGAACTGTGCCTTGGCTGGCCACATGTGTACCTGGCCTCTGCTGGTGCATGAACTCACCCTCTGAGCCACTTCGAGATGACCGGCCTGAAACCCTGTGAAATGCCCCCTCTTCCTCCTCCTTCTCTGCCACATCCTCTTCCATCATTGCGGTAATTATTTTTTCAATTTTTTCTGCCCCGTAATTGCGAGGTAAGTTCCTCCATTCTCCGGATCTCCTCCACTTTTTGGATCCAAGTACTAATCACCGGAGGTGAAGAAGATTTCCACCTCGCAGGAATACAAGACCTAGCCGCTATCACCATGGAGCACAGACAGGATTTTCGGAGCACACTCATTGGAAGATCGGATAGGAACAAAAGGAAGAAGCCAGGCATGTAAGGTATCGTAAACTGAAAAATTGTGGATAACGCCTTGTGGATTGATTGCCAGAAGTAAGCAAGTTTAGGGCAATCCCAGAATATATGCAACATCGAACCTGGAGCTGATTCACAACGCCAACAGAGAGGCGAGGCGGAAGGGAACATTTTCTGTAATCTAGTCGGGACATAGTACCATCTGGACATTATTTTGTAACCCGCTTCCTGGAACCTACTCGCTATGGATGACTTGTATAGAAGGGAAAAAAGTTTTGGCCACTGGTCATGGGGGATGACTACTCCCAGGTCTTGGGACCATTTTGCCGCATACGGAGGCAAGTAATCCTGTCTAGGAGTTACTAGAGACTGGTAACATTCGGCTAGGGAGTGACGGTACAAACACCACCCGATACATGCTTTCTTGAAGAAGGTGAGAGTCCTGTCAAAACCTGTTGAGGCTGGGAGAGAGGAAAGAAAATGGGCCAATTGTCTGGATCTCCAGGAACCCAGGGGGCAAGGGTCTGTCAATTCAGTAATTCATCAGATGTAAGCCATCTGCCCGAGGTTCTGAAAAAGGGGCTCAAAAACGTTCGGTCACCCGCCACCGCTGAAATGGACCGCTCCTCCAAATCGCCGAAAAGGTAGGATTACCCAATATGGGAAACAATGGACAAGGGGGAGGTGAGATCTGGGGACTGTCTCTGATTTTGCCAAATTGAACAATGGTAGGACCTATTGTAGGATGACTGGAAAGCGCTGAGGGAGTTTATACATCTGCCAAGGGTAGAGAGTCCAAAGGGGCATCCGAACATATTTGTTCAATGGATACCCACTGCTTGAACTTTATATGTCGACACCAGTCCACTATCCTTTGAAGCCAGGATGCCGAGTAATATTTATGTAAGTCGGGAACCCCTAACCCTCCCTGATCCCTGGGAATATGTAAGAGGGTTCTAGCCAGTCTCGGGCTTCCCTTGGCCCAGATAAATCTGAATAAGTCACCGTGAATCTTATTGAAGAAGTCAGGGGGGAGTTTAATGGGAAGGGTCTGAAACAGGTATAATATCCTCGGGAGAACATACATTTTAAAAATGGCACATCTCCCAAACCAAGTGTGCAGACCCTTTGACCATCTCCTAAGGTCATCCCTGATTTGTTCTCGGAGAGGGACATAATTCCTTTTCGTGGTTTTTAAGGTGTTTACTCCACTGCAGTTCGTGCTTTGCGTGTAGATGCCTGGTCATGCAGGTTGTACTCAGGTTAAGAAGGTTTATGCCTTGCTTCAGGCTCTGATGGCACAATGTGTAAACCACTCGTGTCTTTTTGTCAGAACATTGTGTAAAGAACTGGCATGCCAATGAACTTCTGGGAGCAGGCCTTGGTGTGCTCGGTGCCTGGGTGTGGTGGGCAGTAGCAGGCTTACTGTCTATGAAACGGCTGCTCTGCTCCCTCTTTTGCTGTGCTGTTGCCCCTGTGCGACCACTGCCTCTTCCTCAGAACTGCACACGTCACTAGCACGACCTTCAGTCCAGTCTGGGTCTAGGACTTCATCATCCTCCACATCATCTTCCACCCATTCATGACCCCTGCCCTTCTCGTCGGTCTGCACATTGCAGAAAGCCACAGCAGTTGGCACCTGTGTTTCGTCATCATCAGAGACGTGCGCAGTGGTCTTCCCATGTCCTCATCCTGCAACATAAGTGGTTGGGCATCAGTGCATTCAAGGTCTTCCACTTCTGGGGCAGGGCTAGGTGGATGGGCGGGAAAACCATGCCAACAGAGTCATCAAAAAGCATAAGAGTTTGCTGCATGACTTGGAGTTATGACTGCTTGGCTGATTTGCAAGGGGGTGAGGTAAAAGACTGATGGGCATGGGCTGCAGGTGCCAACTCAGAATTTTCTACAGAGGACTGGGTGAGAGACACTGTGAAGGAACTGGAGACACTGTCAGCCACCCAATCTACTATTGCCTGTACATGATCTGGCCTCACCATCCATAGAGAGGCATTCGGGCCTACCAAATAACACGCTGCAGATTCTGTCGCCTACTCGCACCAGAGGAAGGTGTTTCACCTGGACCGGTAGTTGGCACTGAACGGCCACGTCCTCTCCCAGCAACAGGAGCTCTACCAACACCACTACAACCATGCGCACGTCCCTTATTAGAGGTTCTCCTCATTATTTGACCCACCAAGCTGAAAGATGGTTTCTCTCCGGTGTCAATTTAACTGCCAATTGTCAACAATTAAGTTCACTAAGGCAGTGCCCATGTCATTAAAATGCTCTGTGGACCAAGAATAAAGTTTTTTTGGGCCTAAAACACACTGATTCTCAATTTCACTGCAGAAATGTGAAATATGTATTTGTACGCTGTATGCACAACTGTTTGGTGAACCCAGAACACGTTTTTTTTTCAGTAAAACACAGTAAAGCACTATTTTCGTGCTGCAATTTAAAATTAGTATTTGTACGCTGTATGCACAAGTGGTTTGATAAAACACAGAAATGCAGTATTTCACTGCTATAAATAAAACATAGGTATTTCTACACTGTGTGCAAAAGTGGTTTGCGGACTCAGAACACAGATTTTTTTAATAAAACACAGAAATGCAGTATTTTACTGCTGTAAATTTGACGTAGGTATTTCTATGCTGTGTGCAAAAGTGGTTTGTGGACCCAGAACAAGAATTTTTTAATAAGACACAGAAATGCTGTATTTTACTGCTGAAAATTTAACGTAGGTATTTCTACGCTGTATGCAAAAGCGGTTTGTGGACCCAGAACAAGGATTTTTTAATAAAACACAGAAATGCTGTATTTTACTGCTGTAAATGTAACGTAGGTATTTCTACACTGTATGCAAAAGTGGTTTGTGGACCCAGAACATTGATTTTTTTAATAAAACACAGAAATGCATTATTTTTCTGCTCTAAATTAAAAGTGGGTATTTCTACACTGTATGCAAAAGTGGTTTGTGTACCCAGAACAAGGATTTTTTTTAACAAAACACAGAAATGCAGTATTTTACTGCTCTAAATTAAAAGTAGGTATCTCTACGCTCTATGCAAAAGTGGTTTGTGGACCCAGAAGAAGGATTTTTGTTTAATAACACTCAGAAATGCAGTATTTTACTGCTCTAAATTAAAAGTAGGTATTTCTACGCTATATGCAAAAGTGGTTTGTGGACCCAGAAGAAGGATTTTTTTAATAAAACACAGAAATGCAGTATTTTACTGCTGTAAATTTAACGTAGGTATTTCTACACTGTATGCACAAGTGGTTTGTGGACCCAGAACACGGATTTTTTTAAATAAAACACAGAAATGCAGTATTTCACTGCTACAAATAAAATGTAGGTATTTCTACACTGTATGCAAAAGTGGTTTGTGGACCCAGAACAAGAATTTTTTAATAAAACACAGAAATGCTGTATTTTAGTGCTGTAAATTTAACGTAGGTATTTCTACGCTGTATGCAAAAGTGGTTTGTGGACCCAGAACAAGGATTTTTTTAATAAAACACAGAAATGCAGTATTTTACTGCTGTAAATTTAACGTAGATATTTCCACGCTGTATGCACAAGTGGTTTGTGGACCCAGAACAAGTATTTTTTTAATAAAACACAGAAATTCAGTATTTAACTGCTATCAATAAAACGTAGGTATTTCTACGCTTATGCAAAAGTGGTTTGTGGACCCAGAACAAGTATTTTTTTTAAATAAAACACAGAAATGCAGTATTTTACTGCTGTAAATTAAAAGTAAGTATTTCTACGCTGTATGCAAAAGCGGTTTGTGGACTCAGAACAAGGATTTTTTTTATAAAACACAGAAATGCTGTCCGGGTCCGGGTCCCGAACACCCCAAAATATACAGTTCCGGTTCGCTCAACTCTAATTAGTGCAGTCGATACACTGACTGGGAAACTATTCTAACATATGTTTGCAACCAATAGATCTCTGCAAACAATTCCACAAGCACGGTTACTAATATGAAATTACAGGCGAACTAACACACCTAAACATGAAAACTACAGTGACACTGCAATTATTGTACATAAGTGTGTACATCAAGACACTGAACGTATTCAACCAGATAATTACTTTTTTGTTTTTTATCTGCATTTATTTTATCTACATTTTATGCTTTTTATTATATATGCTGAATAAGAATTTACTGTGCTAGAATTATAAGATTGCAGCCGCAGTCATTTGTAGAGAGATACATAATTTTCAGACAGGCATATGTTTTTAAAGAATAGGTTTAATCAAATAAACTTTCAATTTTATTATACGAGAGTCCGAGTGACCTGGATATTTGGGAAAGTGCCTATCTCTTTTACTAATATTACAATTTTGAATGATAAGGGGTATCATTGAGATAAAAACACCCCATCATCTCACTCACCGCCAGAGCCACCTGAATTGTGACTATTATTCAGTATTTAAAAATTATATGTACTCCAAAATGGTACCAATAAAACGTCACCTTATTTCCTAGTTTCCAAAACGGGGTCACTTTTTGGAAGTTTCTACTGTAAGGGTGCATTAGGGGGGCTTTAAATGGGACATGGCATCTAAAAACCAGTTCAGCAAAATCTGCTGTCAAGGATGGAGTACAGTTAGCAGGAACTGATAAATAACGACAGACTGGCTTGATCCCAAACTAAGGAAAATAAAGGAGGGCCGTATGAATCCCTAAGAACACTCCCTAACTGCTATGCACATGTACAGGTCCCGGTGGTAGACAAATACATGCGCTCGTACCTATAACTGAGTGACACCTGAATTCCCTATAGTAGTGAGGGGAACGGTCACCGGCTCCCTGCACAGAATACGGAGGGAGTCAGGGTCACCTAGAATCAAGCCAGCAAACAAAACACAAAGTAAACGGAATGCACTTATCTTAGAGCAAAACAACTGCAGCCTCCAGCACACACTTCATCCAGGGAGTAATATAAACTGCAAGGAGATGCAGTATGGGAGGGAATATAAAGCAAGCCAATTAATCAAGATAAGAGGCAGCTGAGGGAGAGAAAGGAACTGAGCAAAGTGAAACCAAAACAAAGAACATCATACACAAGACAGGGAGGAACCTCTGACCGACCGTCTCCCAGAACCGGCGGTGACATCTGCCATCTAAAAACCATATGGTGCTCCTTTTCTTCCGCGCCCTGCCATGTGCCCTTACATCAGTTTACGACTACATGTGGAGTGTTTATGTAAACTGCAGAATCAGGGTGATAAATATTACGTTTTGTTTGGCTGTTAACCCTCGATGCGTTAAAGAAAAACATGGATTAAAATGGAAAATCTGCCAAAAAAGTGAAATTTTATCACCATTTTCCTTTAATTCTTGTGAATCACCTTAAAGGTTAACAAAAATTGGAAAATTAGTTTTCAGTAACTTGAGGGGTGTAGTTTCTATAATGGGTCCATTTATGTGTAGTTTGCACTTTGTAAGCTCCACAAAGTGACTTCAGCACTGAACTGGTCTTAAAAAAAAAATATCTTAAAAATTTAAAAAATTGCTTCAAAAATTCTAAACCTTCTAATGTCCTGAAAAAATAAAATTATATTACTAACATGATGCCCACATAAAGTAGATATATGGGGAATGTTAATTAATTAATATTTTATGAGGCATCACTATACCTTTTTTTTTACATATTTACTCAAATTTACCATTAACATGAAGTACAATGTGTCACGAGAAAACAATCTCTGAATGGCTTGGATAAGTAAAAGCGTTCCAAAAGCGTTCCAAAGTTATTACCACATAAAGTGACACATGTCAGATTTGCAATATTTGGCCTGATCAGGAAGGGGGTAAGTGGCCCGGTCTGACAGTGGTTAATCTCTGGACCTAAACATTGTTTCTAAAATGATGGCTGATGGAATAGAACATATTTTACTGAGCCAAATTTTTGCTTAGCCTCTAGCTGTGTCTCCTAGGCAACTGTCAGTGTATTACACTGTACAATACACTACAAAGCAATTCACTACAATACAGATGCATTGTAATGGATTGCAGAGGAGATCAGAGCCCCAAAAGTTGAAGTTCCAGAGTGGTGGAAAAAAAAGTAAAAAAAAAACTTAAAAAGAAAGTAAAAAAAGGATTTTTAACCACCTCAGCCCCTCTAGCTTAAACACCCTTAATGACCAGACCACTTTTTACAATTCATGGTTTATTGCTCGGTCATACAACTTACCACCCAAATGAATTTTACCTCCTTTTCTTCTCACTAAAAGAGCTTTAATTTTGTGGTATTTTATTGTTGCTGACATTTTTACTTTTTTTGATATTAATAAAAAAATACCAAAATGTTTGCAAAAAAATGCCATTTTTCGCTTTCTGTTGTAATTTTTTTTTAAAAAACTACATTTCTATATAAATTTTTCTCTAAATTTATTGTTCTACATGTCTTTGATAAAAAAAAATGCAATAAGTGTATATTTATTGGTTTGGGTAAAAGTTATAGCAATTACAAACTATGGTGCAAAAAAGTAAATTTTCGCATTTTGAAGCAGCTCTGACTTTCTGAGCACCTGTCATGTTTCTTGAGGTGCTAGAATGCCAGGATAGTATAAATACCCCCCAAATAACACCATTTTAGAAAGAAGACACCCAAAAGTATTCGCGGAGGGGCATGGTAAGTTCATGTATGATTTCATTTTTTTTCACAAGTTAGCGGAAAATGACACTTTCTGAGGAAAAAATAATAATAATAAAGTTTCCATTTCTGCTAACTTCTGGCAAAAGAAAAAAAAAAATCTCCCACTGACTCACTATGCCCCTCAGTGAATACCTTGGGGTGTCTACTTTCCGAAATGGGGTCATTTGTGGGGTGTGTTTACTGTTCTGGCATTTTGGGCGGGGCTAAATTGTGTGCAACCCTGTAAAGCCATGCTGGGTGAGAGAAATATCTCTGTAAATTGACAACTTTGTATAAACATTTTTCAAAAGTTGTCATTTACAGAGATATTTCTCAAACCCAGCATGGGTATATGTAAAAATACACCCCAAAACACATTGCCCTACTTCTCCTGAGTACGGCGATACCAAATGAGTGACACTTTTTTGCAGCCAAGAGGCTGCAAATTCCAATGAGTACCTTTAGGATTTCACAGGGGATTTTTACGCATTTGGATTCCAAACTACTTCTCACGCACTAAGGGCCCCTAAAGTTCATGTAAAATTTTATTTTTTGTCACTAGTTAGTGGAATATGAGACTTTGTAAGAAAAAAAAAAATTCAATTTCCGCTAACTTGTGCAAAAAAAAAAATCTTCTATGAACTCGCCATGCCCCTCAGGGAATACCTTGGGGTGTCTTCTTTCCATAATGGGGTCACATGTGGGGTATTTATACTGCCCTGGCATTTTAGGGGCCCTAAAGCATGAGAAGTAGTTTGGAATCCAAATGCGTAAAAATGCACTTTGAAATCCTAAAGGTACTCATTGGAATTTGGGCCCCTTTGCGCATCTTGGCTGCAAAAAAGTGTCACTCATCTGGTATCGCCGTACTCAGGAGAAGTAGGGAAATATGTTTTTGGGTGTATTTTTACATATACTCATGCTGGGTGTGAGAGATATCTCAGTAAATTGACAACTTTATATAAAAAAACTTAAAAAGGTGTCATTTACAGAGATATTTCTCACACCCAGCATGGGTGTATGTAAAAATATACCCCAAAACACATTGCCCTACTTCTTCTGAGTACGGCGATACCACATGTGTGACACTTTTTTGCAGCCTAGGTGCGCAAAGGGGCCCAAATTCCAATGAGTACCTTTTAGGAGGGCATTTTTACGCATTTGGATTCCAGACTTCTTCTCACGCTTTAGGGCTCCTAAAATGCCAGGGCAGTATAAATACCCCACATGTGACCCCATTTTGGAAAGAAGACAACCCAAGGTATTCTGTGAGGGGCATAGTGAGTTCATAGATTTTTTTTTGGCACAAGTTAGCGGAAGATGACTTTTTTTTTCTCACAAAGTCTCCCTTTCCGCTAACTTGTAACAAAAAGTTCAATCTTTCATATACTCAATATGCCCCTCAGCGAATACCTTGGGGTGTCGTCTTTCCAAAATGGGGTCACATGTGAGATGTTTGTACTGCCCTGGCATTTGAGGGTCTCCGCAATCATTACATGTATGGCCAGCATTAAGAGTTTCTGCTATTCTCCTTATATTGAGCATATGGTAATGAGATTTTTCTTTTCCGTTCAGCCTCTGGGCTGAAAAAAAAAATGAATGGCACAGATTTCTTCATTCACATCGATTAATCTGGATGAAAAAATCTCTGCTGAAAAATGTGCAAAAAAAAAAAGAAAAAGAGGGGAAAGGACATAGGAGTGTTTGCGAAGTAAGGCCTCATTCACACGTCCGCAAAAATGTCTGCATCTGTTCCGTAATTCTGCGGAACAGATGCGGACCCATTCAGTGTGAATGTAGCCGGCATTGATGCGGAGAGCACACTATGTGCTCCCCTCATCAGCATTTGCGAAGCTGCGGCCACGAACTTCCGGGTTTCGGCCCCGAAACATCTGGCTGCAGCTCCACAAAAGATAGAGCATGTCCTATTCTTGTCCGCAATTGCGGACAAGAAAAGGCATTTTCTATATAGTTCTGCCAATGTGCGGATACGCAAAACGCGGAATGCACATTGCCGTTGTCCGTGTTTTGAGGATCCTTGGATCCACAAAACACATACGGACGTCAAGATGAGCCTTACAGGGGGGTGATTAGTGATAGGGGGGTGACAGTTAGTGAACAGGAGGGTGACATGGGGTGATCAGGGGTTAATCAGTGACGGAGGGGGGGGGTGTTGGTGTGTGGTGATTGGTGCACTTACTGTGTCCTCTGGTGGTCCAAAGCAAAAGGGACCACCAGAGGAGCAGGCAGCAGGCATATTAGACTCTGTTTACAAAACAGCGTCTGATATGCGATTCAGATGCCATTTTTTTAACATCTACAGCCTGCCAGTGCATGATCAGCGCTGGCATGCTATAGTTAAAGTTCCTGCTGTTGCGATCCAGTTGCGAGATGACGCGCCGATGCGTCAACGAGGAACATCCCGGCCGCCCGCAGGACGCATCTCTGCGTTAGGCGGTCGGGAGGTGGTTAATAAAAAAAGTTTCAGGTAATATTTCATGTAAAGATTGCAGTGGCTCACCCTCCTATGATTTCTAGACTTAGGATCTGTCTATTGTGCACCCACTGTCAAGGGAGTAATTATATAATATGTCAATCTGGTGACAGGCACTCAACCAGTATATACTGAGAACAGTAAAGCAAGGAGATCAGAAACCAAACATAGATAACAACCATGGAGAAATTAATAATGAATCAGAAATATACAATATCTTTATGTTTTATTAGTTATCTATGTATTAATTATACTCTGGTCTACATATTTAAGGTAATAAATAGTGTTGAGCGAACAGTTAGAGCATAGTTCGGGTTCGTACCGAATTTTGGGGTGTTCGGGACCCGGACCCGAACATTTTCAAAAAAGTTCGGGTTCGGGTCTCTTGTTCGATGATTTCTTCCCGCTTTCTAAAGGGCTGCACAGCAGCCAATCAGCTAGCGTTTTACTTCTTGCCCTAAGAAGCCATTACAGCCATGCCTACTAATGGCATGGCTGTGATTGGCCAAATGCAGTATGTGACCCAGCCTCTATTTAAGCTGGAGTCACGTAGCGCTGCACGTCACAGTGCTCTGATTAGTGTAGGGAGAGGACGCAGCTTCTGTGAGGGCGAGATTAGGCAGGGAACAGTCAGTACCAGCACCTAATGAACTGATCGATCTACAGCTGTGAATGATTCAACTTCTGCTAGTTAATTGCTCACTGGTTTTTAGGCTGCACAGAGCGTTTTTCTGTCACTTTTTTCTGGGGTGATCAGCGGCCATTTTGTGACTTGTGGTGCACCAGAACAAGCTGCCACCAAGTCCATCAATCCATCAATACTAGGGTTTATTTGCTATATCCTACATCAGGGGCTTGGCTGTGCTTATTGTCACTAGTGTTGAGCGCGAATATTCGAATAGCGAATTTTTTTAGCGAATATCGGCACTTCGTAATTCGCGAATATTTCGAATATAGCGCTATAAATTCGCTATTTCGAATATTCGTTTTTTTTTTGTTTTTTTTTTTGTTATATTTTTTTCTTTCCCTCTTCCCAACAGTAGTTCTTACCTGTCCTGAGGATTCCTGGCTTCCTGGCTGCTCTAGTCAGTGCCCATTGCCGCTTCTGCCGACTTCCGTGCTCATGGAGCGTCCCCATCCATGGGAACGTCTCCATATACTAAAATGTACTGTCGGATTTGAGGAATTACGTTGAAATCGCAATGCGATTAATTCAAGTTATATTAATCGCATTGCGATTTCAACTTAGAGCTGGGTTTATAATGGGTCAGCTTGCTAGAATGAACGAGTTAACGAATATGGAATATAGCAGCACTGCTAAGTTGAATTCGCAATGCGATTAATTTAACTTAAAGTAATCGCATTGCGATTTCAACTTAGCACTGCTAGTGCTATATTCCATATTCGTTAATTCTAGCCTATGTAAGATAGCAGTGCTAAGTTGAAATCGCAATGCGATTACTTCAAGTTAAATTAATCGCATTGCGAATTCAACTTAGCAGTGCTGCTATATTCCATATTCGTAATCGTTAACTTCGTTCATTCTAGCAAGCTGACCCATTATAAACCCAGCTCTAAGTTGAAATCGCAATGCGATTAATATAACTTGAATTAATCGCATTGCGATTTCAACGTAATTCCTCAAATCCGACAGTACATTTTAGTATATGGAGATGTTCCCATGGTGATGGGGACGCTCCATGAGCAAGGAACTTTATGGTTGGCTTGGTAGAATTAGCGAATAGCGAATATGACGAATGTATTCGTCATATTCCTCAAAACGAAGATAACGAAGTATTCTACATCTTCGTTTTAGCAACCTATTCGTCAACCTCGCTAATTCTAGCAATCAAATAGGAAGGTTGACTATAGAGACAGCTGTAGTTAAATTCGCTATGCGATTTTTTATTTTTTTTAATAGAATAATTATATTACTTGATATAATTATTATAATTATTCTATTTATTAAAAAAAAAAAAATCGCATAGCGAATTAAACACAGTTGTCTCTATAGTCAACCTTCCTATTTGATTGCTAGAATTAGCGAAGTTGACGAATAGGTTGCTAAAACGAAGATGTAGAATACTTTGTTATCTTCGTTTTGAGGAATATGACGAATACATTCGTCATATCCGTCATCTTCGCTATAATTCTAGATATGAAACCAATAGGAAAGTAGCCTTAAGTTAAAATCGCAATACGCGATTATGTAAATCGCATATTAATCGCGGTAACTAGAATAATGACGAATATTCGATTTCGACGAATATGAAACGAATATTCATTCGAATATTCGCGAATTTCGTTGAAATCGAATATGGCACCTGCCGCTCATCACTAATTGTCACGCCTAGAAACTCAGGATAAGAATTTCTATATTTTATTAAGGGGTTAAATACAATTGCCAAAACACCAATCCCCTAAATCTGGTGTTCCAGCTTTGGCTAGCCAAGTGTAATACTGTCTTCTGTCTGGCAAAGGATAGATTATTTTCTGTGGTGAAATTCAATAGCCAAAATAGCAATACCCTGAATCTGGTGTCCCAGCACTGGCTGGCAAAGTATAATAGTGTCCGCCAAAACATATATTTTGTTCTGGGGTGAAATTCAATTGCCAAAATAGTAATACCCTGAATCTGTTGTCCCAGCTGTTGCAGGCCAAGTGTTAATCTGTCCGTAAAAGGGTATATTTTGTTATGGGGTGAAATTCAATAGCCAAAATAGCAATACCCTGAATCTGGTGTCCCAGCACTGGCTGGCAAAGTATAATAGTGTCTGCCAAAACATATATTTTGTTCTGGGGTGAAATTCAATTGCCAAAATAGCAATAACCTGAATCTGGTGTTACAGCACTGGCTGGCAAAGTATAATAGTGTCCGCCAAAACATATATTTTGCTGTGGGGTGAAATTCAATTGCCAAAATAGCAATACCCTGAACCTGGTGTCCCAGCTGTTGCAGGCCAAGTGTTATTATGTCCGTAACAGGGTATATTTTGTTCTGGGGTGAAATTCAATTGCCAATATAGCAATACCCTGAATCTGGTGTTCCAGCTGTTGCAGGCCAAGTGTTAATCTGTCCGTAACAGGGTATATTTTGTTCTGGGGTGAAATTCAATTGCCAAAATAGCAATACCCTGATTTTGGTGTTCCAGCTGTTGCAGGCCAGGCGTTAATCTGTCTGTAAAAGGGTATATTACACTCAAGGTGTATATACAAGTGCTGAAAGGGTCATCCTCAATAACTTCACACGCTTCCGTGCATCTCCCATTGTATTTCTGTCCGTTAAAGGGTATATTACACAAAGTGTTAAAATACAATTGCTGAAGGCATAATCCTACATATTTTTTCACACGCTGCTGTGCATCTCCAAGTGTAAATCTGCCCATAAAAGGATACCTTTCATCCAGTGCCTAAATACAAGCCCTACAAAGATATTCCCCTAAATCATTGGTTACTGCTGTGCCTGGATTACATAAATAAATAGGCAAATAGTGTTAGGTGCTTGTAAAAAAAGGCCTGAATTTGAAATCAATACATTGGGACAATTTTTTTTTTTCTTATTGTGGTGCTTGGTGAACGGTAGCAATGAGGAAAACATCTAGTAAGGGACGCGGACGCGGTCGTGGTGGTGTTAGTGTACCCTCTGGTGCTGGGAGACGACGTGGCCATTCTGCCACAGCCACACATCCTAGTGAACCAACTACCTCAGGTTTCAGTACCTGCCAGAATTTACAGCGATATTTGGTGGGGCCCAATGCCGTTCTAAGGATGGTAAGGCCTGAGCAGGTACAGGCGCTAGTCAATTGGGTGGCCGACAGTGGATCCAGCACGTTCACAACATTATCTCCCACCCAGTCTTCTGCAGAAAGCGCACGGGTGGCGCCTGAAAACCAAGCCCATCAGTCTGTCACATCAACCCCATGTATATCAGGGAAACTGTCTGAGCCTCAAGTTATGCAGCAGTCTCTTATGCTGTTTGAAGACTCTGCTGGCAGGGTTTCCCAAGGGAATCCACCTAGCCCTTCTCCAGTGGTGGAAGACATAGAATGCACTGATGCACAACCACTGATGTTTCCGAATGATGAGGACATGGGAATAACACCTCATCGGAGTCCGCACATCTCTGATGATGGCGAAACACAGGTGCCAACTGCTGTGTCTTTCTGCAGTGTGCAGACCGAACAGGAGGTCAGGGAGGAAGACTGTGTGGAAGACGATGCAGGGGACGATGAGGTCCTAGACCCCACATGGAATGAAGGTCGTGCCACTGACTTTCATAGTTCAGAGGAAGAGGCAGTGGTGAGACCAAGCCAACAGCGTAGCAAAAGAGGGAGCAGGGGGCAAAAGCAGAACAGCCGCCGCCAAGAGAGTTCGCCTGCTACTGGCCACCACCATCAGGGACCGAGCACCCCAAAGGCAGCTTCAAGGAGTTTCCTGGCATGGCACTTCTTTAAACAATGTGATGACGACAAGACCCGAGTGGTTTGCACGCTGTGCCATCAGAGCCTGAAGCGAGGAATTAATGTTCTGAACCTTAGCACAACCTGCATGACCAGGCATCTATATGCAAAGCATGAACTGCAGTGGAGTAAACACCTTAAAAGCAAGGAACTCACTCTGGCTCCCCCTGCTCCCTCTTCTGCTGCTGCCTCGGCGTCTTCCTTCGCCTCGGGAGGAATGTTGGCACCTGCCGCCCACCGAACAGAGGATGTGCCACCGACAACACCACCTGCGTCACCAAGCATCTCCACCATGTCACACGGCAGCGTTCAGCTCTCCATCTCACAAACCTTGGAGAGAAAGTATAAATTCCCACCTAGCCACCCTTGAGCCCTGGGCCTGAATGCCAGCATTTCTAAACCAGAACTCCTGCTGCTCTGCCCCCAGTGCTGCCGCTCTGCCCCCAGTCCTTACGTTCTTCCCCTGGTCCTGCCGCTCTGCCCCCGTTCCTGCATACACAATGATTATTAGCCTTTAATACAGATACAGGAGGCAGGTGCCGGCGGTATCCTCCTCCTGTATCTGTATTAACGGTTAATTATTGTGTTGGTAGTGCGACCCCCACCTCCCCCGATATTAAACTAAATGAGTGGACAGGGCGCCCTCAATCCCGCCTCCCCTCATAGTATTAAAGTTTTTAAATCATTGGTGGCAGTGGCCACAGGGTCCCCTCCCCTCCATTGGTGGCAGTGGCAGTTCCCCATGGCAGCCAGGGCTTTAGTAGTGTCCTGGCTGCCATGGTAACCGATCGGAGCCCTACATTGCGCTCGGTTACCATGGCAGCCAGGATGCTACTGAAGCCCTGGCTTCCATGGGGGCTCCCTGCTGCTGTGTGCAGGGAGCACAGGGCAGCAGGGAAATGTGATGTCTTATTCACCCTGATAGAGATCTATTAGGGTGAATAGGTCAAGGGATGAAAAGATCCCAGGTTCTACCCCTAAGGGGGGAAATATTAAATAAAAATTAAATAAAAAGTAATAATAATAAAAATAACAAAAACACACCAAAATATTAAGTATAAATCGCCGCCTTTTCCTATTTTACATCTAAAATATATAGATAAACATATAACATATTGCCATATCTAAAGTCCGACTCCAAACTGTTAAAAAAAAAAAAAACCTATGCTGTGAACGTCGTAACAGAAAAGTAAAAAAAAAAATGCGCAATTCGCAAATTTTTTCTTATTTGGGAGTTTTTTTTTCCCCGCGTGGTATCGAATGGTATCGAGTATTGCAATACTTTTTTATGGTATCGATACCGAATCAAAATTTTGGTATCGAAACAACTCTACTGCACACCCCTCCACGTACTGACTGATGGTTCGGCCCCATTCAACTTCTTTGTCTCCAAATTGTCCACGTGGCCAGAGTTAGCATTTTATGCCTTGGAGGTGCTGGCCTGCCCGGCGGCCAGCGTTTTGTCTGACAAACGCAGCCGCCTGTCCACAGCCAACGTGGACGAGCTGACGTTCATAAAAATGAACCAGGCATGGATCCCACAGGACCTGTCCCTCCCTTGTGCAGAATAGACATTTATAACTGCCTCCCCCTCAACCATGTATTCTTGTACTCCGGGGCACTTCATTATTGAATCCTCATTTTTTTAACTTTACCATGATCTTGCGGTGCAACCCAAAGTTGAATGAACCTCTCTTCAATCTGGGCGCCGGGGCCTAAATAACTGAAAGTGGCCTGTTACAATGGTGGGTGACATGAAGCCTGAACCTCTGCCATGCAACCTCTCTCCTCTGTCTGGATGCTGGGGCCTAAATTACTGAAAGTGGCCTTCTCCAGTGGTGGGTGATATGACGCCTTATTCCTTGCTGTGGGACCTCTCTCCTCTGTCTGGGTGCTGGGGCCTAAATAACTGAAAGTGGCCTTCTCCAGTGGTGGGTGATATGACGCCTTATTCCTTGCTTTGGGACCTCTCTCCTCTGTCTGTGTGCTGGGGCCTAAATAACTGAAAGTGACCTTCTCCAGTGGTGGGTGATATGACGCCTTATTCCTTGCTGTGGGACCTCTCTCCTCTGTCTGGGTGCTGGGGCCGAAATAACTGAAAGTGGCCTTCTGCAGTAGTGGATGATATGACGCCTTATTCCTTGCTGTGGGACCTCTCTCCTCTGTCTGGGTGCTGGGGCCTAAATAACTGAAAGTGGCCTTCTCCAGTGGTGGGTGATAGGACGCCTTATTCTTTGCTATGGGACCTCTCTCCTCTGTCTGGGTGCTGGGGCCTAAATAACTGAAAGTGGCCTTCTCCAGTGGTGGGTGATATGACGCCTTATTCCTTGCTGTGGGACCTCTCTCCTCTGTCTGGGTGCTGGGGCCTAAATAACTGAATGTGGC
Source organism: Bufotes viridis (assembly GCA_033119425.1). Classification (NCBI taxonomy): domain Eukaryota; kingdom Metazoa; phylum Chordata; class Amphibia; order Anura; family Bufonidae; genus Bufotes; species Bufotes viridis. The sequence continues at coordinate 387,978,501 of CM065590.1, forward strand.
CTTCTCCAGTGGTGGGTGATATAACGCATGATTCCTTGCTGTGGGACCTCTCTCCTCTGTCTGGGTGCTGGGGCCTAAATAACTGAAAGTGGCCTTCTCCAGTGGTGGGTGATATGACGCCTTATTCCTTGCTGTGGGACCTCTCTCCTCTGTCTGGGTGCTGGGGCCTAAATAACTGAAAGTGGCCTTCTCCAGTGATGGGTGATATGACGCATGATTCTCTGCTATAGGACCTCTCTCCAATTGATATTGGTTAATTTTTATTTATTTTATTTTATTTTAATTCATTTCCCTATCCACATTTGTTTGCAGGGCATTTACCTACATTTTGCTGCCTTTTGCAGCCCTCTAGCCCTTTCCTGGACTATTTTACAGGCTTTTTAGTGCCTAAAAGTTCGGGTCCCCATTGACTTCAATGGGGTTCGGGTTCGGGATAAAGTTCGAGTCGAAATCGGATCCCGAACCTGAACATTTTCGGGAAGTTCGGCCGAATTTCTCGAACCCGAACATCCAGGTGTTCGCTCATCTCTAGTAATAAAATAACAGAGAAATACTGCCCCCACACCAATAGAGAGTTTAAAAAGATCAGATGGAATTAATGTATATAGAGCCACTGAGGAAGGAACAAGCTAGCTCTGAAATGCGTTTGGGTTTTTTCAATCTGAAATATTGCAACATGGCAAGAATCTCTGCGGTAAACATATGCTAAGATATTAAGGTGGAACACTTTATCAAAAACAAGTAAGCGCGTGTTCCATAGCGCAATAAACCACCTATTCAGCGATAAACCAGGCCGATGAAGGGCGAGCAACCACGTGGGACGCCATGTGGGACGCCGAATGGAGCCAAGCTAGACAAGAGATCAGCCGCAAAATGGGAGAATTCCTGCCTCTACCAAGATAACGGCACACATAGGAGACACTGTAAACAGAGTAAGACACAGTCCAGTGACCTCTAGCAAATCAAAGGTTTTTACTTGTGTGGTATTATACTACAAACTTTTACTATTATACTATTATTAATTATTATTGATATTATTATAATTATTATTATAATTATTAATGATACATGATTTATACAAGAACTACTAATCAGATATTAATCAACTATTGATGTTTATTATTGATATATATTCATTGATATATTGATAATCATTGACATATATTCAATCTGAATAGTTATTCAATGAACTATCAACTATTGATTTAACATTTTACACGGACCTTATTCAGCTATTTTTTATGTAAGGAGAAACAATCAAGATTGGAGCAACATTGACTGTTTAATTATTCATCTATAGGAATGATTATTTATTTATGTATTTATACATGCGAATTTATTATAAATATCATGATTTATCTATTTACTCATATGAATTTATAAAAACCATCATGAACTATTATTAATTATCATTGAATATATATATATATATATATATATATATATAAATATATATATATATATACATGACCTGTGATTGATTAGAGAAATCATTATACTCAAGAAGAAATAATTAATTAAGAACATTTAATATTTTTATTTTTTATTTAAAATATTTGTTATTTTTCTAACAATTATTGTCTTCTATTGTGTACTAAATCGTATTATTAAACAATTGATATGATATATATGATTTTGCATATAGTTCTGGGTGGTTGAGTGCCTGTCTTCAGGTTGACATATTGTATAAAAAAAAAATTGCCCAATTCCCCTAAGGTTACAAAAAAAAAAAAAGAAAAAAAATCACAAAAAGGGCAATATCAAGCTATCAAAAAGTCATATGTGCCCCAAAATATTACCAATCAAAATGTCATCTCATCCTGCAAAAAATTAACCCCTACATAAAACAACTGGCCAAAAAATAAAAAAATATGGCTTTCAGAAAATGGAGACACTAAAACATGAGTTTTTTGTTTCAAAAATGCTTTTATTGTGTTAAAGTGAAATAAATAAAAACAAGGTATTAGGTATTACCATGTCTGTAATGACTGGCTCTTTAAAAATATCACATAATCCACCATTTCAGGTGAACACCATAAATACAGTGCCAAAAACAACAATTTTTTGTCAACTTAAATCACAAAAAGTTTAATGCCAATTGATCAAAAAGTCATATGTACCCCAAAATTATACCAATCAAACTAGCCTCATCCTGCAAAAAATAAGCTCCTACATAAGACAATCACCCAAAAAATAGAAAAAATAGAAAATATGGCTTTCAGAAAATTGAAAGACAAAAACATAATTTTTTTGTTTCAAAACTGATTTTATTGTGTTAAAGTTAAATAAATTTAAAAAAGTATACATATAAGCTATTGCCACGTTTGTAACGATCTGCACTATAAAATTTTCACATGACCTACTACCTCAGGTGAACGCCGTAAAAAAATAAAAATGAAAACTGTGCCAAAACAACCAATTCTCTAGTCACTTTGCCACATAAAGTGTAATACTGAATGATCAAAAAATCATATGTACCCAAAAAATTGTACCAATACAAACATCAACTCTTCCTACAAAATAAAAACACCCAAGACAAACGGCATAAAAATAATATGGCTTTCAGAAAATGGAGACACAAAAATTGTTCGCAAGTCCCGCTCTCCTCTCGCGCCACCTTGTCCAACTCGGCGTCCCACGTGGTCTAGGAGTGTCCATGTGACATCTCATGTGACTCCACAGTTTCGGAGGCGCTGTTTGGAGCGCTATCACCTCTGTTTGAAACTGGGTCCTGTAGTTCGGTACTTTTAGATGGGGAAGCAGATGGTCGCTGTTATCCAATATCAAAAGTGAATATTGTATCCAAATCTTAGTTCATAAAATGTTCACTGTCCCATAGCAGCCAGATGCGGTTCAGGGTATACACCCCTTCCTCAGTGGACCTCAGTGAGCGGTAAAGTATTACCTGCTACTACATGATGCAGCGCAGGCCAATTATCCTGGTCTAAGACGTACACTAATAAGAACTATACTTGGAATATAAGACTACCGGGGATTGTCCTATACATTTCCTTCAGAAGGATGGTCCAATAATATCTCCATTGAGAGCTACATAGTAGCACATATTGATTCGCAACATATTTGGGATTTATATTTATCTTGAATATAGATGGGTAACCTAAAGAGAGGGATATTTATCCCTGCCCCTGTGCACGTGGAAGCATTTTTTTTTCAAAGTAGTGTTTTTACAGTTTTCTTTTTTATATTATATACATTTTTGTTTTTTTATGCTTGTATCAATGCTCCATGATAGGAGTGTATTTTATGTTGGATTTGATATTCGATTGTTTTATGTTGGGTTTGCTATTGGATCCTTTTATCATCTTTGATTTTAATTAATAAAACCATTGGGTTTACATGCTACATTGCTGTCCATATTTCCTTGATTATTGAGTGCCCCTCATTTTTACATATTCTTTTAGTACTTAAATGTTATATAGCCTTTTTTGTCGTGTAATAGTGACAAAATATATTTGCGATTCAGCGGTGCATTTATATGTTCTAAAGCCTTTTGTGGCGTGTATTAGTGGCAAAATAAAAATATATTTGCCGTTCAGCGGTGTAGTTATATGTTCTATAGCCTTTTGTCGTGTGTATTAGTGGCAAAAGAAAAATATATTTGCAGTTCAGCGGTGCAGTTATATGTTCTAAAGCCTTTTGTGTCATGTATTAGTGACAAAATAAAAATATATTTGCCGTTCAGCGGTGCAGTTATATGTTCTAAAGCCTTTTGTGTCGTGTATAAGTGACAAAATAAAAATATATTTGCCATTCAGCGGTGTAGTTCTATGTTCTAAAGCAGCGGTCAGCAACCTTCGGCACTCGAGATGTATTGAAACTACGACCCCCAGCATGCTCCATTCACTTCTATGGGAGTTCTGAAAATAGCTAAGCAAGTGTGCATGCTGGGAGTCATAGTTTCACCACAGCTGGAGTGCTGAAGGTTGCTGATCCCTGTTCTAAAGCCTTTTGTGGTGTTTTATTAAGCCCTTTTTGTCATGTAATGGTGACAAAATAAAAATATATTTGCCGTTCAGCGGTGCAGTTATATGTTCTAAAGTGTTTTGCGGCTAGTGATGTCCCAAACTATTCGCCAGCAAGCGGTTCCTGGCGAACATAGCTTGTTCGCGTTCGCCACAGCTGGCGAACACATGCGATGTTCGGTCCGCCCCCTATACATCATCATTGAGCAAACTTTGACCCTGTACCTCACAGTCAGCAGACACATTCCAGCCAATCAGCATACCCTTCCTCCCAGACCCTTCCACCTCCTATCAAAAAGCAAGGACAGCATCCATCTTAGATTTATTCTGAAGCTGCATGTTAGTGAGAGCAGGGAGACTGCAGCTGCTGCTGTGCTGATGATTCTGAATTCATAGGGAAAGCGTTAGCTAGGCCAGTGTTCTGTGTCCAGAGACTCATCTGCTGTAAGGACAGCGTCACAAAACCCCAAAAAGCCCTTTTTAGGGCTGCTACATTAGTCTGCTTTTATTTTATTTTTCTCAATATATATATATTGCAGTTGCCTGGCCTGCCCATGTGTGAGAGGCTGCAGGCCCACAGACTGCAGTGTGCCCACTGCCAGTGCCCACCACTCAAACCGTGTGGCACAGGACTTTGCATAAAAAAAAGGCATTTCATTTTTACACTTTAATTTCAGTTGCCTGCCTGCTGTCAGTGTGTGTCAGGCCCACTTCCACTGACTGTAGTGTGCCCACTGCCAGTGCCCACCACTCATACTGTGTAGCACAGGACTTTTCATAAAAAAAAGGCATTCAATTTTTACACTTTAATCTAATTTCTGTTGCCTGGCCTGCCTGCTGCCAGTGTGTGTAAGGCCCACTTCCACTGACTGTAGTGTGCCCACTGCCAGTGCCCACCACTCATACCGTGTGACACAGGACTTTGCATTAAAAAAAGGCATTTAATTTTTACACTTTAATCTAAATTCAGTTGCCTGCCTGCTGCCAGTGTGTGTCAGGCCCACTTCCACTGACTGTAGTGTGCCCACTGCCAGTGCCCACCACTCATACCGGGTGGCACAGTATCTTGCCGATAAGTAAGGCATTTCATTTTTACCCTTTAATCTAAGGTTAGTTGCCTGCCAGTGTGTGTCAGGCCCACTTCAACTTACTGTAGTGTGCCCACTGCCAGTGCCCACCACTCATACTGGGTGGCACAGTACCTTGCAAGCATAGTACCACTATTTAAAAAAAGAAAAATGACAGGCAGAGGCAGGCCACCCCGCAGGGGCTGTCGTGGTGCTGTGATTTCCTTTGGCCCTAGAATAATGCCCAGTGTTCAGAGGCCACATATCCTGAACTCGAAAAATTCTGAGGACATAGTTGACTGGCTTACACAGGACACCCAATCTTCTACAGCTTCCGCTCTGAACCTTGACGCACCACTACACTTTCTGCCGGGAAAACATAAATTTTTGTGGCCACTGCTACAGCAGTGGCTGCAACAATAAAACTACTTTTTCTGTCATGTGTACATGCCTAATTTTTCTGGCCTCTGGTGCTGCACTGTGGCTGCAAAAACAAAACAAAAAAATGGCACATACATGTGTCAATTACTCTTCCTGATCGTTACCTTGTTGTGGTGAAGGGGCTTGCGTATCACAATGAAGCGATCACCTCTATGAGTGTGTAGGCAATGTTGGCACACCCCAGATGATAAGGTCGTTGCTTCATTGTGAACAGACCAAAAGCGATCGGCTGGATAATTTTTCATAGAAAAAACATTAATTTTCTTTGTGATTATCTAAGGTGATCAATAAAGCCTTCTAGGCCAACAATGGGCCCACACTGCAGAATCATTGTTTTCTGGGTCACTTAGCTGTCACTGAACTACCTCAGCACGACCATAGGCTTTGAAAAACCGCCATCGCCTGCAATCTCCCAAACGTGTGCACGAGCACAGTCATCACTACACCAAGATTGAGACATGCCCTTTCTGGATTAAAACCCAACTCTGCGTCCACTACGTAATTTTCCATGGGAGTTTTCCCATGATTCCCCCTCCGGCATGCCGCAGTCCAGGTGTTAGTTCCCTTGAAACAACTTTTCCATCACTACTGTGGCCAGAAAGAGTCCCTGTGGGTTTTAAAATTCGCCTGCCTATTGCAGTCTATGGCGGTTCGCCCGGTTCGCCCGTTTGCGAACATTTGCAGAAGTTTGCGTTCGCCGTTTGTTAACGGAAAATATTTATGTTTGCGACATCTCTATTTGTGGCATGCCGTTCAGCAGTGCAGTTATATGTTCTAAAGCCCTTTTTGTCGTGTAATAGTGGAAAAATAAAAAGATATTTGCTGTTCAGCGTGCAGTTATATGTTATAAAGTCCTTTTTGTCGTGTAATAGTGACAAAATATATTTGCCATTTAGTGGTGCAGTTATATGTTATAAAGCCCTTTTTGTCATGTAATAGTGGCAAAATAAAAATATATTTGCCATTCAGCGGTGCAGTAATATGTTCTAAAGCCTTTTGTGGCATGTATTAGTGGCAAAAGAAAAATATATTTGCCGTTCAGCTGTTCAGTTATATGTTCTAAAGCCTTTTGCAGTGTGTATTAGTGGCAAAAGTAAAATATATTTGCCATTCAATGGTGTAGTTATATGTTATAAAGCCTTTTTTGTCATTTAATAGTGGCAAAATAAAAATATATTTGCTGTTCAGCGGTGCAGTATATGTTCTAAAGCCCTTTTTATTGTGTATTAGTGGAAAAAGAAAAATATATTTACTGTTCAGCGGTGCAGTTATATGTTTTAAAGCCTTTATTGTGTGTATTATTGGGGGAAAAAAGGGCTTATTAGCTGTTGTGAAGTGAAGTGAGGAAATTACGGACTTTTTGGGGGTGTTTTAATTACCTTTTTATTTATTTGCTCTAACAGTATTTCAGAAAGAGAAGTGCCAGGCCCTGCACAGGGAAGTGGCAGAGGCCAAAATGTTTCTGGCATAGGCAGAGGTCACAGCAGAGTAAGGGGGCGTGGCAGCAGGGGTCACTTTGAGAGGCCTGATCTTCCAGTGTCAGCTAGCGGTCGTGTCGTGACCAGCAACCCAACGGTTCTTGAATGGTTGACTCGATCTTCGACTTCGTCGCAAGTGACATCAGATACCCCCAGCCAAGAGTCAGTGGGTTCGTCAGACACAACCCTTAGTTGGCATGACCCAGGAGAAGGCCCTGAGCCCTCACCTGTCCTCAACCTGCCTCTGTTCTTTTCTGTTCTCTCAGCCAGAGTATTGTTTGCTGTGGGCTAAGCTCCACTATTGTCATGACTGTGACTGATCCAGACAGGTCTGGGAGGAGAAGGTCGCAGCGACTTGCTACTCGCGATAGCTTGTGAGTTTGCTCCGTGGTTCAGGGTATGTCATCCGGGTTTTGCCTTGTGAACCTTTTTGTCCTGACTGGGAGTTTGTAGGCATTCTTCTCAGGTGAGTGCTGTCTGCCACTCCCAGCTACTATATTAGTTTCAGTTTCACTTGCAGTCATTGCCAGATATAGTCCTTACTTCCAGTGCTATTCTGACCTTTGAAGGATCGTTTGACGGTATTGCTGTGGAGCTCTTGTCTGGCGTGGACCGTCGTTATTGGGATCATCTTCTCTGCTCGTGACTGGATAAGTCTATCTCTGCTGGAGATTGTTTTTTTGTTGCTGTCTTCCCCTGTTGTTCTCCTAGACATGAGTGATGGTGACTAGTGCTCCCATCTGCCTTTCCCCAGTCTAGTCTTCTGAGGGTGATTCAGGGTTTAGGCATCCTGCTCGCCGCACGGGTTCACACCCCGTCTAGGGTATCAGGGCAGACAGGTGCCAGCTTAGGGTTAGTCAGGGGTGGCCGTTCTATTTCCCATCCGTAGATAAGGGTCCCCCTTCCCCTCGGTCTGGTGCGACATGACTGCTGCTGGGATAGCGGTCGTGACAGTATATCTGGCCTTTTTAAAAAAAAGTGACATTTCCTTTTTTTTTTTTCCTGCTGTTTTGCTTTTTATTTTCTGTTCCACTATGGATCCGGTTACGGTTTTGGCGAAACAATTACAGGGGTTATCCCTTGAAGTGGCAGGATTAAAAGCAACAGTGCTGCAGCAGCAGCAGCAATCCTTGGGTTCCACCGTTGCTACGGGAAACCAAGGTACTCCTGAGCCACTCCTGCAAGGAGATCCGCAGGCTTGGGCTTTCTCCTTACCATATGACTCTCCAGCCTTACGATCAGTGGAGGAGTTTTTTGAAGCCTTGAGTCTCGTATATGATGACCCGGACAGAGTCTCACTGGCTGAGTCTAAGCTACATAGACTTCGGCAAGAGAACCGGTTAGGTGAACTATATTGTTCCCAAATTCCGTAGGTGGGCTACGGATACATTATGGAACGACTTGGCCCTTAGGAGTCAGTTCTGCCAGGGGTTGTCTGAAAAATTAAAAGACGCGCTGGCGGTATACGAGGTCCCTGGGTCTCTTGAGGCTGCTATGTCTCTGTCCATAAGAATCGACAGACGACTCAGGGAGAGACTATTAAATTCTACAGAAGCCTCTATAGGGCAGGGATCGGTTTGTTATGATCCAGTCGAACCAATGCAAATAGGGGGCGCCACTAGACTTGTTTTCGTTGTGGGGGGAGGGGTCATTTTGTAAAGGTATGTCCCTCAGTACCCAAGAGACCACAAACAAAAGAGCCGCCGGAAAAACTAGAGTCCCCAGATTGTGCGGAGGATAACAGTCTGGGCGTATTCGTTTCCTCCATACGCATGTCTCAGTTTTTGTTGTCCGCTACCGTTGTGGCGGGCAATAAGACTGAGATCTGTTCTGTCTTTTTGGACAGTGGGGCGGGGGTCAACTTGGTGGATTCACGGTTTGCTCAGGCTCTGGGGTTTACTCCGGAATCGGTACGCAGAACTATTCCTGTTTTTGCCATCGACTCCTCCCCTCTTACTCAGAGAGAGTTAACTCCATAAAGAGCATATCTCTTGTTATGTCCTGGACGGTCTTCCAGCTCCTATGGTATTGGGGCTTCCCTGGCTGGTGACTCACAATCCAGTGGTGGATTGGCAGGCCGGGGAGATTGTGGAGTGGAGTAAACATTGTAAGGACAACTGCTTGAGTAGTAGGTGCTCAACACTCTCTGTAACAACTCTACCTGCCTTTCTGTCAGATTTTATGGATGTGTTGTCAGGGGTTACCACCTCATCGTCCATATGATTGCCCGATTAATCTGTTACCTGGGGCAAAACTACCTAAAACCCGGTTATACAATCTTTCCGACCCAGAGAGGAAGGCTATGAAAGATGAAAGATTATATTTCGGAGAGTTTGGCTAAGGGACACATCAGACCCTCTTCTTCACCCGTGGCTGCAGGGTTCTTTTTTGTTAAAAAGAAAGATGGGGGGCCTGCGTCCTTGCCTGGATTTCCGGGAATTAAACCGGATAACTATCCGAGATCCCTATCCTCTTCCTCTCATTCCCGACCTCTTTAATCAGGTTGCTGGTGCTAAATGGTTCTCCAAAATGGATCTCAGAGGAGCCTATAACCTGGTTCGCATCAGAGAGGGGGATGAGTGGAAGATGGCTTTTAATACTCCGGAAGGGCATTATGAAAATCTTGTCATGCCATTTGGTCTTACTAATGCGCCTGCGGTGTTCCAACATTTTGTCAACGATATTTTTAGTCACCTTATCGGGAGATTTGTTGTGATATATCTTGATGACATCCTGGTCTATTCTCCGGATCTGGATACACATAAGATCCATGTGAGACAAGTGCTGTAGATATTAAGGGCCAACAAATTGTTTGCTAAATTAGAGAAATGTGTGTTCGCCGTAAAAGAACTGCCATTTCTGGGGTATGTGTTGTCAGATTCAGGTTTCCCCGTGGATCCAGTGAAAGTCCGGGCAATTATGAACTGGGATCTGCCTGAGAACCTGAAGGCTTTGCAACGCTTCCTGGGGTTTGCCAATTTTTATAGAAAGTTTATAAAGAACTATTCCTTGGTGGTCAAACCACTGACGGACATGACCCGAAAGGGATCCGATTTTTCCAAATGGTCACATGCAGCCAAAACTGCCTTTACATCTCTGAAGGAGAGATTCACCTCGGCTCCTATTCTCGTACAGCCAGATGTCTCGCTTCCTTTTATTGTAGAGGTTGACGCATCAGAGGTGGGGGTGGAAGCGGTACTATCTCAGGGCCCGTCCCCTGGTTAATGGCGTCCGTGTGCTTTCTTTTCGAAGAAATTGTCTACTGCAGAAAGGAACTATGATATTGGCAACAGGGAACTTTTGGCTATTAAGTTGGCCTTAGAGGAGTGGCGTCATTTTTTGGAGGGGGTGGTTCATCCCGTTACAGTGATTACTGATCACAAAAACTTAGTATATCTGGAGTCTGCTAAACGTCTCACCCTAGACAGGCTCGGTGGTCGTTATTTTTTACTAGGTTTAATTTTGTAATAACCTATCGCCCGGGCGCAAAAAATACTAAGGCGGATGCATTGTCTCGAAGTTTTCCTGGAGGGGTGATGTTGATGTTCCAGAGCCTATTTTGCAAAAGGGGGTGGTGGTCTCTGCATTACACTCAGGTTTAGAGGGGAGGGTGTTGGAAGCTCAGGGGGACGCCCCGGCCTCCTGCCCCTCGGGTAAACTGTTTGTGCCAGAAAATTTACACCTGGAGATACTAAAAGAACACCATAACTCCGCACTGGCAGGACACCCAGGTAGTAAGGCAACCTCTGAATTAGTGTCTCGTCGTTTCTGTTGGCCTAAGTGGCGCCAGGAGGTGTTGAATTTTGTGTCTGCATGTGCTACCTGTGCTCGTTCTAAGGTGGATCATACTCGTCCGGCAGGGCGTCTTTTACCTCTGGCCATCCCCAACAGGCCTTGGACGCACCTATCAATGGATTTCATTACTGATCTACCAGTATCAGCGGGGAAGACTGTTATTCTTGTAGTTGTTGACAGATTCAGTAAAATGGTGCACTTTATTGCTCTTACCGCATTGCCTAATGCTAACACACTGGCTCAGGTTTTTATTGACCACATCGTGAAGCTTCACGGGGTCCCTTCCGATATTGTTTCGGATCGTGGTACCCAATTTGTTTCTAGATTTTGGAAAGCTTTTTGTTCTCGTTTAGGGGTTCATCTGTCGTTTTCTTCATCTTTCCATCCACAGTCCAACGGTCAGACTGAACGTACCAATCAAAACCTAGAGACATATTTGAGATGCTTTGTTTCCGAAAATCAGGAGGAATGGTCATCTTATTTACCGTTAGCCGAGTTTGCCATTAATAATCGTCGTCAAGAATCCACCGATAAGTCACCATTTTTTGGTGCGTATGGTTTCCATCCTCAGTTTTGTACGTTTAGTGAGGGGGGGGCCGTCTGGGATTCCCGAGGAGGAACGATTTGCGTCTTCACTTTCATCAGTGTGGCAGAGTGTGCAAGAAAGTTTGAAGAAAATTGGTGGTAGATACAAACGTGTGGCTGATAAGAAGCGCTCTGAAGGTCTGGACCTTGGGGTGAATGACTTGGTGTGGTTATCTACCAGAAATATCAAGTTGAAGGTTCCCTTATGGAAATTAGGTCCGAGATTTATTGGTCCTTATAGGGTAATTAAGATCATTAACCCAGTGGCTTTTCGTCTGGAGCAACCTCAGACTCTAAGGATCCATAATGTCTTCCACAGATCTCTGCTTAAGAGATATGTAGAACCTCCTGAACCATTGCCACTACCGCCTCCACCGGTGGTTGTTGATGGCAGTCTTGAGTTTCAGGTAGAAAAGATTGTTGATTCACGATATGTTCGCCGCTCTCTTCAGTACCTGGTGCACTGGAGAGGTTATGGTTCCGAAGAGAGAATGTGGGTGCCAGCATCAGAGATAAAGGCGGACAGACTCATTCAAGCTTTTCATAGGTCCCATCCGGAGAGGCCTGGTCTTGAGGGTCCGGTGGCCCCTCGTAGAAAGGGGGGTACTGTCATGACTGTCACTGATCCAGACAGGTCTGGGAGGAGAAGGTCGCAGCGACTTGCTACTCGCGATAGCTTGTGAGTTTGCTCCGTGATTCAGGGTATGTCATCCGGGTTTTGCCTTGTGAACCTTTTTGTCCTAACTGGGAGTTTGTAGGCATTCTTCTCAGGTGAGTGCTGTCTGCCACTCCCAGCTACTATATTAGTTTCAGTTTCACTTGCAGTCATTGCCAGATATAGTCCTTACTTCCAGTGCTATTCTGACCTTTGAAGGAGATCGTTTGACGGTATTGCTGTGGAGCTCTTGTCTGGCGTGGACCGTCGTTATTGGGACCATCTTCTCTGCTCGTGACTGGATAAGTCTATCTCTGCTGGAGATAGTTTTTTTGTTGCTGTCTTCCCCTGTTGTTCTCCTAGACATGAGTGATGGTGACTAGTGCTCCCATCTGCCTTTCCCCAGTCTAGTCCTCTGAGGGTGATTCAGGGTTTAGGCATCCTGCTCGCCGCATGGGTTCACACCCCGTCTAGGGTATCAGGGCAGACAGGTGCCAGCTTAGGGTTAGTCAGTGGTGGCCATTCTATTTCCCATCCGTAGATAAGGGTCCCCCTTCCCCTCCGTCTGGTGCGACACGACTGCTGCTGGGATAGCGGTCGTGACAACTATACAGTGATGATGAGCTACTAGCAGACAGTCAGCAGCTACTGGCAAGCCAAGATGTGGAGGAGACATCCGCCGCTTCCTCCACTAGGCGTGCAAGTAATGATGAGGAGAGTGGCGTCGGAGCTGGTGTTTTGCGAGCGGTCAGGCTCCTGACTCAGTAACGGTAGAGGAGGACATCAGTGATGTTCAGATAGTACTCAATGATGATGATGTAGCTGATCGCAGTTCGGAGCCGGGTGACGAAGGGGCTTCATCATCATCGGGAGAAGAGGGTGGCAGATTGCCCGCGAGGCAGCAGCGGAGCCAGAAAGTTGGTAGCGTGGCTGGGAGTCAGCAGGATGGCAGCAGTGGGAGGTCGGGAGCCAAACGTGCCCGGGGTAGATCACCTGCTTCGCAGGAAGTAGTGGTGCATGGGGTCACGGAGGCAGCAGCGTTAGCAATCAGTCATTGCATAGTGTTGGGGGTAAAATCACCTACTCGGCGGTGTGGCAGTTTTTTGTTAAGCTGCCGGAGGAGGTAACATGGCCATATGTAGAATCTGTGGGCAGAAGGTGAAGCGTGTCCAGGGTGCCAATGTTGTCACAAGGCCCTGCATAAACATATGCAGCGTCACCATAAAGTGTCCGGTGAGAACCGTGGCTCCGATATGGTGGTCCAGCCTGCCGCAGCAACCGCTATATCACCCAGTGGCACGCAGCCGATTTTAGGCAGTCAAGGCTCCACCACCTCAGCAGAAGGGAGCTGTTTGTCCTTCCCATCATCTGTTGGTTCTGGTGCTCCTGCTATTCGCCCTGCTACTCTTCCTCAGTCATTCTGTCAGCAATCGATCATCGAAGCAATTGCCAAGAGACAACAGTATTCGTGCACTCATCGAGCGGTGCAGAAGCTGAACGTGCTCCTGTCTAAGTTGCTGGTGCTGCAGTCCCTCCCTTTCCAAGTGGTGGACTCTGCATCTTTCAGAGAACTGATGGCTTGTGCCAAGCATAGGTAGAGAGTCCAAAGCCATAATTTCTTTGCAAAAAAAGGCAGTACCAGCCCTGCACACACATGTAGAACAGAAGGTGGGCCAGTCCTTGAGCCTGTCGGTGTCTGCCAAAGGGCACGGCAGCGCCGACATGTGGAGCTATAACTACAGTCAGGGACAATACATGTCCTTTATGGCCCATTGGGTGAATGTGGTTCCTGCACAGTCACACCAGCAACTTGGCAAGGTGACGCCGCTTCCGCCTCCACGTTCTCACACCGTTAGTCCTGCAACAATGTCCGCCTCGGCCTCCTCATCCTCCACCATCTCCTCAGTCTCCACTGCAGGGACAATACATAGTGCCCATCTAGCATACCATATGTGCAGGACACGGCTGTGTCACGCTGTTCAGCACCTCGTTTGCCTTGGCGAACGTAGTCACACAGGGGAGGGACTGTTCCGTGTCCTTCATATAGAAATCGAATCTTTCTTTTCTCCATGACAACTGAAAATCGGAATCATGGTTACCGACAACGGGAAGAACATGGTGTCGGCGCTGCGTCAAGGAGGGCTGAGCCATGGCACACGTGTTAAATCTGGTTGTCAAACAGTTCCTGAAGTCTTCCACCCATCTGCAAGACATCCTAAAAATGGCCAGGAAACTTTGCATGCACTTCAGCCACTCGTACACCGCAAAGCATACCCTCCTTGAGCTGCAGCTGCAGAACGGCATCCCCCAACATAGGCTGATATGCGACGTTTCCACCCGTTGGAATTCCACCCTCCATATGTTTGACCGACTACACGAACAGAGAAAGGCCATAAACGATTTCTTGATGATCCAAGCAGACAGGAGTACTCCCCTGTGTAACTTCGATGTCAGCCAGTGGTAGCTCATGCATGACAACTGCCGTTTGCTCAGGCTCTTTGAGGTGGCCACGTTATTTGACAGTCGCCAGGACTACGGGATGAACAATGTCATTTGACTGCTTCATGTCCTGGAACAGATGCTCGTAAATCTGCCTGGTCAGGGGACTAGTGACTTGGTGCCTAGATCTCATGGCCACCTGAGCCCTGTGGGGGCTGAACTGGAGGAGGAGGACATTGGAGCACGTGCAATGTGTAGTGAAATGGGTGTTTTTTCTAGACAGGTGACAGAAGAGGAGGAGTAGGAGCAGCCAGAGGAGCTCCAGGGTGATGAGAAAGACAAGGCAGAGGACCCAAACACGCCGTCGCTATATGCAGTGGAGATGGAGGCAGGGAGTCCCTCCGAGACACTTGCACAAATGGCCCGATGCATGCTCACTTGCTTTCGTAATGAAAGCCAAATTGTCACCATTCGTCAGAGGGATGACTTATGTCTCTCCACCTTGTTGGACGCTTGCTACTGGTCCAAAATGGAGGCCTTTTTTTGCACCCACTGACAGGGAGGACAAACTGAACTACTATAGATACATCCAATGTAGTCAGTTGGCCGCGGCCTATCTGCGACATCGTCCATCCTCTCGCAGGTCTGACCGGGGGGCCCTCTGCGCTCACGTTTCTCTGCTGTGGCAGGGTGCGTGAGGGGGGGGGGGATAGTAGCAGTTCCAGCTCCATCAGCAACAACTTGAGTCTAGAGTCGCTGATGAGCAGCTTTCTTCACCCGCCAAGAGAAGAAACTACTCACTAGCAACAGCAGCAGCTAGACCTGGAGCAGGACCTGAACCACCAGGTGGTGGCATAATGAACAGCACACTGCCACTCCACATTGAAGATCCGCTGGACTACTGGGCAGCCAAACTGTATTTGTGGCTGCAACTGGTAGAGTTTGCCCTGGAAAAGATGTCCTGCCCTTCCAGTAGTGTGGCATCAGTGCGGGTATTTAGTGCAGAGGGGGCCATAGTTACCCCAAAAAGAACTTGCCTGTCCATCCAAAATGTGGAGAGACTGACCTTTGTCAAGATGAATCAGATGTGGATCAGCCAGGATTTCCACCCACCAATGCCTCATGCATTAGACTAGATCATCCATGGTGCCACACCAACACTTTGACAAAAGAGACAGGTTTCTTCTGGCTACCTGCCTCAGCTACTCTTCTGATGATGCCACACATCTGATGCCAAGTGTTCCTTTTTACACCCACTATCGTCAGTGGGTACTGTTATTGCCACCCACCTCTCCACTCTGTCACCATGTCTCCTGATGCTGTTGCCACCTCTACACTTTGTCACCTTGCCACTATGTGGCCTCCTGATGCTGCTGCCACCTCTACACTATGTCAGATTGTCACTCTGTGGCATCCTGATGCTGCTGCCACCTCCACAGTATGTTACCTTGCCACTCTGTGGCCTCTTGATGCTGATGCCACCTCCACACTATGTCATTTTGCCACTCTGTGGCCTCCTGAAGCTACTTCCACCTCCACACTATGTCACCTTGTCCCTCTGTGGCCTCCTGATGCTGCTGCCACCTTCACACTCTGTCACCTTGCCACTCTGTGGCCTCCTGATGCTGCTGCCATCTCCACGCTGTGTCACCTTGCCACCCTGTGGCCTCCTGATGCTGCAGCTGCCACCTCCAGACTGTTTGTTATTGTGCCGCTCTCTGGCATCCTTCTGCTGCTTCCACCTCATCACTATGTCATAGGGCCACTCTGTGGACTTTTCATGCTGTTCCCACCCTCACCACTTCATGACTGGGCCACTATTTTGCCTTTCAGCCTGGCTGACATCATAATTTATTTGACCCTTCTGATCTGTCAGAAGGAAGGAAAAATGAGATGCACAACGGATCCTGTCTGTGTAGCAGCTTTAAGACCTGTATGGTCCCATCAGAAATGGCTTGTGATTTGGTAGCCAAAAGCAGGAGTGGGTACAAAACACAGAAGACATGCAAATATTCTATTCACTTGTCATCTCTGTTTTTGATCCAACCATGTTTTATTGGCATTAGCAATACTGATGGATTACTGACCAAATGCTAACCGAGTGAAGGCGGATGCTCAACATACAGGATCCGTTTTTTGGGCATTATTGTTCTGACGGATCAGAGGAAGGGCAAAAAAATCAGTCACGTCAACGAAAACTTACTGCTGACACCCTCTCCACTTGGGAGGCTCCACTAATATAAGCATTTAATAGAACAGGTTCTGTAGACATCTATGTGCAGCTGATGACGGTGTAAAAGGAGTGTGCTTCTTCTTGGCGCCAACATCGACCTGTAAGGATGAGTTCATACTTGAGTTATTTGGTCAGTTTTGGCCCCATGACTGCCCAAATAAGTGAAGTGTGCAGTGATTCTAAGAGTGACGACTGTCTTCTGCATGTCATACTGACTCAAAGTATTATTTCACTACCACAGCAGACTCCCTGTGTGTATTCTACACCACTATAAAGGATCTCTGCAGCCAGGAAATAGCTGTTTTTTAACGATTCATATTGAATTTGTACAAAAAAAAAATCGGCAAACCAGCCGAATCTAATTTTTTAAAAATTTGCTCATCTCTAGGTGTAACAGAAAAAAAGTATCAAAATGGCTGATTTGCCATTATTTTATTGCTTTTTATTTTATTGCCCTTCACCCCAAAAATTGAATAAAATGTGATCGAAAAGACACACCCACTCCAAAATGGCATCAATAAAAACTCAAAATCATCCCTCAAAAAAAAAAAAAAAAAAAATTATAGCTCCCACACAGCTCACTATAAAAACTATACAACTATAAAAAAAACTTATGGGAGTCAGAATATAGTGATGTAAAAAAATTTTTTTTTTCAAAGTTTTATTTTTATGCCCAGTATTTAAACATATAAAACCTATACATGTATGGTATCGTTGTAATCATACTTACCCAGAGAATGAAGGGCACAGGTCAGTTTTGCCACATAGGGAATGCCGTATGGACAAAACCAGTAAAACCGTCGAGGGTTTGCTTCTATTTTTCAATTCCATCCCATTTGGAATTTTTTCCCCACTTCCCTCTACATTGTATACCATATTAAATGGTGGCATTAGAAAGTACAACTTGTCCCACAAAAAAAAGACCTCATATGGATATTTGAACAGAAAAATAAAAATGTTATGGCTCCAGGAAGACAGGAAATAAAAATGAAAACACAAAAATGAAATTAAAAAAAACTCTGCTATTCTAAGGGCTAAGTAGATTCTTATATATTAAGGGGGAGATTTATCATGCCATGAATTTTTGATAAGTTTTGTAGGAGTCTATGTTGCTATAATTTGCACTAAAGTTATTAAATGGCACACACTGTTAGATAATTTACTGTGTGTTTGTCTATCACTTCTACCTTGACATGTTACTCCACTTTCTATGTCACCCCTTTACTGGAGTTAGATTGAAACAACTTTTGCAGCTTTTTAAGAGGCCACAGTTGATAAATCTAGTTTAAAGCAGCTTGGCAGATTAATCATCTCCACATTCCCACCCACTTTTCAAAAATGGAGTGGCGTGAAAATTCTAAATGTAGCAAATGAGCCCAACAAGTTACTAAACTCTATTTTGAGACCTTTCAAGACAAGATTCTGGAGTGCAGGGCTTTATAAATTCCCCCTAGAATACACTGTACAAATAATAAATCAAGGTGTGTAAAGTGTGTGTATTTGACATAATTGTACATCTAAAAGTGCCTGTGCTTACAAAAAAAAAAAAAAACTTGAGCAGGAATCATACAATAACTGACCTTCACTTACAGATTTCGTCTGTATAATAAGTATAACATTTCATGTTTCTAAACCTTCAATGAAATGTATTTAGATAAGACAGAAATTCCTGAGCGTGCTAGCTCATGTCATGAACGGACATACTGTATATTAATTTGTAACATGGGTCTCACTGGTTAAAACAAACAATGGATAGATACATAGTATCTTCATGGCTAAAAATTTAGAATGCACAAAATGGATCGATGTTGTCAGGACCCAGTATTGATCTCATTGGACAAATTCTGGGAGTTATGATATTCTCCTAGATCAGGGAAGGTAAGTATATTGCTTGTGTGTTTCCATATGTTCTTGATATACTTTTGGTATGTCTTGTTTGCACAGTATATTTTTTCTTTGTCACTTAAGTAAAACCTAGTGATTGTGTGTGAAGTGTACCTATTTATGACCATATCTTTGAATCTACTGGAAAACACTCTTAAACATCTATTATACTAACAAATTGTTTAGAAATAAATCATAATTATAGACACAATTCCTTTCATGCAACAATGTGTCAAAATTTTTAAACAATAATTGCATGCAGTTTAAATAGTACCATAACAACATTAACTCTGTGTAATATAGTCACCACCTATGTTCATGTATGTTCAGAGATGCAGTTTATACATGGGCTAACCTCAATTGGGTTTGTGGCCTTGAAAGTAAAACTGCAGTAGAAACTGCATCATTTTCTACCGTGGACTATGCCAGTAATGCCACACATTTTGAAGAGGAAAAATTTGTCATATGAACGAGCCCTAAAAGAAAAAATAGGACTTCTTTGTAGAGAATCGCTCACTCTCCCTTTCTCAGGGCAGGTGCTCTAATCCAAACTTGATTCACCCATCAAAACTACTATATATTGTATCGTATTATTGTTATATGTTGGAAGCTTCAAAAGGGATTTTCATGAATAAATAGACCATTTAATCCGTATATAAGTGCCAATCCTGCAATTTTTCAAAAATAAAAAATGTCTGTTACCAATCACAACCAATCACGGCGTTAATTTTTCAAGAGCTGAATATGAGATAAAAGCTGCATTGTGATTAATTACTATTGGTAACAAACTCACTTTTTGTTTTAGACAATTTCCATAAATCTATCCCAATGTATCTTAATGTCTTTTTGACTAACAGAAATGTGTTCCATTTGTTCCATTCAGAAATGTACTGGACATTTTTCTCTAGTAATATTTACTATCACTATATTACTTTAGCTTGTAAAGGTGTGAATAGAAAAGTGGTCTAAGGTTGGTCATATACTATACTTGTCTGTTCAATGCTCATTTGACCGATAACAATTCTATCTGGCTATCCCATGTATATGACTGGAATAAGAGAGGAATAAACTTCTAGCTGATTGTGGCATATGCACTCAAGAGAGAATCAGGACACTTTGTATGTTCTAAATAGTTGGTTGGTTCCACCAAAATCAGTAGATTTTGTGTACTTATAATATGTATGGGTCCCATTAGGATGCCTTTCCACATATAAATTTGTGCTCTATCCAGTCTGACCCATATCAGTCTAAATCACTGTGTAAATGGCTCATTGATCAGATTGAAGAAAAATGGTCAGCGCATGTAAATGGCCAACTCAGGCCAATCAAGCACAAAATGAAATCGTCTGACTGGTCAGAAAAATTTTGAGGAATTTATCATTGTAGTTATAAATTTATTAAAATGGTACACAGTAATAATAAATTTAGTGCAAGTGCAATGTGCTTGCTCCTCTTTCAGTAAAAGTACACCTGGAGAATGCATGGCATAGAGTTGTGACTTTTTTGCAACTTTTTAAAAGTTGCACTTTATAAATGTGACACAAAAGTAATTTACTCTAAAATTCTGACCAAATTTTTACTCCATATCTGTACATGTTGCTGGGAGGAGCAGTGCTCAAAATGTCACAAAGCTGAGTCCAGAAAGCCACACAAAACCCTACTTGCAACCTTTTGAAGCCATAATTCTGGCATCGAGGGCTTGATAAATTCCCATATCGGGTTATACCAAATATCTGGTGTAAACTACATTAGAGATAGTGAAAATGTGATTACATTTGCAGATATTTTTCTCTGTCACCTTAGAGGGGTTTTCTGAGTATTATGTTTAAATGATGTCTTATAACAAGTAACAGGTTCTTGTAAATATTATTTTATTTCCTGTAACAGTTTTCTATGGCAGAGTATGTCTGGAGCTTTTTTGTAAAATCGATATATCCCAGCATGCCTTGATGTCTCCAAACAACAAAATGGTTGATCTGCCTATCTTTCCTAACTATTATGAGTATGAATTTTCTGGAGTTTTGTCTGTTTGTTGCAATGTTTAGATTGCATTTGTTCTGCACAGATTTTTCTTGTTTTTCTATTGAACATTTTTACCTTACGATTTGCTATTGTTTCCTGTTTTATACCACAGTAGGGAAATATTTCAGCTAGATGTTTTACTGTTAACTATGTTTAAGTTTAATAAAAAATAAATTTGTTTCTGTAGTATTATGTTTAAATCCTAACATGACCCATTTTGCTCACTGCATATAATATAATCTTTTTAATATGCTTTTACAAAAAATATAAATAAAACCATTATCATTATCATTCTTATAACACGTTTGTCTTTGCTAACACAAACATATTTAAATCACTTTTACTTTGAATGCAAATTTAAAAATGAGATTACATTTAAACTTTCTGCAAATTGCTTACTTATTACATTTGCTGTTCTAGAATAAATGCAGTAACATTCTTTGAATGTATAGTCATGTGATTTTTATTTTAATACAAGGCACTTTTTCTGAAATTCATCATAGTGTCCACTAGGTGCCGCTGTTGCCTTATGGAGTGGAGAATCTGAAAAGGCATGTACATTGGAAATCTTACTATTGTGAGATACTGCATTTCTTCTTTTGAAAGAAGAGGAATGTTTCCCTTTTTCTGATATTTTTTCTTTTTCACTTTTAAACTGTGGATTTTGCATATTGTTCATTTTTATATTTGGATACCAGTGAAATCAGATTGGACAATATCTGGGACCATGGCTTGGCAAGTAATATTGTTTTCTTATTGTCTTTATTTAGTGACAGAAGCATATCAAGTTCACTATTCTGTATTGGAAGAAATTAAGCAAAACACTGTTATAGGAAATCTTGTAGTGGATTTGGGAATAAATAAGAAAGAACTGGAAACAAGAAAACTAAGGGTTGTTTCCCATAATAAGAAGCACAATCATTTTAATGTCAGTTTAGATGGCAATTTATATGTCACTGACAGGATAGATAGGGAAGAACTGTGTAGCTCTAAACCAATTTGTCATCTGGATCTTGAAGTTCTGGTGGAAAATCCTGTTAATGTTTTTCCTGTGACAGTCCAAGTCCTGGATATAAATGATAATTCTCCATGTTTTTCCAAGGATATTTTTGCAATTGGGATAAGTGAATCTGCTTCACCAGGAGCTCATTTTATACTGGGAAATGCATTTGACTCTGATCTAGGTAGTAATTCAATACAGAGTTATAGTCTTAGCCCAAATCCATATTTCACACTGGGCGAGAAAACTGACAGCGAAGGAACAAAACATCCAGAACTGATCTTGGAACAACCTCTTGACCGAGAAAACCAACCAAGATATATACTCGCTTTAACAGCTTATGATGGAGGAAACCCCCTAAGAACTGGGACAGCTCTCATTCAAATTGACATACAGGATGTTAATGACAATTATCCAGTGTTCAGCCAGGACACCTATAGAGTAACTTTAAAGGAAGATATATCAGTGGGTTCAGTAGTTCTTAAACTTAATGCCAGTGACAGAGATGAAGGATCTTATGGACAAGTCACTTATTCCTTTAGTTATTTTGATGAAAGTGCACAAAATGTCTTCTCTATGGATTCTCAAACTGGAGTTATTAAAACAATTGAAGAACTGGACTATGAGACAACACAAAGTTACAAAATGAGTGTAGAAGCTAAGGATGGGGGTGGGTTAGTGGCAAAATGTGCTCTTATAATGCAGATTGAAGATGTCAATGACAACATTCCAGAGATCATGTTTGCATCATTGTCTACTCCAATTCCAGAAGACGCATTACCTGGGACAGTTGTAGCATTAATTAATGTCAAGGATTTGGACTCCAGAGAAAATGGTGATGTTGTATGTCAAATTGGTGAATCATCTCCATTTAATTTAATCCAGTCGTCTAATAATTACTATAAACTTGTCACTACAGGTCCATTAGACAGAGAAAAAAGCACCAGTTATAATGTTACAATCATAGCTGAAGATGGAGGTTCACCTCCTATGATAAGTAAAAGGAATATCTCCATAACTGTTTTGGATGTGAATGACAATGCCCCGGTCTTTGATAAAACATTTTATATTTCCTACATTCCAGAGCAAACCCCAGCGGGAACATCAATACAGAATATCCATGCACAAGATACTGATGACAATGAGAATGCTCAGATAATCTACTCCATTATGAACAGTAATATTGAGAATATTCCAGTCACATCATATGTTTCCCTAAACTCAGTCACAGGAGTGATTTATGCTCAGAGAAAATTTGATTATGAACAGTTACGGGAATTTGAGTTCCAGGTGATGGCTAAAGACAGTGGATCACCTCCTCTAAGCAGTAATGTCACAGTGAAGATATGTATCATTGATAAGAATGATAATGCTCCTAAGATTCTCTACCCATC
Organism: Bufotes viridis; assembly: GCA_033119425.1. Classification (NCBI taxonomy): domain Eukaryota; kingdom Metazoa; phylum Chordata; class Amphibia; order Anura; family Bufonidae; genus Bufotes; species Bufotes viridis. The sequence goes on from CM065590.1 coordinate 388,001,477, forward strand.
ACCAGACACTGAGGGATCAGCATTATTTGAGTTTATTCCTCACTCTGCTGAGAAAGGTTATCTAGTCACCAAAGTAATTGCAGTGGACAATGACTCTGGACACAATGCCTGGCTCTCCTATCACTTACTACAAGTTCCTGATCCATCTTTATTCACAATTGGTGAATATACTGGGGAAATTAAGATTGGAAGAGATCTTCCAGTTATGGAGTCATTAAGGCAAAAACTTGTGGTTCTGGTAAAGGATAATGGAGTTCCATCTTTGTCATCTACAGTTACTTTAATCTTGGTTGTGGCTGAAAATTTTCAACAAGTTGTGCCAGACATAAGACAACCCAATAACCCATCACCTGCTTCTAATGCAACATTCTACCTTGTAATAGCTATAGCCCTCATCTCTGTGTTGTTTATTGTGACAGTGCTCATTACAGTCATCTTTAAATGCAAAAAGATTAATACTCCAATGTCTTTTGGATCATATAATAGGAATGTGTACCCTCAGTTCACCCTGGGATGTCCTTCTGAGATCAGTGATACAAGTTTACCTTTCCCATTCTCATATGATGTGTGTGTGACTCTGGACTCAAAACAGAATGAAATTGCTTATCTGAAGCCATTACAGAATGTACCTACAGACAACCTTATTGATACAGAAAATCCATCTGTTGCAGAGAATTCTATGATGGTTAACATGCCTACTGAGAGTAATACACAAGTAAGTAGAACATTAAACTGATGGAATTTGACTTTCCAAAAAAGCTACTGCTAGGTGTCCAAATCAGTAACACTTTTTATTTTTGTGAGGCAATCTCCATTAGTGGCCCTATATTTGTAGGTAGGCTTCAGCTGACATACTGTCACTAACAATTTATAGTCTGTTGGTAGATTGCAGTAAAGCTATATTGCCTTATAATTTAAAGCAATTTCCCTACTCTAATTACATTTCCTTTCTGCTTTTTTCTTGGCTTTCTTTGGTGAAAGTGCAATTTTTTAGCGTAAATCAGTACCACATGCGACTAGAAGACAAATTATATCATATATAGGGTCTGTAATTCCCATTACTTTGGTTGAATATTCTCTATAAATATTTAGAAATAAAACAAAAAATCAGAGCAGTGGGGGTGGGGGCGTGTTAGCAAAATCTGTACTTCAAGGTCTGTGATATAGGCCGTGAGAGGAAAGAAAGACAACCAAATTTAAATTACTCTGCCCAACATGCGTTTGAGGTTTCCTGCTGTTAGAGAGGAGGTGAACTGTAGAAATATTTGCTAAGGTTTTCTGATAATATCACATTTTTGTCATCCATTTAATGTGTACAAAAATGTGTATTTTAACAGATGCCTCAGACTGATGCCATATAGTTCCATTGTAAAAAAAAAAAACATAAAAGTTAACATATACATTTTTTTTTTACCAGACTCTGCAGGATACAAAAGTGTGGTGTGCTATAGTTTTGTATTCTTTTTTTCCCCACTGTACACGGATGGCAAAAATGTGAAGTTTACTTCCATATATCAAGGAAGAATGTTAAGATGTTTCACTTTTTTTTTATCAGGCACCAATCCAGAATACATTATGCAGTTCCACTGCTTTTCAAAAACACTTCTTATATACTGTATGAAAAAAATATACTTCTTTAGTTCTATAAGGCTGACCATGTGCAAAATAGCATAAAAATGTAAAAAATAGTCATAAAAAATATGAAAAATATCCTATATTTATCAAACCAGCATATGGATCTGGATACTTACATAACTGCATGTGATTCAAAATGTAATATAGCCATTGAGTTAATAAAATGTATCTGTATACCTCCACCTGCTGTTTTTTCTTTTCCTTATTCCTCTGCCACCTCAATGAGGTGGTTGAACGTGATCAGTTTAAAACTTAACTGCCATCAGCCATATCTTCAAGCTGTGGTGGTTACAGGGAAAGAGCTACAGCAAAAAGAACACACCCCATGAGAAAGTACATACCCCCTGAGCTGCCAGCCTGAAATAAATCTAACAGAGCAATTGGAGCAATGAATGAGATCTCTGGATCCATGTAAGGTACACGGGTTGGTTCTAGCTTTGTTAAAAGGACATTTTCATGCATTATATGATGTCTGTTCACTCTCTCCAAGGAGAACCTATGTTAACTAGTGATGTCCCGAACTATTTGCCGGCGAACAGTTCCCGGCGAACATAGATTGTTCACCGCGGCGGGTGAACATATGCGATGTTCCCGATTGCCCCTATACTTTATCATTGAGAAAACTTTGACCCTGTACCTCACAGTCAGCATACACATTCCAGCCAATCAGCATACCGTCCCTCCCAGACCCTCCCACCTCCTATCAAAAAGCAAGGACGGCATCCATCTTAGATTCATTCTGAAGCTGCAGTGTTAGTAGTTGTAATCGCAATGCGATTAATATAACCTGTATTAATCGCATTGCGAATTCAACTTAGAGCTGGGTTCCTAATGGTTGTATTGCTATAATATAACGAAGATTGAGAATATAGCACTATATTCTCAATCTTCGTTATATTCTAGCAATACAACCATTAGGAACCCAGCTCTAAGTTTAATTCGCAATGCGATTAATGCAGGTTATATTAATCGCATTGCGAATTCAACTTACCACACTCTGCATCAACTTCGTAATTTTCCATGGAAGTTTTGCCATGGTTCCCCCTCCGGCATGCTACAGTCCAGGTGTAAGTCCCCTTGAAACAACTTTTCCATCATTATTGTGGCCAGAATGAGTCCCTGTGGGTTTAAAAATTTGCCTGTCTATTGAAGTCTATGGCAGTTCGCCTGTTCGCCCGTTCGCGAACATTTGCGTAAATTCGAGCGAACGGAAAATTTTATGTTTGCGACATCTCTAATGTTAACACACTTTCTCCTTTATTTAAAGAGGTTCTACAAGACTTTTACGCTGATGACCTATCCTCTGGTATCTGATCAGTGGGGTTCAACACCAATTAACTGTTTGAGAAGACACCAGCACTCACAGTAGTGCCATAGCCTTCTCTAATAAAACTGCTGATTGGTGTGTATGGGGAGGGGGGGGGGGAGGCTCATGACTCAAACCCCACAAATCAGATACTGATGACCTATACAGAGAACAGATCATCAGTATAAAAGTCAGAGCAAAGTTCACAGCAGCATACTGCATCATGCCACACAATGCTTCAAGCTTCACCCTCAAAACATTGTGTGTCCTGATGAGGTATGCTGCCCGAACACTTAAGAACTTTGCGCTGATGTTTTGACACTAGGTAACGCTCAAGAAAGCATAAATAAATGAGAACATGTGATAATGCATACTGCCCTTGGAGAGAGTGAACAGTGACAGAGCTCTATAGACTTAAGGTTTATATGACAGATGTTTTACATTTTGATACTATTTTGTACACGGTCAACCTTGAAGAAATAAAGAAGAGGGAAACTATAAAAGATATATTTCTTGAATACAGTATATAAGAAACAAAATATATACTTGTTAATGCACCAAGTAATATTAGAATACAATATACACATTAACACAAGTAACGCTAGTGATATTCATATGCCCAAGATTCAATCTTAGCTTTATACACCCTTTACTAACCTCAACTGCTTATATTTGCTTCTTCGTACACAATGACAATAGCATTCATCACAATGACCATGACTTTTGAAAGAAGTTGTCTCCTAGGTTGATTCTAGTTGGCATCATGTAACTTATATTTTCTGGCAGCTCAAAGATGGATACTGAGTAGTTCTCAAGATGGGATGCTTTTAAGTTCAGTGCTTTTAGAAATGTCACTGTTAGTAGATATCTGTGGCTATATATTAATGTCCTGTGTGTGCATCTTTGTTACTGTGCTTATATGAAATTAAATTGTAGTGTAGAAAATCGTCAGATATAAAGTGGATGTTGTGAGGGTAATTAAATCAGTTATGTAATTTAACATTTTAATATTTCTGGGAAAAAAATGTTGTAATTAAATCAATTAACTGCTGTACTAAAAATGTACTTTGAATTATATAGAATATCAGAAAATTTAAAAAAATACTAACTTAAATAAAGCAACTTTCGATGTTGCATTAAATGGCAAAAATATATTATGCTTTCAAACATTAACTTTAGTGTTTTGTAATGTATCTGGTTTTATATTAAATTAAAAAATAATAATGCTTTGAGATTTTATATGTACAGTTGTACATTGTAAATATAGTTTGCTTTAATATTTAATTTGTAAACTAAACAGTATTGCAATTCCTAAAAAGTGCCTCAAGGTGGTGCTGTTGTATAACAAGGCACACACTCTGATTGTACACTTGAGGGAGCTGCTACTGCTAATAGTATTATAGATCTTAGTAAGAATCAAGGATTATTTTTGATAACATTGTGGATCTTTAGCATTATATTTCAGCTTTTCTTGAAAAGCAGACACTTTATCACTATTTCACAACAGACATGGCTTGGCAAGTATTATTTTTCTTATTTACTTTGTATCCTGATGTGGACTCTAGTCAGCTTCACTATTCAATTCTAGAAGAGATAAAGATCAATGCTGTTGTGGGGAATATAATCAAGGATTTGGGATTAAATAGCAATCAGCTGGAGTTAAGAAAATTAAGGATTGTTTCTAATAACAACAGGAATTATTTCAGTGTGAGCTTAGAAAATGGCAACTTATATGTCAGTGAAAGGATAGATAGGGAAGAGCTTTGTGGATCAGAGCAGAGCTGCTTTATGGACCTTGAGATCTTGGCTGAAAATCCTGTGAATGTTTATCCTGTCAAGGTTGAAATTCAGGATATAAATGACAATACACCAAGTTTTTCTAAGGAGATTTTTGAGATAGAAATAAGTGAGTCTGCTTTCCCGGGTGCACGTTTTATTCTGGGGAATGCACTTGATCCAGACTTACTTACTAATTCTTTACAGAGTTACAGTTTGAGTCCAAATATACATTTCTCACTGGCTGAAAAATCTGACCCTGAAGGAACTGAGTATCCAGGACTGATTTTAGAGCAGCCTCTAGATCGTGAGCAGCAACAAAAATATGAATTTATTTTAACTGCATTTGATGGAGGAAAACCTGCAAAATCTGGCACTGCTCTAATAAGAATTGAGGTTCTTGATGCTAATGACAATTATCCTGTTTTTTTACAAAAATCATATCGAAGCAGTTTATATGAAAATATTCCACACGGTTCTTTTGTTCTTCAACTAAATGCTACTGACAAAGATGAAGGATCCTATGCAGAAATCACTTACTCATTTAGTCGCATTCACAAAAATGCTCGCCAAGTCTTTAGTCTGGATTCTCAAACTGGGGTCATTACAACAGCAGGTGAACTGGACTATGAGACAACTAGAAGTTATGACATGACAATAGAAGCTAAAGATGGTGGAGGCCTGGTGGCTCAATGTAATGTTTTTATTGACATTGTGGATTTTAATGACAATGCCCCTGAGATAACAATTGCATCAATATCTACACCAGTTTCAGAGGATTCTGCTCCTGGGACCCTTGTGGCTTTAATTAACGTAAAGGATTTGGATTCTGGAAATTATGGAGACGTGAACTGTGAAATAAATGATGTTTGGGCACTTAAATTAGTTCTATCTTCCAATAATTATTACAAGCTTGTAACTGCAGGTCCACTTGACAGAGAAACAACCCCAGCATATAACATCACAATCATAGCAGAAGATGAAGGATCCCCCCCAATGGTCACAAGAAAAACAATCTTTATAGCTGTTTCAGATGTAAATGACAATGCACCTATTTTTGAGAAACCTACTTATATATCTTATATCAGAGAACATACTCTAGCAGGAACTTCATTGCACACTATCCATGCCTCAGATGTAGATGACAATGAGAATGCTAAGATAATTTACTCCATTATAAACACTAATATTGAAAGTATCCCTGTGTCATCATATGTTTCCATAAACTCAATGACTGGAGTTCTCTATGCCCAGAGATCTTTTGATTATGAACAGTTGCAGGAATTTCAGTTCCAGGTGATGGCTAAAGACAGTGGATCTCCTCCTCTAAGCAGTAATGTCACAGTGAGGATATGTATCATTGATAAGAATGATAATGCTCCTAAGATTCTTTACCCATCACCAGACACTGAGGAATCAGAATTATTAGAGTTTATTCCTCACTCTGCTGAGAAAGGTTATCTAGTCACCAAAGTGATTGCAGTGGACGCTGACTCTGGACACAATGCCTGGCTCTCCTATCACTTACTACAAGTTCCTGATTCATCTTTATTTACTATTGGCCAGCATACTGGGGAAATCAGGATAGGAAGAGATCTTCCAGATATGGAATCCTTCAGACAAGAACTTGTGGTTCTGGTGAAGGATAACGGAGTCCCATCTCTGTCATCCACAGTCACCATTAATTTGGTTGTGGCAGATAACTTTCAAGAAGTAATACCAAAAATAAAGAAGCAACCTAGAAATTCAGATACATTTCATGCATCCTTTTATCTAATAATAGCTATAGCTTTCATCTCTGGTTTATTTATTGTGACAGTGGTGATTATAGCCTTTTTTAGATGTCGAAAGATCAATGTATCAACATCCCTTGGAACAAATAGTAGACATATATATCCTCAGTTCACCCTGGGATGTCCTTCTGAGATCAGTGATACAAGTTTACCTTTCCCATTCTCATATGATGTGTGTGTAACCCTGGACTCAAAGCAGAATGAAATTGCTTATCTGAAACCAGTGCAGAACGTCCCCACAGACAATCTCATAGACACTAAGGTTCCACCTTCTGATAACATTGAACAGGTATGGTAAATTCTGTTTTTAATCCATTTGATAAGGTGCTTGTTCATACACTATGTGATTATGTGTTTTCATTATTTTTTAATACCTGAACAAAATGTTTATCTCTTAAACAATCTTAAAGTTGATTTCTTTAAAAATAATACTAAAGCTGGCCATTGAATTTACATACTTCTTTAGCTAACAGCTATTTCTCCTGACACCTCCAAAGGTAACCTATCTCCTGTGATCAAAAGGATTGAGCAAATTTAAATCCATCATCCAATCCATTCTCCAGAGTAATCTGCCATTAAGGAAAAGTTAGAAAGGTCCCACATACTTTACATAGCTGGCCAGTCATTCTAAAGTTTTTAGGTTTGTCTGAGATACTATATATCTAATATATATGGCCAACTTAATTGACAATGGACTGATTATTTTCTAAAAAAAAACTGCACTTGCTATGTCCAGCTTTAAAGATACCACATTAATTACTATATAGTATTTATGTTTCTGTTGATTTGTCCATTTCTTTAATGTTTTTATTATCTTGAAGTTACATATATTTTTGTGCAATCTACAGTCATTCTCTATAGTCAAATCTCCTCCACAGTCCTGCCCTTTTAATGTACTCATGCCACTGAGCTATATGCACCCTCCCACCTCACCTCTAGTAGGCAGAGTGCAAAAAAGAGTGTGAGGACCCGACTCACACAGAACACGCCTGAGATTCAGTGCGATAACTAATCAAGCAATACATAGCTTTCGCACCATTTGGCCACACAATATGGCTATTTCCCTACCCCTTCATGTGTTTTAATATGTACTCAATAAAGCGCTTTCCTTAGGCAGTGATTTGCACTCTACATTTATTGCATTGCTTACACATGTTTTGTTAACCCCTTAAGGACCGGGCTCATTTTCACCTTAGTGTGAATAACTTTAAAACGCTTTTACATACCCAGGCCGTTCTGAGATAGTTTTTTCGTCACATATTGTACTTCATGACAATACTAAAATTGGGTCAAAAAAGTTTATTTTTTTGCATAAAAAATACAAATTTTACCAAAAAAGTTGCAAAATTTAGCAAATTTTAAAGTTTCAGTTTCTCAACTTCTATAATACATAGTAATATCCCCCCAAAAAAGTGATGAATTTACATTACCCATATGTCTACTTCATGTTTAGAGCATTTGGGGAATGCCATTTTATTTTTTGGGGATGTTACATAGCTTAGAAGTTTAGAAGCAAATTTTGAAATTTTTCTGAAATTTTCCAAATCCCACTCTTTATGGACCAGTCCAGGTCTGAAGTCACTTTGTGAGGCTTACATAATAGAAACCACCCAAAAATGACCACATTTTAGAAACTACACCCCTCAAGGTATTCAAAACTGATTGTACAAACTTTGTTAACCCTTTAGGTGTTCCACAACAGTTCATGGAAAATGGAGATAAAATTTCTGAATTTCGATTTTTTGGAAAATTTTCCATTATAATCCATTTTTTCCAGTAATAAAGTAAGGGTTAACTGCTAAACAAAACTCAATGTGGGTTGCCCCGATTCTGTAGTTTACAGAAACACCTCATATGTGGTCCTAAACTACTGTTTGGCCAAACGGCAGGGCGCAGAAGGATGGGAATGCCATATGGGTTTTGAATGGCAGATTTTGCAGGACTGTTTTTTTTAACACCATGTCCTATTGCAAGCCCCCCTGGTGCACCCTAGCATAGAAATTCCAAAAAAGTGACTCCATCTAAGAAAGTACACCCCTCAAGGTATTCAAAGCTGGGTTTACAAACGTTGTTAACCCTTTAGGTGTTCCACAACAGTTCATGGAAGATGGAGAAACAATTTTGGAATTTAGAATTTTTGGAAAATTTTCCATTATAATCCATTTTTTCCAGTAATAAAGTAAGGGTTAACTGCCAAACAAACCTCAATGTGGGTTGCCCTGATTCTCTAGTTTACAGAAACACCCCATATGTGGTCCTAAACCACTGTTTGGCCAAACGGCAGGGCGCAGAAGGAGGGGAACGCAATATGGGTTTTGAATGGCAGATTTTGCGGGACTGTTTTTTTTTAACACCATGTCCTATTGCAAGCCCTCCTGAGGCACCCTAGCATAGAAATTCCAAAAAAGTGACTCCATCTAAGAAAGTACACCCCTCAAGGTATTCAAAGCTGGGTTTACAAACGTTGTTAACCCTTTAGGTGTTCCACAACAGTTCATGGAAGATGGAGAAACAATTTTGGAATTTAGAATTTTTGGAAAATTTTCCATTTTAACCCTTACTTTAGTACTGAAAATAAAGGGTTAACAGCCAAACAAAACTCAATATGGGTTGCCCCGATTCTGTAGTTTGCATAAACACCCCATATGTGGTCAGGACATTGAAGAAGGGGAACGCCATATGGTTTTTGGAAGGCAGATTTTGCAGGACTGGTATATTTACACCATTTACCCTTTCAAGCCCCCTGATGCACCCCTTGAGTAGAAACTCCATAAAAGTGACCCAATCTAGGAAACTACAGGATACAGTGGTTGTTGTTTTGGGACTATTTTAGGGTAAATATGATTTTTGGTTGCTCTATATTACACTTTTTTGAGGAAAGATAACAAAAAATGGAAATTCTAAAACTGTTTCTACATTCGCCATTAAGTTTTGTGGAACACCTAAAGGGTTAACAAAGTTTGTAAAGTAATTTTTGAATACCTTAAGGGGTGTAGCTTTTTAGATGGGGTCACCTTTTTGGAGTTTCTAGTCTAGGCTACATCAGGGGGGCTTTTAATGGGCCATGGTGTAAATAAACCAGTCCATCAAAATCTGCATTCCAGAAACCATATGGCATTCCCTTTGTTCTATGCCCTGCCTTGTGGCTATATAGCCATTTATGACCACATATGGGGTGTTTCTGCAAACTACAGAATTAGGGAAATAAATATTTAGTTTTGTTTGACTGTTAACCCTTGCTTTATTACCGGAAAATATGGATTAAAATGGAAATTTTGCCAAAAAATGGGTGTTTTGGCACCGTTTGTATTTTATTTTTTTAACGCCGTTCATCCGAGAGGTTGGGTCTAATGTTATTTTTATAGGGCAGATTATTACGGACGCGTCGATACCTAATATGTCTACTTTTTTTTATTTATTTAGATTTTACACTATTTTATCATTTTAGGAACAAAAAATAAATAATTTTACTATCTCCATAGCCTGGGATCTAATTATTATTTTTTTGTTGGGGAACTATCTAATGTAGGGCCTCATTTTTTGCCTGATGAGATGGTGGCTTGATTGGCACAATTTTGGGGGGCATATGACTTTTTTATCGTTCGCTATTACACTTTTTATGATGTAAGGTGACAAAAAAATGGCTTTTTAAAAAAAAAAATTTGACAGCGTTTATTTGAGGGGTTAGGTCAAAAGTTATTTTTATAGAGCACATTGTTACGGACGTGGCAATACCTAATATGACTACTTTTATTAAAAGTTGGCTTCAGCATGACATCATTAACCAACTTTGAAAAAAAAAAAGGTTGTGTACCTCCACAGACTGGAAGCCATAGTTTTTTTTTTTTGGTTGGGCGACTGTCTTATCTAGGGGTTCATTTTTTGCGGGATGAGATGGCGGTTTGATTGGCTTTATTTTGGGGGGCATTTGATTTTTTTGATGACGTGCTATTATAATTTTTGGCATCTAAGGTGACAAAAATTTCTTTTTATTTACATCGTTTTTAATTTATTTTTAAAAGGGCGTTTATCTGAGGGGTTAGGTAATATTTTATTATTATACATAAGATTTTTATGGACGCTACAATGCCCAATATGTATGGCTCTCAGACTTTGGAGACACTAAAACAACATTTTTTAAAAACTTAAATACAATAAAATCATTTTTGGAAAAAAAAAAAGTTGTTTCCGTGTCTCCAAAGTCTGAGAGCCATAATGTTATTTATTTTCTAGGGCATTGTCAGGAATTATAATAATTTAGTACTCCATGAAAGTGTGGTACTCCCTGAGGCAACCGTCAATGCAGAGGCCTGGATGACCGGGGCACGTGTCACATTGAGTGGTGGTGTATTTCTGGATCCCCCTCTTGCGACACACTCTGCACTTTTTTTGGGATCGTCCCTTTTTTCCAGTATGGGGGACCACACCTGGAAAATGTTGGCCAGGGACGACACGGGCGCCTCCAATTCCCGAGTTACTCCGACCTGCTCTTTACCGGTCTGAAAAGATCAGGTCCTTGAGGACTGCCTCATAGAACTGGAGGAACGTCTCTGTGCTGCCAGCGCATCGGCATAGTACAAAAGCGTTGTACAAGGCAACCTGTACCAAGTAGACCGCAACCTTTTTGTACCATGCCCGGGTTTTGCGCATGGCATTATATGGCGTGAGGACTTGATCAGATAGATCAACTCCTCCCATATATCGATCGTAGTCGACGATACAATCGGGCTTGAGGACCGTTGCCGTAGTACCTCGCACAGAGACTAGGGTGGTGCGTTACCATGGTGTCACTACCAGAGCTTTGAGACGTTCTCACAGCTCTGTTTCTCCACCCCTGTGATGATGTCACTACTAGAGCTTGGAGGAGTTCTCTCTGCTCTGTTTCTCCGCCCCTGTGATGAGGTCTTTACTTTTAGTTTCCCTCCTCTCAGCTGTCCCTCCTGTGATTGATTCCTCTTCCTATAAAATTCCCCTCTTCCTGTTTAATCGTGCGGATTATACTTTTCATTTGACCTGTATCCCTCGCTTGAGTATCTTCACTTGTGTGATATCTTTTCACTGGACCTGTGTTCTGCTGAAGCAAGTACTTTGGATATTGTCTGCTGACTTTGGATCTGTTTTCACTGCTGCTGCAGCTCCTTCAGTTAAGTGTGCAGACATTGTGTGTTTTTGTTTGTTTGCTGATTGGATCCGAGGCGACTCCGGTTCCATCCATATACTGAGCAGGGCATCGGTGGCCGTGCCCCTTCCACTATTGTAGGGGTTACAGTGGTCATCAGCCTTAGGTACGCGGGCATGTCTCGATCCACCATCTGGATCTGGACATGGGCTTAGCAGCATAGGGAGAGCTTTTAGGGTCTGACAGGGGTCACCCTTTATGTTCCCTAGTTTGGGTCCGGTCAGTAGCTAATTTACTGTGTATGCTCTTGTTGCTCACATACAGCCGTGACACATGGATTGTGGTCAGCATAAGGACGTCCCTCTTGTCCTTATATCTGACCAGCAACAGGTTGTCGCTGGTAAGGGCACGGGTCTCACCCCTGAGGATAGGTATCTGGAGGGGGTGGGCAGGGAGGCCACGTTGATTTTTCCGCATGGTCCCACAAGCGAACGTGGATCTGGCGGAGAGGGCCTCAAACAAGGGAATACTGGTATAAAAGTTATCCACGTACAGGTGGTAACCCTTATCCAGTAGTGGGTGCACAAGGTCCCACACGAGTTTCCCGCTAACACCCAGAGTGGGGGAACATTCTGGAGGTTGAATACGGGAATCTCTTCCCTCGTACACACGAAATTTGTAAGTGTACCTTGAGGTACTCTCACAAATTTTGTATAGCTTCACGCCATACCTCACTCGCTTAGAGGGAATGTACTGGCGGAAAATGAGTCTCCCCTTGAAAGCAACGAGAGACTCATCAACCGCGACCTCCCTTCCAAGTACGTAGGCCTGAACAAATGCGGCCCCAAAGTGATCTATGACTGGCCGTATCTTATACAGCCAGTCATAGGCAGGATCACCTCGGGGGGGACATGCTGCATTATCTGCATAATGCAGGCATTTCCGTATGGCCTCAAACCGGGTACGTGCCATAACCATACTGTACAGTGGGGTCTGGTAGAGGACGTCCCCACTCCAGTACTGCCTGGCACTTGGTTTTTTGACCAGGCCCATGTGCAGCATGGGGCCCCAAAATGTCCTCATCTCGGCTGCACTGACCAGGATCCAGCCACCGGGCCTGGCCAAAAAAGAGCCTGGGTGCTGAGCGACGAACTGTTGGGCATACAGATTCGTCTGCTCCACCATCAGATTCACCAGTGGGTCACTGAAAAAAAAACTAAAATAGTCTATTTCAGTGAACCCCACTGTGGGAATCTGGATTCCTGTATTGCCAACAAATTCAGGAATTGCAGGCTCATAGTCCACTGGGATGCACCAGACTCGTTCACCTGCAGGGGGCTAAGGTGCACTTGGCTGGTGGGCCAGAAAACTAGTACGAGTCCCAGGACTGCTCGTACTAGTGCTGGCCACGGGGTCCCTAGCATGTGGGAAACCTGGCTCCGCCTGACGGCGTCTCCGCCGCCTTGGGGGCTCATCATCATCAGATGATGATGAGGAGGATGTGGATGACAGGAGGAATGTGGGGTCATCCTCCCTTGTGCTCTCGGTGTCGAAGAGAATCTGGGCGTATGCCCCTGGGGGGGTCTAGGGTCACACAACTGAGTGTTGTGTACCCCAGACACCCAGGTGCACTTACTTGCTGCTGGCTGCTGCTGGGGCTGGGGCTGCTGAAACCAGCTGGCTGGAGCTGTTGGGGGAAACCAGCTGGCTGGGGATGCTGGGGGAGCTGCTGGGGCTTATCGGGGGTCTGCTGGGTGGCTGGGCTTCTGATAGGGTGCGCTGGGGTGCGATGGGGTTCTGCTGGGGTGCGATGGGGTCCTGGGGCGTCCGGATCCAAAGGCGTCTCGGCAGGCAATGGGCATGGGGGAGAAGCTCCGGCGGTTAGCGTCTACCGCCGCCCCCCTGCCCAGACAATCAGGGACATTTCTGACTAACAGTAAGGATGGTGATTGGTGGTGTATTATAACACCACCGCTCACCATCCTGTTCCGAGTCTTCGGGTCACCGGAGACCCGAATGACCCAGAACCGCAGAAAACCGCAGGTCTGAATTGACCTGCGGTTTTCTGCGATCGCCGACATGGGGGGGTCACAGGACCCCCCTGGGCATTGTGCCAAGGTGCCTGCTAAATGATTTTAGCAGACCTTGTTCTGACCACCGCCACGTGCGCAGCGGTGATCGGAAATTCGCAGGGTGTACATGTACGCCCTTGGTCCTTAAGTACCAGGACGCAAGGGCGTACATGTACACCCTTCGTCCTTAAGGAGTTAAAGAAAGAGTTTTAATGAAATGTTTTCCCATCCTGAGGAAACCCCACTAGTGTTTCAGTCATGCTAAAAATGCACACAAAGAACCCCAATGCATAGATTATATTTCTCATTGCCCCTCCTGTACTGCTATTTAACATTGTGCCAATTTTATTACTATGTGCGTTAAATATCTCAAAGTGATCAGAGACAACGAATGTAAATGTAGAGAAAGTATATACAATATGGCAATAGCTTCACATTACTGGCAAGGAGCTCTGGCAGGCTGTTCCGGCGGGTGAATAGCCTGACGGATCCGTTCTGCTGCTAGTGCATGCGTGGGGCCGGAGGTCCGCTCCGGCCCCATTGACTATAATGGGGGCGAGCCGGAGTTCCAGCGGCAGCGTGGCAAACATGCCGAGAGGCGGCCGGAATAAAACTACGACTAGTTAAATATTTTTCCAGTACTTCTAGTTTTATCCTCTAGAATTGTTGTAATAGACACATATAAGATATAGGTGAAACTCAAAAATTAGAATATCGTGCAAAGTTAATTTATTTCAGTAATGCAACATAAAAGGTGAAAGTAATATATGAAATAAATTCATTACATGCAAAGTGAGATATTTCAAGCCTTTTTTTGTTATAATTTGGATGATGATGGCTTACAGTTCATGAAACCCCAAAGTCACAATTTTGAGGTACCCTTTGCTTAGGGAGTATGGAATAATTAGTTGACTAGAGTGTGACACTTTGAGCCTAGAATATTGAACCTTTTCACAAAATTCGAATTTTAAGCTGTATTAATGCAATTTCTTTTAATTTGCATTACTGAAATAAATGGACTTTTGCACGATATTCAAATTTTTCGAGTTTCACTTGTATAATATCAGTGGGATTCTAAAATCTAAGACCTCAACTGTTTGCTATTACAAAGCAACTAAAAGGTTTAATATTAATTTTGAGTGAAGCATTCAAAGCGGAATTCAGTCTGAAGTTTAGGAAAACTTTGATTCGCAACAAATCAAAATTTTCTTGCGCTTCGTGGTAACAAATCAGTTTTTTCTAAGATGGAGGCTTCACAAATTACAAAGTGAATGTAAGAAGCCTGGGAATGCGAGATTATCCAATAATGCCATGCAGCCAGCTAATCCACAAACGGCTATCGCTTGTGATGTCTCCACTCCCGCGCGGTCTAGGAGAGCATAGGGAGAGACATGGCAGGTGCACTAGGAACAATGTTGGAGAGGGAGAGTGCATGGAGACTTGTGCTGTGTCAGTTTTTTTTTTTATAAATTCCTACAGTTCCTTATTCCTATATCAGCCATAAACTGAGATATGTAGTTCAATACCAATAAGATGGAAGCCTTTACTTTTCCACTGCCAGATTGCCAACCAATACGATCCAGTCTGCAGCCCTTAGGGGAGCCAGGTCTTAATGATAACCATCCTCATCTTTTGCTGGCTTTACTTCCTAGAAATGTCAGCAAGATGCAGAGAGAGGATCATCTGGATGTTCCTGATGACACATTCTCATCGATATTAGATGATGTGGAAAAGGAGAAAAAGCAGATAGCAGAAGAAGGGCTCCCACCTGTAAATCAGGAGTGCGCTGGGGTTGGAAAATGGGTATGCCAGACCTGATTAATATTCTGTGTTTACTGTCAAATAACCTGCAGGAGATTGCCGGCAAGAACAACAATAATTTACATATTGTGCCCCGACCTAACCAGCCAAACTCCATACCAGCAACAGCCACTGTTTAAAGGTGCATTAATTGTGCCGTGCGGCCATTAACAATGAAGACCAACTATACAGTGAGGTCTTCATTATTAAATGAAAGGTAGCTATGGACAAATTGGACAAGAAGTTCTTCACCATAGCATGGCCGTGTGGCTGTACCCTAAGGCAGAGTTGACTGGGTATATATGATTTATAGCGATTTCTGACTAGTGTTGAGCAAACGTATGTTTTTAGGTTTGGCGTACAAGGTTCGGGTTCTCTAAGAATCCTGTTTTGGATTATGCTACCATAATGGAAATCTATGAAGGCATGCACCACTGGAAGCCTATAAAAGGCATTCCGTATTGCATTCCGTCATAATAAAAGTTTATGTTGGAATCCATAACAGGATTCTTAGATAACCCTTGCACACTGAACTTGAAAACACAAGTTCGCTCAACTATTTGTGACTAATTAATTTGGAAAGAATCTAATTTCTTGGCTACCTTCAGCGAAGTTGCCAAATCGAATTTTTCAAAACTTCGCTCATCTCTACTTGCTATATCACATGCTTTGACTCTTACTGTCGCTCGCTGGTCTAGCTTAGGGAGCTAAAGATAGATATTATAAAACAAGTCTATCAGTTGTCTTTCTCCTTTAAGAGTAAAGCAGGTAGAAGTTGACAGGTGCAAAACTTTTAGGCCCTTTGATAACATTTTTTATTTGTTTTTTTGGCATACTAAATGTTTTCTATAATCGGAGGTATTTTTTTTAAGTTAAAGTGGTTTTGTCACTTCAGCAAATAGCATTTATCATGTAGAGAAAGTTAATATAAGGAACTTAATAAGGTATTATGATTGTCCATATGAATTCCTTTGCTGGCTGGATTCATTTTTCCATCACATTATACACTGCTCGTTTCCATGTTTACAACCACCCTGTAATCAAGCAGCGTGGCTGTACTTGCATATTATAAGAAAAAGCACCAGCCTATGTGAGGAGCTCACAGTCCTGGCCACCAGAAAGGCTGGCATTTTTTTCAAACATGACCACTGCTGCTGGATTGCAGGGTGGTCATAACCATGGAAACGAACAGTGTACAATTTGATGGTAAAATTAATCTAGCCAGCAAAGGAAGCGATATGGGTAATAACAATACATTAGTAAGTGGCTTGTATTAACTTTCTTTACATGATAAGTGCCATTTGCAGAAGTGACAAAACTCCTTTAAGCTTTCTCACTGTTAGTTAGTGGAGCACTGGATATACATATTGATCATTTGCAGACTTTATGGATCATTGCTTGCAAACTATACAGTGTTTTTCTATTACATTTTCTTAATATTTAGGTACTCTAAGGTCACTGTTTAGCTCTCACAATTAACCCCCATCCATTTGAAAAGACCACCCCTGAGCTATAGCAGATTGTTTTGAGATAAATCTTCAGTTCCCTTATGTGCCACCCCTCTAGACAATTTCACAGAAAATCTAGGGGAAATGAATAACTGCAGAAAAAAAACACGAATTTAATACTTAAATTATTTAAATTATTTTTGTTTAAATAATTTTTCAATAAATCTCTAATGTTGGTGGGAATAACTTATGATCGACAGCTTTGCATTTAGGTTACTTAGGTAATGCCGGGGACAGTGGGCAGTACTTGAAACCTAGATCTGCTCCATTAAATAAAAAGAAAGAGAGGAGGCAGTGCCTCATGTGTGGTGTTGCTTAATAAATATAATAAAATTAATAGTAATGTATATACCAGAGATTGTTATGAGGAAGTCACAACAGCTTAAAAGGGCTTAGCTAGTAGTTATCCTAACCCGCATATGGGGATAGCTTGGCTGCAGCCTGGGTTCCTCTACCTGCACGTCTGAATCCAATGCAGTAGTCAAGCGAAATGAGAAGGAGAATTGGTTGTAAATCCTCTAAATCAGTGCTGCCAGGGATGACATCTCGCGAGGTAAGTAATGTGAGGCTGGTTTATTTGGTCAATGCGTTTCAAGGGCTAACCGCCCTCTTCATCAGGACAATATGGCATACAAAGTAAACACATGTGTATATTTAAAGGGTATTTTGGTGCACAGGAGAGACAGAGCAGGGGCTGGTCATTGGCACTATTGTAATGAATGACACTTTCATTCATTATAGTAACGCCTGCCTCCCGAGCGCAGAGTGAATAGGGAGAGGTAGCCAGCTTTTTCAGCTGCTGAAGTCTCTGAGCCTGCATGCACGCTGCCTATTAATAACTGATGCAAATGTAACAGGCTGTCCCTACTTAGTTACTTATTATAGGATTGAAAACCTAGTATATTATGTGCAAGTTGAAAACTATATATGTTTTCACTCTATATAGATAAATGAAATAAGAATCTATTTTCTAAAAAGGAATGGGCATAATAAAAGGTTATATATTGATGATGTGGAAGAGGTCCTCAATCAGGGCTGATCATGTCTACTGCTGCAAATTATTAGAAACCCAAGGGTTTTACGCACACGGAAGAAAATAACAGTGACACACACACCGGGGTCTAAGCAAATTCTCATTTATTACAGGAAGTACAGCGGGTTATAAAGACATCAGAGGGGCATTCCCCCTGAGGCATGTGGCATTGTTACATTGGCTAAAATATGAAAATATGAAAAGAGATAACACTTGGCATCTGTGCATTGTGCATTGTTTTACTAACTCTGGTATGTGAACTGCATGCACGCTGCCTATTAATAACTGATGCAAATGTAACAGGCTGTCCCTACTTAGTTACTTATTATAGGATTGAAAACCTAGTCTATTATGGGCAAGTTAAAAACTATATATGTTTTCACTCTATATAGATAAATTAAATAATAATCTATAATCTAAAAAGGAATGGGCATAATAAAAGGTGATATATTAATAATGGGGAAGATGCCCTCAATCAGGGCTGATTATGTCTACTGCTGCAAATTATTAGTAACCCAAGGGTTTTACACGCACGGAAGAAAATAACAGTGATACACACAACGGGGTCAAAGCAAATTCTCATTTATTACAGGAAGTACAGCGAGTTATAAAGACATCAGAGGGGCATTCCCCCTGAGGCATGTGGCATTGTTACATTGGCTAAAATATGAAAATATGAAAAAAGATAACACTTGGCATCTGTGCATTGTGCATTGTTTTACTAACTCTGGTATGTGAACTGCATGCACGCTGCCTATTAATAACTGATGCAAATGTGACAGGCTGTCCCTACTTAGTTACCTATTAAAGGATTGAAAACCTAGTATATTATGGGCAAGTTGAAAACTATATATGTTTTCACTCTATATAGATAAATGAAATAAGAATCTATAATCTAAAAAGGAATGGGCATAATAAAAGGTGATATATTAATAATGTGGAAGATGCCCTCAATCAGGGCTGATCATGTCTACTGCTCCAAATTATTAGTAACCCAAGAGTTTTACGCGCACGGAAGAAAATAACAGTGACACACAGACCGGGGTCAAAGCAAATTCTCATTTATTACAGGAAGTACAGAGGGGCATTCCCCCTGAGGCATATGGCATTGTTACATTGGCTAAAATATGAAAATATGAAAAGAGATAACACTTGGCATCTGTGCATTGTGCATTGTATTACTAACTCTGGTATGTGAACTATGTAAATATCTAGCTGTAAGCGCCATGTTGTAATGGAGTCTTTACTAACAGCAGAAAAGCATTTATGACATAAAAAAGGATGGAACCTTCGTGCTCTGGAGAATATAAGGTGTTGTCTGAAAGCTGGAGTATATGGAAGCTTTCTTAGCTGAATCAAAGAATGATGGCCGCATCTCTATCAGTCCCCCCTTGGACCTCATTCTTTAACTAATATAACCTCTGTCCCAATGCTCCGAATCCTCTTCACCAGCTTCCATGACAACCTAGCCTAGTGTATAGACTCCTATGACACTGGATTTAGCATGGGGAAGTCATATGTCTGTCCCTACGGTCGGTGATCTCCAGGTTGCATTGTAAGCAGGGAGGGGTGGGGGGACCAACAGAACTAGGTGGGCTTTGTCTCCCTTCCTCATGAAATTCTCTCATGATTATCTCCGGGGTAACCTCAGCTATGGCTTTGAGCAGAAGCCTCCTAATGCAGGGGATGACACAACAAACCATTCCAATTTGTAACAATTTCTGTTTCCAATTTTTAATCTAGTTTTTGAACCAGTTTTCCCATGAACTATCTATCCCAGAATTTCTATTTATTTCTTCTGAAAGAGAAGTAAGCCCTCTCAGGGCATTCATGACGTGCCCATTTGGTCCTAAGTTATCAGGAATTATGGTACAGCAGGTTTCACCAATTATTTTGCACACAAGAATAATGGCTGCATCTCTATCAGTTCCCCATTGGACCTCATTCTTTCTCTAATACAACCTAACACTATCACATGCCATAACACTAGTGGGCCCCAGCTGCTCCACTACATCCTTTAAAGGGGTATTCCAATTTCAATGATCATAGGTTAATTGATTAATTATTGGCCAATGATCATTTTTGCCAATATGATGTATTATTAAATTCCCACCATTCTAGTTCAAATTACTTACATTGTAGCCCAGTGTTTTGTTTGATCTCCCCTAGTTACGGCCACCTCTGGAGCGATTCCCTGGGCCGTCCTTGCACACAAGCTCCTCTTCATCTGCCTTGCCGGGCCGCTCATTCAGTCCATGAGCGCGCACGCCGGGAAGCCGCGCGTGCGCAGAGCCTGTTTTCAGCGCAGAGTGGAGAGAGGGATTGTGGAACACTGCTGCGAGCAGGAGCGCACGGCAAGTTGTTTGAGGACCTGGGAACACTCAGCCAATCAGTGGCTGCAGCTGTATCACATGTCAGGCCAGGGATTTCCTGCTTAGCCAATCACTGGCCTGACACATGACACAACTGCGGCCACTGATTGGCTGAGTTTTCCCAGGTCTTCAAACAACTTTTCAGAAGCCCAAGATACCATGATTATACAGAGGAGAAGGAGTGTTTCACGGGACCAGGTGAGCATAATGGTATTAACACATTAATAGAGGGGGAAAGTAGAAGGGTGAAATGTGACATGGAGGGAGAGATGTGACATGGAGGTGGGGAGAGATGTGACATGGAGGTGGGGAGAGATGTGACATGGAGGTGGAGAGAGATGTGACATGGAGGTGTGGAGAGATGTGACATGGAGGTGGGGAGAGATGTGACATGGAGGGGGATGCTGGGGGGGACAGACTATATCCCTCCACTCCATAATGTCCTACCCTCTGTGTCCCTCCATTTCATAATGGGGTTCATCCTGAAGGCCTTTATTGTCCTATATTGTAATATCGTTTGGTGGTGTATTTATTCACATAAAAATGATACTCACCTATTTTGAAGTTGTCCTAGTCCTCCGATACTTGTCTGGCATGTCCTCTCTCTCTACTTCTGTCTCTGAAGTCTTTGGGCATCCATGCATGCGCTGATCTTCATATACAGCTCTGCTACATCTGTCTTCCCCTGCCACACTAGCACTGTGTAAGAACACCGTCCTATACAGCTCTACTACATCTGTCTAAGGGTACTTTAACACTAGTAGTATAGCTATCCGGCAGGCTGTTCCGGCGGGTGAACAGCCTGACGGATCCACCATGCCGCAAGTACCCGTGCACTGCTGTGCTGCACTGTAGCTCCGTCCCCACCCCATTATAGTCAATAGGGACGGAGCAGCAGCACATGGGTCCTTACCCTAAGGTGTAACTGAATATGTCAAATTTGATTCCTGTTGTCTAGATCATGAAACTATGTGTCCCTTCATTCCATAATGTCCTGTGGAGGGACACATACTTTCATGATCTAGAGAACAAGAATGTAATTCTATGTGTTCAGTTACATGTTTAACAGATGTAGCAGAGCTGTATAGGAAGCGTCTCATCCACAATGCTAGTGGCAGAGGGGAAGAGAGATGTAGCAGATCTCTATTTGTTGCGGTTGAGACACAGTGTTTGTGGGGGGGAAGACAGATGTAGCAGAGCAATATATGTTGCCGTTCGCAGATAGTGCTGGCGGGGAGGGGAAGAGAGATGTGGCAGAGCTCTATATGTTGCAGTTCAGACACAGTGTTTGATTGTGGGGGAGGGATAGACAGATGTAGCAGAGCTCAATATTCATTTATACAGATAAAAGATATAAGGTTTATACACCAGTGTAGTCTGTATCGACTACATCTGTGTTTGGTTCTCCTACAGCAATGCGACTGAACCGCTTGATATACCGCACTACTACATCAGTCTATTCCCCTCCCCCACCAGCAATCTGGCTGTCTAGCTACATACAATGCCCTGCTGTATATAGTAGACAGAAACCGAAATTTTCCCCAATAACTAAAGAAAAGTTCTACATTGACATACACAGCTTTGCTGTGTGAAAATGCTGGAGTAATGTGTATGCTGATGTAGCAGCTTATTTTACTAGTATAAGTTGGTAGGTTTCAATCTATGACATACAGCAGGGCAGTAGAACTATATGTACAAAGCTATATTGCTGGCTGGGGGAGGGTAAAAGACAGATGTAGCAGAGCTGAAACCTTTGCTTGTGGGGGAGGAGAAGACAGATGTAGCAGAGCTGTATATTCATTTATACAGATAAAAGACCCAAGGATTATACACCAGTGTAGTAGAGCTGTATTAGAAAAATATCTTCATCAGTGCTGCTCGCTGGGGGCTGGTCATGTTTTATGGGAGTCAAATGCACAAATCATATGGATACTACTGGGCTTGCTTGTGGGCTCATGTGTAGTGGTGAATTATTATTAAGCTGCACAGAATGGGTTTGTAAAAGATTAGACAGGTTCTGTGTGTAAAACTGTACTAGACTGCAGGACAGTGACCTTTTACTGTGTAAAAAAAAAGCTCTAGGAGAGTGAGGATTCAACAGCAGAAGCTGCTTCCTAGAGACTGCAGGCTGCCAGAGGGATGAGTCATACTATCCACATGAACGAGCACGGCAAGGACTGAGCTCTCAGTGTGATGTCATAAGGAGGCGTGGCCGGCCTTCACTCAACTGCCTAAGCCCGCCCAGCCTCAGAAGCAGGAAACCAGGAAGTGAAATGTAGAGCTGGCTGAGGTGAGGACGAAATAGCAAGATGGGAATACCCCTTTAATGCATCTTTGGTCTAATTCACAATTCTCTGTTGATTATAATAGGTGTAGTTGATCCAATCAGCATTTTTGTTTACAGTAACCATAGGGATTAAAGATTCAAACCCTTCTGCCACTTGACTACTGGCTTTGAATTCATCTGGCACCCCCCTGGGCACTCCTATAGCATCTATGTACACATGAGAATCGAGGCTGCATCCTGGGCTGGTATCCCGCCTTCTCCTTACCATTGCCTCTCCTTGGGCATAACCAAAACCTAACCCAGGGTTCCTTTTTTTTTTAATGGTTTTCTCCCAGTCAAGGGGATTAAATACATGGAAAGGCATCAACACTAGGCCTAAGGCACATTGCCCATGCCAGGCAATTGTCAACTTTGTCCTCAGTTTCATATCTGCAGAGAACCAGATCATATTCCTAATGCTTGAGTCTGGTTCATGAAATGACTTTGATAGGGTGTAATTCCCCTTGTATATGGTTATCCCTCCCCCAGATTCAGGGGTTTCTCTTATGATTCGGAACTTCTCTTCCCAAACCTTGCATTCAGTCATGTTGGCAGTCTGATTTACATACATGCTTGTAAAACATAATTATTGACTAGGACTTAAAGGGCTTCTGTCACCCCCACTGACGAATTTTCACTAGCTGACATTAGCTACTTGCTAATGTCAGCTGAGTTCAAACATATGTTTAATATCTTTTTTTCTGTTTGCAATCTTCTTAAAAACTTACTTTTGTCATATGTAAATTAGCTTCGCTACCAGCAAGTTGGGCGGGTACTTGCTGGTAGCCGCCGCATCTTCATGGCCTTGGAACGCCCCCTCTTCTTTTGATAGACAGGGCCAGCGCGCTCTCCTCCTCTCGCTGGCCCTGTCTGCAGCTGCAATCCCGCGCCTGCACCGTCTCGGTCTTTAGTCGGCGCAGGCGCTCTGAGTGAAGGACGCTCGCTTAGGCGCTCCGTCCTCAGTGCGCCTGCGCCGATGACGTCAGCGCTACACCGGAAGAGAAGACGCCGGCATCCCTGGTAAAGAGCAGGCGATGCCGGCGTCTTTCTTTCGGGTTTAGCGCTGACGTCATCGGCGCAGGCGCACTGAGGACGGAGCGCCTAAGCGAGCGTCCTTCACTCAGAGCGCTGCGCCGACTAAAGACCGAGACGGCGCAGGCGCGGGATTGCAGCTGCAGACAGGGCCAGCGAGGAGGAGAGCGCGCTGGCCCTGTCTATCAAAAGAAGAGGGCGTCCAAGGCCATGAAGATGCGGCTACCAGCAAGTACCGCCAACTTGCTGGTAGCGGCTAATTTACATATGACAAAAGTAAGTTTTTAAGAAGATTGCAAACAGAAAAAAAGATATTAAACATATGTTTGAACTCAGCTGACATTAGCAAGTAGCTAATGTCAGCTAGTGAAAATTCGTCAGTGGGGGTGACAGAAGCCCTTTAAGTGAAGGGGCACAGTTCCTAAATGTGGCCAGGCTGTGGCACAGGTGATACACCCAGATCTGTTTACCTGTGATGCCGTGTACTTCATCCATTCCAACCAAAAATTACTGTCAGAAAATTCTGTTTCCACTGCCAGTGTCTTCTCTACAGTAAAGAGTAGTCTAGCTACTTTCCCTGGTAACAAGGGGTTCGGCTTTTGTATTGGCAGTGAACTGGGGGTAGGATTTGGGACAGGCCCGTCTGCGATATCCTTAAGCTGGAACTGTTCTCATGGCCCATATTTATCAGATGGACATTTCTTCAAAACATACATTCCCAAGTCTGTTGGTTGGGGGGATTCTATTGTCAGTATTAATGGATGACAACCCAGGGGCCCTTCTTTATCAGCGGGATATTTTTTACATGTTTTGAGCTGAGTTTTTCCCATATTCTTTGTAGTTAAATGCATTGTGGTTACAAGAGGTTTTTACCTATTATCCTTTCTATGCATCTCCTTAGCTGGTTTGTATCCCCAGCTGACTCCTGTATTGGTGAGTACATCGGAACAGGCTGCACAGTACTCATTATTAGTCCTAGTAACACATAGTATTGCAGGGAAGCAAAATCAAACATTGAACTGCCATGACATCTGCAATCAGCAACATCACAGAAGTCAAATTCAAACACCTGTATTGGCTCTGTGGTATTTACCCAGAAGACCCATGTGCCACTCGAGTCATTTGAGGCCCAGTATAAACATTGGGTCATATACGCTCCCACAAGACCGACACCCCTCCCAACAAGAACACCAGAAAGGATATCATTCTCTGCAGGCCTCTGTGTGGGGGGCTGGGACCTTCTTGCAGTGTGAAGCTTGTGTCCAGGTCATCTTCCCCTCGAGTTTCACAGACGTGGGAGTAGTTAGTAGAACCTGGAATGGGCCATCAAATCTGGGCTCTAGAGTCTTTCTGACATGCCTTTTCACCACAAACCAATCTCCAGGCTGAAGGGTATGACTTTCAGGAATCAAGCTGGGATCTGGAAGTGAAGATAATACTTGAAAATGTTGGTCAGTCAGATGTTTATACAGAGCAGATACATAGGTAGACAAGCAATGATATTGCAAAGCAAATACTGTCCTAACTTGGAGGCACTCCCAAACTAAATCTCAAAAGGGGACAGCTTTTCCTTCCCCCTAGGGGTATGTATGACACTGGATAGGGCAATTGGAAGAGTCTCTGGCCATGGTTTACCAGTCTCTTGAGCCATTTTCAGCATTTTTTGTTTCAATGTGCCGTTCAGTCTTTCAACTTTGCTGCTGCTTTGTAGTCTGTACAGGGTATGGAAAGCAATGTGAGTTCCCAGTGTGGCCCATATCTCCTGGGCCACTTCAGCTGTGAAGGCAGGTGCTTGATCACTCTCTGTCACTTCAGGTACCCCAACTCTGCAGACAATCTCATTTAACAGCTTCTTCTCTGTTGTCTTCGCTGTCTGATTCTTCACGGAATAGGCTTCAGGCCATCCAGAGAGCAGTTCTATGACCACTAGAGCATACTGGAATCCCTGTGCAGGGGGCATCTGAATGTGGTCAATCTGGATCCTTTAAAAGGGGTAGAGAGGTTTTGGCAAACACTTGGCAGGGACTATTTCCATTTTTCCTGGGTTGCATCTGGCATAGACCATGCAGCTATTTACATGTCGGGCAGTGTACATGGAGATGGCTGGAGCCAAGAAGATGGAGGATATTGGGTTATTAATGGCTTCTTTCCCAAGATGAGTAGGGCCATGTGCCCAATTCACAGTCATAGGGTAAAGACTTCGGGGTAGACATATTCAATGTCCAAGCTTCCACATGTAATCATCATCTGAGTCTGGTCCCACTCCCTTCCCTCCCCATTCAGCCACTTCTTTGTCAGATGCTTTATTCTGTCTATCTATCTATCAGGAACCATTTATCCCCATAGAGTCCTTTAGGAAGTCCTTCAGAAATTTTCTCCACCTTTCTTGGGGCATGGACTATTTCTTTGATAGGGTGGGATCCACATGGTATACCTGTCTCGTCTCTTATGACCTTTGACCGTGTCTGGGCTACCATCGCCTTCACCTCCTCTCTTCTCCTCATTGCAGCTTCCTTTGCTGCTCTGTCGTCTCTGGCATGTCCTTGGGTCCCTGGAGTATCTAGTTTTAAGTGTGCCTTGACCTAGAGTATGGCCACCTGCTTAGGGAGTGTCAGGGCCTCCATTAGCGCTTGCACAGCTTCAGCATGTTTTACAGGAGTTCCACTTGCAGTGATGCGGATCCTCCAGATGGGGCCAAAATAATGAGCTACTCCAAAGGCATATCTGGAACCCGTGTATATGTTGGCAGTCTTCCCCTCAGCCATCTGAAAGCCTCAGTTAGGGCTATCAGTTCAGCCTCCTGGGCTGTCAGCAGAAAGAGGGTAGGCTTGTAGCACATCTTGTAAGGAGGTAAACACATATCCAGTATGATATCTGCCTTAATTATCTGCATATCGAGATCCATCCACAAACAAATTGAGATCAGGATTGTCCAGTATTTTTTGAGTCACGTTCGGGAGAGGCTCAGTCACTTGCTTAATCAACTCCAGGCAATCATGGCAATCTCCAGAGTAAAAGGCATCATCAGAATAAACACCTCAGCAATCCCCCCTTGAAGAGAAGGAAGGAGAGAAGCAGGGTTGAGGACATGACACCTAGAGATAGTCACAGTGACCAGAAGAAGAAGAGAACACTGCATACAAAGCTGTCTAGCAGCTGAGACATGTTTCGGTTGAGTTTGCTGGAGAATTAAAGAAATGTCATGGGGAGCCAAAATCTGCAGGGATTGACCCAGGAGAATATCAAAAGTCTTGTCCTGAAGAAGATGGCAGTAGTGAATGGCACGTATGCAGGAAGGGGTCCCCCGAGCAACTGGATCCAAGCAACCTGAGTAGTAGCCCAGAGGCCTGTTTCTGCACCCGTGGGTTTGAGTAAGGACCCCTGTGGCATGTCCCTGACGTTCCATGACATACAGTCTAAAAGGCAGGATTTAATTAGGCAGTCTTAGGGCAGGAGAGGAAAAAGCCGCTGCCTTCATCTGATTTAAACAGAGTTTAGCATCCTCTGTCAGATAGAATAGAGTGTGCGTTATGCAGTCATACAGTGGTTTCATGAGTATAGAAGCATCTATGATACAAGGGCAGCAGTTTGAGATGAGGCCTAGTAAGGTTTGCAACTCTTTTGAGGTAGTTGGTTCTTGGATCTGCAAGATATTCTTTTTCCTCTCTTCTGTAAGGTGTTTTACGCCAGGACTAAGGCAGTGTCTGAGGAACACTACTTTTGACTGACACCACTTGAGTTTATCTTTGGCGACCTTGCATACCTGATCTTATAGGAAAAGGAGCAAGGAAAGAGAGGCATCTGAACACACATGGGTGTCCTGTGCGCAGAGATCATCCACATACTGGAGCAGGCTTTCAATGCCCATGCACTGCACAGTAATGTTGTCCAGGAAGGAGGAGTTGAGGATCTCATCACGTCAGATTACACTTCTGGCTGCATCAGTATCCACAAGAAAAGTGTGTATGTCTCCCCCTATCTGCAGCTACACTGTAGGTACAGGCCCACATTGAGGAGGGAAGAGGGCCATGGTGGGGTTTGCTCCTCTGACATCTGGATCTGGCTTGCTCCTGTCCTAGGGTGCATGGTACCCCTCCCCTCCCCGTTGCATTGGAGGAGGAGGGGGAGCCCATGTAGACACACAGGGCGGCCCCCTTCTTCTTTGCTGAGGGGGGTTATGCGGGCACTCTCTTCTGAAATGTCCGAGCTGGCCACACCCATATCAGGGACGAGTAGGTCTGGTATCTCCTTCTTGGTGGGGGGTACCCCTCGGCTGGGAGCATCACAGTAGCCCTGGGAGCTGCCTCCATGCCTTTAGCCACCAAGGTTAACGTATCAAGAGAAACAGTACGATACTCTGGGAAAACAGTCTTTACAGACCTTTGGAAGTGCGGTTTTAATTCAACAAAAGCACTAGACAGCATTCTATTTTGTACTGGGTCCTGTTTAGCAAACCCCAGGTCCCTAAACATTTGCTCCATTCGGTTTGCAAATTTTTCCACTGACCTGAATTTGGATCGCCTGATCGGCCAGTCTGGTCCTAGCCCAAGTCTCTAACAATTCACAGAAATGCACTCCAGATTGATAGGTTTTTTGGTATTCTTTATCCCCATGGTTCGAGGCTGGCAGTTTCTTAGCCATTGTTAGCCAAAGGAATCCCCCGCCTTAATTTAAGTAAGTCCGGACAGGTCTTTCCACGTGGCAGAATGTGTTTTTCTCATTTGTTCCAAGCCTCCCCCCCTCCCGCTGCTCCTGGCAGGTGCATGAAGGAAGGGGGGCTTACAGGAGTACTGACTGCTGTGTCTTGAGGAGGTTTAGTCTCTTCCTCCTCCTGCTGTCCTTTCTGCTCTTTCTGTCCCCGCATCTCCACTCCTATCATGATGGGCACATTCAAGGGATTCAGGGGTGCAGTAGGACGGGCAACCTGACCTCCTGGCATGTAATATGTGCCATCTGGATTTAGCACGGGATACAGGGGGGTTACGGGCTTTAGCATTTTCCCGGCAGCCTCACTGAGTTTTCACAGGGCTGCCCTGTCTCTTCAAATGTTATCAATGGAGGATCGGGGCAACTCGGAGCGGACTGTCTGTAACCTTGCGGCGGGGGCTGGACAAGACAGAGGACCATTTGAACTCCACATTGCAGAGTTTAACTCTCCATTTTCATGACCACCAGCTGTCTTCATAAACTTTTTGTAATGTTTCACATGCTTGCTACCCTCTTCCCAGGCCACCAGCTGATGGGCTGTATATTTGCCCTCGGGCAGAGAGTACGAGTGTCCCATGGTTTTATTCACGTACAACCAAGACAGAAGCAGGCACCTTCTCCTTCACACTCCCAAGCAGAGCTCACCCCTTGTGCAGGATTTTTACTGTTTCTTCCCCGGCTACCACGTCTGGTCTGCCAACCCAGGACTAACCCTCCGCCACTCCAGGCTGATAATTTATAGTCCTCTCGGGACTCCCCAGGACCATACCCTCCGTTAGCAGGATAATTTAGTGGCCCCTAATTTGAGTCCTAACTTGGGGCTACCCGGAGTCACACCCTCCATCACTAGGACAGATAAATCAGTAACACCTAAATCAAGCCCCATCCCGGAGCACCCCAGGGCTACACCCTCTGTCTGAACTGGACAGATAATTTAGTAGGCGCTAATGCATCTCTGCCACCCTGCCAGGGGAAATCTCTTGCTCTGCTTACCGTTGCCTGTGAAGGTACCTGACACAAACCACACCAAGGACAAAACACAAAACACAGAAGAGCAAACTCAAACTTTCCTCTAAGAAAGGAACTCAAGATTTGACATCAGTCCAAGTTTCTACTACGTGCGTGTAACATCAGCAGCAGAACAGATTACCACAGCACTGTAGATCACCGCAAGAGGCAGATGAGATGGCCAGAATTTTCTCACCTTGTCTCTGAGGCTGCAGTCCTCGTCCTTAAGTGTGGTCCACCGTGCCCTGGGAACCCCAAACTTCAGCTAGCGATGCTACTTCTCCTGAGCCCCATGTTGGGAGCCAACTGTGGAAGATGCCCTCAATCAGGGCTGATCATGTTTGCTCTACTGCTCCGAATTAATAGTAACCCAAGGGTTATACATGCACAGAA
The DNA here is from genome assembly GCA_033119425.1 of Bufotes viridis. Taxonomy (NCBI): domain Eukaryota; kingdom Metazoa; phylum Chordata; class Amphibia; order Anura; family Bufonidae; genus Bufotes; species Bufotes viridis. The sequence continues at coordinate 388,031,357 of CM065590.1, forward strand.
GAAAATAACAGTGACACACACACTGGGTTCAAAGCAAATTCTCATTTATTACAGGAAGTACAGCGGGTTATAAAGACATCAGAGGGGCATTCCCCCTGAGGCATGTGGCATTGTTACATTCGCTAAAATAAGAAAAATATGAAAAGAGATGACACTTGGCATCTGCGCATTGTGCATTGTTTTACTAACTCTGGTATGTGAACTATGTAAAAATCTAGCTGTAAGTGCGATGTTGAGTCTTCACTAACAGCAGAAAAGTATATATGATGTAACAAGGAGGCATGTTCCCTTCGTGCTCTGGAGAAGATAAAGTGTTGTCTGAGAGCTGGAGTATATGGGAGCTTTCTTAGCTGAATCAAAGAATGATGGCCACATCTCTATCAGTCCCCCCTTGGGCCTCATTCTTTCCCTAATGCAACCTAGCACATCTGTCCCAATGCTCCGAATCCTCTTCACCAGCTTCCATGACAACCTAGCCTAGTATATAGACTCCCATGAAACTGGACTTAGCATGGGGAAGTCAGATGTCTGTCCCTACGGTCGGTGATTTCTAGGTGGCATTGTAAGCAGGTTGTCTGAGAGCTGGAGTATATGGGAGCTTTCTTAACTGAATCAAAGAATGATGGCCACATCTCTATCAATAGCTCCGTAACTTTGAACACGCCCAAAGATTTCCTTTTAAGCATAAAAAATGGACAAAGACCCCCTTTTGAAGTATATACACATTTAAACACATCAGCCCCCCTAACTTAAACACCCTTAATGACCAGGCCACTTTTTACAATTCTGCACTACACTACTTATACCGTTCATTGCTCCGTCATACAACTTACCACCCAAATAAATTTTACCTCCTTTTCTTCTCACTAATAGAGCTTTCATTTGGTGGTATTTCATTGCTTCTGACATTTTTACTTTTTTTGCTATTAATAAAAATTTAACGACATTTTTTGCGATTGCCAGGAAATAGGGGCTCCGCCCAAACATCCCTATCCACTTCAGCTCCTATGTCCTGGCAAACGTGATTTCTCCATTCACATCGATCAATCGATCGTTGTGGAGGAAGACATCTTTGCCAGATTTTTGATACAAAGTGTTTGCCAAAGTATATGAACTCCAACACCAGCTCATATGCCTGGGCAAACGTACCTGTACTGCGGAGGAGAAATCTCGTCCTGCAGCGCCGCATACACCGACCTCACGTGTCTTCTGACAGCAGCGCAATGCTTCCCTCAGAATGCACATCAGTGCTGCAGCGTTTTCATCAGTTGGTCCAGCTGGAAAATAAAGGGTGGTTAGTAAAAAAATTAATAAATATCGCACAGAGATGGTGCGAAGTACATTATGAACTTTATCCCAAGTGAAAGGAGACGTTTCTACCGTTTCACATAGTTGCAGTAGCACACTAGCACCTCTGTGTGTTAGGGTCTCTCAAAACCTAGTATCCTGAGAGACCCTAGATCCTGATTGTAAAAACTTCCTGTGTCCTGTGGTCCCTACGTCCCTAAGTGTACCTGCGTGTGGTACTTCCGGAAACACTGACCTAGGCATAGGGCAGGGTGGTCAGGACAGTCAGAACAGAAATAGCGGGTGTCACGCCTTATTCCACTCCTGCTACAGACACAACATCTTTTTCGGGGTGGCGGTTGGGTTGAGGTACCAGCAACGACAGTGAGGAAGTGTCGCTCGTGTAGACGGCTAACTACACTGGGGTTTGGGGCCACCGAACCTCCTGGATACAGAAGGTTCTCGATGATCTCTTCCTGAAATTTGAGGAAGGATCCTGTTCTCCAAGCCTTACTGTAGAGAACAAAACTATTGTACATAGCCAATTGAATCAGATATACAGACACCTTCTTATACCAGCGTCTGGTCTTTCGGGAAAGCAAATATGGGGCCAACATCTGGTCATTAAAGTCCATCCCTCCCATGAGCAAATTATAGTCGTGGACCGAGAGGGGCTTTTCAATGACACTGGTTGCCCGTTCAATTTGGACTGTCGTGTCTGCGTGAATGGAGGAGAGCATGTAAACATCACGCTTGTCTCTCCATTTCACCGCAAGCAGTTCTTCGTTATACAAGGCAGCCCTCTCCCCACTTGCAAGACGGGTGGTAACGAGCCATTGGGGGAAGCCCCGGCGACTAGGTCGCGCGGTGCCACAGCAGCCAATCTGTTCTAGGAACAAATGCCTGAAGAGGGGCACACTTGTGTAGAAATTGTCCACATAAAGATGGTACCCCTTGCCGAATAAGGGTGACACCAAGTCCAAGACTGTCTTCCCACTGCTCCCCAGGTAGTCAGGGCAACCGACCTGCTCCAGGGTCTGATCTTTACCCTTATAGACACAAAATTTGTGGGTATAGCCTGTGGCCCTTTAACAGAGCTTATACAATTTGACCCCATACCGAGCGCGCTTGCTTGGGATGTATTGTTTGAAGCCAAGGCGCCCGGTAAAATGTATTAGGGACTCGTCTACGCAGATGTTTTGTGCAGGGGTATACAAATCTGCAAATTTGGTGTTGAAGTGGTCTATGAGGGGCCGAATTTTGTGGAGCCGGTCAAAAGCTGGGTGGCCTCTGGGGCGAGAAGTGGTGTTGTCACTAAAGTGCAGGAAACGCAGGATGGTCTCAAATCATGTCCTGGACATGGCAGCAGAGTCCATGGGCATGTAATGAATTGGGTTCGTGGACCAATATGACCGCAATTCATGCTTTTTTGTTAGGCCCATGTTGAGGAGAAGGCCCAGAATAGTTTTAAATTTGGAAACTTGGACTGGTTTCCACCGGAAAGGCTGGGCATAGAAGCTTCCCGGGTTGGCGGTTATAAATTGAGTGGCATAAAGGTTTGTTTCTGCCACGACTAGGTCAAAGAGCTACGCAGTGAAGAACAGCTCAAAAAACCCCAGTGCCGATCTGATCTGAGCTGTCTCCACCCGAACTCCTGACTGGGCGGTGAAATGGGGAACTAATGATGCGGCTGAAGATGGGGGCTGCCAGTCAGGGTTTGCCAGCACCTCAGGGATTCTAGGGGCTCTACGGGCCTGTCTGCGCAGTGGCTGCGACGGGGGAACTATTGCACGTGCCACCGTACCAGCTTCAACTGCCCTTCTGGTGCTCACCACTTCACCATGTTCTACGGCAGTGCTGGTAGTAGGTCCAGGATGGGCTGCGCTGCTGGTGTATGCCTTACCACGTAATCCGACAGCGCCAGCCCCACTCTGCTGCCCTTGAAACGGATCCTGCGCAACCTGTGGTCTAGCGACACGGGGCCGGGTACGCCTGGTGGTATCAGGGACCTCAACCTCCTTGTCCGAACTTTGGTTCAGACTGCCACTGCTTTCTAGAGTTTCATATTCTGACCCGCTAGATTCGGCAGATAAGGGTTCCCATTCCTCATCCGACTGGGTCAGAATCCTGTAGGCCTCTTCAGACGAATAACCCTTATTTGACATTTGGAAAACTAAATTTAGGGGGTATTCCCTGAGACTACCCAAGAAAAAAAGCAAGCATGTCTTACAAATGGGATGCATAACAAAGATCAAAACTGATTTTTTCATCGCCGCAGCGCTTGTGAAGTGACTGTGCAGTGATTAAAAAAATATATAATTTTTGTCACTGCGGCGGGGTGGGCCTGGGTGAACGCACGTGTCGGCGAACGATCAAGCCTGATCGGGCAAACACTGTGTTTTGGGTGGGTGGCGAACTAAGGTGACACTAATACTATTATAGATCTGACTGTGATCAATTCTGATCACTTACAGATACTATAAAAGTACAAATGCTGATTAGCGCTACGCTAATCAGCGAATCAGTGACTGCGGTGCGGTGGGCTGGGCGCTAACGGAAGCTAACTACCTACCAAAGGGGCCTAAACTAACCTAAACCTAGCAGTCAATACTGGTGAAAAAAAAAGTGACAGTTTACACTGATCACTTTTTTTCTTTTCACTAGTGATTGACAGGTGATTTATATGGGGTGATCAAGGGGTTAATTGGGGTGATGGGGGGTGATCTGGGGCTAAATATGTAATGATTGGTGTACTCACTGTGACATGTGCTCTGTGCTGGGTCCAGCCGATGAAAAGGACCCAGCACAGAGCACAGAAGCCATTTAATTCATTATATTTATAAATATAATGCATTGTATGGCTTGTGATTCGTTTTTTTAAAAGTCACCAGCCTGCCAGCGACGATCATTGGCTGGCAGGCTAGTGATGAACTTCTTCTGAGCCTGCCCCGATCTTCTGTGCACCTGTTCAGGCGCACTGATCGCGAAATCTCGCCTCTCGCGAGATGACGCGCCCGCGCATTAACGAGGGGTAACTGGGCCGCCGAGATCACTCGATCCTGTGTGCGGCGGTCCAGAGCAGTTTAAAGAAAGACATTAATAAAAACAAAAAACACAAAAGGGTTACACAAAAAGTACTAAGTTGATAATTATTCTACTACTCCATGACTAAGACAGGGGGCAAAGAAAAAGAGGATAAGTCTACCAGACAATCAGATCAGTCTGGACTATGATAAGAAATGCACACAGGGAACAGTTCATTCCAATATTCCCAAACCCCTTTAAAACATCCTACTACAACCACCTACACACCCATTATCACAGGGCCTGCAAGAATGAACACCCCTGGCACATCCATACAGAATGATACCCTAAAAAACCTCTCCACTGACGAATATATGGACCAATTTCGAGTGCTTAAATCCAAATACATTGCTTTGACTATAAGGCGAGACATCATATCCAACAGTCTAATATGGAGGACACATCTGTTAACCTTACTCATCTCACCCCAGACAAAACTATAAAGTCAAGCAGTACCATATCCAATAGACATTGAATTCTCTATACACCTATCCCCTACACAGTGCAACACTACACTCCACCAAGATAATGACAGTGATATTATCATTATCGACAACACAGATTCAGAAGCAGAAGGTCTTGTACCATTTCTGGAACACGCTCCCAAGCAGCTATCACTAACAAATCCTTTTTTAGGGATCCTGAAAAACCAAGAACACCTGCTAAAAAACCATCCTCAGATCCCCGAATATTTAAAAAATACAAACCAACCAAAAGAAAATTAGAACATGCGGGAAGAGAGGAGGAACACAAAAAAGGGAAACTAGGTTAGAAACTAGGAAGAAATCCCAATATAAGGATTCAGGTAAAACTCTTCAATCTCTCTACACACAAACTTACTACACATGAATGCGGTCTACAGAAAGGGTTGTCTTTTTGTCCATACAATTAAAAAAACCTGTTTAAATTATTTATGGACATACAGAAATTCAGAAGAAATTTTACCATAAATAGACATTTTGATATACAAAGCTGTACATATCACAATGAAGAGACCATAAAATACCGGTCCACCGATAATACGGTGACAACAGTGATAAACAACAGTAAAATTATTATCCGCCCAGCAGACATGGGGGGAATGGAGTAGTAATTCAGAAATAAATGGATTATGACCGAGAAGCCCAGAGGATGGATACTCAGTGACACATCTTATTACACAAAAGTCTCACATAATCAATTTCCTGAAATTAATAAAAAAACTTAGCAATCTAATTAAAAATGCCCATGAAAAATGATATATAAACAAAAAAACAACTTTCTATTCTACTACCCAAGACCCCCTGTAACCCCTATTTTTACCACCTTCCAAAAATCCACAATAGTATCGAAAACCCTCCTGGGAGACCGATTATCTCTAATGCCAGGTGTGCCACAAGTAATCTATCCCATTATATGGATCTATACTTACAGCCATATGTAAAAAATCCACCGAGTTACCTCCACAATGCCAGTCATTGATTCGTTAATTAAGGACAATTGAATGGCAGGAGTCCTATGCATTTTTGACGATGGATGTCACAGCACTTACAACATGAATTGGGCATCCAGTGTATTAAAACAGTATTAGAAAAGGACACTACTTTAAAAACACTACAAACACAGTTTCTACTGGAGAGCTTACATTTCATGCTTGAAAATAACTACTTCATATACAAAAATACAACATATCATCAGTGCAAAGGGACCGCAATGGGGACATGAGTGGCGCCCTCTTTTTCTAACCTGTTTATGCGGGAATTTGACTAAATACACATTACCAGCCATTAGAGATGAGCGAACACCTGAATGTTCGGGTTCGAGAAGTTCGGCCGAACTTCCCGAAAATGTTCGGGTTCGGGATCCGAACTCGACCCGAACTTTATCCCGAACCCTATTGAAGTAAATTGGGAACCGAACTTTTGGGCACTAAAAAGGCTGTAAAATAGTCCAGGAAAGGGCTAGAAGGCTGCAAAAGGCAGCAAAATGTAGGTAAATGCCCTGCAAACAAATGTGCATAGGGAAATGAATTAAAATAAAATAAAATAAATAAAAATTAACCAATATCAATTGGAGAGAGGTCCCATAGCAGAGAATCCTGCGTCATATCACCCACCACTGGAGAAGGCCACTTTCAGTTATTTCGGCCCCAGCACCCACACAGAGGAGAGAGGTCCCACAGCAAGGAATCAAGCGTCATATCACCCACCACTGGAAAAGGCCACTTTCAGTTATTTCGGACCCAGCACCCAGACAGAGGAGAGAGGTCCCACAGCAAGGAATAAGGCGTCATATCACCCACCACTGGAGAAGGCCACTTTCAGTTATTTCGGCCCAGCACCAAGACCGAGGAGAGAGGTCCCACAGCAAGGAATAAGGCGTCATATCACCCACCACTGGAGAAGGCCACATTCAGTTATTTCGGCCCCAGCACCCAGACAGAGGAGAGAGGTCCCACAGCAAGGAAACATGCGTCTCATCACCCACCACTGGAGAAGGCCACTCAGTTATTTCGGCCCCAGCACCCAGACAGAGGAGAGAGGTCCCACAGCAAGGAATCATGGTTCATATCACCAACCACTGGAGAAGGCCAATTTCAGTTATTTCGGCCCCAGCGCCCAGACAGAGGAGAGAGGTCCCACAGCAAGGAATCATGCGTCATATCACCCACCACTGGAGAGGGCCACTTTCAGTTATTTCGGCCCCAGCACCCAGACAGAGGAGAGAGGTCCCACAGCAAGGAATCATGCGTCATATCACCAACCACTGGAGAAAGCCACTTTCAGTTATTTCGGCCCCAGCACCCAGACAGAGGAGAGAGTTCCCACAGCAAGGAATAAGGCGTCATATCACCCACCACTGGAGAAGGCCACTTTCATTTATTTCGGCCCCAGCACCCAGACCAAGGAGAGAGGTCCCACAGCAAGGAATCATGCGTCATATCACCCTCCACTAGAGAAGGCCACTTTCAGTTATTTAGGCCCAGCACCCAGACCGAGGATAGAGGTCCCACAGCAAGGAATCATGCGTCATATCACCCACCACTGGAGAAGGCCACTCAGTTATTTCGGCCCCAGCACCCAGACAGAGGAGAGAGGTCCCACAGCAAGGAATCATGCATCATATCACCCACCACTGGAGAAGGCCACTCAGTTATTTCGGCCCCAGCACCCAGACAGAGGAGAGAGGTCCCACAGCAAGGAATCATGCGTCATATCACCCACCACTGGAGAAGGCCACTCAGTTATTTTTCTTGGAATGTGCGTCATATCACCCACCACTGGAGAAGGCCACTCAGTTATTTCGGCCCCAGCACCCAGACAGAGAAGAGAGGTCCCACAGCAAGGAATCATGCGTCATATCACCCACCACTGGAGAATGCCACTCAGTTATTTCGGCCCCAGCACCCAGACAAAGGACAGAGGTCCCACAGTAAGGAATCATGCGTCATATCACCCACCACTGGAGAAGGCCACTTTCAGTTATTTCGGCCCAGCACCCAGACTGAGAAGAGAGGTCCCACAGCAAGGAATCATGCGTCATATCACCCACCACTGGAGAAGGCCACTTTCAGTTATTTTGGCCACAGCACCCAGACAGAGGAGAGAGGTCGCACAGCAAGGAATCATGCATCATATCACCCACCACTGGAGAAGGCAACTCAGTTATTTCGGCCCCAGCACCCAGACAGAGGAGAGAGGTCCCACAGCAAGGAATCATGCGTCATATCACCCACCACTGGAGAAGGCCACTCAGTTATTTCGGCCCCAGCACGCAGACAGAGGAGAGAGGTCCCACAGCAAGGAATCATGTGTCATGTCACCCACCACTGGAGAAATCCACTTTCAGTTATTTCGGCCCCAGCAACCAAACAGAGGAGAGAGGACCCACAGCAAGGAATCATGCGTCATATCACCCACAACTGGAGAAGGCCACTCAGTTATTTCGGCCCCATCACCCAGACAGAGGAGAGAGGTCCCACAGCAAGGAATCATGCGTCATATCACCCACCACTGGAGAATGTCACTCAGTTATTTCGGCCCCAGCACCCAGACAGAGGAGAGAGGTCCCACAGCAAGGAATCATGCGTCATATCACCCACCACTGGAGAAGGCCACTTTCAGTTATTTTGGCCACAGCACCCAGACAGAGGAGAGAGGTCCCACAGCAAGGAATCATGCATCATATCACCCACCACTGGAGAAGGTAACTCAGTTATTTCGGCCCCAGCACCCAGACAGAGGAGAGAGGTCCCACAGCAAGGAATCATGCGTCATATCACCCACCACTGGAGAAGGTCACTCAGTTATATTCGGCCCCAGCACCCAGACAGAGGAGAGAGGTCCCACAGCAAGGAATCATGCGTCATATCAACCACCACTGGAAAAGGCCACTTTCAGTTATTTTGGCCCAGCACCCAGACCGAGGATACAGGTCCCACTGCAATCAATCATGCGTCATATCACCCACCACTGGAGAAGGCCACTTTCAGTTATTTCGGCCCAACACTCAGACTGAGGATACAGGTCCCACTGCAAGGAATCATGCGTCATATCACCCACCACTGGAGAAGGCCACTTTCAGTTATTTCGGCCCCAGCACCCAGACAGAGGAGAGAGGTCCCACAGCAGGGAATAAGGCGTCATATCACCCAGCACTGGAGAAGGCCACTTTCAGTTATTTCGGCCCAGCACCCAGACTGAGGAGAGAGGTCCCACAGCAAGGAATCATTCGTCATATCACCCACCACTGGAGAAGGCCATTTTCAGTTATTTCAGCCCCAGCACCCAGACCGTGGAGAGAGGTCCCACAGCAAGGAATCATGCATCATTTCACCCACCACTAGAGAAGGCCACTTTCAGTTATTTCGGCCCCAGCACCCAGACAGAGGAGAGAGGTCCCACAGCAAGTAATAAGGCTGGGCCACCTCCTCTTCCATCATCGCCCTAAGCGTTTTCTCAAGGAGACATAGAAGTGGTATTGTAACGTTGATAACGGTGTCATCGCCACTGGCTATGTTGGAGGAGTACTCGAAACAGCGCAACAGGGCACACAGGTCTCGCATGGAGGCCCAATCATTGGTGGTGAAGTGGTGCTGTTCCGCAGTGCGACTGACGCGTGCGTGCTGCAGCTGAAACTCCACTATGGCCTGCTGCTGCTCGCACAGTCTCTCCAGCATGTGCAAGGTGGAGTTCCACCTGGTGGGCACGTCGCATATGAGGCGGTGAGCGGGAAGGCTGAAGTTACGCTGTAGCGCAGACAGGCGAGCAGCGGCAGGATGTGAACGCCGCCAGGCAAGGGATGTGCGTCAAACCGGCTAGTCCCAGAGCTGCAACGAGATTTCACCCATTATCGCACACCACCAGGCCGGGCTTGAGGCCCACCAGCAGAAACCAGTCGTCGGTCTGTTGTTCAATACCCCGCCACAACTCCTGCGCGGTGTGGGGCCTGTCCCCCAAACATATGAGTTTCAGAATGGCCTGCTGACGTTTACCCTGGGCTGTGCTGAAGTTGGTGGTGAAGGTGTGTGACTGACTGGATGAGCTGGTGGAAGCAGAGGAGGAGGAACCCGAATAGGAGGAGGAGGCTACAGGAGGCAAAGAATGATGCTCTGCGATCCTTGGCAGCGGAAGGACGTGCGCCAAGGAACTCTCCGCCTGGGGCTCAGCCGCCACTACATTTACCCAGTGTGCAGTTTGGGAGATATAGCGTCCCTGGCCGTGCTTACTGGTCCACGTATCTGTGGTTCGGTGGACCTTGCCACAGATGGCGTTGCGCAGTGCACACTTGATTTTATCGGATACTTGGTTGTGCAGGGAAGGCACGGCTGTCTTGGAGAAGTAGTGGCGGCTGGGAAGAACATACTGTGGGACAGCCATGGACATAAGCTGTTTGAAGCTGTCTGTGTCCACCAGCCTGAATGACAGCATTTCAAAGGCCATTAGGGCTCGAGGGTGGCTAGGTGGGAATTTACGCTTTCTCTCCAAGGTTTGTGAGATGGAGAGCTGAACGCTGCCGTGTGACATGGTGGAGATGCTTGGTGACACAGGTGGTGGTGTCATTGGCACATCCTCTGTTTGGTTGGCGGCAGGTGCCAACATTCCTCCTGAGGCGGAGGAAGAGGCCGAGGTAGCAGCAGAAGAGGGAGCAGGGGGAGCCAGAGTGAGTTCCTTGCTTTTAAGGTGTTTACTCCACTGCAGTTCATGTTTTGCATGTAGATGCCTGGTCATGCAGGTTGTGCTAAGGTTCAAAACGTTAATGCCTCGCTTCAGGCTCTGATGGCACAGCGTGCAAACCACTCGAGTCTTGTCGTCAGCACATTGTTTAAAGAAGTGCAATGCCAGGGAACTCCTTGAAGCTGCCTTTGGGGTGCTCGGTCCCTGGTGGCGGTGGCCAGTAGCAGGCGAACTCTCTTGGAGGCGGCTGTTCAGCTTTTGCCCCCTGCTCCCTCTTTTGCTACGCTGTTGGCTCGGTCTCACCACTGCCTCTTCCTCTGAACTATGAAAGTCAGTGGCACGACCTTCATTCTATGTGGGGTCTAGGACCTCATTGTCCCCTGCATCGTCTTCCACACAGTCTTCCTCCCTGACCTCCTGTTCGGTCTGCACACTGCAGAAAGACGCAGCAGTTAGCACCTGTGTTTCGTCATCATCAGAGACGTGCGGACTGCGATGAGATGGTATTCCCATGTCCTCATCATCAGGAAACATCAGTGGTTGTGCATCAATGCATTCTATGTCTTCCACCACTGGGGAAGGGCTAGGTGTAATCCCTTGGGACTCAAACAGCATAAGAGACTGCTTCATAACTTGAGGCTCAGACAGTTTCCCTGATATGCATGGGGGTGATGTGACAGACTGATGGGCTTGGTTTTCAGGTGCCACCTGTGCGCTTTCTGCAGAAGACTGGGTGGGAGATAATGTTGTGAACGTGCTGGATCCACTGTCGGCCACCCAATTGACTAGCGCCTGTACCTGCTCAGGCCTTTCCATCCTTAGAACCAGACTCTCATTCAAAGTAAACCGCGGCACTTTAATGCAATGAATTTCTTGTAGTTTTATTGGTTCCAAAAAAAAAATTACAGCGACATTTCGACAAAAATAGTCTTTTTCAAGCTCACCTCTCTTACACAATGTGACTCCTTAAATACACATACCACCAGTGTTGTACCTCCCCCTGAAGATAATTGTAAACCCCACCCCCTTTCCTTTTTAACAGTTAATCAATCGCGAAATTTACATCACTGACTCGATATACTAGCATTTATACAATCCATATCATGCTTACTGTCGATGATCAGCCTCGGGGAACCTCCAGGATCTTCCATTTACATTTTTCTCCATGTTCGGCGTTCCTCGATCTCTACTGCGCATGCGCCCGTGACGTCATCACTAATGTCGGGCCCATCAGAGGTCAGGTGACCGGAGGAACATCCTCCTTTTCCATTCATTAGTACGTCTGGCGCATCAGAGGTCAGGTGACCGGAGGAACATCCTCCTTTTGCATTCATTAGTACGTCACCTACACACTTTAGTCAGGTGACCGGAGGTAACCTCCTCCTCTCCTGTCAGCTGATGTGACGTAGGCTTAGCAACTAGTCAGCTGACACTCTCGTTCTGTTTACATCGCAGTAGAGCGAGCATTAATAAATATAACTCAGTGTAACGATTTTATCTTAAAGTATCACAGTACTAGCACATATATTTTCATGATTATGTTATATTAAATAATCTTTACATTTACTTATAATTTAACACTTATAATACCACTTGCCATCTCCTCTTCGCATACCACAAAGCTGCCTTATATACCCGTATAGTAAAGCTTATTCGTTATATCTAGTATTTTAGGGGATTTTTGGGTAGATGCCTCGGTCCATATAGGTACAGTACTATAGTTTATATTGAAACTTCTCTCAATATCTTATACCACCATTAGTGCGCCAGACGTACTAATGAATGGAAAAGGAGGATGTTCCTCCGGTCACCTGACCTCTGATGCGCCCGACATTAGTGATTACGTCACGGGCGCATGCGCAGTAGAGATCGAGGAAAAATGTAAATGGAAGATCCTGGAGGTTCCCCGAGGCTGATCATCGACAGTAAGCATGATATGGATTGTATAAATGCTAGTATATCGAGTCAGTGATGTAAATTTCGCGATTGATTAACTGTTAAAAAGGAAAGGGGGTGGGGTTTACAATTATCTTCAGAGGGAGGTACAACACTGGTGGTATGTGTATTTAAGGAGTCACATTGTGTAAGAGAGGTGAGCTTGAAAAAGACTATTTTTGTCGAAACGTCGCTGTAATTTTTTTTTTTGGAACCAATAAAACTACAAGAAATTCATTGCATTGGAGTGCCGCGGTTTACTTTGAATGAGAGTCTGGATTTGTTGAGGGCTACAGGTTCAGTCTTAACACTGCCTGGCACCACCACCGGAACTATCGATTGCTTTGAATGGTGCTCCCTACAAGCAAATTTCGCGTCCATCCTTAGAACGGCATTGGGCCCCACCAAATATCGCTGTAAATTCTGGCGGGTACTGGAACCTGAGGTAGTTGGTTCACTAGGATGTGTGGCTGTGGCAGAATGGCCACGTCCTCTCCCAGCACCAGAGGGTACACTAACACCACCACGACCGCGTCCGCGTCACTTACTAGATGTTTTCCTCATTGTTATCGTTCACCAAGCACCACAATAAGAAAAAAAATATTTGGCCCAATGTATTGATTTCAAATTCAGGCCTTTTTTTACAGGCACCTAACACTATCTGCCTATTTATTTATGTAGCGTATTACACTAATCCAGGCACAGCAGTAACCACTGATTTAGGAGAATATCTCTTTTAGGGCTAGTATTTAGGCCCTGGATGAAAGGTATCCTTTTATGGACAGATTTAAACTAGGCCTGCAACAGCTGGAACACCAGATTCAGGGTACTGCTATTTTGGCAATTGAATTTCACCCCAGAACAAAATATATGTTTTGGCGGACACTATTATAGTTTGCCAGCCAGTGCTGGGACACCAGATTTAGGGGATTGCTATTTTGGCAGTTGAATTTCACCCCAGAACAAAATATATGTTTTGGCGGACACTATTATAGTTTGCCAGCCACAGCTGAAACCACTGATTTATGGAATTGCTATTTTGGCAATTGAATTTCACCCCAGAACAAAATATACCCTGTTACAGACAGATTTAAACTAGGCCTGCAACAGCTGGAACACCAGATTCAGGGTATTGCTATTTTGGCAATTGAATTTCACCCCAGAACAAAATATATGTTTTGGCGGACACTATTATAGTTTGCCAGCCACAGCTGTGACACCAGATTTATTGTATTGCTATTTTGGCAATTGAATTTCACCCCAGAACAAAATATATCCTTTGCAGGACACTATGAAACTTGGCCAGCCACAGCCGAAACCACTAATTTATGGTATTGCTATTTTGGCAGTTGAATTTCACCCCAGAGCAAAATATATGTTTTGCCGGACACTATTATAGTTTGCCAGACAGTGCTGGGACACCAGATTTGAGGGATTGCTATTTTGGCAGTTGATTTTCACCCCAGAACAAAATATATGTTTTTGTGGACACTATTATAGTTTTCCAGCCAGTGCTGGGACACCACATTTAGGGGATTGCTATATTGGCAGTTGAATTTCACCCCAGAACAAAATATATCCTTTGCAGGACACTATGAAACTTGGCCAGCCACAGCTGAAACCACTGATTTATGGTATTGCTATTTTGGCAATTGAATTTCACCCCAGAACAAAATATACCCTGTTACGGACAGATTTAAACTAGGCCTGCAACAGCTGGAACACCAGATTCAGGGTATTGCTATTTTGGCAATTGAATTTCACCCCTGAACAAAATATATAATTTGCAGGACACTATGAAACTTGGCCAGCCACAGCCGAAACCACTAATTTATGGTATTGCTATTTTGGCAATTGAATTTCACCCCAGAACAAAATATATGTTTTGGCGGACACTATTATAGTTTTCCAGCCACAGCTGAAACCACTGATTTATGGAATTGCTATTTTGGCAATTGAATTTCACCCCAGAACAAAATATACCCTGTTACGGACAGATTTAAACTAGGCCTGCAACAGCTGGAACACCAGATTCAGGGTATTGCTATTTTGGCAATTGAATTTCACCCCAGAACAAAATATATGTTTTGGCGGACACTATTATACTTTGCCAGCCAGTGCTGGGACACCAGATCTAGGGGATTGCTATTTTGGCAGTTGAATTTCACCCCAGAACAATATATACCCTGTTACGGACAGATTTAAACTAGGCCTGCAACAGCTGGAACACCAGATTCAGGGTATTGCTATTTTGGTAATTGAATTTCACCCCAGAACAAAATATATAATTTGCAGGACACTATGAAACATGGCCAGCCACAGCTGAAACCACTGATTTATGCTATTGCTATTTTGGCAATTGAATTTCACCCCAGAACAAAATATATGTTTTGGCGGACACTATTATAGTTTGCCAGCCACAGCTGTGACACCAGATTTATAGTATTGCTATTTTGGCAATTGAATTTCACCCCAGAACAAAATATATGTTTTTGCGGACACTATTATAGTTTGCCAGCCACAGCTGTGACACCAGATTTATGGTATTGCTATTTTGTCAATTGAATTTCACCCCAGAACAAAATATATGTTTTGGCGGACACTATTATAGTTTGCTAGCCAGTGCTGGGACAGCAGATTTAGGGGATTGCTATTTTGACAATTGAATTTCACCACAGAAAATAATCTATCCTTTGCCAAACAGCAGACAGTATTATACTTTGCTAGCCAAAGCTGGAACACTAGATTTAGGGGATTGGTATTTTGGCAATTGTATTTAACCCCTTAATAAAATATAGAAATTTCTATCCTGAGTTTCTAGGGGTGACAATTAGCACAGCCAAGCCCCTGATGTAGGATATAGCAAAAAAATAAAAATAAATTGTATTGATGGATTGATGGACTTGGTGGCAGCCTGTTCTGGTGCACCACAAGTCACAAAATGGCCACCGATCACTCCAGAAAATAAATGACAGAAAAACGATCTGTGCAGCCTAAAAACCAGTGAGCAAGTAACTAGCAGAAGTTCAATCATTCACAGCTGTAGATCGATCACTTCATTAGTTGCTTTTGCAGACTTTTCCCTGCCTAATCTCGCCCTCACAGCAGCTGCGTCCTCTCCCTACCCTAATCAGAGCAGTGTGACGTGCGGCACTACGTGACTCCAGCTTAAATAGAGGCTGGGTCACATGCTGCACTTGGCCAATCACAGCCATGCCATTAGTAGGAATGGCTGTGATGGGCTTTTATGGCAAGAAGTAAAACGCTAGCTGATTGGCTGCTGTGCAGCCCTTCAGAAAGCGGGAAGAAATCGCCAAACAACGAACCCAAACCCGAACTTTTTTGACAATGGTCGGGTCCGGGTTCGTGTCCCGAACACCCCAAAATTCGGTACGAACCCGAACTATTCTCGAACTGTTCGCTCAACACTACCAGCCATCCAATCTATGGAGAGCAGATCAGATATTTTAAATGATACATCAACGATATATTGATCATATGGAATGGGGATGAATCCTCAGCCAAATTATTTAGTGAGTCACTAAACTGTACTGACTGGGTTATCTCCTTCAGTCCCAACTTCAGGAAGACTGAAATAGAATTCTTGGACATTGTTATTACAAACTGCAACAATATTATCTCCATGAAAACTTATTTCAAATCTGTAGACACTAACAGCTACATACATTACTCTAGTTTCCATCATAAGAAGTGGTTGCAAAACATACTCTACAGCCAATATAAACGTATTAAAAAAGCACTAGAAAAACATTGGCATATACTATTGCAAGATCCATATCTAGCCAAACATTTATCCCGAACCCCCAGAAGGACGTACAGAAGAGCACAGACCATTAAGAGCATTTTAGCTCCCAGCAAGCCAAAACAGCACATAACAAAACAAGATGAATTTAACCCAAAAACACCACAAAACTAGTAAGCTACAAGTGTGGATCCAATAGATGCCTATGTTGTAAGGTCATCACACAGAACCAGACGGTTTTTACATCCAATCATAAAGGAATGATTTTTCCCATAAAACAATATGACGTGTCATTCCTTCTATGTGATCAGCCAGATTATGTATAATATACAGAGACAGTACCAAAAACATAGCCTCCCCAGACACTGCGCATCCATGCCCGACAAAGACAAACACCCTCTAAGGGTAACCCCAATTGAATATATACCAGAAAACCCATTTAATCATTTTGACAACCTCCAAAAGAGTGAGGTGTTTTTGATCTACCAACTCCACACCCTAACCCTACACGGCTTGAATGAAATGAATGAAACCATTTTGTGATCATACTTTTTTTATATGTACGTGGTGCCAATGAAACGAATGAAGCCATCATATTATTACATAGTTATATAGGTATATAACACTACATACGTATATTTATTTAAGCTACTTTTCGTTTATCTCTATCCCTTCTATTTTTAAGTAATCGTCTGCTTCTATCATTTTAACAAAATTAATTAAGCCTTACATGTATATTACTATATGTGCACATACATGTGTCTACATATAGATGTTTATTTAGTACTTTTTATGTAACCCTCTTGTGTTTTTTGTTTCTATTAATGTCTCTCTTTAAATGTGTATACACTCCAAATGTGGGGTCTTTGTCCATTTTTTATGCTTAGAAGGAAATCTTTGGACTTTTTTATTTACTCTGCTTATTGCTTTGTATCTAATTTATGTTTAAATGTAGCCTTTTTTATACCTTATCAAAGTTACGGCTCTATTAATATATCACCTTTTATTATGCCCATTCCTTTTTAGATTATAGATTCTTATTTGATTTATCTATATAGAGTGAAAACATATATAGTTTTCATCAACTTGCCCCATAATGTACTTGGTTTTCAATCCTATAATAAGTAACTAAGTAGGGAATGCCTGTTACATTTGTATCACTTATTAATAGGCAGCGTGCACGCAGGCCCAGAGACTTCATCAGCTGGAAAGCCGGCTGCCTCAGCAGCGCGACAGAGCATTTTGGCATCTAACTCTCATGCGCTCTGGTAGGCGTGCCCTCAGCCTGCAGCAGATAGAACTGCCAGTCACATGAGCGGAGCCGCCGAGCGCATCTGTCAAGCATTTACTATACGCTCGGGAGGCAGGCATTACTATAATGAATCAAAGTGTCATCCATTACAACCTGTGACCAGCCCCATCTATGTCTCTCCTGCACGTCAAAATACCCTTTAAATATACACATGTGTTTACTTTGTTTGTATGCCATATTGTCCTGATGAAGAGTATGGTTAGCCCTTGAAATACGTTGACCAAGTAAACCAGCCTTACATTACTTAACTTGCTCGATGTCATCCATGACAGCGCCGACGTAGAGGTTCTACAACCAATTCTCCTTGTCAAAGAATACGTTTTGCTATTTTTTCCCTTCATTGTAAGGTGTCACTTTACTGAATTGTCCAAGTCATTACAGTTAATAGGTATGTATCACCAACTTGGATAAGAGTTACAATGCAGATGTATTGTAATGCATTGCAGAGGGGATCAGACCCAAAATGTTGAAGTCAGAGAGTGGGACAGATATAAAGTAAAAAAAAGTGTTTATAATAATAAAAGTAGTTTCAAGCGAAAAAAACAAAACAAAACATCCCTTTCCCTCATTTTTTAGAATAAAAAAGAAAAAAAAAGAAAAATCACACATATTAGGAATCACTGCGCCCGTAACGACCTACTCTATAAACATATCACATAATCTACCCCGTCAGATAAACACTGTAAAAATAAAATAAAAACTGCCAAAAAAGCCATTTTTTGTCACCTTACATCACAAAAAGTGTGATACCAAGCAATTAAAAAGTCATATGCATGCCAAAATAGTACCAATCAAACCATCACCTCATCTTTCAAAAAATGAGCCCCTACATAAGACAAAGTGTCTCAGATTATGGAGACACTAAAACATTTTTTTTTGTTTAAAAAATGCTTCTATTATGTAAAACTTAAATACATTTAAAAAAGTATACATATTAGGTATTGCCACATCCGTAACGACCTTCTCTATAAAAATATCACATGGCCTACCCCTAAAGGTGAATGCTATAAAAATAAATAAATACAAACTGCCAAAATAGCCAATTTTTTGGTCCCCTTTCCCCATAAAGTGTAATATTGAATGATCAAAAATCATATGTACCCAAAAATGGTACCAATAAAAACATCAGCTCTTCCTGCAAAAATGAGCCAGTTCAGAAAATGGAGACACAAACATGAAATTTTCTTTCAAAAATGCTTTATTATGCAAACCTGAAACAAACAAACAAAAAAAGTAGACATATTTGATATCGTCACGTCCGTAACAACCTGCTCTATAAAATTAGCACATGATCTAACCTGTTCGATGAACATTGTAAAAAACAAAAACTAAAAACTGTCATAACAGCCATTTTTTTACCTTGCCTCACAAAAAATGTAATATAGAGCAATCAAAACTCATATGTCCCCCAAAATAATACCATTAAAACTGCCACCTTATCCCGTAGTTTCCAAAATGGGGTCAGTTTTTGGAAGTTTCTACTGTAGGGGTGTGTCAGTGGGGCTTCAAATGGAAAATGCTGTCTAAAAACGAGTCGGGCAAAATCTACCTTCCAAAAACCATACAGAGTTCCTTTTCTTCTGCTCCCTGATGTGTGCCCTTACAGCAGTTTACCACCACATAAAGTTTGTTTGGCTATTAACCCTTGATGTGCTACAAAAAAAATGGATTAAAATGGAAAATTTGCTAAAAATTAGAAATGTCATCTCCATTTTCCTTTAATTCTTGTGGAATACCTAAAGGGTTAACAAAGTTTATAACAGTTTTGAATAACTTAAAAAGTGGGTTTTGGAAATTTTCTTAAATTCTAAGCCTTCTAACGTCCTAAAAAAATAAAATCAAAACATTTACAAAATGAGGCCATCATAAAGTAGACATATAGGAAATGTTAACTAATAAATATTTTATGAGGTATCACTTTCTGTTTTAAAAGCAGAGAAATTGAAATTTTAAAAATTGTGAATTTTTCAAAATTTTTGGTACTTTTGGGATTTTTTCATTAATGAAAGTAAAATATATTGACTCAAATTTATGACTGTCATGAAGTACAATATGTCTCGGGAAAACAATCTCAGAATGGCTTGGATAAGTAAAAGTGTTCCAAAGTTATTACCACATAAATTGACATGTGTCAGATTTGCAAAAAATGCCCTGGGCAGGAAGGTGAAATCTGGCCCACAGTAGAAGGGGTTAAAACCCCCATACAATTAGTGGCATGTAATGGGTCTAAATTTTACCAAACACAGCCTGTAGGAAGATTTAATGCTGTTTCAGGAAAATAAACAAACCCTTTACGCTGATCCTAGATAACCAGATAAGTCATTGCATAGATTTGAGAAAGCAAACAAACATTTTTTTTTATTGTATGTTAGTGTGATTGTATCAGGATAAATGGTAATACGTTTTAAAAGTGAAAAGGTATTAAATTGAGAATAATACGTTTTAAAAGTGAAAAGGTATTAAATTGAATAACATATTTAGCCGTATTGTGCTTGTTATTACTTAAATAACGTAAAAATTACGTAAAAAATAAAGTAAACCTCTTCAGCAAGTTAATTGATATTTCTTTATTATATAAACATTATCTTACAAAATACAAAACATTTTCAGCACTCTACAAAATAATACTTTAGCAGTGGGATATATATTTAATCTTGATATAGATAGATAGATAGATAGATAGATAGATAGATGATACGTGCCCCCCTGACTGCCACCCACGCCTCCTCCTCTACCTACTTGCACAATCTGTCCTAGGTAACGGGCACAACTGGACGACAGTCCCTAACTTAAGTAAGTGCAGGGGAACCAAAGACAGGACAAAAAGAACACAAAGCAATTCAAACTAGCCGAAGTCAATACCAGGAAATCAAGTAAGAACCAGGGAGCAAACAAGAGCGAGTCAAAGACACAAGCCGGAAGTCAGTTCCAGAAGATCATGACAAGGAACAGGGGATGAGCAGGAGCAAGGTCAAACAAGCAGAGCCAAAGTCAGGATACAGGAAAACAATGCAGGAATACAGTAGCGTATAAAGACCTTAATCACAGGCAACCTATAGCCAGCAGGCTGCCTGTTTAAATAGGTCTGACTGGTGAGTCACATGATGTGACCAGCGTCACGTGACTCACAGCAGCCAAACTAAGCCGAGCACCGATCATCATTATCAGCGCTTGCATCCCCTTCTGTTCGCCTGCTGCCATGGAGATGAGGACGCAGGCTACATTCTTGCCCCTCTCCTTGTGCAGGGTTCCGGCAGTGCTGTGAAGGAAGGATGCATCGACGGCCCCTCGCTACAGTACCCCACCTTCTACGAGGGGCCACCGGTCCCAAAGTCATATGTTTGGGTTTCTCCGGATGAGCCAGATGGAACCTCTTCACCAGTCTGGCAGCATGTAACTTACTCATCATCATCCAAGTTCTCTCATCTGGTCAGAAACCCATCCAATGCACCAGATACTAGAAATAATTCCAGACCTTTCTAACATCAATAATCCTTAAGACCTCAAATTCAATTTGTCCGGCAACCTCTACTGGAGGCGGAGGTTCCTCCAAAGGAACGACAGGTGACACATACTTCTTTAGTAAAGATTTGTGAAACACATTGTGGATGTGAAAGGAATCAGGTAGTTTTAGTTTAAAGGATATAGGGTTAATAACCTTAATAATCTCGTAAGGACCAATAAATCGTGGAGCAAACTTATTAGATGGTACTTTAAGAGACAGATTTTTAGTAGATAGCCATACCTTCTCACCCACCACAAAATCCTCCCCATGAGAGCATCTTTTATCAGCCTTGATTTTCTGAACCTCCTGGGCTTTTCTCAGGTTCGACTGAACCTGGGCCCAGACTGTGCACTGTTCTCTAATCAATTTATCTGCTTACGGAACTTGTGAAGAAGACGGCAACAATCGTGAATGGAACCCAAGATTATAGAAGAATGGCGACACTCGATGAGTTCACCTGGTTATTGAGAGCAAACTCAACCAAGGATAGACGTCACACCCACAACAGTTGATTATCAGAAACATAACATCTCTAGAACTGTTCCAATGACTGGTTCAAACGTACAGTTTGACCATTAGTTTCAGGGTGAAAGGCGAAAGAAAAGGACAAAGAAATATCACATTTATGACAGAATAAAGGATAACGAGTGCCGATTTTTTTTCGACCTTTTGTAGTGGCGCTGAAAACAGGAAGCAGTGTTCCACGTTGTATTGCTAAAAGGAAGATAAACTTTTATTGTTATGCCAACGCGTTTCAAGGGTGTACAGCCCTCTTCATCAGGACAATAATGGCATGTATAAAATTATGTCAGGGGATCGTCTTTTAAACAGTGTTTTGGCGTGCAGGCCAGTGGTTGTGGGTGGAGAATCAGCATGCATGATGTCACTCGTGATGCTAGATAGACGCCGCTCATATCTGCCTGACTGACAGCATAAACGAAGGCTAGTTGGTATACACTTGTTGTTCTCTACATGCATGGTCTTTTTCATTTCTATTTGTATATTAGAGTGTAGAATATCCATATGTGTGGGGAAAGGAATGGCTCATAGTGGATGAGGAGAACCATAAAAGAAGAAAAATGACCCCTATAGAATGGCGCCAGAGCTGAATGTATCCGTATATGACGTATGGAGACAGCCTAAATGGAGTGGATACGTAACTTAGAGTGGAAGCAGATAAATGACCAATTCCAATTACCATGGGTGGGGATAAAATAAGAACCATAAAAAAGATATTAAAAATCAATGACAACTCACTTCACCCAGGAGGTTCCGGTGGGATAACCTCAAGACACCCACCGGAGTGCCTCCTGCGCCTAGGTCGCCTATAAGATGTCCGGGGAAGGACTGCAGTCCACAACGGGTCTTCTGGTCAATCACCTTTAATAACCACAGGATAAGGGAGGAGGCTTGGCTCAACACGTTTCGGGGAGTATAATCCCCTTCATCAGGAGCATAACATTGCATACTAAACAAACAGATTTTATAAGGGACAGGATAGAGCGCCAAAAGAGCAGGAAGAGACGTCACTTCTGGTTTGCGTTCCACTCATGGAACGCATCGCTCGGAAAGCGGAAGTGACGTATACTTCCTTTTCATGTAAGGGGAATGAAATACATAGTATAAAATCGTGAACACATAGTGGTAAAATCAATCGATTAAACTGGAACAATACATGAAATCCTATATCTAATGTTCAGTGTCGAGAGTAACCTTAATCATAAGCGGGCCCGCGGAGTGGGAGAATACTCATGAAGCAGATGACACCGGCTACGATGGGCCAGACCTCCAACACTTGCACCAACCAGAGTTATTACTACTTTGATAGAAACCCCAACCAGGATACCCACTTCCCCGGTTCCCACCATGATCAATTCAGATACCATTGACGTCTCGTTATATGTCACCCCCTCCTAAAACAAAACCCCTCCCCTTTCTTCTCAGCAGCCCCCCTCCCATCACTATCCCACCCCCACCCCAGCTCCCCCCTTTCGAGTGCTAGCTCCCCCATCCCTGAGTCTCTCTTGAATACTTCCACACATTCTCAGTCTAGCACACAATCCGATACATTTTTAGCACTCCGTTCCAATCTATCTGATAATTCTTCTTTTTTAGGGAAACTTTCCCCTTTACCACCGCCTCCCATACCCCTCAGTACTCCGTTACGAAGTACCCTATCCAGTGTACAAACACTCAGTCCATTATTCACCCCGATAGGCTCAGGACCACTCCAGAAACCCATCCAAAAATCACTAATTTTTTCAGCCCAATCTCCCTTACAAGGAAAAGACAAATAAAAGAATCAGAGGTTGCAGAGGAGGGAAACGAAAAAGCACCTCAAAAAAGATCAAAACCCAATTCCACTCCACCATCCACGCCTCAGTCGAGTACGACCCCAATACCTTAGCTAAGACAAAGGGAATCTTCAATATTTCCAAACACAATCTTACAGTAGACAAAATCCAAATACTTAGTAGAGGATTGTCCTTCTGTCCCACCCAATACTCTGATCTATTTGAACTCTTTGTGGACATAAATCAATTTGTCCGTAAACTAACTTTAAAAAGACATTTCACTCTTAAAGATATAAACAAAGAGAACCGTGCAGCTCTCATTTTCGACCTACAAAACAATACGCCTGATCCCCCCGAGCCAAGTTCAATTCAGCCTACTACTGACACTAAACCAATACCGTCAGACTTAAAACACAAATCATCTTTCTATCCGTTGGAAAGCAGAGGCCCACACCTGGAAAGTTTCTTGAATATGGTTCTTGATGACCTCAAAGCCCTTACTGATAAAAAACCTGATAAAAGATCAGATAAAATCCCTTCTAACCTAACAAAAATTAGAAAACAGAGCCCTCTCCAGATTAAAAAAGGACAAAAACATAGTTTTAAAGAAAGCAGATAAAGGTGGGGGCATTGTGGTCATGGACCAGGATTATTATTTAAAAGAGTCTACAAGGATCCTAGCAGACACAGAATATTACAAAACTATTAACGAAGATCCCACCCCCATTTTTAAAAAATCGCTACAGACTTTAGTCGAATTAGGATATTCCTCAGGAATTTTAAATAAGAACGAAAAAACTTTCCTTTACAATAACCACTCCACAGTTGCCCAGTTTTACTTTCTTCCAAAAATTCATAAATTACTTACCAACCCACCAGGTAGACCTATTATTTCAGGTATTGATTCACTTACCACCAACTTATCTGAGTATGTTGATAAATATCTACAAAAATATGTTCTACAACTACCCTCTTATCTTCGAGACTCCTCCCACCTCATTAATATTCTAGACACTATCCAATGGAAAACAAATTACATCTGGGTTACACTTGATGTCTCCTCCTTGTATAGTAATATAAAACATGATTTAGGTATTAACTCGCATGAACGAACATTGTTCAAACATCAGACGAGGCATTTCTACCCATAGCGTTTCCCGGCACTATCTCGAGAAACATAATAGTGATCCGTCTTCCCTGAGAGTTTTACCCCTTGAACACGTCACCATCTCCTACCAAAAATTATGCCAAAAAGAGATGCACTGGATATTGGCACTCAATACTCTGACTCCTTACGGATTAAACGAGTCGCTTGAATACTCAAACTATTAGTATATATATATATTTTTATAATGTGGGCCCGACACCACTTTACAAACCCATGCCTCATCACCCACAGCCCTGATTTTTGCGGGCCAACATAGTATTGCCCTGAGGTGTTCATCTATTTATTTATTTATTTATATCGTTTATATATATATCACTTGTCTATATATATATATCACCTTTTTATATATACATACATTTTTACCCTTTTATATATATATATATATATATATAGATATATTTTTTTTTTTTTGTATATTTTTTATATATTTCCTTCATATAGATTTTATATAGATTTCAAAATACAGACTTTTACCTTGCTACCCATTACCCAGATGTGTGTAAACATCATCCGAATAGAGAATCTTTTGTGTTTCTCTATATCCATTTATATACTCACCTTTTCCATATATATTTATCTATTTATCTATTATTTATTTATAGTTATTATATTTTGTTATGTATAATATTAGTGCTTTTTGGATTATCTCTGTTGCTAATGTTTCCTTTATATCCCCAAGTACTTCTATTGTGAGGAAATAGACTGTTTTAAATTATGTCACTTCCGGTTGACATAAAGAGATGCCGCACTAATATATTTCAAAACACACAGTTGTACACAAAATACCACCGTTTTTCATCTATTTTTCAGTCATAGCTCTAAATGGAACAAAAACTTGCGGTCCCTCAAGAAATTTAGTTCCTTTAATTTCGTATTTCCAGCTTTCTATTTCAATAGACCATTTTCACATTAACACACGTCACTTCCGGTCCGTGATTTAGTCCAGCAAAATTACTGGAGCACCGCGATTTTTCACATCTCGATCTGCCTATAATGCCATTATTTGCATAAGAAAAACCGAATCCTATTGATATGAGGTCCGGCACATCGTAGCCGGTGTCATCTGCTTCATGAGTATTCTCCCACTCCGCGGGCCCGCTTAAGATTAAGGTTACCCTCGACACTGAACATTAGATATAGGATTTCATGTATTGTTCCAGTTTAATCGATTGATTTTACCACTATGTGTTCACGATTTTATACTATGTATTTCATTCCCCTTACATGAAAAGGAAGTATACGTCTCTTCCGCTTTCCGAGCGATGCGTTCCATGAGTGGAACGCAAACCGGAAGTGACGTCTCTTCCTGCTCTTTTGGCGCTCTATCCCGTCCCTTATAAAATCTGTTTGTTTAGTATGCAATGTTATGCTCCTGATGAAGGGGATTATACTCCCCGAAACGCGTTGAGCCGACCCTCCTCCCTTATCCTGTGGTTATTAAAGGTGATTGGCCAGAAGACCCGTTGTGGACTGCAGTCATTCCCCGGACATCTTATAGGCGACCTAGGCGCAGGAGGCACTCCGGTGGGTGTCTTGAGGTTATCCCACCCGGAACCTCCTGGGTGAAGTGAGTTGTCATTGATTTTTAATATCTTTTTTATGGTTCTTATTTTATCCCCACCCATGGTAATTGGAATTGGTCATTTATCTGCTTCCACTCTAAGTTACGTATCCACTCCATTTAGGCTGTCTCCATACGTCATATACGGATAAATTCAGCTCTGGCGCCATTCTATAGGGGTCATTTTTCTTCTTTTATGGTTCTCCTCACTCTAATATATCCATACGGCTGTATACGCCCCCTGGCTGCCTCAGCCCCTTGCTATAACCGATTCTAAATTACATTTCACAGACTAACCTCAGTTCTATATACATATATTTTTTCCATTACCTCCAGTAACCCGGTCCCTCCTCTGGCGCCCCGCCAGTTACTCCCAGTCCCTTCCGGGCCTGTGTTTAACCCTGATATTTTTTCTGTTCCCACTACCATTGATAGTGGATGGCCAGTCCTATTCTTGGGCTCCCAATCTTCAAATTGTGAATTGCTAGGATAAGTGCTCTCACCCGCCATAGCGCGCACCTCAGAGTCCGTTGGTGCGATTCTTTTGTGGTTGGGGACCGCTGCTCTAAAACATTATGGTTGATGGCCTGCTGGTGAGCTGACCCTATAAAACATTATGGTTTAGGGCCTGGTGGTGAGCTGACCCTGTAAAACATTATGGTTGAGGTCCTGCTGGTGAGTTGACCCTATAAAACATTATGGTTGTGGGCCTGCTAGTGAGCTGACCCTCTAAAACATTATGGTTTCGGGCCTGCTGGTGAGCTGACCCTCTAAAACATTATGGTTGAGGTCCTGCTGGTGAGCTGACCCTGTAAAATATTATGGTTGGTGGCCTGCTGGTGAGCTGCACCTCTAAAACATTATGGTTGAGGGCCTGCTGGTGAGCTGACCCTCTAAAACATTATGGTTAAGGGCCTGCTAGTGAGCTGACCCTATAAAACATTATGGTTAAGGGCCTGCTGGTGAGCTGACCCTGTAAAACATTATGGTTGAGGGCTGCTGGTTAGCTGACCCTATAAAACATTATGGTTTTGGGCCTGCTGGTGAGCTGACACTATAAAACATTATGGTTGAGGGCCTGCTGGTGAGCTGACCCTCTAAAACATTATGGTTGAAGGCCTGCTGGTGAGCTGACCCTCTAAAACATTATGATTGAGGACCTGCTGGTGAGTTGACCCTCTAAAAAATTAGAGGTGAGGGCCTGCTGGAGAGCTAACCCTCTAAAATATTATGGTTGAGTTCCGGCTGGTGAGCTTACCCTCTTTAAAAATTGTAATGGAGGGAATATATACAATCTGGAGGAGGAGGAGGGGGAGGAGAAAACAAGGTTCAACTTTATACACTTTTTTGTGGTGGAAAAGGTGCATGGGAATACACTACAGTAGACTGAGTACATTATAAACAATACATTAAAATTGCCTTTATGTTCATCATCAACTCAGCTCTCCTCTGGTGGAGTTGAGAAGTCAGGGGCAATTCAGGGGTAATTTTTATCTGAGTCAACCTGTCAGCATTGTCGGTGGACAAGCGGATATGCTTAGCAGTTATAATACCACCAGTAGCATTAAATACACACGCAGACAAAACGCTGGCGGAGGTGCAAGCCAGCAACTCCAAGGCGTAGAGGGCAAGTTTGTGCCACGTGTCCAGCTTGGACACCAAATAGTTGTACGGCACTGATGGATCATTTAGGACGCTGACATGGTCTGCGATGTGTTCCTTCACCATCTTCAAAAACTTCTCCCTCCCTGGGACAGTAGGCCGTGCTTCAGGGTGCAGTTGCTGGCGGGGTGTCATGAAAGTGTCCCATGCCTTGGAGAGTGTTGCCCTGCCTTTGTTGGAACTGGAGTGCGTTCCGGTTGTCTGCCTTCCTCGTTTGCCTATGGAAGTACGGACTCTGCCACCAGCTTTGTCAGATGGAAATGTTCAGAGCAATTTCTCAACACCATATTGCACCATTTTACTTGCCCTCTCCACCACAGGAATGAGAGATGAGAAGTTTTCTTTGTAGTGGGGGTCGAGAAGGGTGAACACCCAGTAATCCGTGTTATCCGTGTTAGCGAGGGTCATGGGAAAGGCAGCCCAACATGAAGTCAGCCATGTGTGCCAGAGTACCAACAGGCAAGACGTCTATGTCGAATCAGGATGACTCTCCATCTCCATCTCTTCATCCTCCTCCTCATCCTCTTGTGCCCATCCACGTCGAACCGATGGAATTAAAGTTCCGTCGGAAGTACCCTCTGTAGCAGAGGCAACTGTCTCCAGCTCCTCCTCCTCCTCATGGTCCAATTCGCGCTGAGAAGACGAAATGTGGGTGGTCTGGCTATCACCCTGTGTAATGTTGTCCCCCATTTCCTTATCTGCTACATTCAGAGCGTCCTCCTTTATGGTTAGCAGCGATCGTTTGAGTATACACAGCAGTTGGATGGTTACGCTGATAATAGCGTTATCGCCATTAACCATCTGTGTGGATTCATCAAAGTTTTTTAAAACCTCAAAACCTCAATGTCTACCATCAAAGCCCACTTTTGTCACGCTTGTGAATAGTGACAGTTGACTGGAAAGGCAACGACCATGTTGCAGCTGGTATTCCACAACTGCCCTCTGCTACTCACAAAGCCTGGCCAACATGTAGAATGTAGAGTTCCAGCACGTGCTCACGTCGCACAACAGTCGGTGAGCTAGAAGCCGCAAGCGCTGCTGCAGCTTTGACAGACCGGCTGGAGCTGTGAATGACTTGCGGAAATGGGCACACTCCGGGTGCGCCTTTACTAGTAGCACTGCCAAATTAGGGTAGGTTTTTATAAACCACTGAACCACTAAGTTTAAGACATGGGCTAGGCCATTACGGCCATTGTCAGACACAACCATGCCTGGTTGTAGGTTGATTGGCGAGAGCCACAGCTCGGTCTGGTCCCTTATACTCTGCCACAGCTCTGCAGCGATGTGCTGTGTGTCCCCTAAGCAGATCAGCTTCAGCACGGCCTGTTGACGCTTACCCACAGCAGTGCTACACTGCTTCCAGCTAGCGACTGATGGCTGACTGCTGTTGAAGGTAGAAGTGGAGGAGGAGGTGGCGGAGGAGGAGAAGTGGGGGTTGAAGCCAGTAACATAGCTGCTGTTGGAGCCCCTAATGGATGTAGGGCCCGCAATCCTGGGCGTGGGTTGCACCTGTGCCATCCCAGGGTACGAATCACTCCCGGCGTAAACAACATTCCCCCCATTGTGAGGTCAGAGAAATGTAGCGTCCCTGGCCACCAGCACTTGTCCATGTGTCCGTGGTGAGGGGGACCATCCCAGTAAGTGCGATGGTCAGGGCATGGGTCATGTCAGGCACAGCACACCGTGAAAAAAAGTGGTGGCTGGGGACTGCATACCGAGGGACAGCCGCCGACATCAGGCTGTGGAAGGCCTCAGTGTTCACAAGCCAAAATGGCAACATTTCAAGGGCCAGTAATTTTGAAAGTTGCGCATTTAGTGCTATGGCCTGTGGGTGTGTGGGTGGGTATTTGGGCTTGCTTTCAAATGCCTGTGTTATTTATATTTGGACACTGCGCTGGGACATGGAAGTGGATGTTGTTGCTGACAGTTCATGCGAAGGTCTAGGTGCAGGGCAAGAGGCATCCGGGCCTGCGCCTTCGACAGGGGATTGGCCAGCAGTGCATAACACAGGGGAAGAGGAGGCAGTGGTGTGACCCGCAAACCAAGATTGTGGACCCAGGACCCATTTATTAGGGTGCTTGGATGCTATTTGGTGGATCATGCTGGTGGTGGTGAGGTTGCTAGTGTTCATGCCCCGACTCATTTTGGTACGGCACAGGTTGCAAACTACCACTCTTTTGTCGTCTGCACTTTCCTCAAAAAAGCGCCATACTGCGGAACACCTACCCCTTGGCAAGGTAGATTTTCGCATGGGGGTGCTCCGTGTAACGGTTGCGGGCCTGTTTGATGTGGGCCGACTTCTCCCTTTTACAACCCCACTGCCTCTTCCAGACTGTTGCGGTGCTGCGGATCCCTCCCCCTCTGTACTGCTGTCCTCGCTCTGCTTTTCACCTTCCCATGTTGGGTCAGTGACTTGATCATCCACCACCTCCTCACTCTGCTCATCCTCCTGACTTGACCTAAACACAACCTCAGTGATTAATAACTGTTTCTCATCATCATCCACCTCGTGAACGAATGATTGCCGTTCACCACTGTCATCTTCTTGAGACTGTGACGGCTCAAGAGGTTGGGAATCAGGGCACAATATCTCAAGTACCTCTTTAAGCGTGATGGGTGAGAGAGCCAAACCAAGTACTGTCGATGAAAAGAGGTCATGTAAATATCCGAGTATGGGATCACTTGTTTGGCCACACTCGACATGGTGGGAGGAAGGAGAAAAAATAAATACGCAATAAAGAAAACGTATATGAATAAAAGATGCCTAACAAGTTCATTCATAAAAAGTATATAAAAAAACGCATATGTGAATAAAAAGCGTATATGTGAGTAAAAATCTATGTATATAAAATATACTTACTTGTGGACATAATCATTAAATAGACACCTTATATATATATATATATATATATATATATATATATATATATGAAAAAACAGAAGCGAATATGGTGAGGATAGGAACCACTCGTATAAGAGATATATATCCACATTCAGGTGCTAGCGTCCATAAGATTATGGGAAACATGTATAAGATTTTATAGGAAGAGAGAGAATATCCATGACCATAAAAATCTTGATCTGTTAGACCTTCTATAGACATTTGTTTTTTTCAGTGTTATACCTGAAACAGATTCAGAGGTAATGGAGGTCACAGGGATGAACCTGGACAAAATGTAATGCTTCCTAGTGTGCTCGGCTGCGTTTCATTCTGTTGTTAATAGTTGGAATATTCAAGAGATTCATTGAGTCCGAAAGGAGATAGCGTATTTAAAAGGAAAATCCAATGCATCTCTTTTCGACACAATTGTTGGTGAGAAGTCGGCACATGTTCGAGTGGGGAGACTCTCAGACTTGATGGATCACTGCTATGTTTCTCAAAGTAATGTCGTGATACACTATGTGTGAGTACTCCACGTCTAATATTCAAGCGATGCTCATTCATCCTTTCTCTTAATGCCTGGGTCGTTCTTCAAACATATTTTAAGTTACAGGGGCAGCTGAGGAGGTAAATAACATGTTTTGTGACACAGTGAAGATCTTGTTTAATTTTCCATGATTCTTGTGTTTCATAGGGTGTTGTCCCTACTGTACTACTTGTTATCTCCTTTAAGTCGTGGGTTATCATAGAGCAGCACATACACTTTTTTTTGGAGACATCTACGAATTCCGTTTTTGGTAGGAAGGAGGATCAGAGTGAGGATTCAGTTGACCAGACTCTTGGCTACAGAGACTGGGCTTAGTAGAAGAGAGGGTGGTGCTTAACTGACTGGAAGCATTATCTTTAGCAATCCAACGTACCACTTGTTCAACACGGGTCCCACTTGGACAGTGTTGTCCTGCGCCGCCCAGCTAAGTTGGACATGAAGCTGGGTAAGGTAGATTTTTAGTTTTTTTCTGGTGCACTGGCAGCAGGCACAGTTCTATTGCGCCAAGGGCCCTGGCCTCTGCTTGCACCATCAACATCACACCCACTTCCCTTTCCCTTTGTGCTCACCTTCTTCATATTAATATGAATTAATGTTTTGTCTGTAGATTTTATTTACAAAAAGGTCACACAGACCTACTAAATTCTTTTAGGGTTTACAACATAGATATTAAAACGTAACCTTTATTATATTTTTTATAAAAGCTGTACATTTATTTATACACCCAGTCCCATTAAAATTATCAGGGAAGGAATCAGATATTCCACTCAATACTGATAATAATGTGTGTAATCCTCTTTTACTTGGAGGTACTGCTTATGGCTGCAATTCCTTGCAATTGCTGTGTTATAATGTGTGCATCTGCCATAGGTTAATGCATATGTTTTTCTACATTCCTATCAGGAATCCAGCGCATTCGTTGCTCAACATTGTGCTCAATGGCAACCTACAACTTTGTTGCAACACTGGAATGTGTAGCTCATTGCTCACTCTTTGAAGCTTCTTGGCAGTCAGATTCTGATTGTAAGTCAGTGTTGCAACAATGTTATTGTATAATAGAGCAGATTTCTATTTGCTCCTACTGCACTTATATTATGGCACTGGAACCACTTGACTAATTCCTATGTTTGTACACACATGCTTTGTCACACTATGGCTCATGAGAGAGGAAATAGATTCCTACAAAATTACCAGGGAATGGTTTCCCTATTTTATCTTAAAGGGGGCGCCCACTGCTTACCCCCCTTTACTATGAGCCATATCACACCAACTTTCTCAGCCACGCAGATACACGCTGTTTAGCGCTTACCAACCACACATTCATTCATACAATTGTATGCTTCCGATTCGGTCCCTGTCTAAAAGCCAGCAGGCACTAACCCTCCCGACATGTTTCGCCGCATGTGCAGCTTCATCAGGGAAATAGGGTATTAGTGTGT
The DNA here is from genome assembly GCA_033119425.1 of Bufotes viridis. Classification (NCBI taxonomy): domain Eukaryota; kingdom Metazoa; phylum Chordata; class Amphibia; order Anura; family Bufonidae; genus Bufotes; species Bufotes viridis. The sequence continues at coordinate 388,063,950 of CM065590.1, forward strand.
TCCCTGATGAAATGCATGAAAACTTCAGGACAAGGCATCGGCTTTTACATTTTTACTTCCTGGCCTGAAAGTAATAGAAAAGTTAAAACACGCAAAGAATAACGCCACCTTGCTTGTCTAGGATTTAAACGTTTTGGTGATTCCAGAAACAATAGATTTTTATGATCTATAAGAACAGTGATGCAATGTTGAGCCCCCTCCAAAAAATGTCGCCATTCCTCAAAAGCCTATTTAATAGCAAGCAGTTTTAGGATCACGATGTCGTAATTTCCAGGAGAAAAATGCACATGGCCTTAAATTAGTAATATTAGATGATCCCTGAGAGAGAACTGCTCCTATTCTGTCCTCAGATGCATCGACTTTGACAATAAACGGCTTTTCTTGATCCGGCTGAATTAGGACTGGGGTGTTACCCAAACGCCTCTTGAGGGTTTCGAAGGCTTCTATATCCTCAGATGACCAATTAACAAGATCTGCCCCCTTCCTGGTTAAGTTTTTAATACATTTTCAAAAATAATTAGCAAACCCCAGAAAGCATTGCAACGCCTTAAGGGAAGAAGGTCTCACCCACTATTGAACGGCTTGTACTTTCCCCAGATTCATCTTAAAAGATTGAGGGGTAAGTATGTGACCTACAAATAAAATCTCTTATACCCCAAAAATTCATGATTTTCCCTAAGAACTTCCAGCACTTGCTTGGTATGGATGACATGGGATTCCCAACTAGGTGAAAAGATCAGGATGTCATCCAAGTAAACTATCATAAATTTGCCAATAAAGTTACTTAAAATGTCATTAACGAAGTTTTTAAATACAGCCAGCGCATTTTTTCTTTTTTTCCAGTTTCACCAGCAGCTGGCACAGTTTAATTGCGTTCAGGGCCATGGCCTCTGCCTGAACTGTCAGCAACACGCCTACTTCCCCATCGCTTAGTGCTTGCCGTCTTCATATTAAAAAGTTTATTCAATATATGTTGGACAACTTATTTAAATTTGCCCCCTGCAGTATAATTCTCTGCTGGAATACTGTATATAACGTTTGTGGATTGAACGCACACACAGATGTGCCTAAAACTAGTTAAATTTGTCCCAAATAAAATTTATTCTCTGCTGGAATACTGTATATAACGTTTGTGGATTGAACGCACACACAGATGTGGCACAAATTAGGTTAATTTCATAAGAATTTTTTTTTTCTCTGTTGGAGCGGTGTTTATCTCACTAGCAGGCACACTCTAGTGAATAAGCCCCTTTTTCTAATGTCTACTAAACACACTGCTTTCTGAAGCATACTGTAGACCTCACTTCCAGACACACTCTAGTGAATAAGCCCCTTTTTATTATGTCTGCTAAACACACTGCTTTCTGATGGCGTACTATAGATCTCACTAATATCAAATCTTACTGTCTTTTAAAAGCTTCTGTTCTGGGTACTCAATAAAGTGATTTTCTATCCCTGCACTATCTGTCTGTTCCTGAAGATGCTTGTCCCTGATACTGCTGAATTAAAAAAAAAATGGTGCACTGCTGTCAAACACACACTGTAGTCCTTAAGATGACTGTCCCTGCCTACTGTCTGCTCTCCCTGACGATGAATGATCCAAACGTGGGACATCTGCTCCTATATAAACTGGTATCACGTGTTCCGGACAGTAAACAATATGAAAAACATTTAGGACCCCACTTCTCAACTTCGCCAGTAGCCCAATTAATGACAGGGTTATGAAGTTGGAGCCATGGCATGCCCAAAACCACTTCTACAGGTAAGTTCTCTAATACAAGAAAAATACGAATTTCAGTGTGACAAACCCCCACAGTCAAAGTAATCTCAGGAGTACAAAATTTGACTGTCCCACCAAGCAAAGGAGTGGAGTCAATGGCAACTATGTGGATGGGGTTAATAAGAGCCAACATGGGTTTTCCCATTGAGAGAATAAATTTATAATCAACAAAACTAGAGGCGGAACCCGAGTCAATAAAGGTCTTCCCAGTTCCCTTACTGGAACCAAAAGAAATGATCACTAGTACTAATAGTTTTTTCAGAGTCGCCACAATAGAAACATGTACTGTGCTGGCGACTTTGCTCTCTCCTTGCCATGACAAGTTGCATGGGCTCATCCAAAAGATTTTCCACCTTGACCCCCACAGGAAAAGAGTCAGATTTATTCAAAGCCTGTGGAAAGAACAGATGCTCCCTCTGACGTTCCCTAATGCATCTGTCCAGTCTCACAGCAAGAGTCATAGTTTGTTCCAAAGTGTCAGGACAGGGGTAGCTAACTAGCATGTCTTTAAGACTTTCGGAGAGTCCTGACCTGAACTGACATTTCAGAGTGGGCTCATTCCAGCCCGAGGGAACACACCACTTCTGAAATTGCAATATTCCTCTACTGGTCAGTTTCCCTGGGTGAGGTATTTCAACTGGAAATCAGCCATGGTCGCCCTATCCGGTTCGTCATAGTGAATACCCAGAGCCTGACAAAATGCTTCAACAGACATAAGACACGGAGAGTCAGTGGGCAGGGAGAATGCCCATTACTGTGGGTCACCTTGTAACAGAGAGATAATAATCCCCACTTTTTGCTTTTCGGATCCAGAATAGGGGCGTAAAAGGAAGTACAACTTACAGCTCTCCCTAAATACAAGGAAACATCTCCGGTCCCCTGAAAACCGATCAGGCAACTTAATGTGGGGTTCCATGTGCTGTACAGAGGGACCCGATACACGTAGGGTCTGAGCAGATTCCTGTTACTGTAATCTTTCCCCTAACTCATGTACAATTTGCTCAAGGTTATGGACCTGATCAGTGAGCACTCGCATCGGGTCCATGATGCAGGTAGGCCTGTGATTCTGTCAGGGATGGGGTAGGGAAATGTGCCCCCCTGACTGCCACCCACGCTTCTGCCCCTACCTACTTGCATGATCCATCCTAGATAACGGGGCGCAACTGGAAGGCAGTCCTTAACTTAAGTAAGTGCAGGGGAACAAAAGACAGGACAAACAGAACACAAAGCAAGTCAAACTAGCCAAAGTCAATACCAGGAAAGTCAGAACCAGGGAGCAAACAAGAGCAAGTCAAAAAAACAAGCTGGAAGTCTCTAAGCAGTAATGTGACAGTGAGAATATGTATTATTGATAAGAATGATAATTCTCCTAAGATTCTCTACCTATCAACAGACACTAAGGGATCAGCATTATTTGAGTTTATTCCTCACTCTGCTCAGAAAGGTTACCTTGTCACCAAAATGATTTTAGTGGACGTTGACTCTGGCCACAATGCCTGGCTCTCCTATCACTTACAACAAGTTCAAGAACCATCTTTATTCACTATTGGCAAATATACTGGGGAAATCAGGATTGGTCAAGACCTCCAAGACATGGATTTCTTAAAGCAAAAACTTGTGGTTCTAGTGAAAGACAATGACATCTACAGTTACTTTGTGCATGGTCATGGCTAAAAATTTCTGACAGATTTTGCCTGAGATTAGACATCATAGTAGCAACTCAGATACTTCATCTAATGTGACATTTTAACTAGTGATAGCCATAGCCTTTATCTCCATGATATTCATTGTAACAATGCTAGCAGGGGCATAACAAGAAGTGACTGGGCCCCACAGAAAATTTTTGTATGAACCCCCCCATCCCCGCCCATTGCGTACAACTATAGTATGGGAGGGGACGTGGTATTGAGCCCTGGCTCCCGTCACTATCATGCTCTCCAGGTTATACCAGCATGGTCCATATCACTATATACAAGAAGATATTATACTGTATAACACCTTCTTGTATATAGTGATAAGGACCATGCTGGTATAACCTGGGCATCTCCTGCTGGGGAGAGCAAGCTGGTGGGTGAATGAGTGTGTGTGTGTGTGTGGGGGGGGGGCTATGTAGATAGATAAAATAATAATAGCGCATCTTAGCAGTAACCCATACTACTAGAACCTAGAAAGGTACCTAACATACTATAATATGCCTAATACAGCTATTGGCTGGGGAAGACTGAGGTTCAGGAACCCTGGCCCTTTAAGAGCCAGTCGAGGTGTAGGGGCATGCCCCATGGGTGAATGGAGACACAGGCAAACAGCAGCTCCTAGATTGCCTAGCATGGATGAAGCTCCACTGCTCCAGTGGCCATACCCCTTAGGAGAAGGCAAGGGGATGCCTATGGACAAAGAAAATAGGAGGAAAGTGAACACCTTGGAGACTGTGACGCTGGCAGAAGAGAAGCCGCAGCGAGCATAACCATCAGCTTAAAGTGCAGGATGGGACATTTGCAGTATATTCTTTTGTATCACTTTCACTGTAGTCTTGGTTTGGGGTCATTTTTCACCTGCAGTTTACACTTTTCTTTAAGCAAACAGGCAGGCACAGTCATTCTCTTTCAAAGCGGAAGTATAAGCGGGGGAAGGGGGGCACGGGGGATGAACACAAGCAGCGCAGTGAGCAGACATCACAGACATACCTGAAGCCCAGCACAGTGACTGAAATGCGCACTGTGCTCTGCTGCTCCTCTCTGGCCTGTCGGGCTCTTATTCTTCTGCCTGCTGCTCAGGTCAGGAGTTGGACTGAGGGGGAGGAGGCCAGGGGGGCAGGGCAACAGGGGGCTGTTTTTTCCAGATGATGGACAGGCCTGCGCTCCGCACAGTATGTGAAGGGGCAGCCTGGCCTGAAAAACTTTATAAGATAATTAACTCCTTGGATGGTGTTACGCTGCCAGGTGCCGGGCCCCTTGTCAGCCCGGGCCCCGAAGCAGCCGCTTCCCCTGCTTCCCCGGTAGTTACGCCACTGAGTGCTAGTCATTGTCATATATCAATATCGAAAATCTGTTACCCCACCATCTTTTAGAACATATAGTAGAAATGTGTATCCTCAGTTCACAATGGGATGTCCTTCTGAGATCAGTGATGCAAGTTTACCTTTCCCACTCTCATATGATGTGTCTGTGACTCTGGACTCAAAGCAGAATGAAATTGGTTATCTGAAACCAGTGCAGAACGTCCCCACAGACAATCTCATAGACAGTGAAAATGTGACTTTGGAGAACAACATTGAGTTATGGTGATTTCTGAAATTTTTATTCCATTGATCAGTTTAATTGAATTTTTTAGGTTTTTAAGTGATTTTTATTTTATGTGACTATTATTTAGCTTTCATTTTTATTTCTGGTTTCATCAGTGCAATATTGTCAGGACTTTTCTGTCAACTTGACATACTGTATGCTGAGATACATAGTTTGAAATGACCAGCTTTGCAAAAAGCTTGATTTTTATGGTAGTCTGTGGAGAGATTTATATGCATTTTTTATCTATGCATGGCCACCCAGTGGGTGTGATGTGAAATACAGCCTGTTGAATTTTTTGATAATGTTGTATGTTGAGATACATAGTATACGATGCAACATATATTGTGCAGGCACATTAACTTAACCACTTTCGTTTGCAAAGGCAAAACAGATCAGTACTTGTTATGCACTGGCACACAACTGCTCTTCCTAGACTGATGGCAGTTAGATTTTGCAGACATCATAGGATCATAGGAGCTCTTGAGTGCTAAAGAAAATCATTATTCTATGTGTGTTTTATAGCAAGTAAAGAGTTTTTTTGCACTTATTTTTTTAAACAGGAAATGTGATTAATAGTTTTTTTTTTAGTTTTTTTTATACTGATTACCTATTTTTGCATAGACATAGCTGAGTCCTATTCAACTGAAAGGGACTAAGCTGTGATATCAAGTATAACTGCAATCCAATGGATGGGGCTGTGCTTGGTAAGCAGTGAAGAGACCACTTTTCTCACCCGAGTGCAAAGGCCTCTCCAAACAGCTGATAGGCAAGGGTGCCAAAAGTCATAAGGGGAAAACCCCTTTAATTTCTATAGATCAATATCTATTATCTACTTCCTCTTCCAGATTTTTATAATCCATGCATATGCACTATATACATATTACAATGTTATGATCTCTACTTTATTAATCAGAGTAGTGATGAGTGAATCTAGTTCATATTTCTATGGCCAAACCAAATTAGTTTATCTGTATCACTCATATTCATCATCATCTCTATCTCCTTCTATGCATTAAAATGTATTGCCGCTTATGAGGTTATTTCATGATGGCAGCGGATAATGCGAGACTTCATGGTGTGCCCCAGAAATCCATGTTCTGATTCGTTATGAAATACATTTATGCATGCGTGACTACTTACAATAATGGTGTATTCATTAGACTAATGAAGTCTCTGGTTGACAGTGGCCATCTTGAAAGAGTCTCATCGGAGGCAATACGGTTTAATGCATAGACAAAGATAGGGATAATAATCAATATGATTGATGCAGATGAATGAGACAAATCAGATTTGTCCATAGCATGACAAACCATGTTCACTTATCACTAAATCAGAGGTCTTTTATTTTCCAGAAATAAGTAAGAAGATGAGAAGTTGCTTATTTAATTACCCATGTGTGCCTATTTTGACTGTTTATTGAAAAAACTATCTGGATACCTACCAGCATCCTAATAATAGTGTCAAATAAGTTAAAGCAAGCATTTATGTCCCAATCCTGCAGATACCCAATCTTTGTGGTGAAAAATGTCTAATATTTGTTTCTTTCAGACAAATTTCTGTCTGTAAGAAATTTTATGTCCAAACTAAAGTTTTATAGTTTATTTTGTTTGCATTAGAACTCATTCTGGCTAATTCAGATCTATAGGTGCCCGATTTGCCAATGTCAGCTGCTTGTATAGCATGTAATGCATTTTGTGAGTATATAGGCATGTTGACATACGCTAAGTTGATTGTATACATTTAGAACTTTTATTTTTAGTTTTATATGTGACTGATTTTGTCAGACTTTTAGTCATAATCATGTTTTTATGCATGTTTTTAATAAAAGGTTAAATTTGGCACAGATATGCGTGATGGCGTCTGAGAGTAGAAAAGTGTTTAAGTGGCATTTTTATTCAAGGTTTTAGTTTCCAAAATTGAAACTTTTAGGGGTGTTTCATATGTTTTGGTATCTTAAAGCCTCTGCAAACCTGAAGTGGTGTGCGAAAAGCATACTAAAATAGTGGAGGTCCTTAAATCTATAAGATGCACCTTTATTTATTATTAGGCCAGTGTTTGAGTAAAGGAGCACACTAGGACCATATATTGGAAATTGTTAACTGCATAATCTGAGTCATATATGTAGAATATCACAACATATCTTTTAATACCCACTATGTTAAAAAAGATTAATACAAATTGAAAAGTTTACATTCCACCTCCATTTTGCATTAATTCCTATAAAGCTCCACAATGATTACCAAACATCCTAAATGTCATTTTGAATACTTTAAGGGGTACAGATTTTAAAATGTAAATTTATAGTGGTTTGCTATTATCTAGATATCTTAAAGCCAATAATAAATTGTTGCCTAAAAATGAGTATTGGAAAATTGTTTCTGAACTGAAAAGCATTGAAATTGTCACAAACAATTTAAGTACATTTGAAAAATCATCCCAATGTAATGTGAATATATTGTAAATTCTTATCAACTATTTTGTGACATATAACTATCTTAAAAGCAGAGAATTTCATATCTTAAAAATTGCTATTTTTAAAATGTATCATATTTCAAAATAAAAAAATATCAACCATATCAACCAAGACATTATCATAATCACTTGTATAAATGAAAAAAAAAATTCAAACTTATTAACAGATAGAGTGATGTCATATTTTAAAAATTCTAATATTCTAATGGAAATACTGGAAAGATTTAAGACTTGACATGGATTGTTACAAAGAATAAAATTTAAAAAAATGACCATGTGCTGATAAATAAAACCATGATTCAAAAAATAACTAACTAACTAACTAACTAACTAACTAATAACTTAACCAAGAAATAAACTAATATAAAAAATTTAGCTCTCCTAACCCCCCCCCCCCCCCCGCAGAAGACGATGAGGTTACAGATATTGCAGGGCTGCCCCAAGGTGTCCTCGTTGTGATACTTTTTAGCACCATATGTGTTTGGTGGCGGTGGAGATGGTGGTGTTGGCTCTGTTAATTCCGTGCTTGCTGGATGTTATTTGTAAACCTTTTAACATCATAAACCTGTTGTCTGGTCGGCTGAGATTTAGTCATAATGGTTTTCTAAATTTTTGTTTGTTTTCTCTCTAAGGTATTGTTAAGGTATTTTTTTATATATGTATTATTGATATAAAATTTAATAAAATATTTATATTAAAAAAAAATATCAGCTTGCAAAGTGAAAACACTTTATATGTTTTAAAACAAACATATATTGTACAGTTACTAATCATCATCTTATTGATAATGATGATTTGTTAAATTAGTTTTAAAAGATCACACTGGAATTGATTTTTAATTTTTTTAAATCTAATTATAAAGAAAATTTTATTGTGTATTATTTAATGTTTTAATTCAGGTTTGTAATATAATATGCTTTAATATGTTTTCTATCATTCTAAAATGAGTTCATGAAAAGATAAAGTAGATATATTCTATAGAAAATGATAGGCTATGCAGAAAATAAAAAGACACAAGGAATACTTATTAGCTCTATGTCATAATGCTTCATCATGAATGTCCAATATAAGGATCATACATTATGTAGGTGCTAAATATTTCTACCGGTATACAATATATGAGGTCAAAGATACATACTTATGTCTATAGGAAATATTTAAATATAGATTATAAGAATCTTAATAGAGTTACAGAATAAATTAGGCCTTATTCACATGTTAGTCTTCAATCAGTAATTTCCATCAGTGATTTCAAGCCAAAACCCAGGTGTGGCTCTAAACACAGAACAGGTGCAGATCTTTCTATTATACCTCTCTGTGTATCCTCCGCTCCTGGTTTCAGAATTCCTGATGGAAATAACTAAACAAAACACTGATGTGTAAATAAGACATAAGATAGAACCAGTCGTTTTCTGGTTCTTGAGGCTTTAGCTGAAAATGATTCTAATTTTTATCCCTTTAAAGTTGAAGTCCAAAATATATGACTATTCATTATTATTTTCTAAGTAAAATTTTAGAAGCGATTCAGCTGCCCCCTCCCCTCAGAAGCACGTTTTGTTTTGTTTATTGCATGAGATCCGGATCTGGGTACTTTAAAATTTTCTCTCTTCCTATTCAATTCCTAATCAAAATTTCATGTTACCTAAAAATATTAGTTTGATGGATTCCATTACCTAGAGCTGACTTTGGAAAACCCCTTTAAATCATGAAAAACAGAAAAACATGAATAATTTTTAAAGGGAACTTGTCACCATAGAAATGCAAATTAACCTGCAAGTAGCATGTTATAGAGCAGGAGGAACTCAACAGATTTATAGTTTTTCTTGAAAAGATTTCATATAACTCAGGGGCGTCACTAGGTTAAAACATCGTTGACATCACAGTGATGTGATCAGTGCTAGAGCAATTGGTCAGTGGTGGAGAATGACCTGCGATGATGTCACCATCATGTGATCATTGCAAAAGAGAATGGAGCTTAGCTATGAAGAGCAGAAATGATGGTGAAGAACCTGTGATGACCTCTGTGACATGAGGAGCAGTAAGTGAAGGGAAAGATTTTCAGTTTGAGAGCCAGAATAATGCTGGATGTTGTAGTTCTCCCCTCTTACATCCCCTGCCTGCTTGGTTGAGGAAATTATGTTATTTGCCTGGGACTGTATGTTAGGGCTGAAGGGAGGGATGCTATTTACATGGGACTGTATGTTAGGGTTGAAGTGAGGGATGTTATTTACATGTGGAGGGATGATATTTACATATGACTGTTTAGAGGAGGGGCTAAAGGCAGAGGGGTAATGTTATTTAGATGGGACCGTTTATTGGAGGCAGCGAGGAAAGGGAGTGATGTTCGGACTGTATATTGGCGGGGTTAAAAGTAGGTTATTAATGTAATTTAGGCTACATGCAGATAAATGTGAAAAATGGCCATGTGACGGCTGTTTAAAGGGGTTGTGTCACTTCAGCAAATAATATTTATTATGGAGAGAAAGTTAATATATGCCATTTACTAATGTATTGTTATTATCTATATTGCCTCCTTTACTGGCTTGATTAATTTTTCCATCACAGTATACGCTTCTTATTTCCATGGTTACGATCACCCTGCAGTCCAGCAGTGGTGGCCTTGCTTGCACACTATAGAAAAAAAGCACCAGCCTATGTGAACTCTCAAGGTCCCAGCAATCAGAGAGGCGCTTTTTCCTGTGATGGAAAAATGAATCAAGCCAGTAAAGGAGGCAATATATATAATAACAATACCTTACTAAGTGGCTTCTATTAAATTTCCCTACATGATAATTCCCACTTGCTAAAGTGACACAACCCCTTTAAGTAGCAGCAATCACACTGACATTTTTATAACTAATTAAAGTCTATAAGGTTAGTCACATGGCTGTGACAGCCAGTGAATAGCAGTTGTCAGAACACAGGACCTTTTTTAATGGCCGTTTACACGGGAGATCACCAGTGTATGGCTAATAAAACCAAGTACTCTGGGGGAAATGGTATTTCAATGGGTTAAAATAATTTAAAAAATACTCACCTTATCCTACACACAGGGACACTTACTTCTCATTGGATGCAGCATGACCTGTGCTGCCACTGTGATGACAACACATGATCATACTGGGAGTGTCAGGTCCTGCTGCTTCAATATTTTTTGGCAGTCAAAATAAATAGGTGGGGGCCACTAAGGGAGACATTATTTACAAAGGGGGCATTAGTTACAAGCCAACTTGCAGGATAACAGGCTGAACTAGATGGACAGATGTCTTTTTTTAGCCTTATAAACTGTTACTATGTTACAATGAAATTCATACATTTTTAGCAGCTGTTGAAAATACGGTAGATGCAAAAATAGATGCAAAAATGGATGCACAAAAGGTTAAAAAATAGCAATCAAAAACTGACAGTGTCTCTGTTTTTAAGAGCCTATTGTTAGTATTTTTTACATTTTTGTTCATGTAGCCTTACATGGAACTAAATGATGGCGGTTGCTCGGGGAGGGAGTGATGTTACTTATATGGGACTGTGTGTTGGAAGAACCTGAAGGGAGTGAGTGATGTTTTGTACATAGGACTGTATTTTGGAGGTGGCTGTAGGCGAGGGGTTGATGTAATTTGCATGAAACTGTATGTTGGAGGGGGCAGGAGAGACGGTGTGATGTTATTTACATGGGACTATATGGTGAAGGAGGCACAAGAGATGGTGTGATGCTATTTACATGGGACTGTATGGTGGAGGGACACTAAAGGAGTCATTGCAGGGGGCAATATTAATATTGGGGTCATTATACTGGAAGCATAATTACCAGGGGTACTACAGGGAGCACTATAAATACTGGAGGCACTGTAGTGGGTATTATAACTACAGAAGACATTTTAGGGGGCTACATATTACAACTGGGGCCTCTATAGGAGTGCCTTATGGATTGGTCTTATTTCTACTGAGGTCACTATAGGGGGCCTTATTACCACTGGGGGAACAATGGGGGGGGGGGCGTATTTCTACTGGGGGCTGTGTGGAGGCACTATTAGTACTTGAGGGTACTAATGGAGTCATTCTTTGGGAGCACTATCACTATTCGGGGTACTGTTGGGGGCTCTATTACTAATGAGGGCACTCTAGGAGGAATTACTATTGGTGGGACTTTGAGGAGCACTATTACTATGGGGGGAACTTTCTGCATGGTACTGTAATACAATCTAGTATTTCTGTAGATACATTGGGGAGCACAGTGGGCACAATATTATGGGTATCAGCAGGATAACACATGTGGGACTCAAGTTTGGGGAGAATGATAGAAAAGTGTGGAACCTAAGATGTCTGTCAACCTCTGCAGAGATGAGATATGGCGGAAAGAAATCTGTGCCAAATGGAGAAGATGATGAAAGAGAACATCTATATCAAACAAGATGTAACCTGTGAGGCACTGGATGTGAGAGGCATGTGGTGCTGTGTAGTCCAGTGTGTTTGATAGTGTCCATGCAGCAAGTAAAAAGTCTTTAGTGCTAGAGCATGTTGGGGGGTGGATGGGCATATGCATTGGGGCTTGAGTTCTGGATCTTTTGAGACCCAACCAATGCCTGTAGTATAACTTGTATTTTATATGTATAAACTCCTTCTACTTCCTTGGCTCATTTATTTTGCAGTCAAGGAGGGGGTCTTATCAGTGACTGAGAGCCTTTCCTCTATGACTGGGTGTACGGAGATAGCTGTCAATCACTGAAAGGACTGTCTCCTTGACGTCAAATAATATAATATGAGCAGGAACTTAAATAAATAAATTACACGTTTTACTGAATATTTTCCTGAACATCTATATATCAATCTTCTCAGCTACTTCTGCTCTATAACATGCTGCCTTCCGCAAAGACATCATGTTTAGTGTGACAGGTTCCGTTTAACTTTGTCTCATGGAGGAAATTCTACAAAATCAAAAACATCAATACTTAACTTTGAGGCTATTTGAATGAGTATTATCTATTTCAAGCAGAAACTTTATGAAATCACATTGAATGAGAATTATTTAAGCAGTACCATAGGGCTTAATCAAAATGCCAAAGAATAAGATGGAGGTAACTACATAGAAATCTACATAGAAAAATCTTTTTATTCATATACTTAACTCCTTCAGGACCCTTGGATTTTCAATTTTTGCGTTTTTCACTCCCCACCTTCCCATAGTAACATAGTACATAAGGCCGGAAATAGACATCTGTCCATCCAGTTCGGCCTGTCATCCTGCTAGCTGATCCAGAGGAAGGCAAAAAACCTGTGAGGTAGAAGCCAATTTTCCCCACTTAAGGGGAATAAAAAATTCCTTCCCGACTCCAATCAGGCAATCAGAATAACTCCCTGGATCAATGACCCATCCCTAGTAGCTATAGCCTGCAATATTATTACACTCCAGAAATACATCCAGGCCCCTCTTAAATTCATTTATTGTACTCACCATCACCACCTCCTCAGGCAGAGAGTTCCATAGTCTCACTGTTCTTACCGTAAAGAATCCTCTTCTATGTTTGTGTACAAACCTCCTTTCCTCCAGACACAGAGGATGTCCCCTCCTCACAGTCACAGTCCTGGGGATAAATAGATGATGGGAGAGATCTCTGTACTGCCACCTGATATATTTATACATAGTTATCAGATCTCCCCTCAGTCGTCTTTTTTCTAAAGTAAATAGCCCTAATTTTGAATATCTTTCAGGGTACTGTAGTTGCCCCATTCTAGTTATTACTTTAGTTGCCCTCCTCTGAACCCTCTCCAGCTCTGCTATGTCTGCCTTGTTCACAGGAGCCCAGAACTGTACACAGTACTCCATGTGTGGTCGATTTGAAAAGTGGTAGGACTATGTTCTCATCACGGGCGTCTATGCCCCTTTTGATGCAATTTTTAAAACAGAAAGTGGACCGCGCAGAAAGTGCTTCTATTTTCACACCAGAGAAAATAATTTTTGATCGATCTCCGACATCCAGCTCGCACTGCTTCCTTTCATATGTATCGATCTATACAGATTATAAAAGAAACCACATATAGTGAAGTATTGCCAGTTAGAACCTACAGGCACTCTAGGATTGCACTCACCGTGCTCTCGTTTTAACACAGGCGTATCAAGATGTTAAACACAGGTCACCGGCTTTCTTTCCTTCATCCTCTGTGAAAATTACACTCCTTCCAAAGTGAAGACCGTTACACACCATATAAAAGGCTTCTTTTATTCTACTTACAAATTGACAGATAAAATCACAACGTTTTTTAAAACAATCGCGTCTGCGGTCCACTTTCTGTTTTAAAACTTTTGATGAGAGATCTACCCACCTCTTGAAAAAGGACTGCAGCAATTTGGAAGGATACGTATATCAGATATACCTTTTGATGCAACCCGTTATCTTATTGGCCTTGGCGACAGCTGCCTGACAGTGGTTTTTCCAGCTTAGTTTGCCGTTTATTAAAATTCCTAGATCCTTTTCCATGTCAGTGTTACCGAGTGTTTTACCATTTAGTATGTGACTTGCATAATTCCTTCCCATGTGCATAACTTTACATTTGTCAGTGTCAAACCTCATCTGCCACTTATCTGACCAAGCCTCCCATCTATCCAGATCCCTCTGTAGCAGTATGATGTCCTTCTCAGTGTTAATTACTTTACACAGTTTAGTGTAATCTGCAAAATATAATATTTTACTATGCAAGCCTTCTACTAAATCATGAATAAATATATTGAAAAGAATAGGGCCCAGTACTGACCCCTGAGGTACCCCACTAGTGACAGTGACCCAATTTGAGTGTGTACCATTAATAACCACTCTCTGTTTTCTGTCACTCAGCCAGTTACTTACCCACTTACAGACAATTTCTCCCATTTTGACACAGTACGTGGTACTGTGTCAAATGCTTTGGAGAAGTCCAGATATACAACATCCATTGATTCGCCGCTGTCAAGTCTAGAACTTACCTCCTCATAGAAACTGATTAAATTAGTTTCGCATGACCAATCCCTCATGAAGCCATGCTGGTATGGCGTTATTTGCTTATTTCCGTTGAGATCCTCTAAGATAGAATCTCTCAGAAAACCTTCAAACAGTTTCCCCACAACAGATGTTAAACTTACCGGCCTATAGTTTCTGGGCTCTGTTTTTGGACCCTTTTTGAATATTGGCACCACATTTGCTATGCGCCAATCCTGTGGAACATTCCCTGTCAGTATAGATTCCACAAATATCAGAAATAAGGGTCTGGCTATGACATTAGTAATTCATTTAGGATATGGGGGTGTATGCCATCAGGTCCTGGGGATTTGTCTATTTTAATCTTTTTAAGTCGCTGTTGTACTTCTTCTTGGGTCAGACAGGACATTTTTAATGGGGGATTTATTTTTACATTCAGCATTTTATCTAACAGTTTATTTTCCTTAGTGAATACATTGGAGAAAAAAATATTTAACAGCTTTGCTTTCTCCTCATCGTTCTCTGCAACTCCCCCTTCATTACGCTTTAAAGGGCCGACACCTTCAGATTTATACTTTTTAACATTTAGATAATTAAAGAACATTTTAGGGTTAGTTTTAACCTCTTTGGCAATTAATCTCTCGGTTTCTAGTTTGGATGCTTTTATTTGTTTTTTACATGTTTTATTTTTTTCCTTATAGTTTTTCAGTGCTTCCTCGCTACCCTCCTGTTTTAGTGATGTATATGCTTTATTTTTGTCATTTATTTTGTCTTTTACATTTCTATTTATCCACATTGGTTTCTTTTTGTTCCTTAACCTTTTATTCCCATATGGTTTATACCTCTCACAATGAGATTTTAGGATGCTTTTAAAGATATCCCATTTTGTGGTCCTTACTTTTATATTTTGCGATTCACATAGCCTTATAAGGGTTTAATTTTTTGCAGGATAGGTTGTACTTTCTAATGGCACCATTTACATTTGCAGACCATGTAGTAGGAAGCGAAAAAAATTATTCCAAATGAGGTACAATTGGAAAAAACGCAATTCTAATAAAGGTTTTTATTAACTTTTTTTACATTGTACACTATGTGGTAAAATTGACCTGTTATCTTCATTCTCCAGGTCATTACGGTTATAACTATACCACACTTGTATAATTTCTTGCGTTTTAATACAAAAAAAAAAAGTAAAACCTTAGAGGAAAAAAAAATGTATAACCATTCTCTGACCCCTATAACTTTTTTGTAGTTATGTCTATGGGGCTGTGTGAGGGCTCATTATTTTGTGGGACAATCTGTTATTTTCAGTGATACCAATTTGAAGTGTGTGCGACTTTTTGATCACTTTTTATAGCAAAAATTATTGGGTAGTTAAAGTGACAAAAATGGCAAATTGGCTGTTTTTATTTATTTTTCCCGTTATGCCATTTGCCGTATTCCATTAATATTGTTAGATTTTAATTGTATGGGCATTTTCGCACATGGCGATGCCCATGATGTTTATTTTTTTGTTAAGTATTTTTATTTTAAGGAAAGGGGAGTGATATGAACTTTTAGTTTTTTTTTTATATTTACTTTTTTTAAACTTTTTTAAGTCACCTCAGATGACAATAACTGGCAATCATTAGATTTCCCATTGAGTTCATTGATGGCTAAATAACCATCATTGAACACTTTATTTGGAATATAACAATACAATGCTGCCACCTAGTGGCCTGTATTGGTATGTTCCTGAAATAGGCACCGAATCCTCAAGCAGGCTTTGGGCTATTTTATCAGTGTAACAGGTTCCCCGATCTCAGTCGGGGAACGCTGTTAATGGAGCGGAAGCGCGCAACTTCAACTTCCAGACTGATCAGATGCCGTGGTTACATTTGACCATGGCATCTGAAGGGGAAAATGTATATGATCAGCCTTATGGCTGATTGCATACATGTGCCGCATGTCTCTGCTATTTAAAAAAGATGAAACCCAGCGGCTAAGGTCCCCATTGCTCATGTGAGCGAGCGCCATGTTTAGGGATCGGACATATATGTATGGCGGAGGTCCTTAAGCGGATAATTCGGCGAACCATTTAGAGACTGAGTGCCGAAACTGCAACCCAAAACCCACTTATTTATCGCAAAGTGCCCACATGGTCATTTACCCTGAATACTACAGTCCAATATAGTATATCTTCCATGTTCCTTATCATTTAGCTATAGCTGTAGAGTGCCAGTTCATGTCACGTGTCCTGTTAGGACACCCAGTATTTGTAAGGCACAGATGGATCACTGAGGACACTGACACGATCTGCTATGTACTCATTCACCATCTTCCACGTTTTTTCCTGCCTTGTGACACTAGGCCGCGCATCAAGGTGAGGGTGCTGGCGGGGTCTCATGAAACTGTTCCAGGCCTTGGAGAGTGTTGTCCTGCCTCTGTTAGAACTGCTGTGTGTTCCTCTTATCTCCCCTCCTGGGTTGCACAAGGAAGTACGTACTCTGCCGCGAGCGTTGTCAACTGTAAATTTTTCCGCAATGACATTCTGTTCTATTATATTGTGGTTTGTGGTTGTATTATTGGTATTATTATTGTTATGGTTTATAGTTGTAAAATATGTTATTGTTATTTGGTTATTGATGAGTTAATTAACAGGCCATGCCATTGGTTTACCTCCACTCTTGTGTGTTATGTTTTTTGTTATATTAATGTATAAGTTTGGGATGTTTGTTGTGCATGGGACATATATGCTGTATGATTGCCATTAATGATAAGCGAGCACCAAGGTGTTCGGGTGTTCGGGTACTTGGTCCAAACACATAGCGATATTTGCAGACCATATAAAACATTAGAGGTGAGGGTCTGAAGCTGAGTGAACCCCATAAAACATTGCAGTGATGGCCTACAGTTGAGAAGACCATATAAAACATTAGAGGTGAGGGCCTGAAACTGAGCAAACCCCATAAAACATTGCAGTGATAGCCTACAGGTGAGCAGACCCTATAAAATATTAGAGGTGAGGGCCTGAAGCTGAGCGAACCCCATAAAACATTGCAGTAATGGCCTACAGGTGAGCAGACCATATACAGTTGTGTTCAAAAGTATTCAACCCCCACTGAAATTGAGTGTTTTGGCCAGTTTGACATTGATTTTGATCATTTCAGTCATCTTGTTTACAATTAAATCAAAGAGGCACTTGTAAGTCAGACAAAAATAACATAACATTTATAATGAAATAACCACAAATGTCTTTTCTGTGCTCACATCACTATCAGTTTTATTCAACCCCCAAGTGACATTCAATCTTAGTACTTAGTACAACATCCTTTTCCAGTTATAACAGCTTTTAAATGTGAAGCATAGCTTGACACAAGTGTCTTGCAGCGATCTACGGGTATCTTCGCCCATTCTTCATGGGCAAAAGCCTCCAGTTCAGTCACATTCTTAGGCTTGTGCGCTGCAACTGCTTTATTTAAGTCCCACCAGAGGTTCTCAATTGGATTTAAGTCTGGTGACTGCGATGGCCACTTCAAAATGTTCCAGCCTTTAATCTGCAACCATGCTCTAGTGGACTTGGAGGTATGCTTGGGATCATTGTCCTGTTGAAAGGTCCAACGTCTCCCAAGCCTCAGGTTTGTGACGGACTGCATCACATTTTCATCCAATATCTCCTGGTACTGAAGAAAATTCATGGTACCTTGCACACGCTGAAGCTTCCCTGTACCTGTAGAAGCAAAACAGCCCCAAAGCATGATTGACCCCCCACCATGCTTTACAGTAGGCAAGGTGTTCTTTTCTTCATAGGCCTTGTTCTTCCTTCTCCAAACATAGCGTTGATCCATGGGCCCAAACAGTTCTAATTTTGTTTCATCAGTCCACAGAACACTATTCCAAAACTTTTGTGGTTTGTCCACATGACTTTTGGCATACTGCAGTCGACTCTTCTTATTCTTTGGAGACAGCAAGGGGGTGCGCCTGGGAGTTCTGGCATGGAGGCCTTCATTACGCAGTGTGCACCTTATTGTCTGAGCTTAAACTTCAGTACCCGCATCTAGCAAATCTTTTTTCAGTTCCTCAGCAGTCACATGGGGACTTTTCTCCACTTTGCGCTTCAGGTAGCGCACAGCAGTCGAAGTCAGCATCTTCTTTCTGCCACGACCAGGTAGCGTTTCAACAGTGCCCTTTGCCTTAATTTGCGAATGATGCTTCCTATGGTGTCTCTTGGTATGTTTAACATCTTTGCAATATTCTTATAGCCATTGCCCTTCCTGTGAAGAGAAATCACCTCTTCTCTTGTCTTCCTGGACCATTCTCTTGACTTCACCATGTTTGTAAACACACCAGTAAATGTCTAGAAGGAGCTGAGTATCACAGTCATTTTACATCTGCCTAATCGGTGCTTATTATGCTTGATTGCTGCTCCTTGACATCCACAGGGGTTTTTAATACCTGATCGAAAACACTTGAATGAACCTCTGTTCTTAAGAGTGGTAGTCTTTAAGGGGTTGAATAATTGTGTCAATGAAGAAATCACAAAAAAAACATTTAATACTGTATTACAAAAACAATTGATGTAATTTTAGATGCATTTGGTTCTTTAAAAAGTCCTTGTAAGATTTCATTATGAACACAATTACAGATGTACACTAAATTCACTAAAACCCTTTACAGCATTGGGGGTTGAAAAATTTTAAACACAACTGTAAAACATTGGAGGTGAGGGCCTGAAGACGAGCGAACCCTACAAAACATTGTAGTGAAGGCATATATATTCTGTATGGAAGAGGAGGAGGAGACGGATGAGAAAACAAGATTCAAACATATTCCCTTTTCTTGCGGTTAAAAGGGTGCATCTGAATCTTGTGGATTGAGTACATTATAAAGCATACATTTAAATTGCGTTTTTGTTCCACATTAGCTCAGCTTTCCTCTGGTGGAGTGGAGTGAAGTCAGGGGCAATCCAGGCCTTGTTAATTTTTATATGAGTCAACCTTTCAGCATTGTCAGTGGACAAGCGGATATGCTTTTCTGTTATATTGCCACCAGCAGCACTAAATACACGCTCAGACAATACGCTGGCGGTAGGGCAGGCCAGCACCTCTAAGGCGTAGAGCGCATGTTCGTGCCACATGTCCAGCTTGGACACCCAGTAGTTGTAAGGCACTGAGGGATCATTTAGGACGCTAACACTGTCTGCAATGTATTCCTTCACCATCTTCCAAAACTTTTCCCTCCTTGTAGCACTAGGCCACACTTCAGGGTGAGGTTGGCGAGGTCTCATGAAAGTGTCCCATGCCTGCCCAATGGAAAGTGTTTCCCTGCCTCTATTGGAACTACTGTATGTTCCCCTTTTCTCCCTTGCTCGGTTGCCTAAGGAAGTACGGACTCTGGCAGTCGCATTGTCAGATGGAAAATCTTGGAGCAATCTTTCAACAAGTACCTTCTGGTATTGCACCATTTTACTCATCCTCTCCACCACAGGAATGAGAAATGAGAAGTTATTTTTGTAGCAGGGGTTGAGAAGGGTTAACACCCAGTAATGTGTGTTACCTAAAATGCGTGTAACGCGAGGGTCACGGGAAAGGCAGCCTAACATGAAGTCAGCAATGTGTGCCAGAGTACCAACAGGCAAGACGTCGATGTCATGACTCTCCATACCCTTATCCTCCTCCTCCTCTTCTGCCCATCTACGCTGAACAGATGGAATTAAAGGGAACCTGTCACCATGTTTTCACATATAAAACTGAATGTACCTTCATGTTTGTCTACCTTGATAGTTACCAGCGATCCATCCATAACCTTCTCAGGACTAGCATGTCCTAATATATCACCCTCTAAAGCTTTCCCGCCGTTATGCTCATTTGCATAAATAATTCCTTCCCCTCACACCATCAGAGACTATTTCCCTCCCCCTAGGCTTTGGTTGACAGCGAATCTGTTAGATTTTATCTATAGGGGCGTTTCTAAGGCGGAGCTGAGGAGCTTAACTCAGAGAAAATATGACTTTTCTCTGGTCACACAAGTAAGATATGACTCTTTTTTGTTAATTTGCTTAAAAGGTGGGAAGCACAAAATGCATCATACTTATTTAATTTGGCTGCAGATGAAATTTCACGTGTAATTTATATGTTTAGGGCGACACAATAAACATTTAGAAATGCTCAGTGAGGGTAGCATAGTGGAGGTGACAGGTTCCCTTTAAAGTTCTGTAGAAGAGTCAAGTGTCTCTAGCTCCTCCTCCTCCTCCTCTTCATGGCCCAATTCACGCTGAGAAGACAATCTGGGGGAGGTCTGGCCATCACCCTGTTTCATCTCCTCCCTCATTACCTCGTCTGCCACATTCAAAGCATCCTCCTTAATTGTGAGCAGCGATCATTTGCGTAGACACAGCAGTGGGATGGTTACACTAATAATAGTGTTAACGCCACTAACCATCTTTGTAGATTCATGAAAGTTTTTTAAAACCTCACATAGGTCTGACATCAATGCCCACTCCTCGCTTGTGAATAGTGGCAGTTGACTGGAAAGGCGGTGACCATGTTGCAGCTGGTATTCCACAACTGCCCTCTGCTGCTCACAAAGCCTGGCCAACATGTAGAACGTAGAGTTCCACCGCGTGCTCCCGTTGCACAACAGTCGGTGAGCTGGAAGCCGCAAGCGCTGCTGCAGTGTTGAGAGACCAGCTGAAGCTGTGGACGACTTTTGGAAATGGGCACGCAAGTGGCGCGCCTTCACTAGTAGCTCCTGCAAATTGGGGTAGGTTTTGATAAACCACTGAACCACTAAGTTTAAGACGTGGGCTAGGCGTGGAATGTGTGCCAGGTTGCCAAGCTCCAAAGCCGCCACCATGTTATGGCCATTGTCAGACACAACCATGTTTGTTTGTAGGTGGAGTGGAGAGAGCCACAGCTCAGGCTGGTCCCTTATACCCTGCCACAGCTCTATGGCAGTGTGCTGTTTGTCCCCTAGGAAGATCAGCTTCAGCATGTCCTGTTGACGCTTCCCACAGCAGTGCTACACTGCTTCCAGCTAACGTTTGATGGCTGACTGCTGATGAAGGTGCTGAGACAGAGAGAGAAAACAGAAAGGTTGTGCCCCTTTATGGCGCCAATAACTCCCTTTGAGACTAGTACAGAGATGTAAATGGCCAGAGAGTTTAATACTCACATTAAAATAATTGAAAAGGGTATAAAAGATACATTAAATGAGTTAGAATCAATGCATGAGTAAAAGGTAACTCACTTCACCCAGGAGGTACCGGATGGGATAAGCTCAAGACACCCTCCGGAATTTCTCCTGCACCTGGGTAGCCTATAAGATCGCAGAGAATGACAGCAGTCCACTCTAGTACGTCTTGTCAATCAACTTTATTGAACCACAGGGTGGGGGTGAAGGTATCAGCTCAACGCGTTTCGGGGTATTAGAGAACCCCTTCATCAGGAGCATACTTTAAATGTATAGTGTCTGGAGATTAAATACACACAAATGGAGGTAAAAAAACACACAAATGGCGGTAAAAAACTAGTGGATGACGTCACTTCCGGTTTGCGTTCCAGCGTGGAACGCACCTGAAGTGACGTGCAGCTCGTCTGAAATAAGAATGACAATCTTATGCTAAAAAGTAGTGCTAAACGTAGCTTTACAATAAAACCAGTGCAGCAATATATAGATCTTGATAGTATGACTTAGTTTCATTTCAATTGACAGAAATTTAGTGATGATAGTGTTCCGTAAACGGAAGTGATCTCACTTCCATTGAAGCGGAATGGTATGCTTCTTTCTCAAAGGAAAGGGAACAGAAAAAAAGGTACATACAAAGATGACATAGTTTAGAGATAACTGTTCTGAGTGCTATCTTCTAGATTATGTTAAACTTTAGAAAATTAATGTCCTGGAATTTGGGATTTTTTCATAAATAAAGGTGAAATATATTAAATCAAATTTATGACTATCATGAAGTACAATTTGCCATGAGTAAATAATCTCAGAATGGCTTGGATAAAAGTGTTCCAAAGTTATTACCACATAAAGTGACACATGTCGGATTTGCAAAAAATGGCTTTGGCAGGAAGGTGTGAAGCCGGGTTACAATAAGGTGGTTGTATGTAAACAAAGCAGTATTTTTATACGTAGATCCCTATTAGAGATGAGCGAACACCTGGAAGTTCGGGTTCGGGAAGTTCGGCCGAACTTCCCGAAAATGTTCGGGTTCGGGATCCGAATTCGACCCGAACTTTATCCCGAACCCCATTGAAGTCAATGGGGACCCGAACTTTTAGGCACTAAAAAGACTGTAAAATAGTCCAGGAAAGGGCTAGAGGGCTGCAAAAGGCAGCAAAATGTAGGTAAATCCCATGCAAACAAATGTGGATAGGGAAATGAATTCAAATAAAATAAAATAAATAATAATTAACCAATATCAATTGGAGAGAGGTCCCACAGCAAGGAATCATGCGTCATATCATCCACCACTGGAGAAGGCCACTTTCAGTTATTTCGGCCCCAGCACCCAGACAGAGGAGAGAGGTCCCACAGCAAGGAATCATGCGTCATATCACCCACCACTGAAGAAGGGCACTTTCAGTTATTTCGGCCCCAGCACCCAGACAGAGGAGAGAGGTCCCAAAGCAAGGAATCAGGCGTCATATCACCCACCACTGGAGAAGGCCACTTTCAGTTATTTCGGCCCAGCACCCAGACCGAGGATACAGGTCCCACTGCAAGGAATCATGCGTCATATCACCCACCACTGAAGAAGGCCACTTTCAGTTATTTCGGCCCAGCACCCAGACCGAGGATACAGGTCCCACTGAAGGGAATCCTGCGTCATATCACCCACCACTGGAGAAGGCCACTTTCAGTTTTTTCGGCCCAGCACCCAGACCGAGGATACAGGTCCCACTGCAAGGAATCATGCATCATATCACCCACCACTGGAGAAGGCCACTTTCAGTTATTTCGGCCCAGCACCCAGACCGAGGATACAGGTCCCACTGCAAGGAATCATGCGTCATATCACCCACCACTGGAGAAGGCCACTTTCAGTTTTTTCGGCCCAGCACCCAGACCGAGGATACAGGTTCCACTGCAAGGAATCATGCGTCATATCACACACCACTGGAGAAGGCCACTTTCAGTTTTTTCGGCCCAGCACCCAGACCGAGGATACAGGTCCCACTGCAAGGAATCATGCGTCATATCACCCAACACTGGAGAAGGCCACTTTCAGTTATTTTGGCCCAGCACCCAGACCGAGGATACAGGTCCCACTGCAAGGAATCATGCGTCATATCACACACCACTGGAGAAGGCCACTTTCAGTTTTTTTGGCCCAGCACCCAGACCAAGGATACAGGTCCCACTGCAAGGAATCATGCGTCATATCACCCAACACTGGAGAAGGCCACTTTCAGTTATTTCGGCCCAGCACCCAGACCGAGGATACAGGTCCCACTGCAAGGAATCATGCTTCATATCACCCACCACTGGAGAAGGCCACTTTCAGTTATTTCGGCCCAGCACCCAGACCGAGGATACAGTTCCCACTGCAAGGAATCATGAGTCAAATCACCCACCACTGGAGAAGGCCACTTTCAGTTATTTCGGCCCAGCACCCAGACCGAGGATACAGGTCCCACTGCAAGGAATCATGCGTCATATCACCCACCACTGGAGAAGGCCACTTTCAGTTATTTCGGCCCAGCACCCAGACCGAGGATACAGGTCCCAATGCAAGGAGTCATGCTTCATATCACCCACCACTGGAGAAGGCCACTTTCAGTTATTTCAGCCCAGCACCCAGACCGAGGATACAGGTCCCACTGCAAGGAATCATGCATCATATCACCCACCACTGGAGAAGGCCACTTTCAGTTATTTCGGCCCAGCACCCAGACCGAGGATACAGGTCCCACTGCAAAGAATCATGCGTCATATCACCCACCACTGGAGAAGGCCACTTTCAGTTATTTCGGCAAAGCACCCAGGCAGAGGAGAGAGGTCCCACAGCAAGGAATCAGGCGTCATATCACCCACCACTGGAGAAGGCCACTTTCAGTTATTTCGGCCCAGCACCCAGAACGAGGATACAGGTCCCACTGCAAGGAATCATGCGTCATATCACCCACCTCTGGAGAAGGCCACTTTCAGTTATTTCGGCCCAGCTCCCAGACTGAGGATACAGGTCCCACTGCAAGGAATCATGCGTCATATCACCCACCACTGGAGAAGGCCACTTTGAGTTATTTTGGCCCAGCACCAAGACCCAGGATACAGGTCCCACTGCAAGGAATCATGCTTCATATCACCCACCACTGGAGAAGGCCACTTTCAGTTATTTCGGCCCAGCACTCAGACCGAGGATACAGGTCCCACTGCAAGGAATCATGCGTCATATCACCCACCACTGGAGAAGGCCACTTTCAGTTATTTCGGCCCAGCACCCAGACCGAGGATACAGGTCCCAGTGCAAGGAATCATGCGTCATATCACCCACCACTGGAGAAGGCCACTTTGAGTTATTTCGGGACAGCACCCAGACCGAGGATGCAGGTCCCACTGCAAGGAATCATGCGTCATATCACCCACCACTGAAGAAGGCCACTTTCAGTTATTTCGGCCCAGCACCCAGACCGAGAATACAGGTCCCACTGCAAGGAATCATGCGTCATATCACCCACCACTGGAGAAGGCCACTTTCAGTTATTTCGGGACAGCACCCAGACCGAGGATGCAGGTCCCACTGCAAGGAATCATGCGTCATATCACCCACCACTGGAGAAGGCCACTTTCAGTTATTTCGGCCCAGCACCCAGACCGAGTATACAGGTCCCACTGCAAGGAATCATGCGTCATATCACACACCACTGGAGAAGGCCACTTTCAGTTTTTTTGGCCCAGCACCCAGACCGAGGATACAGGTCCCACTGCAAGGAATCATGCGTCATATCACCCAACACTGGAGAAGGCCACTTTCAGTTATTTCGGCCCAGCACCCAGACCGAGTATACAGGTCCCACTGCAAGGAATCATGAGTCAAATCACCCACCACTGGAGAAGGCCACTTTCAGTTATTTCGGCCCAGCACCCAGACCGAGGATACAGGTCCCACTGCAAGGAATCATGCGTCATATCACCCACCACTGGAGAAGGCCACTTTCAGTTTTTTCGGCCCAGCAACCAGACCGAGGATACAGGTCCCACTGCAAGGAATCATGCGTCATATCACCCACCACTGGAGAATGCCACTTTCAGTTATTTCGGCCCAGCACCCAGACCGAGGATACAGGTCCCAATGCAAGGAGTCATGCTTCATATCACCCACCACTGGAGAAGGCCACTTTCAGTTATTTCAGCCCAGCACCCAGACCGAGGATACAGGTCCCACTGCAAGGAATCATGCGTCATATCACCCACCACTGGAGAAGGCCACTTTCAGTTATTTCGGCCCAGCACCCAGACCGAGGATACAGATCCCACTGCAAAGAATCATGCGTCATATCACCCACCACTGGAGAAGGCCACTTTCAGTTATTTCGGCAAAGCACCCAGACAGAGGAGAGAGGTCCCACAGCAAGCAATCAGGCGTCATATCACCCACCACTGGAGAAGGCCACTTTCAGTTATTTTGGCCCAGCACCCAGAACGAGGATACAGGTCCCACTGCAAGGAATCATGCGTCATATCACCCACCTCTGGAGAAGGCCACTTTCAGTTATTTCGGCCCAGCTCCCAGACTGAGGATACAGGTCCCACTGCAAGGAATCATGCGTCATATCACCCACCACTGGAGAAGGCCACTTTGAGTTATTTCGGCCCAGCACTCAGACCGAGGATACAGGTCCCACTGCAAGGAATCATGCGTCATATCACCCACCACTGGAGAAGGCCACTTTCAGTTATTTCGGCCCAGCACCAAGACCGAGGATACAGGTCCCACTGCAAGGAATCATGCGTCATATCACCCACCACTGGAGAAGGCCACTTTCAGTTATTTCGGGACAGCACCCAGACCGAGGATGCAGGTCCCACTGCAAGGAATCATGCGTCATATCACCCACCACTGGAGAAGGCCACTTTCAGTTATTTCGGCCCAGCACCCAGACAGAGGAGAGAGGTCCCACAGCAAGGAATCATGCGTCATATCACCCACCACTGGAGAAGGCCACATTCAGTTATTTCGGCCCAGCACCCAGACCGAGGAGAGAGGTCCCACAGCAAGGAATCATGCGTCATATCACTCACCACTGGAGAAGGACATTTTCAGTTATTTCGGCCCCAGCAACCAGACAGAGGAGAGGTTCATTCAACTTTGGGTGCACCGCAAGATCATGGTAAAGTTAAAAAAATGAGGATTCAATAAAGAAATGCCCCGGAGTACAAGAATACATGTTTGAGGGGAAGGCAGTTATAAATGTCTATTCTGCACAAGGGAGGCACAGGTCCTGTGGGATCCATGCCTGTTTCATTTTTATGAACGTCAGCTTGTCCACGTTGGCTGTAGACAGGCGGCTGCGTTTGTCAATAATGACGCCCCCTGCTGTGCTTAATACATGTTCAGACAAAACGCTGGCCGCCGGGCAGGCCAGCACCTCCAAGGCATAAAATGCTAACTCTGGCCACGTGGACAATTTGGAGACCCAGAAGTTGAATGGGGCCGAACCATCAGTCAATACGTGGAGGGGTGTGCAGACGTACTGTTCAACCATGTTAGTGAAATGCTGCCTCCTGCTAACACGTTCCGTATCAGGTGGTGGTGCAGTTAGCTGTGGCATGGAGACAAAACTTTTCCACATTTCTGCCATGCTAACCCTGAGAGGAGCTGGCCGTGACACAGCTGCGTTGACGACCTCTTGCTCCTCCTCTGCCTTCGCCTTGGGCTTCCACCTGTTCCCCTGTGACATTTGGGAATGCTCTCAGGAGCGCCTCTACCAGCGTGCGCTTGTACTCGCGCATCTTCCTATCATGCTCCAGTGCAGGAAGTAAGGTGGGCACATTGTCTTTGTACCGGGGATCCAGCAGGGTGGCAACCCAGTAGTCCGCACAGGTTAAAATGTGGGCAACTCTGCTGTCATTGTGCAGGCACTGCAGCATGTAGTCGCTCATGTGTGCCAGGCTCCCCAGAGGTAAGGACAAGCTGTCCTCTGTGGGAGGCGTATCGTCATCGCACTCCGTATCCCCCCAGCCACGCACAAGTGATGGGCCTGAGCTGTGTCGGGTGCCACCCCGCTGTGAACCTGCTTCATCCTCATCCTCCTCCACCTCCTCCTCATCCGCCTCGTCCTCCAGTAGTGGGCCCTGGCTGGCCACATTTGTACCTGGCCTCTGCTGTTGCAAAAAACCTCCCTCTGAGCCACTTTTAACAGACTGGCCTGAAAGTGCTAAAAATGACCCCTCATCCTCCTCCTCCTCCTCCTCCTGGGCCACCTCCTCTTCCATCATCGCCCTAAGCGTTTTCTCAAGGAGACATAGAAG
Source organism: Bufotes viridis (assembly GCA_033119425.1). Classification (NCBI taxonomy): domain Eukaryota; kingdom Metazoa; phylum Chordata; class Amphibia; order Anura; family Bufonidae; genus Bufotes; species Bufotes viridis. The sequence goes on from CM065590.1 coordinate 388,091,891, forward strand.
TGGTATTGTAACGCTGATAACGGTGTCATCACCACTGGCCATGTTGGTGGAGTACTCGAAACAGCGCAACAGGGCACACAGGTCTCGCATGGAGGCCCAATCATTGGTGGTGAAGTGGTACTGATCTGCAGTGCGACTGACGCGTGCGTGCTGCAGCTGAGACTCCACTATGGCCTGCTGCTGCTCGCACAGTCTCTCCAGCATGTGCAAGGTGGAGTTCCACCTGGTGGGCACGTCGCATATGAGGCAGTGAGCGGAAAGGCCAAAGTTCCGCTGTAGCGCAGACAGGCGAGCAGCGGCAGGATGTGAACGCCGGAAGCGCGCACAGACGGCCCTCACTTTATGCAGCAGCTCTGACATGTCGGGGTAGTTGTGAATGAACTTCTGCACCACCAAATTCAGCACATGCGCCAGGCAAGGGATGTGCGTCAAACCGGCTAGGCCCAGAGCTGCGACGAGATTTCGCCCATTATCGCACACCACAAGGCCAGGCTTGAGGCCCACCGGCAGCAACCACTGGTCGGTCTGTTGTTCAATACCCCGCCACAACTCCTGCGCGGTGTGGGGTCTGTCCCCCAAACATATGAGTTTCAGAACAGCCTGCTGACGTTTACCCTGGGCTGTGCTGAAGTTGGTGGTGAAGGTATGTGGCTGACTGGATGAGCAGGTGAAAGAAGAGGAGGATGAAGCCGAGGAGGAGGCTACAGGAGGCAAAGAATGATCCCTGCGATCCTTGGCGGCGGAAGGACGTGCGCCAAATAACTCTCCGCCTGGGGCCCAGCCGCCACTACATTTACCCAGTGTGCAGTTAGGGAGATATAGCATCCCTGGCCGTGCTTACTGGTCCACGTATCTGTGGTTATGTGGACCTTGCCACAGATGGCGTTGCGCACTCTTGATTTTATCAGATACTTGGTTGTGCAGGGAAGGCACGGCTCTCTTGGAGAAGTAGTGGCGGCTGGGAACAACATACTGTGGGACAGCCATCACCATCAGTTGTTTGGAGCTGTCTGTGTCCACCAGCCTGAATGACAGCATTTCAAAGGCCATTAGTTTAGAAATGCTGGCATTCAGGCCCAAGGCTCAAGGGTGGCTAGGTGGGAATTTACGCTTTCCCTCCAAGGTTTGTGAGATGGAGAGCTGAACGCTGCCATGTGACATGGTGGAGATGCTTGGTGACGCAGGTGGTGGTGTCGGTGGCACATCCTCTGTTTGGTGGGCGGCAGGTGCCAACGTTCCTCCCGAGGCTGAGGAAGAGGCCGAGGCAGCAGCAGAAGAGGGAGCAGGGGGAGCCTGAGTGAGTTCCTTGTTTTTAAGGTGTTTACTCCACTGCAGTTCATGCTTTGCATGTAGATGCCTGGTCATGCAGGTTGTGCTAAGGTTTAGAACGTTAATGCCTTGCTTCAGGATCTGATGGCACAGCGTGCAAACCACTCGGGTCTTGTCGTCAGTACATTGTTTAAAGAAGTGCTATGCCAGGGAACCCCTTGAAGCTGCCTTTGAGGTGCTCGGTCCCTGGTGGCGGTGGCCAGTAGCAGGCGAAATCTCTTGGCGGCGGCTGTTCTGCTTTTGTCCCCTGCTCCCTCTTTTGCTACGCTGTTGGCTCGGTATCACCACTGCCTCTTCCTCTGAACTATGAATGTCTGTGGCACGACCTTCATTCTATGTGGGGTCTAGGACCTCATCGTCCCCTGCATCGTCTTCCACACAGTCTTCCTCAATGACCTCCTGTTCGGTCTGAACACTGCAGAAAGACGCAGCAGTTGGCACCTGTGTTTCGTCATCATCAGAGATGTGCGGACTCCGATGTCCTCATAATCAGGAAACATCAGTGGTTGTGCATCAAGGCATTCTATGTCTTCCACCACTGGAGAAGGGCTAGGTGTATTCCCTTGGGAAACCCTGCCAGCAGAGTCTTAAAACAGCATAAGAGACTGCTGCATAACTTGAGACTCAGACAGTTTCCCTGATATGCATGGGGGTGATGTGACAGACTGATGGGCTTGGTTTTCAGGTGCCACCTGTGCGCTTTCTGCAGAAGACTGGGTGGGAGATAATGTTGCGAACGTGCTGGATCCACTGTCGGCCACCCAATTGACTAGCGCCTGTATCTGCTCAGGCCTTACCATCCTTAGAACGGCATTGGGCCCCACCAAATATCGCTGTAAATTCTGGCGGGTACTGGAACCTGAGGTAGTTGGTTCACTATGAAGTGTGGCTGTGGCAGAATGGCCACGTGCTCTCCCAGCACCAGAGGGTACACTAACACCACCACGACCGCATGTGCGTCCCTTACTAGATGTTTTCCTCATTGTTACCGTTCACCAAGCACCACAATAAGAAAAAAAATTATTTGGCCCAATGTATTGATTTCAAATTCAGGCCTTTTTTTACAGGCACCTAACACTATCTGCCTATTTACTTATCCAGGCACAGCAGTAACCACTGATTTAGGGGAATATCTCTTTTAGGGCTAGTATTTAGGCCCTGGATGAAAGGTATCCTTTTATGGACAGATTTACAATTGGCCTGCAACAGCTCGAACACCAGATTCAGGGTATTGCTTTTTTGGCAATTGAATTTTACCCCAGAACAAAATATATCCTTTGCAGGACACTATGAAACTTGGCCATCCAGAGCTGAAACCACTGATTTATGGGCATTTCTATTTTGGCAATTGAATTTCACCCAAGAACAAAATATACCCTTTTACGGACAGATTAACACTTGGCCTGCAACAGCTGGGGCACCAGATTCAGGGTATTGCTATTTTGGCAATTGAATTTAACCCCAGAACAAAATATATGTTTTGGCGGACACTATTATACTTTGCCAGCTAGAGCTGAAACCACTGATTTATGGTATTGCCATTTTGGCAATTGAATTTCACCCCAGAACAAAATATACCCTTTTACGGACAGATTAACACTTGGCCTGCAACAGCTGGGACACCAGATTCAGGGTATTGCTATTTTGGCAATTGAATTTCACCCCAGAACAAAATATATATTTTGGCGGACACTATTATACTTTGCCAGCCACAGCTAAAACCACTGATTTATGAAATTGCTATTTTGGCAATTGAATTTCACCCAGAACAAAATATACCCTGTTACGGACAGATTTAAACTAGGCCTGCAACAGCTGGAACACCAGATTCAGGGTATTGCTATTTTGGCAATTGAATTTCACCCCAGAACAAAATATATGTTTTTGCGGACACTATGAAAATTGGCCAGCCACAGCTGAAACCACTGATTTATGGTATTGCTATTTTGGCAATTTAATTTCACCCCAGAACAAAATTTATAATTTGCAGGACACTATGAAACTTGGCCAGCCAGAGCTGAAACCATTGATTTATGGTATTGCTGTTTTGGCAATTGAATTTCACCCCAGAACAAAATATATAATTTGGCGGACACTATGAAACTTGGCCAGCCACAGCTGAAACCACTGATTCATGGTATTGCTATTTTGGCAATTGAATTTCACCCCACAACAAAATATATGTTTTTGCGGACACTATGAAACTTGGCCAGCCACAGCTGAAACCACTGATTCATGGTATTGCTATTTTGGCAATTGAATTTCACCCCAGAACAAAATATGCCCTTTTACGGACAGATTTAAACTAGGCCTGCAACAGCTGGACCACCAGATTCAGGGTATTGCTATTTTGGCAATTGAATTTCACCCCAGAACAAAATATACCCTTTTACGGACAGATTAACACTTAGCCTGCAACAGCTGGGACACCAGATTCAGGGTATAGCTATTTTGGCAATTTTATTTCACCCCAGAACAAAATATATGTTTTGGCGGACACTATTATACTTTGCCAGCCACAGCTGAAACCACTGATTTATGGTATTGCTATTTTGGCAATTGAATTTCACCCCAGAACAAAATATACCCTGTTACGGACAGATTTAAACTAGGCCTGCAACAGCTGGAACACCAGATTCAGGGTATTGCTATTTTGGCAATTGAATTTCACCCCAGAACAAAATATATGTTTATGCGGACACTATGAAACTTGGCCAGCCAGAGCTGAAACCACTAGACTTATGGTATTGTTGTTTTGGCAATTGAATTTCACCCCAGAACAAAATATATATTTTGCAGGACACTATGAAACTTGGCCAGCCACAGCTGAAACCACTGATTTATGGTATTGCTATTTTGGCAATTGAATTTCACCCCAGAACAAAATATATGTTTTTACGGACACTATGAAACTTGGCCAGCCACAGCTGAAACCACTGATTTATGGTATTGCTATTTTGGCAATTGAATTTCACCCCAGAACAAAATATATGTTTTTACGGACACTATGAAACTTTGCCAGCCACAGCTGAAACCACTGATTTATGGTATTGCTATTTTGGCAATTGAATTTCACCCCAGAACAAAATATATAATTTGCAGGACACTATGAAACTTGGCCAGCCAGAGCTGAAACCACTGATTTATGGTATTGCTGTTTTGGCAATTGAATTTCACCCCAGAACAAAATATATAATTTGCAGGACACTATGAAACTTGGCCAGCCAGAGCTGAAACCACTGATTTATGGTATTGCTATTTTGGCAATTGAATTTCACCCCAGAACAAAATATATATTTTGCAGGACACTATGAAACTTGGCCAGCCACAGCTGAAACCACTGATTTATGGTATTGCTATTTTGGCAATTGAATTTCACCCCAGAACAAAATATATGTTTTTGCGAACACTATGAAACTTGGCCAGCCACAGCTGAAACCACTGATTTATGGTATTGCTATTTTGGCAATTGAATTTCACCCCACAAAAAAATATATGTTTTTGCGTACACTATGAAACTTGGCCAGCCACAGCTGAAACCACTGATTTATGGTATTGCTATTTTGGCAATTGAATTTCACCCCAGAACAAAATATGCCCTTTTACGGACAGATTTAAACTAGGCCTGCAACAGCTGGACCACCAGATTCAGGGTATTGCTATTTTGGCAATTGAATTTCACCCAAGAGCAAAATATACCCTTTTACGGACAGATTAACACTTGGCCTGCAACAGCTGGGACACCAGATTCAGGGTATTGCTATTTTGACAATTTTATTTCACCCCAGAACAAAATATATGTTTTGGCGGACACTATTATACTTTGCCAGCCACAGCTGAAACCACTGATTTATGGTATTGCTATTTTGGCAATTGAATTTCACCCCAGAACAAAATATACCCTGTTACGGACAGATTTAAACTAGGCCTGCAACAGCTGGAACACCAGATTCAGGGTATTGCTATTTTGGCAATTGAATTTCACCCCAGAACAAAATATATGTTTATGCGGACACTATGAAACTTGGCCAGCCAGAGCTGAAACCACTGGCTTATGGTATTGTTGTTTTGGCAATTGAATTTCACCCCAGAACAAAATATATGTTTTTGCGGACACTATGAAACTTGGCCAGCCACAGCTGAAACCACTGATTTATGGTATTGCTATTTTGGCAATTGAATTTCACCCCAGAACAAAATATATGTTTTTACGGACACTATGAAACTTTGCTAGCCACAGTTGAAACCACTGATTTATGGTATTGCTATTTTGGCAATTGAATTTCACCCCACAACAAAATATATGTTTTGGCAGACACTATTATACTTTGCCAGCCACAGCTGTGACACCAGATTTATGGCATTGCTATTTTGGCAATTGAATTTCACCCCAGAACAAAATATATGTTTTTGCGGACACTATGAAATGTGGCCAGCCACAGCTGAAACCACTGATTTATGGTATTGCTATTTTGGCAATTGAATTTCACCCCAGAACAAAATATATAATTTGCAGGACACTTTGAAACGTGGCCTGCCACAGCTGAAACCACTGATTAATGGTATTGCTATTTTGGCAATTGAATTTCACCACATAAAATAATCTATCCTTTGCCAGACAGCAGACAGTATTATACTTGGCTAGCCAAAGCTGGAACACCAGATTTAGGGGATTGGTATTTGGGCAATTGTATTCAACCCCTTAATAAAATATATAAATTGCTCCCCTGAGTTTCTAGAGGTGACAATTAGCACAGCCAAGCCCCTGATGTAGGAAATAGCAAAAAAAAAAAAAATAGTATTAATGGATTGATGGACTTGGTGGCAGCCTGTTCTGGTGCACCACAAGTCACAAAATGGCCACCGATCACCCCAGAAAATAAGTGACAGAAAAACGCTCTGTGCAGCCTAAAAACCAGTGAGCAAGTAACAAGCAGAAGTTCAATCATTCACAGCTGTAGATCGATCAGTTCATTAGGTGCTGTTGCTGACTTTTCCCTGCCTAATCTCGCCCTCACAGAAGCTGCGTCCTCTCCCTACACTAATCAGAGCAGTGTGCGGTGCGGCGCTACGTGACTCCAGCTTAAATAGAGGCTGGGTCACATGCTGCACTTGGCCAATCACAGCCATGCAATTAGTAGGCATGGCTGTTATGGGCTCTTAGGGCAAGAAGTAAAACGCTAGCTGATTGGCTGCTGTGCAGCCCTTCAGAAAGCGGGAAGTAATCGCCAAACAACGAACCCGAACCGAACTTTTTTGAAAATGTTCGGGTTCGGGTCTGTGTCCCGAACACCCCAAAATTCGGTACGAACCCCAACTATGCTCGAACTGTTCGCTCAACACTAATCCCTATGATAATTCTCAAAAAATATAGGCTTTTATGTTCAATGTTTAAGATTTACTTTTGGAATATTGATTACAATAATAGGTTAATCGATCTTTCCATTTTATTCTGTGGACCAGCAAATTAGGAAAAGTGGCAAAAAATACAAAACTAATTGCTTATTTCTACCCATTAAATGTAAAAAAAAAATGATAACAGTATATCATATGAATATATAAAAAAAACTTGAAGTATCATGTAAAGATATGATTGAGTGAAAAAGGTTAATCTGAAATGAATATAAGAATATAAGTTAACGTCAAAAAGTTGGGATTTTTATTTTGTTAGACAAGGTTAGGTCATCTTCTAGAAATAAAACCAAGAATTAATGGTGTACTATTGCATGTTTTAGTAGTGCTACTTTTATCTGAAGCTACAAACATATCACTAATTTGCCAAATGCAAGTTTCTTAAAGAATGCGACATATGGTGCTTCTCACATTTCGTAGATTATATAACATGCAATTCAATGTGGTACCAATTACCACCTACTAAGAAAATTGCATTTTTTAATATAATCACAACCACCTTTTATCCTTTATTTCAGTATGCAAACTTTAGTTGTGCTTTCAAATTGGCAGAAAAAAAGTTATTTATTATTCTAATTCTCCGAAATACATTTGGCCAAGCAGGAGTACAGTACTTAAATTGTAAACTTAAAAATGATACTCTTCAGTTTTCATTAAAGTTCTGTTCTTTACATTAGGTGTAATATATCCACAGGTAAAATGCTTAATATTAATTTAATAAAATATTGTAAAAATGTTACGCTGTGATCAGATTTAAAATAATTTAGTAGGATGCACATGTTTAAAAAATAATATATAATAGCAAGTTTTGAATATACTAATATCCTGTAATTCTTACATTTGTCCTCATGATGTCAGTGTTGGATAAGATGGTGGACAAGCTGAATATTTTGTGTCTAGAGCTGGTGTTGCTTACAATAACTATATACTGCAGATCTTAAAGAAGGATAGCAGTATTTCTACCTCTCTTGATTCAATCGGGGTTATTTTTTCTCCTATGATTCTGGATCATACATTGCTGTTTTTCTTGGATTTTAAAGACTTTTCTTCTATAAACAACATGGCATGGCAAGTAATATTTCTATGCTTTACTTTGTGTTCTGTAGCTGTTTCTAATCCACTTCACTATTCAATTCTCGAGGAAACAAAGATAAATGCCATAGTTGGGAATTTGGTAAAGGATTTGGGATTGAATACCAATGAATTAGAAGTAAGAAAATTAAGGATTGTTTCCAATGCCAGCAGGAATTATTTCAATGTGAGCATAGAAAATAGCAATTTATATGTCAATGACAGGATAGATAGGGAAGGGCTTTGTGGATCAGAGCAAATCTGCTTTATGGACCTTGAGATTCTGGCTGAAAATCCTGTGAATATTTATCCTGTCAAGGTGGAAATCCAGGATATAAATGACAATTCACCAAGTTTCTCCAAGGATAGTTTTGAAATAGGAATAAGTGAGTCTGCTTCACCTGGAGAACGATTTGTTCTGGGAAATGCAAGAGACCCAGATATTGGGTCTAATTCCTTGCAGAGTTATACCTTGAGCCCAAATCCACATTTTATCTTAGGGGAAAAAACAGATAGTGAAGGAAATAAACATCCAGAGCTGATATTGGAGCAAAGCCTAGATAGAGAAAAGCAGCAAAAATATACATTAATTCTGACAGCATCTGATGGAGGAAATCCTCTGAAAACTGGAACTGCTGTTATCAAAATCTTAATTCAAGATGTCAATGACAATTTTCCCATCTTTAGCCAGGACATCTATCGAACAAACTTAGATGAAAATTTACCAGTTGGTTCGCTAGTTTTTCATCTAAGTGCCATTGATAAAGATGAAGGATCCTATGCAGAAGTTTCATATTCATTTAGTCATATTCCTGAAAAAGCCCACAGCATTTTTTCTATAAATTCAGAAACTGGAGTTATAATAACAATAGGAGAATTGGATTATGAGTTAATGAAAAGCTATGAGATGACAGTAGAAGCAACAGATGGTGGTGGCCTTGTGGCTAAATGTAGTGTAATAATCCAAATAGTGGATATCAATGATAATGCACCGGAAATAATTATTTTATCTCTGTTGACCCCCATTCCAGAGGATTCACCATCTGGGACACTTGTAGCACTAATTAATATCAAGGATTTAGATTCTGGGAAAAATGGTGAAGTTTCATGCCAAATATCACAAATATTGACATTTACCTTGATGCCATCGTCTAATAATTACTACAAACTTGTAACCACAAGTTACCTAGACAGAGAAGGGAATTCAACTTATAACATCACAATTATTGCTAAAGATGAAGGGTTTCCTGAAATGGTAACTAAAAAGACTGTATTTATAATAATTTCTGATATAAACGATAATCATCCATACTTTGATAAACCTGCTTATATTACTTATATTCCTGAGCATACCCCAGCTGGAACATCAATGTTTTCTGTTCATGCTACAGACCAAGATGAAAATGAGAATGCCAGAGTTATATACTCTATCTTTAACACGTATGTTGATGACATACCAGTCACATCATATATTTCAATAAACTCAATGACTGGAGTTCTCTTTGCCCAGAGATCTTTTGACTATGAGCAGTTGAGGGAAATTCAGTTTCAGATAATGGCTAAGGACAGTGGATCTCCTCCTCTAAGCAGTAATGTAACAGTGAGGATATGTATCATTGATAAGAATGATAATGCTCCTAAGATTCTCTACCCATCACCAGAGACTGAGGGATCAGCAATATTTGAGTTTATTCCTCACTCCGCTGAGAAAGGTTATCTGGTCACCAAAGTGATCGCAGTGGATGCTGACTCTGGACACAATGCCTGGCTCTCCTATCATTTTCTACAAGTTCAAGAACCATCTTTATTCACCATTGGCCAATATACTGGAGAAATCAGGATTGGAAGAGATCTTCCCGATATGGAATCTTTGAGGCAAAAGACTGTGGTTCTAGTAAAAGATAATGGTGTTCCATCTTTGTCATCTACAGTCACAATAAATATGGTTGTAGCAGAAACCTTTCATCAGGTTTTACCAGAGATAAAGCATCATCCAAGTAAATCAGAATTTTCTTCTAATGCAACCTTTTACCTTGTAATCGCCATAGCTCTAATTTCCTTATTGTTCATTATAACAGTATTGATAACAGCCATTTTTAAGTGCCGGAAGTCAAGTGTACCACCATTTTTTGGAACATATAGTAGAAATATGTACCCTCAGTTCACCCTGGGATGTCCTTCTGAGATCAGTGATACAAGTTTACCTTTCCCATTCTCATATGATGTGTGTGTGACTCTGGACTCAAAGCAGAATGAAATAGCGTATCTAAAGCCGGCGCAGAATGTTCCCACAGACAGTCTTATAGATACAAATGATTCTGCTATTGTTAGCGAAAATGTATCTGGAGCACAAAATATTCAGGTAAGTTAGATATATGTTCTTAGATGTTGTTAACATGTTTATAGAAGTAGAACTCTATCTTCTTTTAGAAAGGCATTTAATAATATTGTTTAGAGATTCTAATTGTTTATATAATTTAGAAGTATTTGCTTTATTGCATAATGGAAGTCGCTTTAGGGTACTTAAGGGTACTTACAGAAACATGGCTGTCTGTAATATCTGTATTGATCAGGAAGAAAAAACAGAAGTGAACAAGGTGGATTGCGAAGCGCCAAGGGAACTATTTGCGGACTATAGTGGAAAAATATGGTGAACAGGGGACTTATTCCATACTAGTGTTGATCACGAATTTTCGAATTGCGAATTTTAATCGCGAATATCGGCACTTCAAGAATTCGCGAATATTTAGAACATCACGAAATATATTCGCGAATATTCTTTTTTTTTAAATACCAGTTTATGCTAATTTTTATGCGAATATTTATATGTAAATTTTCGCAATCAAGAGAATAATGTCATTTTCACATTCGCAAAATTCGCATGAAATTTGCATAAAAATTCGCATAACATTTGCATAAAAATTAGCATAAACTGAAATGTAAAAGATACCTTTTAAATACCAGTTTATGCAAATTTTTTACATGCAAATTTTTTACATGCAAATTTTTATAGGCGAATTTTAACAATCAAGAAAATAATGACTGGAGATTACGAATTCACGAATTTTCGAATATCTGGCGAATATTCGCCCAAATATTCGTGAAATATCGCGAATTCGAATATTGCCCCTGCCGCTCATCACTATTCCATATATCCATATAGTTTCACACATACTTTTCCATATAGTTTCACATGGACTTCTCCACCATCACAATCCGAAATATATATATAATGTCCTTACATCTCCTTTTTTAAATTCTTTTTTACTTGCACACACATATTTCATTGTTTTTCATGAGACCTATATAAATTACTTATTTTTTAATATTATTTATTATCCATTATTTAATATATATATCCTTGTATATCTTGCCATCCATGTCTGCTTTCACAATAACCATGCCCCCGATCCTCTCTCGCGTGTTCTATGATGGCCAGTCACCTCCCACAGAGGCTGATTCCTCTGCGCCCTGTGCGTTCCACCGTGGAGCGCACACCATCTGAACATTTCTATTTCTATATTGATTGAAATTATATAATCTAATGTCAAAATTAGAAAAATTCTTTTATTTTTAATAAATATAGAAAATACTAAGACTAATTTGAATGTAATATTCTTCTTACCAAAGATTGATTACAGTGAATGCAATTTATATATATATAAATATATATAAATATATATTTATATATATATACATATATATTCTTTATTTTCATTTTTATAGCTTAAAATCAGGTGTAAAAATGAAAATAGAGAATATATAAAAAATATATATATATAAAAATGAATCGTATTCACTGTAATCAATCTTTGATAAGAGAAATATTAACTTCAATACATTTTTATATTTAAAACTGCATAAGAAAATCTATTTATATCTCATAAAGTGTAACGTATGAATTGAAATATATCACCTTACTTTTTAATTTTAAGGCAACCTTTTACTCAAATTTTTTTTTTATACAATTCTAACATATTTTATAAAAATATATAAAAGCATATAATATATCAGGGATGCCCAACCTTCAGACCTCCAGATGTTGCAAAACTACAACTCCCAGCATGACTGGACAGCTTACAGATATCAGTCTACAGCAGAGCATTGTGGAAGTTGTAGTTTTACAACAGCTGGAGGGCCGCAGGTTGGGCATCACTGTTATATATTATAAAAACAAAAACAAAGACTTAATTAAAACTTTGAACAAACCTGTTTCTTGTGCTTATTTGCATTTATTAAAAATCCTCCAGAGAAATAGAAAGCTACATATTCTATTTTACTTTGCTTTTTAACAAATCTATAATCATGGTCTGTGGTAAATTTATGGTAAATAAACAGCTCTGGAGGGTTTTTGGTTTTGGTTTTTCACTCCCTGCCTTTCTGTGGCTATAACGTTTTCTGTTGACATAGCCATATGTTAGAGCTTTTTTTTTTAGCAAGACAAGTTACACTTTCTAATTCCAGCTTTTAATATTGAATACAATGTAGTGGGGAGCTGGAAAATACAATTCTGCATTAGTTTTATAGGTTTCATTTTTATAGCATTCTTTGTACGGTAAAAATAGCCTATTAATTAATTCCTGGGGTCAGTATAATTAAGGGGATACCACATATTTATAATTTTTCTTGCATTTTAATACTGAAAAAAATAAAAACTTTTTTGAAAAGAAAATAGTTTTTTTCATTAACATATTTTGACCCCTATAACTTTTCTGTAGTTATGTGTACACAGCATCTTTTGAAGAGTGATTTGTACTTTACATTGATACCATTTTAGGATGTGTATGAATTTTAATGATTTTAAAAAAATTTTTTTTATGGGAGGTGAAGCGACCATTTGCGATATAGGAACAGTATTTTTATATTTTATTAGTACGTGCATTTTTATATGCGGTGATGCCCATGATATGTATTTTTTTATTGGTTACATTTTTTATGTATATTTTGAGGAAAGGAGAGTGATTTTTATATTTTAATTTTTTTTATTGTTTAAAACCTTTGTTTTACAATTTAAAGTTTCCATAGGGAACTATAATAAGCAATCATCAGATTGCTTCTCTTAAGCACTTTAATGCCCTAGCATTGAAGTGTATGACAGTTACAGTGTATTCCTATGGAGCCCTGCAAGAGGCAGGGCTCCATAGGAACTAATGTGAGGCAGCTTCAGCTCATTCTGGAGGACTGAAGCTGTGGCACAATGTATCCAGTTCCCCCCATCTCTGCTGGGGGTAGCCAGAGTACACCGTGAAACATGCACTTATGGGTTTTAGCACACCTAGATGCTATGGTCACATTCGTTCACAGCATCTGAAGGGTTAAAAGTCAATGACCGGCATTACTACAGGTGACTGCCTTTAGCTACTATATGAAACAGCCAGAAGGCAACCAGTGACTATGGCACCCTCTGCATATACGAGTGGGCACCATATTTAAAGTCCCGGCCAGCACCGTACATATATGGCACTGGTTGGGAAGGGGTTAAATATAGTAAAGAAAAATATGTATCTTTTTAAAAAATAATAAAGAATATTTGCTATAAATAAAAGTTAATACATATTTTGTTCTATATTATTGGTGTCATAATCTACTTTATATGGCCTTATTTTATATTATTTATTAAGTTATATACTTGTATATACATATTTATCTTTTTTATTTTACATAAATGAGGTTATTAAAAAATTCAATTTTTTTAGTGAACTAAAAGATAACATGTAATTCTAGATTTAAGCACATGATGGTGCTGTTGCCTAACAATACAAATAAATAATCTGAACAGCATGTGGAGCTAGTGAATATTGACTAGTATATAGACACTGCAGATCTGAAAAAGAAGCAAGGCTGTATTTCTCCCCCATTTTGTGTTTGGATACTATATTTCAGTTTTACTTTTTTATTTAAATGCTAAAAGAACAGCTGTGAGGATTCCATATTTTATTATACATAGGAGATGGCATGGCAAGTACTATTTCTCTATTTTTCTTTCTTTTCTATCGCTGCTTTTAATGAATTCCACTACTCAATTCTAGAAGAGCTAAAGCTGAATTCTGTTGTTGGGAATGTTGCTGAAGATTTGGGACTGAATAGCAGTAATCTCAAAATGAGAAAATTAAGGATTGTTTCTCAACACAATAGAAATTATTTCAATATCAGCATTGAAAATGGCAATTTATATGTAATTGACCGAATAGACAGGGAGGCGATATGTGGGTCAGAGCAGAACTGCATTCTAGATCTTGAAATATTAGCAGAAAATCCAGTAAATGTTTACTCTGTTAAAGTTGAAATCCAAGATATAAATGACAACCAACCAAGTTTTTTTAAAGATATTTTTAGTATTGGAATTAGTGAATTTGCTTCGCCTGGAGCACAGTTTGTTCTTGGGAATGCAAGAGATCCAGATTTAGGCACCAATTCTTTACAGGGTTATAATTTAAGCCCTAACCCACATTTCTCCTTGGTCGAAATATCTGAGTCAGAAAATCAGTCTCCAAAACTTATATTAGTACAACCTCTAGACCGGGAGATGCAACAAGAATATGAATTAATTTTAACTGCACATGATGGGGGCAAACCAATGAAAATTGGAACTACAGTTGTCAAGATTTTTGTTCAGGATGTAAATGATAATTATCCAGTATTTAGTAAAAAAAAGTATAAACTCGACTTAGAAGAAAACTTACCCATTGGTTATATAGTTTTACAATTGAATGCAAGTGATAAAGATGAAGGACCCAATGCAGAAATATCATATTTATTTAGTCATATGTCTGAGAATGCCCAACAAGTCTTCACCATTAATTCACAAACTGGGGTCATTAACACAATAGGAAGACTGGACTATGAAGAAACTCAGACTTTTGAGATGACTGTAGAAGCAGCTGATGGTGGAGGCCTAGTAACACAATGTTCTGTCTTGATACAAATTATGGACGTTAATGACAATGCTCCTGAGATAACAATTGCATCACTGTCTACGCCAATTCCGGAGAATTCTGCACCTGGGACTCTTATAGCATTAATTAATGTGAAGGATTTGGATTCTGGGAAATATGGAGAAGTGAACTGCCAAATAACAGATATAAAGCCACTTAAATTAGTTCCATCATCCAATAATTATTACAAGCTTATAACTGTAGGTCCACTTGACAGAGAAACAATACCATCTTATAACATCACAATCATAGCAGAAGATGAAGGCTCTCCTCCAATGGTAACTAAAAAAACTGTTTATATTACTGTATCAGATATGAATGACAATGCACCCGTTTTTGGAAAACTCCTTTATACTTCTTATGTTCTAGAGGATACCCCAGCTGGCACATCAATACAGGATGTCCATGTATCTGACCTGGATGAAAATGAGAATGCTAGAGTCATATATTCTATCATTAATGAAAAAATTGATAACATTCCAGTCTCCTCATATGTTTCTATAAACTCAATGACTGGCATTCTCTATGCCCAGCGATCTTTTGACTATGAACAGTTGCGGGAATTTCAGTTCCAGGTGATGGCTAAAGACAGTGGATCTCCTCCTCTAAGCAGCAATGTCACAGTGAGGATATGTATCATTGATAAGAATGATAATGCTCCTAAGATTCTCTACCCATCACCAGAAATTGAGGGATCAGCATTATTTGAGTTTATTCCTCATTCTGCTGAGAAAGGCTATCTAGTCACCAAAGTGATTGCAGTGGATGCTGACTCTGGACACAATGCCTGGCTCTCCTATCACTTGCTTCAGGTTCCTGATCCATCTATATTCACTATTGGCCAATACACTGGTGAAATCAGAATTGGAAGAGATCTTCCAGATATGGAGTTCTTGAGACAAAAACTTATGGTCCTGGTGAAGGATAATGGAATTCCATCTCTATCATCTACAGTTATTTTGAACTTGGTGGTGGCTAAGAATTTTCAACAAGTTGCTCCAGAAATAAGACACCAACCCAAAAACTCATCAACTGCTTCTTCTGCAACATTCTACCTTGTAATAGCTATAGCATTCATCTCTGTGTTGTTTATTGTGACAGTGCTGATCACAGTAATCTTTAAGTGCAAGAAAACATATAGTTCAACATCTTTTGATACTTTAAGCAGAAATGTGTATCCTCAGTTTACTCTGGGATGTCCTTCTGAGATCAGTGATACAAGTTTACCTTTCCCATTCTCATATGATGTGTGTGTGACTCTGGACTCAAAGCAGAATGAAATTGCTTATCTGAAACCAGTGCAAAGCGTCCCCACAGAGAATCTCATAGATACTGAAATTGTGGCTCCTGGAATTGATTCAATAAATGGCAGCTCATCTACAAGCAACCATTTTGAGGTATGATGCAGTTAGTGTATATTATGCAGTGTAATGGTTTGACTATATTTTTAATTTGCTAATATCATAGTTGCATTGTTTAAAGAACAGTTACATAGTTTGAAATTTGCTGTTTCCAAATGTAAAGGTGTTATTTAGAAGTAAAAATGCTGAATGGAAGGAAAGGTGTTATCAATATAATATTATTATGTTTATTATTATTAGATTTTAAATATTAAAATAAAAGCCACACGAGTTTAAAGATGCCCCCCCCCCTACTGTATTGCTGTGGCACTTTTTGGCTGGTCTTTCTTTACCTGTCTCCAGTGCTGAAATGCTGACATACTGTGCCAGACCGGTGCAGCCAAAAACCCGGCTACAGCAGTCTTGTGCTATATACGGGCACATCATCACTGTAGCCCAGAAGATTACATCATTGCTGCATTAGTGAGGATTAGAATAGCAGTACTATAGCAAAGAAGAATGGAACTGTTGAGAATGCATTATTTTGTTATCTAAAGACTACACTACCTTTTACCACTTTTTCCTCTAGGACAACCCCTTTTAATAAAATAAGTAGATCATGATAGTGTAGGTCATATCTATAGTTCCTGATCCATGTGTTCATTTGACAATAAGGACACTGTCAAACTAAAGTCTAGATAATGGCTATTACTATAATCCAACAGAGAGACCTCCAAGTTTTATTTATTTATGGGTTTAATGAGTCACTTTCTTTTCTCTGTTAGTAAATCTATTTGGCTATGATAGGAGATGGACAGGAGCACTCATTTGCACTCTATTTCACAATTCAGTGTTCATTACAAAATCTTTAAATGTGTTCTCTACAGTTATGCCAAATGAAAAGCTCTGCAGTTTCAGATGCTGTGTTGAGTTATAATAATCTCATCAAACAGCTTGATATTAACCACTTCCAGACTGCCCATAGGATATAAACGTCCTATGGGCGGTTGCCTATCTCTAAATTGATGTTCTAAAATGTTGATTCAGAGATGGCAGCTGCACGCTAATCTTGCAGCTGCCAAGTGGGGGCCTGCTGTCAGTGACAACAGGGAAACCCACAGGGAAGGCAGGAAAAGTTCCTAGGTGTCCCTGCCTTCTAGATCTCTGTATACACAGTGCTCAGCGAGTGCTTTGTATAGAACAGGAAGCACTATGCGCTTCCTGTTCTGACCCGGTGGTCATGTGACCTCCGGGGCCGGGAGAGTGCAGGAGCTGTCGGGTCTTCCACAGACCTCGATCAGCCCTGCATTGAGACTGTACAGCCTCTCTGGGGGTGTATTTTCCTTGTAACTTGGGCTACTATGTAACCCCAAGTTATATGAAAAATCAAAAGTGAAAAAAAAAGTGAAGTTAAATGTCCCCCAGAGGTTTTGTATGACCCTATAGGGGACGCAAACTGTAAAATAAAAAAAATAAAAAAATTAAGTGTTTTATAAAAAAAGATATCACATTAAAAAAAAAAATCCCCAAATAAGTAATTTAAAAAAATGTTAAAAATAGAAAAAATAAAATAGACATATTTGGTATTGCCGCATCTGTGACGGCTTGCTCTATAATAATATGATCCACCCGTCCGATAAATACCATAAAAAATAAAAGCCATTTTTGTCACCTTATATCTCAAAAAGTGCAACACCAAGTGATCAAAAAGGCATATGTCCCACAAAATGGTACTAATAAAACCGCCACCTCATCCCACAAAAAATTAGCCCCTATATAAGAAAATCAAAATATAATTTTTTTGTTTAAAAAATGCTATCATCGTGTTAAAGTGAAATATATAAAAAAAGTATACATATTAGGTATTGCCGCGTACGTAACGAACAGATATGTAAAAATATCACATGACCTAACCCCTCACATTAACACCATAATAAAAATAAAATAAAAACACTGCCAAAAAGCAATTTTTTGTCACCTAACATCAAATAAAGTGCAACACCAAGCGATCAAAAAGGTGTATGCCCCCAAAATAGTAGTAATCAAACCGTCACCTCATTCCGCAAAAAATGAGACCCTAATTAAGACAATAGGTAAAAAAAAAAAACTATGGCTCTCAGACTATGGAGACAGTAAAACATATTTTTTTTGGGTTTCTAAAATGCTATTATTGTGTAAAACTTAAATAAATAAGAAAAAGTATACATATTAGGTATTGCCATGTCCGTAACGATCTGATCTATAAAAATTTAACATGAATTAACTCCTCAGGTGAACACTGTAAAAATAAATAAATAAAATCTTTGCTAAAACAACAAGTATTTTGGTCACCTTGATAAAAACAATCATATGTACCCAAACATAGTACCAATAAAAACATCAAATCTTCCTGCAAAAAACGAGCTGGAAAGACGATTGGAAAAGAATAAAATAAATATGGCGTTCAGAAAATGGAGACACAAAAACATATTTTTTTTCAAAAATGCGTTATTGTGTAAAACTGAAACAAACAAAGTAGACATATTTCATACCACTGCATCTGTAACAACCTGCTCTATAAAAATAGCACATGATCTACCCTGTCAGATGAATGTTATAAAAACAATGCCTCACAAAAAACGTAATATAGAGCAATTAAAAATCATATGTACCTCAAAATAGTACCAAGAAAACTGTCACCTTATCTCTTAGTTTGTAAAATGGTGTCAATTTTTGGAAGTGTGCATCCAAAAACCATATGGCGCTCCTTTCTTATGCGCCCTGCCATGTGCCCTTACACCAGTTTAGGGCATATTGGGGTGTTTCTGTAAACCACAGAATAAGGGTAATAAATACGGTGTTAACCCTCAATATGTTAAAAAAATAAATGGATTAAAATGGAAAATCTGCCAAAAAAGTGAAATTTAGAAATTAAAGGGTTAACAAAGTTTGTAAAATCAGTTTTGAGTAACTTGAGGGGTGTAGTTGAAGGGGGATGGGGGTTGTTTCCATTATGTAAGCCCTGCAAAGTGCCTTCAGACCTGAACCTGAACTGGTCCTTAACCTGTTGGGGACACATGGTCATGGTGTCCTGGTACTTAAGGACACATGACATACCAGTACGTCATGTGTACTACCGATCACTGCTGCTCAGCCGGCGGTGATCAGAACAAGGTCCCTGCTGAAATAATTCCGCAGGTACCTTGTTACAATGCCTAGGGGGGTCCTGTGACCCCTCCATATCGGCGATCGCTGCAAACCTGTGGTTTGCAGCGCTTTCGGCAGTCTCTGATCAGAGACTTAAAAAATGCCTAAACTTGTCAATCCACCCCACCCCCCTCCTGCAGCCCGCAATCATATTGTGGCGGCGGGGTTGCAGTGGGGGCTGCTGTGCCCT
This sequence comes from Bufotes viridis, assembly GCA_033119425.1. Lineage (NCBI taxonomy): Eukaryota > Metazoa > Chordata > Amphibia > Anura > Bufonidae > Bufotes > Bufotes viridis. Next base: position 388,111,354 of record CM065590.1, read on the forward strand.
TGCAGCCCACGATTCTTGATGGGATGGGGCCCCCCTCCCAAGCCAGCGGGGGATGGTTCTGGCAGCAGGGGATGGTCACCATGGCAACAGGATGCCTTCAAAGGCATCTTGCTTGCCATGGTGATGGTAAGTCTTATCTGACTTCTGCTAAAAGCAGAAGTCTGATTAGACTAAGGTAAAGTAAAAATTACAGTACAGTACACTATATAGTGTACTGTACTGTATTATACAGACATAAGACCCACTGGATCTTCAAGAACCAAGTGGGTCTGAGTAAAAAAAAATGTAAAAATGTAAAAAAAAACAAAAAAAAACACATCACGGAATAAAAATAAAAAATCTAAATACACTACACATATTAGGTATTGCCGCGTCCGTAAAAACCTGCTCTGTAAAAATATAACCTGACCTAACCCCTCAAGTAAATACCGTAAAAACAAAACAAAAAATGGTGTAACAAAAGCCATTTTTTGTCACCTTACATCACAAAAAGCGTAATACCAAGTGATGAAAAAGGCGCATGCCTCCCAAAATAGCACTAATTAAACCGACATCTCATCCCGAAAAAAAAGAGTTCCTACATAGGACAATCGCCCCAAAAAATTAAAAAAATTGTCTCTCTGGAGACACTAAAACATTATTTGTTTTTCTAAAATGCTGTTATTGTGTTAAAGTAAAATAACTTAAAAAAAAGTATACACATTTGGTATTGCCACATCCCTAAAAACCTGCTCTATGAAAATATCACATGATCTAACCTCTCAGGTAAATACCGTAAAAAAAATTAAATAAAAACAATGTAAAAAAAAACATTTTTGTCACCTCACATCTCAAAAACTGTATTAGCAAGCAATAGCAATCCAAAAGTTATATTCACAGAAAAATATTGCCAATCAAACCGTCAACTCATCCCGCAAAAATTGATACCCCACATAGGACAATCGCCCCCCAAAAATAAAAAAAATATATCTCTCAGACTATAGAGACATTAAAACATGATTTTTTTTGTTTCAAAAATGATATTATTGTGTAAAACTTAAATAAATTAATAAAAAGTATACATATTATGTATCGCCGCGTCCGTAAAAACTCTCTATAAAAATAATAAATGACCTAACCCCTCAGGTGAACACAGCAAAAAAAATAATATAAATACCGTGTCAAAAGCCATTTTTGTCACCTTTCATCACAAAGTGCAATAGCAAGCAACCAAAATGTCATATGCACCCCAAGATAGTGCCAATCAAGCTGTAATCTCATCTCGCAAAAAATGAGACATAAGACATTCACCCAAAAAAAATTAAATGGCTTTCAGAATGTGGAGACACTAAAAAATCTTTTTTTCAAAAATGCTTTGTTATGAAATAAAAAACTGATCTATAAAAATAGCACATGATCTAACCTGTCAGATCAACGATGTAAATAACAAAAAATAAAAACGGTCCCAAAACAGCTATTCTTTTGCAAATTTTCCATTTTAATCCATTTTTCCGGTAATAAAGCAAGGGTAAACAGCCAAACAAAACTCACTATTTATTGCCCTGATTCTGTAGTTTGCAGAAACATCCTATATGTGGACGTAAACTGTTGTATGGCCAAACGGCAGGGCATAGAAGGAAGGAAACGCCATATGGTATTTGGAAGGCAGATTTTGCTGGACTGGTTTTATTGACACTATGTCCCATTTGAAGCCCCCCGCCGATGCACCCCTAGAGTAGAAACTCCAAAAAAGTGACTCCATCTAAGAAACTACACCCCTCAAGGTATTCAAAACTAATTTTAAAAACTTTGTTAACATTTTAGGTGTTCCATAAGAGTTATTGGCAAATGGAGATGAAATTTCAGAATTTCTAATTTTTGTTACCTTGCCTCAAAAAAAGTGTAATATAGAGTGAACCATAAATTATATTTACCCTAAAATAATACAAACAAAACTGCCACCTTATCCCGTAGTTTCCAAAATGGGGTCACATTTTTGTAGTTTCTACTGTAGGGGTGCATCAGGGGGGCTTCAAATGGGACATGGTGTCTAAAAACCAGATTAGCAAAATCTGCCTTCCAAAAACCATATGACATTCCTTTCCTTCTGAGCCCTGACGTTTGGCCATACAGCAGTTTACGACCACGTATGGGGTGTTTCTGCAAACACCAGAATCAGGGAAATAAATGTTGAGTTTTGTTTGGCTGTTAACCACTGCTTTGTTATTGCAAAAAAATGGATTAAAATTGAAAATTTGCCAAAAAATCGAAAATCTGAAATTTGATCTCCTTTTGCCATTAACTCTTGTGGAACACCTAAAGGGTTAACGATGTTTGTAAAATAAGTTTTGAATACCTTGAGGGGTGTACTTTCTTAGATCGAGTCAGTTTTTTTTGGAGTTTCTACTCTAGAGGTACATCAGGGGTGCTTCAAATGGGTCATGGTGTCTAAAAATCAGTCTGGCTAAATCTGCCTTCCAAAAACCACATGGCGCTCCTTTCCCTCTACGCCCTACTATGTGCCTGTACAGTAGTCTACGACCACATATGGGGTGTTTCTATAGACTTCAGAATCAGGGCAATAAATATTGAGTTTTGTTTGGCTGCTAACCCTTGCTTGATTACTTGAAAAAATGGATTAAAATGGAAAATTTTCCCAATCGAAATTCTGAAATTTTATCTTCATTTGCTATTAACTCTTGTGGAATACCTAAAGGGTTAACAACATTTGTAAAATCAGCTTTGAATACCTTGAGGGGTATAGTTTCTAGGATGGGGTCATTTTTGGGTGGTTTCTATTATGTAATCCTTACAAAGTGACCTTAGACCAGAACTGTTCCCTAAAAAGTGGGTTTTTTAAAATTTTCAAGATTTGATTCTAAACTTCTAAGCCTTGTAACGTCCCCAAAATTAAAATGGCACTTCCAAAATGATCCATACATGAAGTAGACATATGGGGAATGTAAATTAATAACTTTTTTTTTGTCGGTATTACTATGTATTATAGTAGTAGATAAATTATAACTTGGAAATTTGCAAATGTTTCAAAATTTTTGGTAAATTTGGTATTTTTTGATAAATAAAAATTAATTTTTATTACGCCATTTTACCAGTGTCATCAAGTACAATATATGACTAAAAACAGTCTCAGAATGGCATGGATAAGTAAAAGCGTTTTAAAGTTATTCACACATAAAGTGACACTGGTCAGATTTGCAAAAAATGGCCTGGTCCTTAGGGTGAAAATGAGTCCTAAGGGGTTAAAAAGTGGGTTTTGGAAATTTTCTTAAACATTTTAAGAATTGATTCTAAAATTCTAAGCTTTCTAACGTCTTAAAAAATAAAATGACATTTATAAAATTATGCTGACAGAAAATAGACATATGGGGAATATTAAGTAATAAACATTTTATGAGGTATCACTTTTTGTTTCAAAAGCATAGAGATTCAAATTTAGAAAACAGTGAATTTTTTCCAATGTTCATTAACTTTGGGATTTTTTAAATAAATAAAGGTAAAACATATTGACATACATTTACCATTAACATGAAATGCAATGTGTCACGAGAAAACAATCTCTGAATGGCTTGGATAAATAAAAGCGTTCCAAAGTTATTACCACATAAAGTGACACATGTCAGATTTGCAAAATTAGGCCTGTCAGGAAGGGGTAAAATGGCCCTATCTGGAAGTGGTTAAAGAAAGTTAGCTGTTAAATAAGGATTGTCAGCTGTTGGAAGGGGCTGTGAGGCTTATGTCCATTGATCTTATTGCCTTTATGTATTTTAGTCTCTTTGTTATGGTTTGGCATTGAGCTACAATACCTCTCACACCTAGTTTACAATGTACAGTGCGGTGCTTGTCATGCGAAAAATAGAAATGTCACGAACATAAAATTTTCCGTTCGCGAACGGCAAACACGAACTTCCGCAAATGTTCGCGAATGGGCGAACCGGGCGAACCTCTATAGACTGCAATAGGCAGGCGAATTTTAAAACCCACAAGAACTCTTTCTGGACTAACACCTGTTGTGTCATGCCAGAGGGGGATCCATGCCCAAACTCCAATGGAAATTTACGTAGTTGACGCAGATTTCGGTTTTAATCCATAAAGGGCATAAATCACCTAACATTCCTAAATTGTTTGGAATAACGTGCTTTAAAACATCCAGTGTGTGTATACGATCAGGTATGATGTTGTATCGATCAGGTAGTGTAAGGGTTACGCCCGCTTCACAGTGACAGACCTAACTCTGACAGACCAAACTCCCCGTTTAACGCACCGCAAACAGCCGCAAACAGTCCATATGCACAACCGCAAACTCCCCATTTGTACAAGGTTGGATACCAAACTAGCCATGTCCCGTTCCTTGTCCTCATTGAAGGTTTCTTCCTCCACCCAGCCACGTACAACACTAAGGGTCCCCGAAAGGTGACAACAAGCCCCCTGGGACGCCTGCTGTGGTTGGTCTTCCACCTCCTCATAGCCACCTTCCTCCTCTGACTCCTCTTCTTCAGACTCCTCTCTCTGCGTTGCCGCAGGTCCAGCAATCGATGACAACAAGGCTGCCTCTGGTGGTGATGGTGACCACAACTCTTCCTCTTCATGCTTATCTACGGCCTGATCCAGCACTCTTCGCAGGGCATGCTCTGGAAAAAACGCATATGGGATGAGGTCGATGATGTTGCCTTGGGTTTGACTAACCAGGTTTGTCACCTCTGCAAAAGGACGCATGAGCCTACAGCCATTGTGCATGAGCGTTCAGTAACGCGGCCAAAATATACCCAGCTCCGCAGAGGCTGTCCTCTATTTTTTAAATTAAAAAAATCTGTTCCGGTGTATGGAATAGATTTTAGGAACCGGGAGATGGAAAAAGATGGTTGGTCGGTCCTCTTCCTTCCAATTTGGGGCACTGCACGTGCGCCGTGCAATGTACTGTGCTATCCTATATGAGTGGTGTGTTAAGTAGTACTATTCCTATCAGTTTAATTCCTGTTACGTCCCTATCAGGGGACGTGTATCGAATAGATTTTTGGAACCGGGAGATGGAAAAAGATAATTGGTCGGTCCTCTTACTCTAAATTTGGGGCACTGCGCGTGCGCCGCACAATGTACTGTGCCACCAATACAAATAGTGTTAACTACTATTCTTACCATTTTCATTTTTGTTAAGTCCCCTATCAGGGGACGTGTATTGAATTGAATCCTTGCATGGGGAGATAGAGAAAAAAACTTGCTCTGTCCGCTTCCTTCTAATTTTGGGCACTTGCAATGGAATTTGCCACCAATGCAACTAGTGTTAACTAAGTACTATTCCTATCAGTTTAATCTCTGTTTTGTCCCTTATAAGGGCCAGGGCCGGTATAGTGAATATATTTTTGGAACTGGGAGATGGAAAAAGACCCATGCTCGGTCCGCTTCGTTTGAATTTTAGGTCACTGCGCGTGCACCGTGCAATGTACTGTGCCACCCTATATGAGTGGTGGGCAGTGGGCACAGTACAGTCTGTGGGCCTGACACACACTGGCAGGCAACTGAAATTATATTAAAGGGTAAAAATTAAATGACTTTTTTAGCTGCAAGGTACTGTGCCACCTTATATGAGTGGTGTGCACACAGTACAGTCTGTGGGCCTGCGGCCTCTCCCACACGGGCAGGCAACTGCAATATATATATAGAAAAAATAAATAAAAGCAGACTGATGTGCCAGCCCTAAAAAGGGCTTTTTGGGGTGCTGTCAGGACACTGTCCTTACAGCAGATTGCCCCTTTCACACGAGCGAGTTTTCCGCGCGGCTGCAATGCGTGACGTGAACGCATAGCATCAGCACTGAATCCTGACCCATTCATTTCAATGGCTCTGTGTACATGAGCATTTTTTTCACGCATCACTTGGGCATTGCATGAAAATCGCAGCATGTTCTATATTCTGCGTTTTTCACGCAGCCCTAGCCCCATAGAAGTGAATGGGGCTGTGTGAAAAACGCATTGCATTCGCAAGCAAGTGTGGGTCCTTTGCGTTTTTCACTAATGGTTGCTAGGAGATGTTGTTTGTAAACCTTCCGTTTTTTATCACGCGCATGAAAAACGCATCAAAGCGCATTGTACCTGCGCAGAAAAAACTGAACAACTGAACGCAATCGCAGGCAAAACTGAAAGGCAACGTTCACTGAACGCATCCGGACCTAAGGCCCCATTCAGACATCTGCAATTTTTGTCCGCATCCATTCCGCAATTTGCGGAATGGATGCGGACCCATTCATTGTGAATGGGGCCAGACGTGATGTGGAGAGCACACTATGTGCTCTCCGCTTCCGCATTTGCAGAGCTGCGGCCCCGAACTTCCGGGTTTAGGCCCGGAAACATCCGGCTGCGGCTCCGCAACCTACGGACAAGAATAGGCATCTCTATGGGGATTGCCGGCATGGTGTGTTTGACACGCTCATGTGAAAGAGGCCGATGAGTCTTTGAGGACTGGCGTGGACACAGAACACTGGCCTAGCTAATGCTTTCCCTATTAATTCAGCAGCAGCACTCTCCCTGCTCTAACTAACACTGCAGCTTCAGAATGAATCTAAGATGGATGCTCTCTTTGCTTATTGATAGGAGGTGGGAGGGTCTGGGAGGGAGGGTATGCTGATTGGCTGGAATGTGTCTGCTGACTGTGAGCTACAGGGTCAAAGTTTTCTCAATGATGACATATAGGGGGCGAATCGAACATCGCATATGTTCGCCCACCATGGCGAACGCGAACATGCGATGTTCGCTGGCGAATAGTTCGGGATATCTCTAGCGAAGAAGAGCCCATAACTACTTATTGGCGGGTGCGGTGGAATCAGACTCCCACTGATCAGATTGATCTCTCATTTGAAGTACTGATTTATATATAGTCTATTCTTACCGTATTTGTTCTGTACATTTAGCATAAGCCTTGGGGTGTTCTGCTGGCACATATGCTAAATAATAGCCTAAGGGATGCCAAAAGATTGTCCTTTTGTTATTCAAAAGTAGGTACACATAAGTTAACTTTTTTTATATCATTGTTCAAAAACGTATACGGCATAGACAATGGATGATATATGCAACATTTTTTATTAAAAAAGACCAAAAAGTTGCACACACTTCAAATTGGTAATACCGAAAAGAACAGATCATCCCGAAAAAAAATTGCCCTCACACAGCCCTTTACACATAATTACAAAAAGTTATAGGGGTCAGAATATAGTTATAAAGTTTTTTTCTCCTCAAAGGTTTTAATTTTTCTTCAGTATTAAAATGCAAGAAAAATTATTTATTTATTATAAAAGTGTGGTATTGTTGTAACAATACTGACCAGGAGAATAAAGATAACAGGTCAATTTTACAGCATAGTGTGCCCCATTTGGAATTTTTTGCTGCTTCCTACTACATGGTATGTAACCATAAATGGTGCCATTAGAAAGTACAACTTGTCCCGCAAAAAAATAAGCCCTCATAAGGCTATGTGAATGGAAAAATAAAAGAGTTAGGACTATGAGAAGGTGGGGAGTGAAAAACAAAAAATGGAAAATACCCTGGATTAGATACCCTGGATAGAGGGTAAGATACAGTGTCACAAGATCTCATTCATATATGTGTCTATATATGGCTGTCCAGAGGATGTGTGGTAACTTGCAATATGCCAATAGTCCCAATTTTTTCCATGAGAAAACATAGTCCTTAACCAAGAGCAGGCAGGGATCGACATACAGTACAGTCGTGGCCAAAAGTTTTGAGAATGACACAAGTTTTCACAAAGTTTGCTGCTAAACTGCTTTTAGATCTTTGTTTCACTTGTTTCTGCGATTTCAAAGGCTTTTCTCGACAATTACATGACATTTATGCAAAGAGTCAGTATTTGCAGTGTTGGCCCTTCTTTTTCAGGACCTCTGCAATTCGACTGGGCATGCTCTCAATCAACTTCTGGGCCAATTCCTGACTGATAGCAATCCATTCTTTCATAATCACTTCTTGGAGTTTGTCAGAATTAGTGGGGGGGTTTTTTGTCCACCCACCTTTTGAGGATTGACCACAAGTTCTCAATGGGATTAAGATCTCAGGAGATTCCAGGCCATGGACCCAAAATGTCAACGTTTTGGTCCCTGAACCACTTAGTTATCACTTTTGCCTTATGGCATGGTGCTCCATCGTACTGGAAAAGGCATTGTTCTTCACCAAACGGTTGTTGGATTGTTGGAAGAAGTTGCTGTTGGAGGGTGTTTTGGTACCATTCTTTATTCATGGCTGTGTTTTTGGGCAAAATTGTGAGTAAGCCCACTCCCTTGGATGAGAAGCAACCCCACACATGAATGGTCTCAGGATGCTTTACTGTTGGCATGACACAGGACTGATAGTAGCGCTAACCTTTTCTTCTCCGGACAAGCCCTTTTCCTGATGCCCCAAACAATCGTAAAGAGGCTTCATCAGAAAATATGACTTTGCCACAGTCCTCAGCAGTCCATTCACCATACTTTCTGCAGAAGATCAATCTGTCCCTGATGTTTTTTTTGGAGAGAAGTGGCTTCTTTGCTGCCCTTCTTGACACCAGGCCATCTTCCAAAAGTCTTCGCCTCACTGTGCGTGCAGATGCGCTCACACCTGCCTGCTGCCATTCCTGAGCAAGCTCTGCACTAGTGGCACTCCGATCCCGCAGCTAAATCCTCTTTAGGAGACGATCCTGGCGCTTGCTGGACTTTCTTGGACGCCCAGAAGTCTTCTTAACAAGAATTTAACCTCTTTCCTTGAAGTTCTTGATGATCCTATAAATTGTTGATTGAGGTGCAATCTTAGTAGCCACAATATCCTTGCCCGTGAAGCCATTTTTATGCAATGCAATAATGGTTGCACGCGTTTCTTTGAAGGTCACCATGGTTAACAATGTAAGAACAATGATTTCAAGCATCACCCTCCTTTTAACATGTCAAGTCTGCCATTTTAACCCAATCAGCCTGACATAATGATCTCCAGCCTTGTGCTCGTCAACATTCTCACCTGAGTTAACAAGACGATTACTGAAATGATCTCAGCAGGTCCTTTAATGACAGCAATGAAATGCAGTGGAAAGTTTTTTTTGGGATTAAGTTAATTTTCATGGCAAAGAAGGACTATGCAATTCATCTGATCACTCTTCATAACATTCTGTAGTATATGCAAATTGCTATTATAAAAACTTAAGCAGCAACTTTTCCAATTTCCAATATTTATGTAATTCTCAAAACTTTTGGCCACAACTGTATATGGACAAAAATATAGGGCTGCTGTATATCTCTTTATCATTGCATTCGGGTTTTTTAGTTCTTTTGCCCCAGGTACTTTATATAACATCAAGCAGTCAAGCACCTTTACAATCATTTGTGAAAGAATAGGTGAAAGAGCTCACTGAATTCTAGTGTGGTACCTTTCTAGTCTGGTAATAATACTCGCCATATCATATAAAGTTGCAGAGTAAGGTCGCTGAATGCTAAAGCACATATTGCATGAAAATTTCCAGGGCTTTGCTGACTCAATAACTGCAGATTTCACAATTCCTTTTGCATTAACATCAACATAACAATATGGCATGGGAAGCTTCATGGTATGGGTTTCCATTGAAGAGCTGCTCTATGCAAGTTTTATGCCACCAAGCACAATTCTAAGCATCAGATGAAGTAGGCTAAATCACACTGCCACTGGACTCTGGAGCAGTAGGAATGTTTTCTGTGGAGTGATAAGTCACACTTCTTTATATGGCAGTCAAATGACAAGTCTGGGTTTGGCAAATGCCAGGAGAATGATGTCTGTCTGACTGTATTGTGCCAACTGTAACATTTGGTAGTGAAAGGATAATGTTATGGGATTGTTTTTCAGGGTTTGATCTAGGCCCCTTAGTTCCAGTGAAGGGAAATCTGTCTATGCTTAAAGGGAGTTTGTCACCAACCTGATCAGTTTGAAAACAATTTCATTGTTCAATAGGACACAAATATATGATATAAATTTTACCTGTTTTTAGTTTTTCAGATCCTACAAATTGCCGAAAAGTAGTTTATGATATGCTAATGAGTTTTCATAAGTGCCCAGGGGCGGAGTGTTTGCATCAAGTGCCAGGTTCCCCCTGCTTTGCTTCTACCTAACTCCCCCCCTCAGTGTTCTCCCACCAGCCCTGTGTCTGTGTGGTATAATTTTTCCCTGTAGCCCAAATTCCTGTTACTGGTGTGAAATCATCCTGACAGAAATGGCTCAGCATAAGCAGAACTGTCTCATTAGCATATCATAAATACAACTTTTTGGGCAATTTGTAGGATCTGAAAAACTAAATACAGGCAACATCTGTGTCATGTCTTTGTGTCCCACTTAACTATGTGATTGTTTTTAAACCAGTCAGGTTGGTGACCAACTCCCTTTAAGTATACAAAGACATTTTGGATAATTGTTTGCTTCCAACTATATGGGAACTGTTTTGTGGAAATACTTTTTCTGTTCTAGCATTATTTAGCCCCAGTGCTTTAAGCAAGGTCAATAAAGGTATGATATCTGTATAAGAAAGCAGAGCAACCTAGTAGACCAATAATTCAGTATCAGCTTTCATGATGGTTCTGATGTTCTTTATGATTTCTTATATAAAACTTTTATTTATAATGTCCAACAGGAAAATGTCATCAATTGTAAAAAAACATATTTCAGTAAAAGCTAAAATATTTATTTAATAAAATACAAGTGCTTTTCTACCTATGAATAATTTGAAATATATATAAAGTGTATTTAGTGTTTAGAATTATGCAGTTCCTACATTTGTCCTCATGATGTCAGTGTTGGATAAGATGGTAGACAATATGAATATTCTGTGTGTAGAGCTGGTGAACTTACAATAACCAGATACTGGAGTTCTTCAAGAAGGATACCCTTCCTCTTTGAATTCATATAATTTTCCTCCTATGATTCAGGATCATACCTTGCTGTTTTCTTTGGATTTTAAGGACTTTTCTTCTATAGACACCATGGCAGGGCAAGTAATATTTATGTGCTTTACATTGTGTTCTGTGGCTGTTTCTAATCAACTTCACTATTCAATTCTAGAAGAGATGAAGATAAATGCTGTAGTTGGGAATTTAGTAATAGATTTGGGATTGAATACTAATGAATTAGAAATAAGAAAATTAAGGATTGTTTCCCATGCCAGCAGGAATTATTTCAATGTGAGCTTAGAAAATGGCAACTTATATGTCAGTGACAGGATAGATAGGGAAGAACTTTGTGGATCAGAGCATATCTGCTTTATGGACCTTGAGATTCTGGCTGAAAATCCTGTGAATGTTTATCCTGTCAAGGTGGAAATCCAGGATATAAATGACAATTCACCAACATTTTTTAAGAGTACATTTGAGCTAGGAATAAGTGAGTCTGCTTCGCCGGGTGCACGTTTTATTCTGGGAAATGCACTTGATCCAGATATCGGGACTAATTCCATGCAGAGTTACACTTTGAGCCAGAATCCACATTTTGCTTTGAAAGAAAAGATTGACAGTGAAGGAAAAAAACATCCAGAGCTGATCTTAGAACAAAATCTAGATCGAGAAAAGCAACAAAAATATACATTAATTCTGACTGCAACTGATGGAGGGAAACCTCTGAAAACTGGAACTGCTGTTATTACAATTGAAGTACAAGATGCCAATGACAATTATCCAGTATTTAGTCAGGATACCTATAGAATACATTTAAATGAAAATTCACCAGTAGATTCCTTTGTTCTTCAGCTTAATGCTACTGACAAAGATGAAGGATCCAATGCCAAAGTAAGATATTTATTTAGTCATATGTCTGAAAAAGCTTATAATGTATTTAGCTTGGACTGTGAAACTGGTATTATTAAAACAAAAGAGGAACTAGATTATGAAACAACAAGAAGTTATGAGATGACTGTGGAAGCAGCAGATGGTGGAGGCCTTGCGGCCAAATGCACTATATTAATTCTGATAGAGGATGTCAATGATAATGCACCTGAAGTAATGCTCGCTTCACTGAAGACACCTATTCCAGAGGATTCTGCACCTGGGACACTTGTTGCATTAATTCATATTAAAGATTTAGACTCTGGTAAAAATGGTGACATTACGTGCCTAATATCAGAAACCAGTACATTTATATTGATTCCATCTTCTAACAATTACTACAAACTCGTGACTGCAAGTTACCTGGATAGGGAGAAAAATTCTAATTATAATATCACCATTAAAGCTGAGGATGGAGGCATCCCACCAATGGTTACTAAGAAGGAAATTTGTATTAATGTTTTTGATATAAATGACAATTGTCCACTTTTCGATAAACCGATCTATATTGCTTATATTCCAGAGCATATTCCAGCTGGAACTTCATTGCACACTGTCCACGCCTCAGACCCAGATGATAACGAGAATGCTCAGATAATTTACTCTATAATAGGCTCAACTGTTGACAATATTCCAGTCATATCATATATTTCCATTAATTCAATAAGTGGAGTGATCTATGCCCAGAGATCATTTGACTATGAACAGTTGCAGGAATTTCAGTTCCAGGTGATGGCTAAAGACAGTGGATCTCCTCCTCTAAGCAGTAATGTCACAGTGAGGATATGTATCATTGATAAGAATGATAATGCTCCTAAGATTCTCTACCCATCACCAGACACTGAGGAATCAGCATTATTTGAGTTTATTCCTCACTCTGCTGAGAAAGGTTATCTAGTCACCAAAGTGATTGCAGTGGACGCTGACTCTGGACACAATGCCTGGCTCTCCTATTACTTACTACAAGTTCAAGAACCATCTTTATTCATCATTGGCCAATATACTGGAGAAATCAGGATTGGAAGAGATCTTCCAGACATGGAATCTTTGAGGCAAAAGATTGTGGTTCTGGTAAAAGATAATGGGGTTCCATCTTTGTCATCTACAGTCACAATAAATATGGTTATAGCAGAAACCTTTCAGAAGGTTTTACCAGAGATCAAGCGCCATCCAAGTAAATCTGAAATTTCTTCTAATGCAACCTTTTACCTTGTAATTGCCATAGCTGTGATTTCCTTATTGTTCATTATAACAGTATTGATAACAGCCATTTCTAAGTGCCAGAAGTCAAGTGTACCACCATCTTTTGGAACATATAGTAGAAATATGTACCCTCAGTTCACCCTGGGATGTCCTTCTGAGATCAGTGATACAAGTTTACCTTTCCCATTCTCATATGATGTGTGTGTGACTCTAGATTCAAAGCAAAATGAAATAGCTTATCTGAAACCAGTGGAAAATGTCCCCACAGAGAATCTCATAGACACTGATGATTCTGCTATTGTTCGTGATAATGTGTCCACTGAACAAGTTGCACAGGTAAGACATAGTTTCTCACTTTATTCTTAGAACAATAAAAAATATCATGTTCTGCATCATTTTTTTAGTGGAAGAATTAAGATTTTTATTTATAAAAGTGCTGGCCTATTTGGTGGCAGGGATTGTGGAAGCACACATAGGCTTGTGCTTTTTCCTATAGTGTGCAAACTTGAGCACCACTGATGGATTACAGGGTGGTCATAACCATCGAAATGAGCAATGTATAAAGTGATGGAAAAATGAATCCAGCCAGCAAAGGAAGCAATATGGATATTCACAATGTATTAGTAAGTGGCTTGTATTCACTTCCTCTACATAATAAATGCCATTTGCTAAAGTGAGACAACTCCTGTATACTATGATATGCACTCATTTGGCATATCCCTATCTTATATCTACAATCTAGTTACCATTTTACCCTGTGGTGTGCTATGTGGTTGTTTTTAATATTTAGTTGATCTGCCTCCTTCAATATAATAGAGTTGTTAGCAATTATTTTACTTATACACATAATCTACAAAACTTCATTGTGTAGGCATTGCGTAAAATATAGTAGGGGGCATTCATCTTTCAAACTATGTCTCTTCTATGGAGGCACATTGTTGTAAGCTTTCACGCATATCTTAATTTGCCCAAAGTCTTTTGACTTTAACCCATCAACATCTTGTTGACACTTTTCAAAGAAGTCTTCGTTTTCGAGCAACTGTTGTGATTAGACCTGTTTCCTGGAGCATATACTATGTGTGCTTTTAGCTGCCGTGATTATGCTACAGGCTTCTTACTGACATCCTCTGCGGCCAAAAAGGATGACGATAATTGAATTCAATAAGTTGGGTCTCTCTGAAGAGAGGGTATTGAAGCTGCAATTTTAATTTTGGCCAGCAGCAGCATAAGCAATGAGCAATTCTAGTACCGATATGGATATATTATAAATATAATGGTACAAAATTAAAAAAAAGAGTCTTGTAGCCTCAAACACAAGCTACAAAACCATAAAAAGTATAAAAAAGTAAAAAGAATATATAAAAAATTAAAAAAATCTAAAAATTAAAATCACCCCCTTGTCATAGATTAAAAAAATAAATATATAAATAACAAAACATATAAACATCATAATCATCACCGCATCTGAAAATGCCCATACTATTAAAATATAAAAATATTTTTCCAATATGGAAAATGGCATAACGGAAAAGGTCAAAATGTCATATTTTCCCTTTTTTATCACTTCTCTTACCCAAAAAATGTAATAACATGTGATCAAAAAGTCATACACACTCCAAAATGGTATCAATAGAAACTAAAGATTATTCCGCAAAATATGAGCCCCCAAACAGCTCAGTGAATACAAGCATAACATAGTTATGGGGGTCAGAATATGGTGATATAGATTTTTTTTTCTTTTTAGTTTTCATTTATCTTTCACTATTTATACATGTATATATGTGGTATCATTATAATTGTACTGACCCAGAGAATGAAGAGCATGGGTCAGTTTTGCCACAAAGGGTGGAGGAAATGTATGCCATATTAAATGGTGGCATTAGAAAGTACAACTTGTCCCACAAAAAATAAGCCCTGATACAGCTATGTGAACAGAAAAATAAAAAGGTTATGGAAACCACAAAAATGAAAAAAAAAAAAGTAGGTTAAACCTGGGTATCCTAAGGGTTAAACTAGATGGATCAAATATTATTTTTCTGCCATTATACTTATATGTTTGAACTCTCTTCAAAATGATATCCAGTTGTGAGGATTCAGTGCTCAGATTGAAAACTGCAATATTTCAGGATTTTTTTAAACTTATATAGTGAAATAAACATAGATTTACAAAAAAAAATACTTCATTTAAGCAAACGGTGATTTTCTTATGATAGGTTTGAAGCATACCAGAAATCTACCAAAGTTAAAATATTTGTTTCAAACTACATATAGCATTCATCGTCTATGCTTATTTTATGTTGAAAGCAGTTTATTTCAATGAATAATGGTGGAATTTAAAAAATTTAATTTATCTATGATTATTACTATTTTATTATTATACAATTACAGTCTTGCTCTCTCTTGCTGGTTCAAAAATATAAAAGAAGTTAACTAGTTAAGCCATGGAAATTATTCCTTTGTAGAACATTTTATTCATATTACTAAAGTATATTCCAGTTTTCTTTCTATTGTATGACTCAGGATATATCCTAAATAGTGATGAGCGGCATAGGCAATATTCGAATTTGCGATATTTTGTGAATTTTTGGCTGAATATTCGCCATAAATTCGCAAATTTGAAAATTCGTGATCTCCAGTCATTTTTTACTTGATTGAAAAATTGGCAATGAAATATATTCGCGATAAAAATTTGCGATTAGAATATTTGCGATCAACACTATGGGGTAGGCAACTTTCCTATTGGTTGCTACAGATGTTGCTAAGTGATGATATTCTCGATAACTTCATGATAAATTTGCGATAAATTTGCGATTAAAATATTCACAATCAACACTATTCGTGAATACGAATATATAGCACTTTATTCTAAATATTCGTGAATTCTCGAAGTGGCGATATTCGTGATTAAAATTCACAATTCGAATATTCGCGCTCAACACTAATCCTAAACATTAAAAATAAAGATAATTCAAAGATTGAATCAATTATATCTCTAGAGTTGAAACAGTTGAGTTGGAATGTAGTTTGAATTCTGAAGAAAAATTATGGTATGCTTTCAAATTAAAAAGAATGACATTATTATACAAAGAGAACATTTTTGACATTGACATTGAGTAAAAAAAATTAAAATGAAAATAAAAACTGTTTATTGAGCTAAAACTTTTTTTTATAAATTCAAATACATCATAAAGACAAAAAACTGTAGAACAATATACCCCTATTTTTTACTCAACAAACCCACCCATTCCCCATAGAGAGAGAAGGAGAGACCCACAAAAAAACTAAACTTTTCAATTAATCCTATTTTTCACTAAACTTATATTTTGTTAAGCCAGTGGTTCCACAGTTTACTAAAATGGTCATTTATCCCCCGATTATCATATATTGTCCTTTCTATTTTTCTCATATTATTCATAATTTTCTCCCATTCATTCACAGAAGGCTGATCTTTTTCCATCCATTTTCTCAAAATAAGCAATCATGCCTGAAACAAAGGCTTACAGCGTACTTGTTTCACAATATTCTGCAAACCCAAATGTATTGTATCCCCCAGTATACAGGCCACAGGGTCACCATATATTTTTACTATGTTTTATTAATAACAGCTGCTATTTCAGACCAATATCTAAACAACTTGGAACATCTCCATAGTAACTAAACCAAACCTACCTGTTCTTCACCGCTTCATCTGTCTCTCTTATACCCATTTTTTTTATAGAGAAGGTGGATAAGATAAGATGCCTTTATTGTTACTGTACAATACAATGAAATACAATGTACAATACAATGAAATGTTGTTTGGAGCAATCCTAGATGCCATGGACACAGGAATAAAGAAATGACATTTAAACTAAAGCATTGCACTAGAAAGCATTACTATTCAAAGTTCACAGCATATATATAGCAAGAGCAAAGTAGTGCTTATGAACATATATATATATATGCAACCTATGAAAAAGAAAGAACTGAGAAACCCTGTGTGAGGCCCTTAATGACACCAAAGGCCTATTACTTAATACATCTTTCCACTTAACATCTGACAAACCATCAACCTCTTTTTTCCATTTTTCTTTAGCTACTATTTAAATTTTTGTTTGTATTTCCCTCATTAATATTTTATATCTCCTTGAAATATTACCTTTAACCATTCTATTTCCAAGGAAGTGATTAATGTTATCAGAAAGGGATTTTTTATATTTCTCTAGATCAACAGATGAATTATTTGCATCCCTAATTTGTAAATACTTAAAAAAAATTTTTGGGGGGAGCCCAAACTCCTTTATCAAAGTCTTTCAATATATCCCCCTCAAAAATGTGACTCAGCAAAAATATTCCTCTATTTTCGTAATTTACATACTGCTTAATTTTCTGAATTCCATTCAAACTAATATTATTCCATATTGGAGTATAATATAATGAATCTTTTATACCCATTATTTTTTAAATTTCTCACCAAACATAATCCATTAAATTAAATATTTTATTTCCCCAAAATACCCGATTCTAGAACCTCCACCAATTTACCCTGTTTAGCCTTATCCCCATTTCCATTAAATTCCATCTCAATATTGGGCTTACTACCCCTTCCTTCATATTCCCAAATTGTGCAACCAAAAAATATAAGTATAAGTTTGGAAGTGACAAACCCCCCTCTTTAACATGTATGTGAAGTATTTCCTTTTCATCCTAGGTATACCACGCTTCCAAATAATGTCCTTAATCTCCTTATCAATCAACCTAAATGCATTTTTCGACAACTGCACTGGAGCATTTTGTAATACATATAAGAGAATAGCAACCGGCACACTTACATCTCATATAAAGTGGAGATTAAACTCAATGTGTTCCAATGTATTTAAATATATATAAAAAATTTTAAAAACAAAGATTAAAATTGAAATCCGTACTGGTAATCCTGAATTAATATACCTAGGAGGATAACAAGTTCATAGTTTAGTCCATCACTCTAATTTACAACCTGTATCAGCATCCATTAAAGCAGCAGGAATTGCGACGGCGATGGCTTTGACAGAAACAAACATAGTATAAGAAGATTCCGTTATATGGTTCCACTTATATAGTGAATCATTCAGTTATTCAATAAGTTGCAGGTGTCCTTTGAATGGATTCAGTATATCATAATGTCCATATCATCAATTGCTGGCAATGGTTAATAAAGAGGTTACCAATCACAGCCTGGATATAACAATGTATATGTTCTGTATGAAGGTGGAGTTTAATGTGGCGTCCCACATTTGTTACCTTTCACTTCCACCGCTGTCTGTCCTCTAAGGTAGTGTGTCGGCACTGTCAGAGCCGAAGGTTCCCGGCGCGCGTGCTGTATAAGAGGAAGGGGAGAGGATACTCCCCGAAACGCGTATGGGACCCCAGGCTGTCATCTTTTAATATAGAACTAAGTCAAGGATACCAATACTGGCCGGCCAGAAAAAAGACGCTCTGAACTACGTTAAAGCGCCGCAGTGCGATTATACTAGTCATCCCGGACGCGCCCGCTGTACTCAGAGGAAGAAGCAAGTGACGTCACCACCATGTGGGACGCCGAAGTGATCGTATACAGCACGCGCGGGGAACCTTCGGCTCTGACAGTGCCGACACACTACCTTAGAGGACAGACAGCGGTGGAAGTGAAAGGTAACAAATGTGGGACGCCACATTAAACTCCACCTTCATACAGAACCTATACATTGTTATATCCAGGCTGTGATTGGTAACCTCTTTATTAACCATTGCCAGCAATTGATGATATGAACATTATGATATACTGAATCCATTCAAAGGACACCTGCAAATTATTGAATAACTGAATGATTCACTATATAAGTGGAACCATATAACGGAATCTTCTTATACTATGTTTGTTTCTGTCAAAGCCATCGCCGTCGCAATTCCTGCTGCTTTAATGGATGCTGATACAGGTTGTAAATTAGAGTGATGGACTAAACTATGAACTTGTTATCCTCCTAGGTATATTAATTCAGGATTACCAGTACGGATTTCAATTTTAATCTTTGTTTTAAAATTTTTATATATATTTAAATACATTGGAACACATTGAGTTTAATCTCCACTTTATATGAGATGTAAGTGTGCCGGTTGCTATTCTCTTATATGATATTTTCAGTTTCCTGGTTTGGGCGAACCTATTAACAACAGAGCACCTTATTTCCAATCTTGCATCGGGTGTGCCACTTTCCAAAAATTTTTCTTTGAATACATTTTGTAATACAAACAGGACCTTAGGAAGAAATACCATCTTTACCAGATTAATTTGACCCATCATTGATATCGGTAATCTTTTCCAAATATGGATATTCTTTCTCAGTTTCCTTAAAAGAGGGGCCAAATTTTATTTTACATACTCCTCCAATTTCTTTTAAATGTTTATTTCTAAATATTTAAAACTTCCACCTCTATTCACGTGTGTACATCTAAACTTGTATTCAAACCATCCTCATCTAATAAAATCAAATTTTCAATCCTGAAAAATATCCAAACTTATTTATTATATTCACTACTTTACTAACTTCCACCTCAGTTTTCCCCAAAAACAACAAAATATCATCAGCATACAGAGTAATTTTTCATTAATACTTCCGTATTAAAAACCTTCAATCTTAACATTTTCACGAGTGATTATAGCCAACGGCTTTATTGCAATTGCAAAGAGTAGTGGGGATAGGGGACATCCCTGCCTAGTGCCTCTCAAAAGGGCAAAGGGGAGGGACATTTCCCCATTCACCGATACCCTAGCTCTAGGATTTGAATATATCAACTTAATCCAATTTATAAATCTATCCCCAAAACCAAAACATTTAAGAACCTCCCATAAATAATCCCATTCTATACAACCAAATGCTTTAATTGCATCCAATGACAATATACTTTTCCTACGATCCTTTTTTCTATTTCCCTCTATATTAGTTAACACCATCCTGATATTAGAATTTATCAATTTCTCAGGGTTAAATCCCGTTTTATCTTCACTTATTACAGTTTTTATTATTTTTGATAATCTATCTGCTAAATTTTAGCTAATATTTTTATATCCATGTTCTACAATGATATACAGTAGGTCTATACGATTCTGGTTTTAATAGGTCCTTTCCAGCCTTGGGGATTAAAAAAATAATAGCTTCTTCAATAGAATCAGGCAACTTTTTTGTCCTCATAGCATCACACAGGGTTTCCCTTATATCTCAAATGGTAGTCCGTCTTCCCCTGGCACTTTCCTATCCCTGACGAATCTCAAAGTCCTTACTAGCTCTTCCAACTGTATTTCTTTCTCCAATTCTTCTTTTTGAATTACTGCCAGGTTCTTAAAAAACACTCTATTCAAATATTGATTTAATTCCTCCTTCTCATAGAGTATTTTTGATTTATATAGATCTTGATAATAAGCCCCCAAAACCTAACTTATCTGATCCAGGGTTTTTATAGTCTAACCCTTATTATTTCTTATTGCTCCTATCCATGATTTTCTCTGTTGGTTTCTAACTATATTAGCTAAGGTCTTACCCACTTTCTCACCATCTAAGAAGAACTTAGTCCCCTGGAAAAACAATGTAGTTTGAGATTTTTCAATGTATATCTCTTTGACTCTTCTGGTTCCTCCTCCCATTTTTTTTAGCTTTTCTAATGAAGGATCCCAAGCGCAACTCACTTTTGCTTCTTTTAATTTCTGTTCTGCTATGTTAGTTTTTTTTTGTGTTTTTTTTTCAATAATTCAAGACTTTCAGTTCTTCCTAAATGTCTTATCTTTTAACAGAGTTAACCAATGGGGATTGAACTTAAATAATAAAGGGCTTTGCTTGGCCATAAGATCGACCTCTATAACAATAGAGCAATGGTCTAATAGGGCCATAGGACCATATTTTAATTTTATCATATATTTTTTGCAACAATTTTCTATTTCCCAGGATCATATCTATCCTTGACCAAGTTTAATTTGTTTTTGAATAACAAGAGTAAACTCTTTCTTCCAAATTTGATTAGCGCCAAAAATCCACCCAGTTAAACTCAGCTATTAGATGAGCCAGATTGGTATTATGCAATAACATTTTACTATTGTATAATCTATCTTTAATTGGATTCATCATCGCATTATAATCTCCTACCACAACCAATATACAATCTTACCTATCAAGCATATAATTCTGCAAATTGTAAAGCACATCAGGTTTATATGAAGGCGGAATATAAATATTAGCTATCACCATCTGGACATCATTTATACTACACTGTAAGAAGAGATACCTGCCGCAGTCATCTGCTTTATATGCCACAAATTCATAATAAATTTTATTATGTACTAAAATGGATACTCCTCTGGAATAGGATGTATATACAGAATAATAGCAACCTTCTATCCATTTTTTTTCCCAACCACCTCACAGAATCACTATTCAAATGTGTTTCCTACAGGCAGATGATGGCTAGCAAGTATCCCCTAATCCAGTCAAAGATAGCCAACCTTTTTAATCTTTCTCTTAATCCCTGTACATTAAGTGAAATTACTCTCAACATTCACAAAAGAGAAGAAAAAACAAAAGAAAAGAAAACTAAACAAAAAAAAAGAAAACCCCTGTCTTTCCTCTCTCTCTTCCTTGGGGAAACAACTCCACCTATCCACCACACTCACTCCACCATCCCTCCAAACCCCACCCCACCCCGCCATCCCTCCCAACCCCATCCCCAATTGCTTCCGATTCCAAAGAAAATGAGAGTATCTCATCTTTGCATAAACCCCCCTCCTTAGACACTAAATGCAGAAACAACCCATAGCAATCTAAGCGATGTCATCTGGCATGTTGGAGAGGTGTTCTGTTCACAGATGAGTCCCTGTTTTCACGTTTCAGGGCAGATCACAGACAGGATGCTGGATGTGGAGGTCCTGGGCTGGTGTGGTTACACATGGTCTGCAGTTGTGAGGCCGGTTGGATATACTGCCAAATTCTCTTACACGCCTTTGGAGACGGCTTATGATAGAGAAATGAACATTCATTGCACGGGAAACAGCTATGGTAGACATTCCTGCAGTCAGCATGCCAACTCCCCCAAACGTTGTGACATCTGTGGCATTGTGCTGTGTGATCAAACTGCACATTTCAGAATGGCCTCTTATTGTGGGCAGTTTAAGGCACACCTGTGCAATATTCATGCTGTCTAATCAGCACCTTGATATGCCACACCTATGAGGTGAGATAAATTATCTTGGCAAATGAGAAGTGCTCAATAACACAGATTTAGACAGATTTGTGAACAATACTTGAGAGTAATGGGTCGTTTTTGTATGTAGAAAATGTTTCAGATCTTTGAGTTCAGCTCATGCAAAATGGGAGCAAAACCAAAAGTGTGGTGTTTATATTTTTGTTCAGTGTATTTTGGATAATATATTTGTCTACACCATGACATGTTTTAAGTTTTTCTCTAGTATGTATTCATGTGACAAATTTTTAATATTTCATTCCATTTAACATTTCAAGATTTGCATTATAAATGGCAGCAATAGAAATAAAGACTCAGTTTTATGTTGATTTGACTACTAACCCAAAGCAACACATAGATTTACACTTATACACTTGATTTTAAATTATTTTTTAAAAATAAACTCATGATCACAAATATTTTCAGATAGACTGCTAAATTTAAACTTATAAACTTATACATTATTGACTAAAAATATTTAGCAGATATAGTAATGCTTCTTGCAAAGTTTATTTGTAGTTCCTAAATGAATCCTCATGATGGTGCTGTTGCCTAACTCTTCAGAAAAACTATCTGAACAGCATGTGGAGCTAGAGATCATTTTTAATGCACAGACATTGCAGATCTGAACAAGAACAGATTTATTCCTTTCCTTATATAGTGTTTTGGATAATAGATTTAGTTTAGCGTTTTATTTGTATTATTTGAAAAAAGCTGCAAGGATCTGACTTTTTACTACACACAGGACATGGCATGGCAAGTACTATGTTTCTACTTTTCTTTCTTTTCTATGGCTGCTTCTAATCATTTCCACTACTCAATTCTAGAGGAGCTGAAGCTGAATTCTGTTGTTGGGAATGTTGCAGAAGATTTAAGATTGAACAGCAGCAACCTCAAAATTAGAAAATTAAGGATTGTTTCTCATCACAACAGAAATTATTTCAATATCAGCATAGAAAATGGCAATTTATATGTCAGTGACAGTATAGACAGGGAGGAGATCTGTGGGTCTGAGCAGAAATGCATTCTGGATCTTGAAATTTTGGCTGAAAATCCAGTAAATGTTTTCCCTTTAAAAATTGAGATCCAGGATATTAATGATAACCCACCAAATTTTTCTAAGGATATATTTACTGTGAGAATAAGTGAATCTGCATTGCCTGGGGCACGATTCGTTTTGGGGAACGCACGAGATCCAGATTTAGGATCCAATTCTCTGCAGAGTTACAATCTTACTCCCAATCCACATTTTTCATTGGTAGAAAAATCACAAAGAGAATATCCAGAACTCTCCTTAGTTCAGTCAGTAGATCGTGAAATTCAGCAAACATATGAATTGACATTGACTGCCTTTGATGGAGGAAAACCCTTAAGATCTGGAACTGCAGTAGTCAGAATTCTGGTTCAGGATGCTAATGACAATTATCCTGTGTTTAGTCTAAATCATTATAAGGTGAGTTTAGATGAAAACCTACCAATTGGTTATATAGCGTTGCATTTGAATGCAACTGATAAAGATGAAGGATCCAATGCAGAAATCATTTATTCATTTAGTCATATTCCTGAAAATGCCCAGCAAGTTTTTACCATGGACTCTAAAACTGGGGTCATCCAGACAAAAGGAGAACTAGACTATGAAACAACACAGACTTATGAGATGACAGTAGAAGCTGCTGATGGTGGAGGCCTAGTTGCGCAAAGTTCTGTCTTAATACAAATTATGGATGTTAATGACAATGCCCCTGAGATAACAATTGCATCACTATCTAAACCAATACCAGAGGATTCTACACCTGGGACCCTTGTGGCTTTGATAAATGTAAAGGATTTGGATTCTGGAAAATATGGAGATGTCAACTGCCAAATAACAGATATAAAGGCACTTAAATTAGTTCCATCATCCAATAATTATTACAAGCTTGTAACTGCAGGTCCACTTGACAGAGAAACAAGCCCAGCATATAACATAACAATTATAGCAGAAGATGAAGGATCTCCTCCAATGTTAACTAAGAAAACAATTCATATTACCATCTCAGATGTGAATGACAATGCCCCAGTTTTTGAAAAACCCCATTATATTACCTATATTGCCGAACATACTCCAGCAGGTATCTCAATACATGATGTCCACGCATCTGACCTGGATGAAAATGAAAATGCTATGGTCACTTATTCTATCATTAACAGAAATATCGATGACATTCCAATCTCATCATATGTTTCCATAAACTCAATGACTGGAGTTCTCTATGCCCAGAGATCTTTTGACTTTGAGCAGTTGCGGGAATTTCAGTTCCAGGTAATGGCTAAAGACCATGGATCTCCACCTCTAAGTAATAATGCCACAGTGAAGATATGTATCATTGATAAGAATGATAATGCTCCTAAGATTCTCTTCCCATCACCAGACACTGAGGGGTCAGCATTATTTGAGTTTATTCCTCACTCTGCTGAGAAAGGTTATCTAGTCACCAAAGTGATTGCAGTGGATGCCGACTCTGGACACAATGCCTGGCTCTCCTATCACTTACTACAAGTTCCTGAACCTTCTTTATTCACCATTGGCCAGTATACAGGTGAAATCAAAATTGGAAGAGATCTTCCAGATACAGAATCTTTGAGACAAAAACTGGTAGTTCTGGTGAAGGATAATGGAGTTCCATCTCTGTCATCAACAGTTACTTTGAACTTGGTTATGGCTAAGAATTTTCAACAAGTTGTGCCAGAGATAATACGCCAACCCAATAACTCATCAACCTCTTCTAATGCAACATTCTACCTTGTAATAGCTATAGCACTTATCTCACTTTTGTTCATTATGACAGTGCTGATCATAGTCATTGCTAAATGCAGACAGACTCATAGTCCAACAACATTTGAAGCTTTTAATAGAAATGTGTATCCTCAGTTCACCCTAGGATACCCTTCTGAGATCAGTGATACAAGTTTACCTTACCCATTCTCATATGATGTGTGTGTGACTCTGGACTCAAAGCAGAATGAAATTGCTTATCTGAAGCCAGTGCAGAATGTCCCTACAGAGAACCTTATAGACACTGAAGATGTAACTCCTACAATTGATTCTGGCAACTCATCTACATGCAATATTGTCCAGGTATGAAGCAATTAATTCAAAATTATATAACTTCACTTCTAGTATCTAAACTGTAGTTCCTTATTTTGTTTTATGATGTCATGCAATTTCCCATATATTTCTTCTTAACATGTCTTTGTTTTTATATTTATTGAAATAAGTATGAATACTGTAGTAGCAGGTACAACTCACCAATACTAGGAATAACATTAACATATATATAGCTATGTGTAAATACATGGTTGACAATGTTAACACACATCCTATTTAAAAAAATTACTATACTGTTAGGTTTCTCGTTCTTTTTATAATTAAAATTGTTCCAAAATGTCTACCTCATTGGGAGCAGAGGGTGTTTAAACACACATGGTGTTAATGTAAAAAAAAAAAAAAGTAGCTTGTTCTGAACAAGCATCCTAAAATGGTAAATGGTAGTTTCAGAAGAAACAGTGGTTTTTCTACAAAAATTATGTCTTAAAAGTAGAGATAAGCGAACCGAATCCCATGAAGTGGAATTCGATCCAAATTTCAGGATAAATTCGATTTGCCTCAAAGCCAAATTTCTTTGTGCTTCATGTTAGCGAATCGGTTTAACCTGAAGTAGTGTAAAAAAACAAAAAATTCATACTTATCTCCTCCATTTGCTCACGACGGGCCACCAGCTGCCATCTTGATTGAAAATCTTGGCCAAAATCCCGTGCATGGTGATGTATGACATAATTTCGCGCCACACGAGATTTCGCTCCAGATCTTCAATCAAGATGGCGGCGGCTGGCCCGTCGTGAGCAAATGGAGGCGGTAAGTTTGATTTATTTATTTTGAATGTTAATTTCACACTGTTTTTACACTCAGATGTATGAACGTGACATCTGAGGGGTACAATGTCGAGAGGGGGGGGGGGGGGCAGCGCTATCGCTAAATCAGCCGAATCGAGCTTTTCATAAATTCACTCATCTCTACTTAAAAGCTGCACAGTTTGACAGTTGAAGCACTAATGAGACAGGATCAGACTGTGTATTGAGACCTCCTGCTACTGGTAACACCGAGTTACAGATTTATAAATAAACCTGTGGTAGTTATTAGTGTTGTGCAAATTGAGATTTGGATCCAAGATCCAAAGTCAATTTGCTCCAAACTTTGTTTGAATGCTGTACGGAGATTCATCTCTGTACAGTATTAACCCCTTAAGGACACAGGGTTTTTACATTTTTGCGTTTTCGTTTTGCGCTCTATGCCTTCCAAGAGCCATAACTTTTTTATTTTTCCGTTCACATGGCCATATGAGGGCTTATTTTTTGCGGGACAAGTTGTACTTTCCAACGCCATCATTTAATAATGCATACGGTGTAGTGGGAAGCGGGAAAAAAATTCCAAATAGGGTGAAATTGCAAAAAAAAAGCAATTTCACCACAGTTTTACGGGTTTCTAAATTACGACGTTTGATTTGCGATAAAACTGACCATTTAGTTTTATTCTACAGGTCAGTACAAATCCGGCGATACCCAATATGTATAGCTTTTCTTGCGTTTTGATAGTGAAAAAATTCAAAAGTGGGAAAAAATTTTTTTTTTGTCGCCATGTTTTGACCGCTATAACGTATTTGTAAATAAGTGTATGGCATTGTATGGGGCTTATTTTTGCGGGGCGATCTTAACTTTTAGTTGATACCATTATGGGGTGTGTAGGACTTTTTGATCGCTTTTTATTTAATTTTTTTGAGGAAATGAAGCGTCCAAAAGCGGCAAATCGGCCATTTGGGCGCTTTTTCCGTTTTTCTGTTTACCGTATGGGAAATATATTTTTAT